>OY796656.1:126147027-126824369 GCA_963680705.1 Rhagium mordax | reverse complement strand
CTTTGTCGCACTAGTGCTGTAATGCAATTTTATAGCACGTACGTTGCTGTTGATGACGTGAAATAAAGTAAATTTATGTTACACTAAAATAAAACTATGTATGAAATAAAAACTGTTATTCAAATCTATTTTTCTTTGGAAAATGTCCCTATTAACGAATTATACACGAAGTTGAAATCATACCCACACATTAACTAATAATGATATTTGTATGTGAATGGAAATAAATTAGCGCAAACAATTTTTAGAGATTTGTTCTATTTTTATATGTTGATTTGCTCACTTAAATATAGCGTGGTGTATTGTTTAAAATTACTAGAGCTTGCCTTACAACACTCTGATATGAATCAGGATTGAAATAAGTTCAAATTATGTTTTATTTACTGAAGTGCAGAAATGTGAAAAGTTGCAAATATCACAGAAAAAATGGCACACAAGTGGTTTAGTTAAAATAATACTTTTACAGTGTGGACCCAATTCTATGGGATTTGGGTTTTTTCTGAAAGTATGAGAGATGGAAAAAACTGATATAGGTGTACTACTGGGCTCGATTTTCGACAAACAAACAATGGCGCAAACCGCGATCGTTTTTTTATTTCGAATACCGAGCTAGAGAGGGTTTTTGGAAAATTGGCAATTTTGGGCGAACTCTATCTCAATTGCCAAGTATCGAATCGAAAAACGAGTAACACTTTCTACAATGCTGATAATAAGAAAATTATGCATGCCTCAGTTTTCGGTATATGGACATAACTATTGTTTTTTTTTAATGGAACACCCTGTAAATTATTTCATTATTCGATCACAATTTAAATTAGCTTTTCAATGATATGTAATACGTTATATATATATCTCTAGAAGAAGTCAATAATTTTCGAAAAATTAAATATATTTGTGTTGAGGCCATGGAAAACTATTAACAAACAACACATCTTATAATATTGAATAAATTTATCAAAAATAGCAAAAAGCTAAACTAGAATAAATCTCCGAATTATCTTCCATTGACATTTACGCATGTTTATTGCATTTCTAATATTTATTGAGAAGGTCATGGAATAAAAGAAAATCGAAACAATCGTAAAAATGTCAAAATTTAATTGGTGAGTTGATTGAGTGAGTATCGTTAAAAATGTTTCAATTTATTGATGAAAGTCGAAATAATACTTTCTACTGCCCCAGTGAGAACACGTCGGTTGTTTTAACGTGTATATAACGTTGAACAGACGTTTCTCGTTGAATATTTCAACGTTACTTAATCGTCTAAATCAACTAAAAGTTAATATTACATTTATTCCACCATTGTTACGTAAAAGTTAGTGTATACGTTAAAAAAACATGAATTTATTTATATAAATTTACGGGTAAATACACGTTATAAAAACGTAAAATTCTAATTCAGTAAATTGGTGGTCAACGTTATTTAAACGTGAAGATTAACGTAATATTTTTAAGTCACTATATATTTAACGGTTTGCTATATTGGTGGTATATTAATGTGAAACTTACGTTAAGTTAAGTTATATTCTATACGTTATAAAAACATAACATTTCAAATTTAATTCTACGAAGTAAATGACCGCTAAAAATGTTAAAAATTACTTGAAAAAATACATTTTTAATCTTTGTCATCGTTTTAAGTACGTCAAAATTAAACTGCTTATAACGTGATTTGGTTACATTGCTTAAACGTTGATTATTTTCAATAGTTTGTATATTATTAGCGGCATATTAACGTGAAATTTACGTAGTGTAAAGACGTTATTTCATTTAAGTCTTGCATACGTTCCTAAAATGTAACAATTGCGATATAATTCCGCGAAGAAAATAAACATGTAAATGTGATCTTTATTTCAAAAATGTAAAAACATACAGGGTGATCCATTTATAAAAGACTATCGGGGCCATTTCCGGTGAAACCGGAAGTGACGGATAGCTCTCAAAAAGTTGGAAATCTTACCTAATTTCACCATACAAAATTTTATCCTGATATCTTTAAAAACAAGGCAGCTACAGGGGTGGCTCACTATTCGTTTACACCCACCCGGTAAATGTTTTAAGAATGTTTGAAGAGGACGTTTTTGAAATGTTTCCTATAAATGTTTAATGAACGTTTAATAGTGGTGGAATAATTCTGAATTTTGCTAAATATTTAACGTTACGGTTATGATTTAAACACGTTGCATTATAACGTTATTTAGCGGTCCAATTCAAGAATTAAGCAACGTCAATAATTATTTCGAAAGAAACGTTTATTTAAAGTTTAAGATTTTAGAGTCGATTTGTACCATAGTCTAAACTTATTATATTATTGTTTATTTTTCTCTTTGTTGCATGTTTGCAATGTTTCTTTTTAATGTATAGTTTTAATTTACTTTCAAGTTGATTAAGATTTTTGTTGACTTTGTTGACAAATTTTTGTATTATTATTTCTATTAACTGTTTCTTTAACCAATGCTTCAAAATCTAACCTCTCCTTTTCTTGCTCATTTCGACTAGCCGTGATTTTTTCTTCTTCTTGTAATGACACACTTGCAACATTAACTATTGTATATTATAAACTGCAGTATTTTTAGTTTTATAATAAAACTAATATTTAGATTTTTTTACTAAGTAATGTACGCGTACCATTCTCAACCAATCATGAATGCCGAAATGTGAATCAATGGAAGACAAGTACAATATGCCTCAAGGTGCTGTTTTGGACCCTTTACTATTCACAATCTATATTAACTATTTAAAAACCTTTGTTGATGAAAATAGCGTCTACAATATGAAGTTTGCATCTTATCTGGACAATCATAAAAATGAGTCGAGTTTGATGCAGGAAATTTGTTTAATTATATTAACTTAAAGCTAACTTAAAAATTAAAACCATTGTTTCTTGCGGCGGTGACAGTAGCGCAGATTCCGAATATTCTGATTATATCAGAAAATTGACTTGGTCCTTAGTCCTGTAAAACTTCGAGGGATGTTAACTCCGGTTGCCCAAAACGGCACATTTCGCACAGTTAGTAGGTATTATGATTTACCAAAGACAATCTTTTACCCCTATAATCATTTAAAAACTGTATGCTTAAAAAAGGTAACCATTTTTCTACTATCATGTAGTTCTGTCGATGCTTGCCCACCCTGTACACCGATAATCTACTAGTAATAAATTTATTTACGTTTCGAAAATTATAATTATAAACTATAAACGTCCAGATCGGTCAGTTTAGTTAGCGCATACCCCTTGGCCATGGCATATGTCTGTACGAGTAACGTGTGTACTGCGAGGTGTTAGGTGGAGGCAGTGCAGCGTGTTCACTTTCTCGCGATTAGTATGACCTGTGACCCCTGTTTTAACGCCCTCAGAGTGGCTGGATCTGACACGCGATCACCAGCAATACAGACCGGCTCTATTCGTTTACACCTTGTTCTTCGATTGTACCTTTTGATTGCAGTACGCGAACACTTTAAGGAAATGTTATTGAGTCGCGATACGCCGCTTTTAAACCTTATAATAGCAATTTGTTCACGATTCCAGCGCTTGTATGATGTGTATCGTCTGCATGTCGGGAGTACCGATGGTAAAAATGAGGAGTATTTAATTTTGCCCATAAATAGGCTCGTTGGTTTTTTTTTTGCTTTCAAACACACTTTATTATTTTAACCCGCGGGAAACTTGCGCGTAAACATCGGTTAGTTGTGATAAATATATGCGCATGTAGATAGATATATCAATATATCAACAAGGAATATACTTGATGATTTTAGCTTCAGACCAGTCGACTGAGAGATAAAACAAACATTTTATATTAAGGCAAAAAGCGTATAAACTTTGTGGACATGTAACTATTTTTTTACATCGGTGCAACCGGTGCATACTAGTAATATTAACGCTTCATCGTGATTTATACCTAGACATCATCTTACAAATAAATGTAAAACCAATAATAATTATGTTAGTTAGTTAAGGTAAGGCTCAGACTGTTAATAATGTTATAAATATAGATCCCATACAAGTGGGCCCAATACTGATCCTTTGGGAACTCCATAAACAAAAGTTAAAATATTTGAATATAAGCTATTACACGGTCTTACATGCAATATATTAATGATTATTTACAATCGTTTCAGTTTCTAAACTCAACAGTTAATACACTGAGAAAAAAATTTAAAACTGAAGCAAAAAAAATGTGTTTATTTCCGAATTCTGGCCAAGTGAAATTTTAATAAATGCTTAGAGTGTTGTGGTTCTAGTAAAATTTTGCTGTGAATCATTCCGTACGTTCCTGTTTTCTTGAAAATTACGTTTTCAAATCATCGTAATTAATGGAACCTTATTTACAGTCAATGTCAACGATTTTTCAAGAAAAAACATAATGCACAATAGGCTTTTATAAAACGTGTGAAAATACTTTTGCTTTTGCCGAGTTAAGATCATGCATAACCTCACCTTAACCTTATATTTTAGTTCTCATAGTAACAATAGTCCGGCGTGTTATCTAAACAGATTTAAAAAATGTGCGCTGTTTATATTTGTGAATCATTAAAGAACAAAAGAAGTGTAAGTGAACATAAAATCTCAAAGGAAAAGGACGCAATCTGATCAATATTCCTCATTTGAAAATTGCCGGTTTGTCCCCAGGAAGCACTTGTTTATGTAAAAAATTATGACTGAAAACTATTAAGACTTAAAATGGGATTTGCAAAATTGCAAAACGCGCTTATTTGCATTTGATATTTATGGCATTCGGTAAAACATAGCAGTCCTAAATTGCTATGTATGTAAGTATTTAATAGCAATTTATTATGCCTGAGATTCAATTCAAATTATCGGAAATTAGATCGTCATAAATCTATTAGATATCTAAGACTTGGATCTAATTTTATACAGTAATTCCTAAGTGGGAAAAATTTTGTATCCGATTTTTTAATACTGCTCCACTACCTAAGGCGTTGAACTTAAAATAACTCACATAAAATTAGAGTAATACGGGACAATATCCAACAAGTTGTCAAATTTCAGGACGAGCCATATAGGCGAATCTTTAGCCTACTAGTTCAAAAAAGTTACTTTCCATACGTGTTGTGTTCTCTATTTTTCCTATAAAAGCAAAAGTAGAAGAAATCATTTGTTTTTTAATCTGAGAGACAGTTCAAAATCCGTTACTTATTGCCAGTTCTGCACAGTAAAGCAATTTAAGAAGTAAAATCGGTTACTTTCAATTTTTTTTAGCCAAGAACATCTTAGAAACGTTTTTTTAAACATGTTACTAAAACGTTGCAAATCGCAATATATTCAATGGCCATATTAGTGTTATATTAATGTGGAATTTACGTGATTTAAACACGATCATACGAGACATCTATTTTATACATCATAAAAACATAGTAATAACATTCCTCGGATTAATGAAACGTTAAAGAAACATCAGAAGTTAAAATGTTTTAAGGACGCCGCAATTAACTTGATTTAAACTTTGACTTATTTGTCGCTTAAACGTTGAATGTCTAATAGTTTGTATAATATTAGTGATGTGTTATTTACGAGTTGTAAAAATGTTAATTCCATTAAATATTGTATACATTGTTAAAACGTAATAATTAAAATTTAAATCCACAAGACAATTAAACGTTACAGAAACGTCTAAAGGTAACTAAAAAATTATTTCTACATACTCAAGGTTTTGATTACGACAAAAGAATCTTAATTTTAACGTCTATTTTATATGTAGTTTAAACATGGGAATGTGGTTGTTGTATTGGTAAAAGAGTGTCGTTAAAATATTTTTTCTTTTAGTATTGTAAAGAAAAAAAAATTTCATTATTAATTATAGTTGTCGAAATTACGTCATAATAAATGTTTATTAGTGGTGGTTAAAATTTTTAACTAACAAACGTTATGTACCTGTTTCTAAAAGTGTCGCATAACGTTGAATCAATTTCTAATCCAACCATTATTCGACTTGACAAAATTATTTAAAAAGAAGGTTTATGAAACGTTTCTTATAAATGTTTGATAAACAGTTATTAGTAGGGGTAGTGGAAAAACTGTGAATATTAAAATCTAATTAACGTCTCAAGTACGTCACATTATAACGTTATCTAGTGATCAAATGCAACAATTAGTTAACATTGATTAGTATTTCGAAAAAAAGGTTTATCAAAAGTTGATTTTGAGATTGTTTTCCATTGCAGTCACAATCACAAAAACGTTGTTTTATGCGTTGATAGATATATACATTATCCCACGGACAATAATTGTCGCTAATATAACGTTGATTAAATGTTTGTACATTAGGAAACATACCTTACTTAGAGAATGATAACGACAATGATAATGATAATTATTATATTAATTATAGATTGATATTAATATTGATGTTGATGTTGATGTTGATGTTGATGCGGATGGGGATGGGGATGGGGATGGGGATGGGGATGGGGATGGGGATGGGGCTGGGGCTGGGGCTGGGGATGGGGATGGGGATGGGGATGGGGATGGGGATGGGGATGGGGATGGGGATGGGGATGGGGATGGGGATGGGGATGGGGGTGGGGGTGGGGGTGGGGGTGGGGGTGGGGGTGGGGATGGGGATGGGGATGGGGATGGGGATGGGGATGGGGATGGGGATGGGGATGGGGATGGGGATGGGGATGGGGATGGGGATGGGGATGGGGATGGGGATGGGGATGGGGATGGGGATGGGGATGGGGATGGGGATGGGGATACGAATACTGTTACTGATACTGTTACTGATACTGATATTGATATTGATATTGATATTGATATTGATATTGATATTGATATTGATATTGATATTGATATTGATATTGATATTGATATTGATATTGTATTGATTTATTATCGAAATTTTGCTTCGAAATTATAATCCAGAAACTGATAGTGCGATGAATTAATAAGAACCAGAAGCAGCTTATCTTTTTTTATTTTAAAGGGTATACCCTGAGCAACAAATCGAACTGAACCACTTGGACCCTTGTGCGCTTAGTTTCGGAAATGCGTCTGAGGATGGTAAAGAAAATATTCTAGAAACTTTTGATTTTTCTTTTGTATGGTCGTTTTGTAGATGAAATTGAACAAAATATGTCTCAAATGATATATTTTTTGTTAATTTCAAAATAGAAATTGAAGACTCTATAGGTCTATAAAAAAGCCTTTCCTGTAGTTAATAAATTGACACGGTTTTTAAAGACCCCTTGTATATATATTACTCACATTCGACATTGCTCAAAGGTTTCGCAAACAGAAGAGACAGTAAAATTCTACACTACTACCAATGACACAAGGAACAAAGGTTGCGTGCTGGCCTGTCAATGCATCCAACTAATTATACACATAATCAAAACTAACGAGTCCACGTATTGTAATTATCAATAGTTAGCATTTTTATTACGTTGCCTCTATAAAAAAATAAAAATAAACCGTACATGACCATTAGAAAATTGTAACGGCGCTAAAGTAAAAGGTAACAAAACAACGGTATCACAGAGTCTAATGTTCTTTCATGAAATTCATTCTATTTTTATTTTAGCTCCGAGCCATTCGATCTCGGTTGATAACAATTTAATTGTGCCTTCCTTTTTTGATTCTGTCCGACTATGTACGCATTTACATGCGTTAACTTTCTATACAGTAAGAGATTGAGCAATTATAACATTTTTCTGAGTAACTGTATAAGACAAAAACATGTGTTTCGATAATTGTTTAATAAGTTGGTGAGTAACGACAAGGGAATGCTTAATAAACGCGATATAAGTCATTCGATTGTACTTTAAGTAATTATAATACAATTGTCTCGAGGGGGGTCGGCTCAGATCTTTTTTAATCTCTACATTTACGACGAAAACATAGCAACTATGGTCAATTTAAAACTGATCTCTGCCATTAGTTTATATTTATCTCTTAAATTGTCCTGTAATTGGGTGTTGCCTGTTGGGCAATAAAGGTATTATAATTATTATTCACACCATGTGATTTGAATAAAAATAAGCTAATTTGATTTTATGTTCTGTTTAAATCAAAACTTACTTTTAAAAATGTGTCAAAATCGCATATTTCTGCGCATGCGCAAATACATTTTTTCATGCTATTTCAAAATCCGTTTCTTCTGAACATTAATATTTTGGTATGCTACGAGGTGTTCGGCTCCAATTGCCATTAGTCTTATGAGGAATTGAATAATCTCAATGGAAAAGGACCACAATGAAAATTAAACGAATTAATCCGAAACAATTTGCTTATCACATGCATCTGGAACAGGCCATGGTACATGTCCGCAGTGCCAGGTTATCACGATTCATTCTTAGTTCGTGTTGTCATTTGCATTTGAATCTGTTACTGAATAAATACCAGGCATTGAGTTATCAGAATATCGTTTGTTTTTGCTAATTTATATCGCAGTTATGTCGACATATTTTATATGTTGCATTTTCTTGTTCCGAGCTACTTTGGTTTTATATAGATTGCAAGTCCCACATAAATTCGACCGGACGATTTATGTTTTATTATGAACCGCTCGAATTCAATGCTTTTCCACTTGCATAATTTAGAGTTTTTTATTTGCGTGATAGGGAAATTTGACCCACTTCTCCATCTTGTGCTGATGGATAACGTTGACAAGCCAGAGATACAAATACCTCGGCTCTGAAATAAATAGTAATACAAAAGAACTTACCGAAGGAAATGGAACACTAACAGTGTTATTTATTTCACAAAATACCTATAAGTTGCTTTACTGAACAAAACCAGAGGAAAAATCAGAGTTGCAAACAAAAAACCTACTGGAATCATAGTTTGTTTAAAAATTGTTCCCACAGCTTAGAAAAAATAGAAATATTTACACGCTAACCCTGTTGGAAGTAACAATTTAATTTTCGTTTAGTTAAGAAATCTTAAGGCTAAGATCCTTGATTAACATTATTTTCATGAATCGTGGCAATAACGAAGACATGTTCGATAAATCCGCGTATGGAGATTTTATTTTTAACCATTCGTTAACCAATTTTTTGTATAGAATGCGAGGGCATTATTCTAAACTTAAAAAAAATTCGACTAGTAGGAGACATGATTCCATAACTTTGCTGTTTCAGGAAATATGTTGGTAAAGTAATATTCGTGGTGGTATGAAAACTAGTATTTTAATACATAGTCTGATTGGCTTGGCTGCGAATTGGAAAACGAAAAAAAAATAAATAAATAAAAAATATATCGTTTATAATCAATTTATTTTTCTTTTGTTTCGTTTTTTGTTGTTTTTGTTATTTTAATAAAAAAACAACAAAATCAAGAGAAAAACGAGAAACAAAAATATACCTATCGATTATAATCAATTTAGGTGTTTTTCATTTGTTTTTTTCGTTTTTTGTTGTTTTTGCTGTTATTGATGTTATTTTAATTAAAAACAGCAACGAAAAACACAAAAGAAAACAAAAAGAAAAATAAATAAAAAATGGAAAATAATCGTTCTATTTTAATTTATTTTTCTTTCGCTTTTTGTTGGCATATTTTGATTAAATGCTGTAACAAAAATGACAAAAAAAAAGAAAAATAAATAAAAATATATCGAAAATAATTTTTTTTATTTATTCTTCTTTCGCTTTTTTGTTTTTGTTGCTTTGTTCGCATATTTTACTTAAAAGCAGCAACAAAATGACAAAAGGAAGAAAAATAAATAAAAAATATATCGAAAATAATCGTTTTATTTTTATTTATTTTTGTTTTCGCTTTTTTGATTTAGTCGTTTTGTTGACATATTTAATTTAATTAAAAGCAGCAACAAAAATGCTAAAAAAAAAAAATAAATACAAAATATATCGAAAATAATCGTTTTGTTTTAATTTATTTTCTTTTCGCTTTTTTGCTTTTGTTGTTTTGTTGACATGTTTTACTTAAAAGCAGCAACAAAATGACAAAAGAAGAAAAATAAATAAAAAATAAGTCGAAAATAATCGTTTTATTTTAATTTATTTTTGTTTTCGTTTTTTTTATTTTGTTGTTTTGTTGGCATATTTATTTTAATTTAAAGCATCAACAAAAATTACAAAAAAAGAAAAATAAATACAAAATATATCGAAAATAATCGTTTAATTTTAATTTACTTTTCTTTTCGCTTTTTAGTTGTTATTGTTGTTGTTTTTAATTAAAATAACAATGAAAACAGCAAAGAAAATGAAAAGAAAAATAAATGAAAAAATGTTTTCGAACAATATCGAGGATGTTAATCAATTTATTTTTCATTTGTTTTTTTCGTTTTTTTGTTGTTGTTGCTGTTATTGTTGTTACTTTAATTAAAAGCAGCAACGAAAACCACAAAAGAAAACGAAAAGAAAAATAAATAAAAATTATATCGAAAATAATCGTTCTATTTTAATTTATTTTCTTTTCGCTTTTTGTTTTTGTTGTTTTGTTGGCATATTGCAATTAAACGCAGCAACAGAAATGACAAAAAAAAGAAAAATAAATAAAAAATATATCGAAAATAATCGTTTTTTTATTTATTCTTCTTTTCGCTTTTTTGTTTTTGTTGATTTGTTCACATATTTTAACTAAAATTTGGCAATAAAAATGACAGAAAGAAACAAAATAAATAAAAAATATATCGAAAATAATCGTTTTATTTTAATTTATTTTTGTTTTCGTTTTTTTAATTTTGTTGTTTTATTGGCATATTTATTTTAATTAACATCAGCAACAAAAATGCCAAAAAGAGAAAAATAAATACAAAATATATGGAGAATAATCGTTTTGTTTTAATTTATTTTCTTTTCGCTTTTTTGTTTTTGTTGTTTTGTTGACATGTTATACTTAAAAGCAGCAACAAAATGACAAAAAGAAGAAAAACAAATAAATAATATATCGAAAATAATCGTTTTATTTTAATTTATTTTTGTTTTCGCTTTTTTGATTTTGCTGTTATGTTGGCATATTTGTTTTAATTAAAAGCAATTTTGTTTTAATATATTTTCTTTTCGCTTTTTTGTTTTTGTTGTATTTTACTTAAAATCAGCAACAAAATGACAAAAAAAAAGAAAAATAAATAAAAAATATATCGAAAATAATCGTTTTGTTTTAATTTCTTTTTCTGTTCGCTTTTTTGTTTTTGTTGCTTTGTTCAAATATTTTAATTAAAATTTGGCAATAAAAATGACAGAAAGAAACAAAATAAATAAAAAATATATCGAAAATAATCGTTTTATTTTAATTTATTTTTGTTTTCGCTTTTTTGTTTTTGTTGTTTTGTTGGCATATTTATTTTAATTGAAAGCAACAACAAAAATTACAAAAATAGAAAAATAAATACAAAATATATCGAAAATAATCGTTCTATTTTAATTTATTTTACTTTTCGCTTTTTAGTTGTTTTTGTTGTTGTTTTTCATTAAAGTAACAATGAAAACAGCAAAGAAAATGAAAATAAAAATAAATGAAAAAATGTTTTCGAACAATATCGTGAATGTTTTGCATAAAAATCTGGTAAAATGTTCGAGTACCGACTATTTTCATGTACCCAAAATAAAATGGAGTAAATATTAAGTAGATAAACCCCAAATCCAAAGCCAAGGCTGTCCGGAAGGGGGTTACACATTAGATAAAACAAACGTCCATACCCACATTACCAGTGCCGGTGCTGGATTTCTAACCCAGTCACGATAGGCACTAGGCAGTGAGACCAGAGCCATGCCTGTCACTCATGCTCTAGCCCGTTGCGCTACCGAGTCGATAGATATGAATGATTGTTTTCCATTAAATAGGGATTTTTATAGTTATTGTGGGACCAAAGTAACTATTTCATACTATCAATTAACTTTTCTATGAGGGGCAAAAATTTCGACCATTTGTAACATTGTTCTTTAGTGTCCAATAAGATGGCATGAAGAAATTTGAAATATTTTTTTGGTTTTTGATTCGAAATAATTAAAATTTTGGATTTTTAGTCTCATCATTAAAATTGTAAAAAATCTAACTTCGCTAATTTAGAGCACTTTGAGTAGCTCTATACTTCTATAGCATCAGATTTGTATTACGACGTTTCATCAACTTAAATTTTTTAAATAAGGACCTGGACTTCTTATATTAATTTTTGCAAGCATTTCGTATTACGAAATTAATGATTGTTCGTTTTGATCGGTTTAGTGCTATATTTAATTATAACAGTTCGCCTAAATGCGGTCCTGTATGCTTCGGTCATTAAATTATGTTTTTGAAATAAATAAAAAACATGTAATTTGTGACGTATTTGGTTCAATTTTAACAACACAATCACCCATAGAATAAATTAATCAAAATGCCACGAAAATAATTTTTTTACATAAAATTATTTAAAATGCACAACGTTTCCAAAATGTTTCCTATACCATCCCCAGACACATTTCCAAAACTAAATGAAACTTCGAGTGGTTACGTTTCACTTGTTAACAGATGCTTACTAATTTTCCGGGTCTTTTTTGCCATCTGCATCTACACAAAGTTTAAATTAAAAATGTTGTACTATGTCCGAGTCAAACAGGTTCCAAATACAGATTTTGTTGTCAAATCGATATCTTTGTTACTAATATCGCCAATTTTTCAAAACCTATTGCCTAACTACACCTCGCTTTTGTTTTTACTAGGCCGTCGCAGTTTCTGAATTATGATTTCGAAACAAAATATTGTTTCCCTTGGCCATGTTTACTGCAGCTCCGTCGGCCATTAACTTTAATGATGATTTGCAAAACAACGAAATTCTTTGGAATTTTTACGTCGATCCTTCTAGCCAACACACTATAAACGGTATTACCTTGGCATAAAAAGCGCATTGCGGCAATAAAGCGAATTGTGCAAAAAAATCGGGGAATCATGATAGCATCTGGATCGGTGATCCTTTCAGTTTGTGGCTGCGAAAGAAACCAAGACATGCAAATTGCAGTTAAATACCATGCAATGAAATTGGTAGTGTTATGCAATCCAGCACTTGCCCGGCAAACATCATTAGATACTTCACACCCACACCATCACCATAGCACGTGCAATGCTGGATAACCAGTAGGTAGAAGGTGTATTGTAGGGCACTTGAGGCACGACTCCCGATGTAACTGTAAAGTAATCGCTAGGAAATCGCTCTCATTGACAAAAATTACACATTTTGTGTGGTTTTTGCCACAGGCTACCTGACATGATGGAATGTAGGAAGTCTACTTGATTAAGACGGTCGCCTCGGACTGTTTTTCTGCGGTGTTATTATAAATCAGAACACTTTTTTTCGAATCTAGGAAAGTAAACTATTATTATTTCAATTAACTTTATTTAGCTTGACTTTCAAAGCAGCGCCATGAGTTGGGTATGGAAAACTTATTTTAGAAATAAATTAAAAATCGCGCTCTGCTACTTTCACCTTAATCGTTGCCTCTTTCTAGTACGAGTGTAGTGTATTGTGCGCACATACAGTGTACAAGATTACTCATTCATTATTTGATGTTTTCTTATGTTAATTTGCTTATGTTCTGAATTTTAATTAAAGCATTAATGCTATCGTGATGGCTTTAGAACGCATAATGGGTTTCCATTTAAATTACGCTCGTGTACAGGCGAGTGACGTAGGCCATTTATAGTTCCCAGTTCCAAGTGAAATCTGTAATGGCAGTTGGCCAATTGTCTCCTCGTTTTTCTGCCTAGTGGGACGCCGAGCTCGGGAGGACCCAAAAGTTTATTTATCTGCCGCCATTGTCAAGTACTTAAAGTTACGTTATGCTTTTCTCGTTTTTATTATTCATATAAATAGAATCAGCTTTTTCACTCTTCAACAAGGTGCCCGAGTCATTCTTGTCTTGCAACCGTTAAATGTTTAAGGCAGTTTTGAGCGTACTTCAGGTTTCTGCTGATGAATCCCATGTTGTTTAAATAATCTGGAAAGTGTCGTTAACCGAATTTATTGAGAAGAGCAGATTCAAAATTTCAAAGTAAATATATTGGCTGGGATGCTTGTCAGCACAATTATACACCTAGTCATTATTCTGTGAAAAATGTAGGTATTGGTAGGTATATAAGTATACCTACCAATACCTACCGGATAGGCTGGAAAAAACCGTACTTACTTTTTAATTTTCTTTGCCAAATTTTAATTAAAAATAACGAGCGCAAAAGAATCGTGTCCGCCGTCTTGAATTATGACATTTCGGTAATTTATCCACAAAATTAAAAATAACGAGCGCAAAAGAAAACCTATTTTCAATCGTGTCCGCCATCTTGAATTATGACATTTCGGTAAGTTATTGACAAAATTTAGGAATCTATTCTATTACCTACATAACAACACCAAGTTTATTGAAATCGGTTGAGAAACGCAGAATTAGCAGGGAAAATATCAAAATTTGGTTTTTTTGTTCCTGACCGAGTAGACCGTTTTTGAAATCGCTATATCGTCACAACCGGTGAACCGATTTAACTCTTCGTGGTCTTAAAATGCAGAGAAAAGTTCATTATTTAAGAATCTGTTAATAGTTCTGCGATTTTGACAACTTTTAATTAAAAATAACGAGCGCAAAAGAAGACCTATTTTCAACCGTGTCCGCCATCTTGAATTATGACTTTTCTGTAATATATTCACAAAATTTAGGAATCTATTCTATTGCTAACATAACAACACCAAGTTCATTGAAATCGGTTTAGAAACGCAGAATTAGTAGGGAAAATATCAAAATTTAGTTTTTTTTGTTCCAGACCGAGTAGACAATTTTTGAATTCGCTATATCTTCACAACCGGTGAACCGATTTAATCGATCGCAGTCTTAAAATGCAGAGATAAGTTCATTATTTAAGAATCTGTTAATAGTTCCGCGATTTTGACAACTTTTAATTAAAAATAACGAGCGCAAAAGAAGACCTATTTTCAACCGTGTCCGCCATCTTGAATTATGACATTTCGGTAATTTATTCACAAAATTTAGGAATCTATTCTATTACTTACATAACAACACGAAGTTCATTGAAATCGGTTGAGAAACGCAGAATTAGCAGGGAAATATCAAAATTTAGTTTTTTTGTTCCAGACCGAGTAGACCGTTTTTGAATTCGCTATATCGTCACAACCGGTGAACCGATTTAACTCGTCGTGGTCTTAAAATGCAAAGGGAAGATCATTATTTCAGAATCTGTTAATAATTCCGCGATTTTGACAACTTTTAATTAAAAATAACGAGCGCAAAAGAAGACCTATTTTCAACCGTGTCCGCCATCTTGAATTATGACATTTCGGTAATTTATTCACAAAATTTAGGAATCTATTCTATTACCTACATAACAACGCCAAATTCATTGAAATAGGTTGAGAAACGCAGAATTAGCAGGGAAAATATCAAAATTTGGTTTTATATCCAGAACGAGTAGACCGTTTTTGAATTCGCTATATCGTCACAACCGGTGAACCGATTTAACTCGTCGTGATCTTAAAATGCAAAGGGAAGTTCATTATTTCAGAATCTGTTAATAGTTCCGCGATTTTGACAACTTTTAATTAAAAATAACGAGCGCAAAAGAAGACCTATTTTCAATCGTGTCCGCCATCTTGAATTATGACATTTCGGTAAGTTATTCACAAAATTTAGGAATCTATTCTATTACCTACATAACAACACCAAGTTCATTGAAATCGATTGAGAAACGCAGAATTAGCAGGGAAAATATCAAAATTTTTTTTTTGTTCCAGACCGAGTAGACCGTTTTTGAATTCGCTATATTGTCACAACCGGTGAATGGATTTAACTCGTCGTGGTCTTAAAATGCAGAGAGAAGTTCATTATTTCAGAATCTGTTAATAGTTCCGCGATTTTGACAACTTTTAATTAAAAATAACGAGCGCAAAAGAAGACCTATTTTCAATCGTGTCCGCCATCTTGAATTATGACATTTCTGTAAGTTATTCACAAAATTTAGGAATCTATTCTATTACCTACATAACAACACCAAGTTCATTGAAATCGGTTGAGAAACGCAGAATTAGCAGGGAAAATATCAAAATTTGGTTTTTTTGTTCCTGACCGAGTAGACCGTTTTTGAAATCGCTATATCGTCACAACCGGTGAACCGATTTAACTCTTCGTGGGCTTAAAATGCAGAGAAAAGTTCATTATTTAAGAATCTGTTAATAGTTCTGCGATTTTGACAACTTTTAATTAAAAATAACGAGCGCAAAAGAAGACCTATTTTCAACCGTGTCCGCCATCTTGAATTATGACTTTTCTGTAATTTATTCACAAAATTTAGGAATCTATTCTATTGCTAACATAACAACACCAAGTTCATTGAAATTGGTTTAGAAACGCAGAATTAGTAGAGAAAATATCAAAATTTAGTTTTTTTTGTTCCAGACCGAGTAGACAATTTTTGAATTCGCTATATCTTCACAACCGGTGAACCGATTTAATCGATCGCAGTCTTAAAATGCAGAGATAAGTTCATTATTTAAGAATCTGTTAATAGTTCCGCGATTTTGACAACTTTTAATTAAAAATAACGAGCGCAAAAGAAGACCTATTTTCAACCGTGTCCGCCATCTTGAATTATGACATTTCGGTAATTTATTCACAAAATTTAGGAATCTATTCTATTACTTACATAACAACACCAAGTTCATTGAAATCGGTTGAGAAACGCAGAATTAGCAGGGAAAATATCAAAATTTGGTTTTTTTGTTCCAGACCGAGTGGACCGTTTTTGAATTCGCTATATCGTCACAACCGGTGAACCGATTTAACTCGTCGTGGTCTTAAAATGCAGAGGGAAGTTCATTATTTCAGATTCTGTTAATAGTTCCACAATTTTGACAACTTTGAATCAAAAAGAACGAGCGCAAAAGAAGACCTATTTTCAATCGTGTCCCCCATCTTGAATTTTGACATTTCGGCCTATTTGAATTATGGCCTTTATACTGTATTTAATCAGCTAACTAAGGACGTCAAGTTTATTAAAATCGACAGAATAATACTTTGGAAAAGAAATTTAAAAAGTACGTTTTTTCTAACAACTCGCTCACAACTGAACTTTTTAAACATGGCTTTGAGAACTATCAGAAGAACGAAAATACAAACATTTCTAGAGTTATTGCACGGCAAGTTTGTCCTTATAAGTCATCATTGGATGCTGCCTTTGAGACATAAACTGACTTTCCTTCTATCCAAAAGAAAAATGTCAAGGGCGTCAGATCATGAGATCTGGTTGGCAGACGCATTAGGGCATCTTAATATTGAAAAACAGCGTCCTGATTAAAAGTGAGATGATCTTCAAATAATATTTCGAGCAAGATTGGGAAACTCCAATTTAGTTAATTTCATGTTCAAAAAGAGTTGACTGTGACAAGACAATAGAAAGAAAGAACTCTTGTTATCTTTACTTGGGTTTTAATTGTTATTTAAAGACCAATCTTCCACGCCATTTGACGCACAATTTAACTTGTGAACGTATAACTTTCAAAGATTTGCCCTAAAAATTACTGATGAAATTTAGGGTCTAGTATTCGCGATATTTTACGTCAAAATTTTAACGACTTGCCCACTTTATGTCTAAAATATGTTTATAAGAATAGTGCAATGAAATGAAACTTTTGCAGCGGCACTATCAAAGTGGTAAGAGTTTTTTCATTAATTATTAATTTGATATATAGCCAGAATCGAAATCCGGACGATAAATTATGACTTGCAAGATTGCAGAACATTGTCTCGCGTACCTCAATCCTCAGTACTCCCATATAAAAAAATAAAATAACTTGCTTGCGAATAAGGTAGTTAGTTTGTTGTCTTCCGAATTTGATATTAATTGAACAGACCACAATGATGCGACATTTTCTCAACTATGTATACATTTTAAAAAGTCATACGTACAGCTATGCAAAAGCAATAAATCGATAGTTCAGTAGGCCATTCGATAACTTCACTTTAACATTAATTATTGCATAGCTGTACACCTTTTCAAAATAAGTATCACATGCTGTTATCTGTTTCTTTTACAATGGTTTTTGCTCCGCTTTGTTGCTAGAAAAGCTGACACAACTTCTATTGAAACATATTAAATTTAAGATCACCTGATAGCATAGAGAACAATTTCTATAGCTTCAAAAGTGCAACTGCATGTGTGCAATATTTCATTATTTCCTTGCATATACTTATGCATATTTACATGGCATGGCCAGAAACTTGACTTGTCTACGATAATTTAAGTGGAATGGCAAGTAATGATAGTTTTATTCACATAATTTCCAGTAAATAAACATTCTGACCGTTTGAATTTCTACATCGAGCCTTATACAGACCAACAGCACATGTAAGTTTGCCACTGCTTACTGCCTGTATTCGGCTCGATTTTATTGTTATAGTTGTGACGATTGACAGGGTTTAAGATAAATCGCAATTTCAGATACGTTTCAATTGGATAATCTACCTTTATTGAATTTCTGTCCGCCTTACAGCTAAGTAATTGTTTTGTCATTACGTTGACAATAACAATTCAATAAACGCATAAGTAATTAATAAGTGTGAAAGTTATTATCATAATTATGTGTCACTCTTGTAGATAAGTGGTAGTTTAACACCAGCAGGCATTAACTGATAGTATTGTGGCTGCTACTGTAATTGTTTATTTTTTTCACATAAACAAGAGAATGGACATATTGTTGGATCTTAGAATCGACGGAGATTTTGGTTACCATTTATATCAGGCTCCTTCTTATATTTAGGAATCATTTCCTTCAGTTATTTATGACTCTTCATCCTTATGAGATTAGGAATTTTTTTATTGCTGGTAGCAGGCTTCTGTATAATTTGCTACTAATTAATTAGCGTTCATTATCTTCGTTCAAATAAAAAAAATATTTTAGATAATTTTTTACCGTGTCCAATATTGAACAATAAATCCTTTCTTGTTTTTATTGTTTCGGATTCCAAGAAACATTTTATTGGTTTCGCAAAACATGGAATTTAACTTATCTTTTTAGATATCATCTGAAAGGCGTAAATTTTACGATCAGGTGTGAAGGAAATAATATGATTAATGGAAATCGATCAAAAGTAAAATGTAGTTTGCTGATACATATCGCACCGAAACAAATTAGGGATACATAAATCACAAGTTGTTAATTGGATTCGTCGTACTAATTTTGTGTCCGCTTTAATTAATTATCTCAAACCTGAAACATGGTTATTAGCATCCGGCTTGAATAAAAAAAGTTTTTTTAAGCAAAGAAAAAATTAATGAATCAGAAGACAAGTTCAGGATGCTGTTAATTTTGTCAAATTTTCTACTTCACAGGTTTTACATTTAAAAATTACACACGTGTATCATATCCAAAGGTAATGCGTAGTAAAAGCTAGCAAATTTTTTTTCGGGGGTGAAAAGCAGGGGTAAAATTCTGCACCCACCACCAAGAGCCAGGTAAGTAACTAAAAACTAAGTGAAATCAAAACCAAAGGCAGAAACCTAATAGTACCAAAATTGAAAGGGTGGTTTAGTCTTCATTATAACCCTCTTCTATATTTTGGAAGATGGCTCGTTGATAACGTTTTTAGAACCATTTTACTAATGCTAGGAAGCCAAGAATTGCAATAGTTGTAGATGTTCCTACAACATAATTTGCTCCATGGGAAGAGGTTTAAATTTCAGATGGAGAACTTGAGAATTGAAGAAGCTATATGGAGTTACTACCATTACACACTTTCTTTTGTTTTGATTAAAATAAATGCGAGTAATAGTGAGCAAGGTAACTGAAAACTTAGAGGTAGGAGTGGAAGGAATGGAATCTAAAAGTAAAAGAGAAATTTTGAACAAATGGAGATTTTGAATACATGCAGAGTTCCTCCTCGTAAGTCGACAAGGAATTCTGGCTTTATTCTTAATTCTTATCCTAATTTTATTTTTTAAACGTTTCTTCTAAAGAAACAAATTTAAGCACTTCAGATCAGAAGATCTGGATAGCCAATAGCCATTCCAACTTCCAATCCAAACAGTTGTCTAAAAATTGACACATTGAGGCAATAATTTGGAGGAGCGTCAATTTCCATTACTTGACTCATAAGATCCATTGTATTTTTAAGAAGATGAAGATATTTTTTCTCATTGAGGTTTACCATTAATATAATCATCTAAAAACCCAATCCAAAAGAATTTTAATCGGAAAGCAAACATTGTAAAGGTAATTATTATTATTATTATTATTAAGTTGAAGATTGTAAGGATGGAATTTTTCTTTTTGAAAAGTGTTTGGATGGTGTTAAATTAATTTTAAATATAGAAACTCAAAATTCATTCAATCAGTAGTTACTATGATCCTTTTATGAACTTTTCCCATCTTTTAAAATTTAAATTCAATTTCCTCGAAAAAAAATGGGTGGAATTCAAAAATTTTGCACACCAACGAGATATCAGTTGCCCTCTACATCAAACTTAAAATCAGCTGTCGACGATATGGAGTTGTAGTCAGAAATTAAAATTTTGCATAAATAACTTTTTTATGCTTTTGCCCAAAAAACTTATATTTACCGAATTACATAGTAGTGGCATGATTTAAATGGCACGCATCGCAAACATTGTTGTTAGACCTGCATTCAACGTGAATCCCAACTTCCAATCATCTGCATATTAAATAGGAATATCGTGCTTTAATATTGCTGACGCCAGAATTAATATTAAACTCGTCTGTTTTTGCAGTACCCTGACTCAGAAAGAAAGTAGTCTGAATAAATTTATTATTATTACGGACTGGTATTGTTAATTTATGTTAAATCCACAATTAAATGTTAATTACCAATATTCATACGTGTCGATGAAGAATAAACTAGCAAATCTGAACTATTGAATGTTTCCTAAGTGGCTCAAAAATAAAGGAAAACTAGGGGATTATTGATGAAGGAAGCGCTGCATGATAAATAATTTATCAAACGATTCGCCAATTAACAGTCTCTACTGCCGGATATTGGTATTGGTACGACGAGCACTTACCATAATTCGTCATTATTGTACTTTAACCACGCAACTCGACGATGCCAATATTATTTTTTCAGAATATATTAATGAATTGAGCACAGGCACAGTCGAACCACGTTTCCCATTGCCACTTAAAAGTATCCAACCAATAATGCTTTACTTCTTTCTTAATTTGGGTGATAAGGGGTTAAAAGGCTCATTTATCAATATCTTACATTGATGAAATTTAAGAAATTGGAAAAGAGAAAACAAAAGAAGAAGAAGAAGAAGAAGAAGAAGAAGAAGAAGAAGAAGAAGAAGAAGAAGAAGAAGAAGAAGAAGAAGGAGAAGAAGAAGAAGAAGAAAAATCAGCAGCAACGGAAGAAGAAGAATACGAAGAAGAAAAAATTAGAATAACAAGAAGACGAAGATGATGCTGATGACAATAATTAATAAAAAAATATGATAATTAAGAAGAGGAAGACAAAAAGGAATGTAATATGAAGTGTGATAAAAATAGGAAAAAATCTTTCATTCTATAGTATTGATAATTACAGAGATCTTTACACATAGACCTAAAACTAATGTTCTTACTTTGAAATACTCAAATGCATGTTGGCCTGGATAATTATTGCAAATAAAACAAATATATCGAACAATTGGAACAGAGCACAATAATCAGCCGTTTGCCTTTGTTTGCGAAGTGTAAGAAAACAATATTTTCTGGCGCAATGAGCAAAATGTTAGTAAAAGAAACTATTATGTAGGTGTAATGAACTTGCTTACATAACCGTCTGCCACAACCATTCTAGATGAAGGTCAGTCAGATTAAACTGTTTCGTTTTCATTTGAAAAAAACTAGTTCAGTATTTCTTACCTATTTCCTAAAATAAATTCAGCAATAGTAATGCGTTTGAATTGTTGTTGCTTTCCATCAATTCAACGAGAAACTAAATTTTTATTTTTTTAAAGATTTTGACTGGTCGGTCGATCTTGTAACTCAAGAGAATTATGACCATACTTTTGAAGAGCAAAATTTGGGTAAAGCCAGATGCATGTGTTAAGTACAATAAATCGCTAAAATAATGCAACCAACCAAGCTTGGACATACCGATTTAAAATGGAAAATTTATTTAATTATTAGGAAAATAATTGTTACACAATTAAGTTATATAATTACGATTATGACATAATAAGTGAAATATAGTAGATGTAATCGTGTCATCGCGTTCCATTAATAATTATGTTGTGGTTTAGGGAAATTTAATAATATTTTTTTTTCGAACCAGGGCAGATTACATTTTTGTAAAAACGTTGGCAACCATAAGATTATGTATGCTTTTCAAAAAAATATAGTGTGAAACAGTGTGAGAAACTGTGATTATTAAATGGATAACCATTAAAAAACATTCAGTGTTTTATTCAGATTGCAAAATAAAACCGTAACTAATATACCAATATACTATTTTATGAGCATCGTACAAAGTAGCGTGTATTTCGTCGAAGCAAGAAAAAATTGCAGGAACTCACGATCACGATCACTTCAAAATTATATTGATTTAATATTTAATAAAGCAGTAATAATTTCCATTACATCCCTGCATTCCTGCTGCTCCCACTGTTGCGATCAAATATGAAGCTGTGAGAAGATTCTCAGTCTTTCTTTGTCTCCCATATTTTTTATCATAAGCGACATTTCCTTCATTAGTTCGAGAAAATGTTTGTTAGTAATTGACAGGCCGGTGATATTTTCCGGCCTGACTAATTGATCAGTTTAAGGCGCCCTTATGAAGAATAAAAGAGATATATAAACTGCTGTGCAAAATTCAAGGAACATCTGAAAATTTCGTCACAATTTCTCGCTGTATATCTTCGATTAGAGTTGACCGATTAAGATGCGGTTTGCAACATGTGGATGGAAAATTCATTGGAAATTTATACAGGGGTTAGCGATTGTTATGCCATTTGTATCCTAAGATGTACACGGCGATTTTCAGACCCTTTGCATTTTTCAAAAAATTTAGCAACCTACCAATTGCTTCCAAATTTTTTAGGAATTTTTTTAATCACTTAGTTTTATTTCTTGGACTAATACCCCGAAACGGTTTTGCCATTTTTGGCCTAACTCGGTTCTTTATGGAGATATGATTTTTTTTCGAAAAACCTAACGTGACGCTCGAATGACCACATAGATTGAATGAGATTTAGCAGTTATCATGTTCAGTGTTTGCAGTCATGTCTAAGGATGCCATTTCTCTCAATTTCACAAATCACTATATACAGGACACGTGAAATTGCCATGAAAATTCCAATAAAAAAATTCAAGGATCTAATTTCGTATACATATTCGTATAAAAAATAAAGAATAGAAAGGCCCACTCGATCTCCAGATTGCAACCCTATAGAACACGTCTGGTCACGCTTCAAACTGCAAATTAGATAAAGAGAGCAACCATGGAGGAGGAATGGGAATTGATACCCCTAGAGCTAATTTCAAATTTTATATTAAGCAAGATGGCTTTTAGTTATATTTGGATATATGATACTTCCACATCATCGCCTTGTCACTCTGTCTATAAGTAAAGATTTTGTACGTTATTCTAAAATCTTCCGAGTTATTATTTATGTAGTGTGAAACTACTTCATCCCCCAGTCCCCTGTATACTTCCGTTTCTTCACTGCGGACTACCCTCGCCTGTCTTGAAAGCCGCCAAGAGAAAAAGTGGTTTGTTGCACTCTAAAATAAGGATTTGGCGTCCGAGATTCCTTTTAAAAAGTGTTACAAAGCTGGCAGGTACTGTTTGCAGAGACAAAATCTTCTGTTGGAAGAAAATTGCAAGGTTTTTTGGAATCAAGTTCTTAAGTTGGAATATTGTTTACTTCTCATTTCAATTAACAGAATTAGTTCCATATTCTTCGATTTTTAAGTTTTTTATTGTACTTTAAAAAATAGTCAAAGCGGTTCCAAATTAGCCAAGGTTTTTCCAGTATTATTGGAATTATCTTCAATTGTCATCATTTTTACGAAGTCTGAACTGTTTTGCGAATTTATTTCGGATTCTGCGTCTAATTTGATTATAAGTACTTTCCTGTTGCCGACAACTAGAGGCAATAAAGCCGGCAACTAGTTAGGAATTTAAAAGTTTGTAATCGCTTCCCAGCTAGCCAGTTCCCGGTAGAGGTACAATATTGTGAATTTTACAATCGCGGTTGAATCGTCGTTTGCGCCTGTCAGGTTGCCATTAATTTGTCTACATATAGAGTATAGTGACATTGAAAATCGAGAGTGCTGTGAGCGGATGTAACATGCAGATCAAGTGTAATGATGGGAAGAACTGCTATTGTTACCTCGTGGGACAATTCGTATTACACTGCCTTACTGAACAAAAACGCCACCTTAAATCATGGGTGGCGTTGGAGTTGGAACGAATAAAAAAAAAGTTATGCGTATTCCCCGAGATAGCAGAGGGCTTTGCTGAAAGTTCCCAGGCCGACTTTGTGGAAGTATTTTATTATTTTATACTGTAGACAGTAGATGTTATTATAATTAAGGCATATCTGATGAGGTATGAGAGCAGACATTTAATTACGGTTGACTGTTGTTTATTCAAAGAATAAATCGTAATGCCACGACGGAAACTCGGCGGTTAAGTGATGCTTACCAGCAGGAAACGAAAATTGGTTAATTATTTTCGGGATGTGTGAAGAAGTTTGGCTGTATAAATGGTACCGGGGGAAACAAAACATGTTATTACAGACTGATTTTGGCTATTACAGAAGTGTTGTTGATTTAGCTCTTAAGTTATAAAGGAAAGACTAAATAATTGGTTTACAAAAGAAAATTAAAACCTCTACCTTCTACCTCAAGGCACTTTTTCGCCCTTTTTTAGATTCTTGTTCACATTGACTGATATTTGTGGTGAGACCAAATAATTTTCTTTGTCAAGTATTCTTTACTGGAGGCGAGCAATGGCGGTTTCAAAAACTGATTTGCTTCTTTCCTCTTGATAATTGGGTCTTGAAAAAATATTGGAAGTTCAATAAGTCTCTTTCTGGTCAATTCCAATAATGAATTTTCAGTAGAAGTGCTCTAGTGTCGCATCTAACTCTTCTTTGATCTTTGGTTTTATCAGAGAAAAATTTAAATTTTATCATCGTCATCAGGACTATGTGCAAAATTATTCCCTCGAGGTATGTTTGGAGGTAAAAGGTCTTGACTGACTATGGAAACATGCAGGCCTTTTTTCGGGTTGGTTCTGCAACTTCCTACCGATAGAGCAAAAGTTTGATGAGCAGCACCCGTAAATAAAATTTTGGAGAATTTATTATATATTCTACGTTCTCGAGAACATCAGCAATAAGTGTTTTAGGACTGCCGCTACCTTCCTTAAGAGCTACATTACCAGCTTGACGAAACAAATCCACACAATGGTTCAACAAGTAATAAAAATCTTCATACTGAAGACTTCTCTTCCAGAAACTCTTTCAGACAGGCTGGAATTGAATAATTCCACTGGCCATCAATGTTTCGCCCATTTCGAATACTACTTCTTGTAATATAAGTTTTCAGTTTACTTATTTTATGTACTCAATTTATCTTTAAATCTTGCAAAATTCGATGCCCTTCATATGTCATTTTATTTGAAAGGTTTTTTTATTCGCAACATACAGAGTAGTACTCTCTGTGTATTTATCCTTAAACTAGGTCGACACATCGATATGACTTCTAAACCAGTAGAGTCATTTTTGTTACTACTTATCGGTACCTAATGCATTTATTGTGAGAAATACCATGTAAACGAATTTTATTGCTTTTTAGAGTTAGGGGCGAAAAGCCTGGTTGTGTAGCAGTAAATTGCAGGAATTCTACAAAAAAGGGCTTTTTAATGAAACGCTTCCCCAGACACTCAGCAAGGAGAAAATCATGGTTTTTGTTAATAAAATACCTTTTTATTTTAATTTCTAAATAAAAATACTGATAATATGACTTTACTTTCTGAATATGTTTTGTGTTAATGAAATAACTATTTACTACTTAGACACATAAAACATGTCCTGATTATTTATTTAACGTCGGCCTTAAAAATAACGTCGACAATTATCTCCATGATTAATGAATTATGCATATAATTAGCCGTTTAATAATTACCCTAATCTCCGTAATAAATAAAATACTAGCCTAGCCTAGCACTAACACAATCAAGAGCGAAGATCGTTCCTTCGGACTTACATAAGGACTAAGACAATGATAAGGCATTAGCATAGTCGGTTCACACGTTGACGCTGTCAAGGTCATTCCCAGCGTCCATTGCTTAATGCGTCCCACGCCGCCTCTATTGTCGGAATGTGGCAAAAGCTTTGACCTTGACTTGACCCCTGAGACTTCCATTTCAGTTTGCGTAGATTCTGTGTCATACACACACACACACTTCGTGTTACACTTTGCTTACCAGGGAATTTTAATTCAATCTTCTGCTACTGGCATGCCACCATTTACTAACAAAGTAATGGAGATAAAAGGCGCATTAAAGCGTAAAAGCTAAATTTTAGCTAGTGTATGTCAGAGACTGTTACTGCAAATAAATAACCATTGTAATTATAATAAAATTATCTGTTTTGTAAGCAAATTAGATTTGTGGCGTATAACTGCAAATAGCAATTAGCCTATTGCTCAATATTCCGCAAGAAACGTCGTTCGTTTTATATTTATAGCAGGAAATAGGAATGGTGTGTATCTTGGTATTGTAAATTTGCATATCATGCATGGAACTCTCAACAAGTAGGAGATATTGGAGCAGTACTGATATGTCTTCTGATTGATATATGTACTTCTAATTTTTTTAGGCGGTTTTATACAAATATAAATTGACCAACGGCAATAACTGGGGTGTTAAAAAGGAACTCACAAAAAACACAAAATACTATGAATTTACTCGCATACCACTTCTGAATTTTTAAATTGATGCATTACGAAAATATTGAATGTTGGCTCTGAGCGAGTCATTCTGGGGACGAAATAAACACAAAATAAACGTATAATGAAATCAATTTGACATTCTTCATCTTAGAGACTAGAGAGTGCAGATGAATCCTACACTTTAGAATGCAGACATATCAACTTGATTTATACCCATATCTAGAGTCAATTCAAGTATCACTCTATTCCACAAGAGCTACTGTTGCTCAGATACCACCTGGTTTGGAATATTGATGAAACATTTTGGGATTTGCACCAACAATAGCAATCAAAATTTTGGTATAAATGCAAAGTCGAGCTTTCTGGTCAGTTATGCAGCTCTTACAAGCTCGAGAACCACTCTGGAACATTCCCAACTAACAAAACAATGTTTATAATAGAAGGATATGCAATAGTTATATTACTCTTCTCCTACTAACTCTCCTTCCAATTTTGTTTACTCTTACTTTTCTTGGGTGATATTATAATGATTATGCGTCATTACTTCATACAGCTAATAAATTACAATTAAATAAACTTAAATTCTTACTCAGTCTACTTCCCCTATACTCTTACTATAGTCATGTGCTTACTCGTATTGATACCAGAACTTTTTTTCACACCTTTACTCGTATCCGTACTCTTTCTTTAACTTTATTCTACTTTCCCTTTTCTTCCTCTACTTGTAATGTCTATTATTACCCTTACTCGAATTCATACTCTTGCTATTTTTTATTACTCTTATTCGAGCCTATTCAAGTTTGTTATTACTCATTATTCTTTATTATTACTCTCATTTGAACTGAAGTATTTTTACTCGTACTGCGTACCTCATACTCTTTATGGCTCGGCGTCTATTTCTCTAACCTTATTCTACTCTCGCAGTTTTGGTCCCCTACTCTTGCTGTTTATTATTATTCTTATTCGAGTCCTTACTCTTTATTATTACTCTCATTTGAACTGATATTCGTACTTTTCCCTCTACTATTTCTTATACTCTTATTTTCTTATTTCTACTCTTCTCCTAGTCTGCATTTTTCTTTATTCTTATTTTTCTTAGGTGATATTATAATGACCATGCGTCATTACTTCGTACAGCTAATAAATTACAATTAAATATTCTTAAATTCTTACTCACTTCACTTCTCCTCTACTCTTACTGTATCCTGCGCTAATTTGCACTTATTCTAGAACTTTTTCTCATACCTTACTCGCACTCTTATCCGTGATCTTACTCTTACTCACACTCTATTCTCTAACCTTATTCTACTCTCGCAGTTTTGTTCCCCTACTCTTGCTGTTTATTATTATTCTTATTCGAGTCCTTACTCTTTATTATTACTCTCATTTGAACTGATATTCGTACTTTTACTCGTACTTTCCCCTCTACTCTTTCTTATACTCTTATTTTCTTATTTCTACTCTTCTCCTAGTCTCCATTTTTCTTTACTCTTACTTTTCTTAGGTGATATTATAATGACCATGCGTCATTACTTCGTACAGCTAATAAATTACAATTAAATATTCTTAAATTCTTACTCACTTTACTTCTCCTCTACTCTTACTGTATCCTGCGCTAATTCGCACTGATTCTAGCACTTTTTCTCATACCTTACTCGTACTCTTATCCGTGCTCTTACTCTTACTCACACTCTTACAAATACTTTTACCCAGCGCGGATTCTACTCTTACTCTCTATTATTACTCTTACTCGATCTCATACCTTACTTTTACTGGTACTTTGCTCTTACTCTGATTATGCTCTTACTCGCACTCATACTCGAACTCTTTCTGATACTTTCACTCTCACTATTATTCACACTCTTAATTATACTTTTACTCAGCTAGGAGTCTACTTTTTCTCCACCTTTATTCTATTCTCTCAGTAATACTACTATACAGGGTGTTCACGTAGTGCGTATTTCGTCCATAATTCCTTAACTATTGTAGATATAGTCAATATTCTAAACGCTAAAAATTCGCTTCGTTTACTCAAAACCGATTTTGATGATTTTTTTTTAAATTTCGCAAAAGTTTATAGAAAAGTTCTCCATAGGTGAGGTGTGCTTTTTATTTTTTCAATAATTGTAATTAACAAATAAGTGTTTTTTTTAATTCACTCTTGTTTTAAAAATGTATAAGTCTTTTATTTATTTAAACAATTGCCTGAAATTTTATTACATAATGTTTTTGGGCGTCACAGATTACGAATTTGACCTCAAAATCGGTCTAAAAACAAAATGGCGTCGAATGTCAAATTTATTATTTTATCTTTCTATTATATTTTATCAGATATCTGGGGGTTATTGGAATCGCTGATTACGAATTTGGCATTAAAACTGAAATAATATAAAAACCGCCAAATTCAAAATGGCGGAAAACAGTCAATTTATTTTATTGGGATTTTATTTCTTATACCGGGTGACAGTTACAATTACAAATCACAACAAAACCCATTTACGTGAGGCACAGCCACCTAATTCTATTTTTTTAATTTAAATAAAAAGTAGTTGTTTAAAAAAAAAAACCAAAAAAGGCTCTATTATACGTAAAATGATCTGCTGGTTTAAAATGTCAAAAAACAAAATGTTCCACTTGAAAATCATGAATTCTGATCAATTCCGATCAAATCGGAAGTACCTTGAAAATCAAAATTATCCTAAAATAGTAGAAAATAAGTTACAGGTGTACCACATTTAGTTGTGATCCGGTATCAGGTTTTTTGGGTTTTATCATTTGTTTCCACCATTTTTCAGACACCGTTTTCCATTTTTGATAAATAGTAAGATAAAATCAGCGACCCAAGAAACCCCTATACCAGGTGAAAACTAAAGTGGGTATATTACACATTTTTTAGGATAATTTTGAATTTCAAAGTACTTCCGGTTTGACCAAAATTGACCAGAACTTTTGATTTTTAAGTGGAACATCCTGTTTATTTTCACATTTTTGAGACCAGCGGAGCATTTTACGTATAATAGTGCCTTTTTTGGATTTTTTTTGGTACTAACTATTTTTTATTTAATTTTTAAAAACAGAATTAAGTGGCTGTGATTTACATATGGTATGGCTTTTGTTTTGGTTTGTAATTGTAGTTGTCACTCGGTATAAGAAATGAAATTCCAATAAAAAAGATCACACCTTTCCGCCATTTTGGATCCGCTATTTTTTATTTTATTTTAGTTTTAATGCCAAATTCGTAATCAGCGACCCCAAAAACCCCCTTGAATCTAACAAATATAATAAAAAAAAGAATAAAAAATTAGACATTTGACGCCATTTTGTAGACATCATTTTGTTTTTAGACCCATTTTAAGGCCAGATTCATAATTTGTGACCCCTAAAAAAATTATGTAATCGAATTTCAGGCAATTGTTTAAATAAATAAAAGAGTTAGGTACCTATACATTTTATAATTATTAAGAGTGTGTTAAAAAAACACTTATTTGTTAATAACAATTGAAAAAGTAAAAAGTACACCTTCTCACTTAGGGAGAACTTTTCTATAAACTTTTTTACATATTTCAAAAAAAAAATTATCAATATCTATTTTGAATCAATGAAGTTAGAACTTCTTTTCTTCAGTAAATAGACTAATACACAAAAATCTTTAAATCAAAAGTTATTCAGCAATCAACACTGTATAATGTATATTCCAAAACTTCTTAGACAATATCACGAGCTTTCCAATGAACTACCATAATATGTACTTCTTTTTATACACAAAAATCTTTAAATCAAAAGTTATTCAGCAATCAACACTGTATAATGTATATTCCAAAACTTCTTAGACAATATCACGAGCTTTCCAATGAACTACCATAATATGTACTTCTTTTGAGTGGTTCTTGAAATATTCTAAATTTTGATAAATACCAAGAAAAATGCTATATTTTTCAAATTAAAAATAATTTTAAACTACTTATTGTGGCAGCTGATTAAGCTAGATACGAACTCTCAAATTATGTAATAGAATTTAAAGTTTCGTCTACAGGGTGTTCATAATTTAATTTTGAATATGCAAATAATTTAAAAACATAAATAACGTTTTTATTTTAAATGGAACACCCTGTATATTATTTCATAATCAAAGAGAGAATTAAATGCTTTCTGACGATGCCCCACACATGATATTTATTATGAGTACTTTTGAAGATATTAGCAATTTAAGGTAAAATTTTGTTAAAAAAGAAACAAACGAAAGCGTTTATTTTTTCTCTAATTATCTATTTTTCTTAGAAATTTAATTTCCAAATTTTCCACACTCCCACGTATTAAACATACCTGAAAGCTGCATGCTTTCGAAAAGAGCCACCTCATTAATTTTACTATTGACTGAAGTGACTGCTAATAAGCCTATTCACGTCACCAATATCGGTGCTAATATGACTCCATTTCAACTCCATCTCTTCATTTTCCTTCGTACTGGTACATTAGTGCGATTTGCACATCTACTTCCATTCCTACTTATATCTAAGAATAACTTTTAATACATTCATAAATTTAATGTAAGCTGCTAATTAGAGGACATCCGATGGATGCATGAAATATTTAAATATATCATTTAATTCAATGATGCAAAGGCAATAAATGTGTCACGAGATGAAATTTATCGATTAAGATTTAAAATGTTGGAGCTATTTTCTAAAGTTATTGGTCGAGTAGCGTCTTTATTATACTGATGAATACATTAATATTTCATAATTAAGCAATTAATTATTTTATGTATTAATGCCGGCATCTGCGGCTTGATATATGTGTCAATCAAATAAAAAGTACCAAAGATGGGTTATTAATGTAAAAGTACGCGAAACGCAATCTGACTTACTAACACCCACTCGGTTATTATTAAATATAAAAATAAATACAAAGACTTTCATATATTCTGATTTCTTATTCCACAACGTTTGTAAATAGATAGCTCTCGTAGGAAACATGTTTTGCCATAAATTGACATAAATTAAACGTTAGTTTTTATTTAACTAAACCACCCTCTAAATTACGAAAATTTTGGGACGCTCCAAGCAACCATCAAAAACTTGGAGGTGATAAGTTAGGTACGCTCGTTCACAACTGTGACATTTTTGTACGCGATATAACTTACCAATTATAATAAACGAAGGTATTCCTAATACTTTCCGTGCAATAACAGTTATTCTTGGCAGTCATCTTTTGCTTTATTAAATTGGCAGGTGTAAGTAATAGTGTACTATAAAGTCTTATTTATCTCAGCGGTATTCCACAATATTTATCCTATTATTGCATAGCGATTGTGCTGAAATATTTATACTGAGCATTAGCACGTCGTTAAAAAGCCCGTAATAATATGAATTTAAAGAAATAACAGCTTATGTTCCACGGGACGTTGTAAATAATGCATCGAAAGTTGCTATCTACAATCAGATTCTATGCATTTGTTCTTCCTACGACGAATGCTTTATATTCCATGCACCATTTTCAGTTTCATTTGTGTATATTATATTTTATCGGAATTGTGATCTGAAATATATATGTATAGCCTTAGACGCTACTAGCGGCAAGGAGGTGAACTACTAATCTATTCTTACAGTAACCGATTATTAGAAAACCTTCTTATCGACTAACCTGATTTCCGATGAGCCTCTGGCGGAATTTGCTTGAGAAATACACTATGTAATTTAGGATTTGTAATAACGTTTCACACCTTCTATAGTACCGGTAAAAATGTGATGGTATTTGGCTGGCGTGGATTTTATTGTCCTGAATTAATGCATCTTCGAAAAAATGTCGAATTTGAAAATTGTCTTTGATATGAGTGATGAAAATTTAATGGGAAAAAGTTGCTTTAGAATAATAATTCTATTAGTTCATTAGAGCCAATGGATGTGATTCAGAATAAATCAAACACAGGTTTATTTTATTAGCCAATAATTTATATAATAATAATAATAATAATTATAATATGTCTTTATTCATATGTAAAGTATTATTTAAGATTTAATATAAAAATGTGGAGATATTCCTGCTGTAGAAGTAGAAAAATTCACATACTTAGTAGTTGGTGCAATAACCAACAGAGGAAATCTGGAAGATGAAATCAATGAAAGTTTATCAAAAACCGGAACTTGATGAAAATCATATTTTTTGGAAGGAAAGAAATACCGAAGTTAGTAAAAGTAGAAGTTCTGAAGAAGGTCATAAAACCAATCTTGATATTTGGATGTGAGACGTGGACAAAGAGACAAAGAAAAAAAATTTATGCAACTGAAATAAGATTCCTGAGGAAGATAGAGAACAAAAGGAAAGACAAGATAAAAACCAAATCATCAGGGAAATCTTAAATATACAACACCATACAAAAAGGCAATTGTGGTGGATGGGACACATACAAAGAATGGAGGAAAATGGATTAACAAAACAGGTATACAAAAGAGAATTTGGCAAAAAAAGAAGACCTAAGAAGTACAGAAGAATCAAGAAGTACAGAAAGTAACAGAACAAAAAGGGTTATAATGGGAAGAAATAAGAGTATCAGCCCAGAACAGGAAGGAATGGAGGAAAATCTGCAACAAATAAATAGGGACAGAGTAAACTCAACTCCTAACAGCTTGGCACCAAAGGCTCAACGATCAAGTAAGTAAGAGAGGTGTCACAAACAGAATAATTTTTAATTCAATTCAAATTTTATCATCTTGCTCAGATATGATCTCTATGAGGACAAACTCTTCGTTATTTAAGGAGAACCTGGCGTTAGGGTACTTATTAGAAATTAAATTATTATTATTGGCTTTAGTTTGTTTGGATGGATTTGAAGATGAATCAAGAAAATTATCTGGTTTGCCAATATTGAACGTATTATAATTTACACGCAAATTTTAAGTGCTTTCAATAATTCCCAAAAACTTTTAGGATTGGTTTTAAATTTATGATGCAAACAGGTTTTTTTTTCAGCTTTAACACATCTATTGCCAAAACTCATTAATTTCTTGTACTGGGCCTTTTTGGAGCATCATCATTGGGATCTCGGAAACCGTAAGAGATTCAGGGTTGGTTAAATTATGGCAAAGTTGCGCAATTTGATGGTTATCAAAATGCTGTGTTGCAATTTGGGAAGGATACTTTCGGAAATATCCGTAAAAAAAAACGAAATTTCATTTAAAAAATTTGGAAAAAAATTTTAAAACGTCATTGCCACTTTCTATTCTTAGTTTTAATATTTTGATACTATTATGTGTTTCTATGGAGACAATAATTGAGTTTAGTATCACGACATGGTAATCAGTTATTATAATTTACCAATTTGTCGTATTTTAAAAAATTACAATATCGGATTTCTGTAATTTCGAATGGCGACACAAAAATTTTTGTATATAACACGTGACTAAAAGGCGTTTTTTTTACTAATGTTGTTTATAAGCACCATCCTTTAGTATGGTTTACAGCACTCGCCTTCGGCTCGTACTATAAACTTCACTCCACATTCGAAAAAAAAATTTTTCTTTTTCTAATAAATTTCATTTATTTCTAAATCCTAAATGAGTAAATAGGGTTTAAAAAAATAGGACAAGTCAATTAAATATCTACTTTTATTTCAATGCAATTATTTCTGCTATATTACCGGAAAATTAAAAAGACGGTCTTGATATTCAAAAACAAAAAATCGCCCTGGCTCGTCAAAATATGACAGTTTATATTTTAAATAATTTGAGACAGCAAAAATGGTGTTTTCCGATTCAGAAGAACGTGATATGCTTTGGATTTATTACAGTGTCAATAGAAATTTGCTTATTTACTACTACATACTAAAATTCTGTCCAAAGTATTGAAAAAATAATTTGTTTTAAAAACAGTGTCGTATTAAATATTTTTAAAAGAATACAGAAAATGTCAGTTTTTTCATCGAAACGTTTGACATTCAAAATTTGTGATGGGTCGTAGCTTTTGTAACAAAAAATAAAACAAAAAAAAAAGCAGGTCCGTATTTAAAAAAAAAGTTGATGATGGTTTCTGGAAAACGAAACGTCTGATTTCAAATTTGACAGTACTATCTTGTAGAGGATAAAAAGAGGCAATGACGAAGTGTTATTCGTTTTAAAATCTGTTCTCAAATAATGCCAGAAAAAGATTTTATGAAATTTCGGTATTTTCCGGATATTTCCGAAAGTATTCGGAAATTACACCACAGCATTTTGGTAAGCATCAAAGTGCACAACTTTGCCATAATTTAACAGACCCTGTATCTCTTACGGTTTCCGAGTTCCCAATGATGAGGCTCGAAAATGGGCCACCATGTAGATTAAAGAATTTTATAAAATTTATTTCGAAACTTTTACAACATTTTCTTATAAATCTAACCTTTAAACAATTTTTAAACAGAGTAATAAAACATAATTATTTAATTACCGTTTCATTTCTCCGTTCAGTTATGTATAAAAAATTGGTGAAAAAAAAATGAGAACATTTTATAAAATTTGTTGATTACTTTGAAAGTGAGTTTTTTAATTACTTGCCATTCTATGTAAAAGACCCAGAAATTTGAAAGAGATATAAAATAAAAAACATTAATAATTTAAATAACTTAATTGTTAAAATACAAGCCCATTTCCTGCTGTTATGTTGCTTTATTTTGATTTTCATTTTATTTTCCTGAGTATGTAATTTCTTTCTAGAATTTTTTCTAGCAATGCAGTGAAAACAAAATCGTAAAGATCTTAGGAAGTTACAACCAAAAAAATTGTATCAATCATGTGAAAAAATATTAATCATTATTATAAATATTATAATTGTACGTATATGACTTAAATATTTCCATTGAAAGTTATTAGACGAATTTGTTAAAAAGAAACTATTTAACGAAAGCTGTGCTGTTACATACTTCAATTATTCATATTTTAGACGTTATGAAACATTTTTTTACCTTGTTTTCCTCAATAATAATTATACTGAAATAAATGATTAGTTTTAAGATTATTACCGATAAAAATTTTTATAAAAACGTAATTATCAACTTCCGTACAAAACAATCTTTCGGTTACATAAACATTTGCATATAGTTTTTGTTGTAAACAGGCAGCTTTTAGATAATTTTCCCCAGCAAGCCACTTTAATTGACGATTTTTCAATACGTAAGGAGATTATAAGCAACGTAATACCCAACGCGTGGCACGGCGTTTAAATTCCTGGCTTAATGTTATTCATAACAAACTATTAATCATGTAAGTGAATGTAGTTTTTAAGCCACCTAATCGGTATGCACCTACTGAAACGATTTTTCAACAACTCTATCCAAACACTGAATTCGAGATGTTTACAACAATTCGTAAGTAGTAGGTAATTGTTTTTATTATACTTTCCCGTGGAACGAATCAGTTTTTAATAGTTTTCAATGGTAGTAAGTTACTGTTATTAAATATTAATATAAAGGCCCCAATCATGCATAATTAAGTAATAACTCGAAGCAGCTTGATACTTTCAAGCAATTATTTCCTGATGGTATACTTCGAATTCACGTAAAAAAGTATTGTAATGTGTGTAAAATTGCAAGTTACTCTGTGGTAATGGTAGTAATTGTATTGTAGAAAATAAACAGAGATATTAGTAATAATGGCTCAATTAGAATGTTTTGTGAGTGAATGAGTGAGGTTAAATTTACTAACAAAGTTTTTGGGTGACCTGACCAAAAATGTATGTGGAACTATATTTTGAAGAATATTTTTATGATATTTGTTTTCGATTAATTATTGTTAACAATAAAAATAATTCAGTAGTAGGTACCTATATTGTTAGAAATTTCGAAATTAGTATCAGTTCCCAAGCAATTTTGATCTTGGAAATCTTATCATTTTAATGGATTTTATCACCACTATATACGAATTTAAAACTGAAAAAGTTTTTTACAGTCGACTGCTGTCACTATAGCTCGCAATTTTATGAAAATAGGTAATTTATATCGAATTTATACTATTTTAATGGACTTCTTCACCACTAAACACAACCTTGAAAACGAAAAACTTTTGGCAGTTGACAGCAGTCATTATAACCGCTAATTTGATGAAAATAAGCGATTTATATGAAAATTTTAATGCATTTCGTCATCAGTAAACACCAATTTAAAAAAAAAAATTCTGACAGTTGATAACTGTCATTATAGCTGTCAATTTGATGAGAATATTGAAAATAAGCAATTTATATGGAATTTTACCATTTTAGTGAATTGTGTCATCACTAAACACAAATTTGAAATAAAAAAAAGTTTTTGACAGTTGACAGCTGTCATTCTAACAGCCAATTTGATGAAAATAAGAAAATTATGCCAAATTTTTAATCATTTTTATGCATTTTGTCATCAGTAACCACCAATTTGGCATAAAACAGATTTCTGACAGTTGACAGCTGTCATTATAGCTGTCAATTTGTTGAAAATATTGCAAATAAGCAATTTATATGGAATTTTACAATTTTAATGGATTTTGTCATCACTAAACACGTATTTTAAGTCGAAAAAGATTTTTGACAGCTTTCAATTAAATGAAAATAAGCAATTTCGAAGAAATTTTTATCATTTTAATGGGTTTCATCATCGCTATACGAATTTTAAACCGAAAAAGGTCCTTAACAGTCGACTGCTGCCACTATAACTTGCAATTTTATGATAATAGGCAATTTATATCGAATTTATATTATGTTAATGGATTTCATAACCACTAAACACAAATTTGAAATCTAAAAAGTTTTTGACAGTTGACAGCTGTCATTACAACCGCCAATTTGATGAAAATAAGCAATTTGTAAGGACATTTTATAATTTTAATGCATTTTATCATCAGTAAACACCAATTTGAAATAAAAAAATAGCTCTGACAGTTGACAGCTGTCATTATAGCTGTCAGTTTGATGAAAATATTGGAAATAAGCAATATATATGAAATTTTATTATTTTAATGAATGTTGTCATCATTAATCACGAATTTGATATCAAAATAGTTTTTGACAGTTGACAGCTGTCATTATAACCGCCAATATGATGAAAATAAGATATTTATGCGAAATTTTTATCTTTTTAATGCATTTTGTCATCATTAAACACCAATTTGGAATAAAAAAGATTTCTGACAGTTGAAAGCTGTCATTATCGCTGTCAATTTGATAAAAATATTGAAAACAAGCTATTTATATGGAATTTTACCATTTTAATGAATTTTGTCATCATTAAACACAAATTTGAGAACGAAAAGTTTTTGACAGTTGACAGCTGTCATTATAATCGTCAATTTGATGAGAATAACAGAATTAATTATGCAAAATTTTTAATCATTTTAATGCATTTTGTCATCAGTAAACATCAATTTGGCACAAAAAAGATTTCTGACAATTGACAGCTGTCATTATAGTTGTCAATTTGATGAAAATATTGAAAATGAGCAATTTATATGGAATTTTACCATTTTAAAGAATTTTGTCATCACTAAACACGAATTCGACATCAAAAAAGTTTTTGACAGTTGACAGCTGTCATTCTAACAGCCAATTTGATGAAAGTAAGAGAATGATGTGAAATTTTTAATCATTTTAATGCATTTTGTCATCAGTAAACACCAATTTGGATAAAAAAGATTTCTGACAGTTGACAGCTGTCATTATAGCTGTCAATTTGATGAAAATATTGAAAATAAGCAATTTATATGGAATTTTACCATTTCAATGAATTTTGTCATTATTAAACATGAATTTGAAATCAAAATGATTTTTGACAGTTGACAGCTGTCATTCTAACCGCCAATTTGATGAAAATAAGAGAATTATGCCGAATTTTTAATAATTTTAATGCATTTTGTCATCAGTAAACACCAGTTTGGAACAAAAAATATCTCTGACAGTTGACAGCTGTCATTATAGCTGTAAATTTGAAGAAAATATTGAAAATAAGCATTTTATATGGAATTTTATAGTTTTAATGGATTTTGTCGTCACTAAACACGAATTTGAAATCGAAAAAGATTTTGACAGTTGGCAGCTGTCATTATAACCGCCAATTTGATGAAAATGAGAAAATTATACGAAATTGCTATCATTTTAATGGCTTTTGTCATTACTGCACACAAATTTTAAACCGAAGAAGATTTTTGACAGTTGACAGCTGTCATTAAGACTGTCAATTTATTCTCATGGTCTAGGCAAAAATCTGCTAACCATGTAGGATCAAACTAATGAAAATATAGAGTATTGTATGCACTCTCATAGCAGGTTTCTAAGCCACACACTGTAGATGGTTGTTCAGCAGTCGTCCTAGAGATGGCGTCAATGGTATGGAAATAAATTTGGAGGTTAGAAAATTGTGGAATGATCTAGAAATGCATCTGAATTGTGCTAAAAGGCATATCTGCAGGTATATAAAGGCCAGGATGGTTCACTGCGTACTGGAAAGAGAACTGAACACAACAGAAAAGGAACAGTGACTAGCAGTGAATAAAAGTGGTTAAAAGTGGTAAATAATGTTAGTCTTGTTGCAATTGGGGTGTTTGCAAGTAACGATACCAACGAAAACAATATAAAAAAATTGGGATTGCTTATATAACACTTACTTATTCATTCTCAATAGATTTTTTCAGGATATACAAGGATTCATCCAAGGACGACTTCTTGATGTACGAGTCGTGTTCTAAAGATTTACGCATGTACGTATTACACGGTGCCTTTTTCATATGGTATATGGATATTATTATGCAAATTCTCATTGTGCGCTTTAAGAACTAGGCATGATAGCTTTAGGGTTGCTTACAAATATCAGGACATTTAATTATAAAATCATTTGTATAAGTAAACATTAATCAAGCAGGCCTTTCTCGGCAATGCCTTACATCTAATGAATTTAAATGCGTTAGCCTTTTGTGTATACCCTGCTATGTTTGTAAAATGGTGTAATAGTAAGGAAATTTGTAATTTATTATGGTGAAAAGAATATTTGCGTGCGTTCGAATGCGGTAAATTTAGTTTAATAATGACGGCGGTTTGTGGCATTAAAATACCTAATAATAATTATAGTAGCAGGAGTAGTAATATAATACTAACTTGATTCGGATATCTCTATACTTATAAGTAGGTATCCTGCATTCCTAAGACAGTTATGTCAAATTGGATTGCAGTAGTTGGTTTGGTATCATAATTATTATAAAGTGATAAGGAACCTTAATTTGAGCGTTGAAGAAAATTAACAACTTCTGAATTATGAATTTCTGTTATACAATTTTGATATACCTACCTACAAAAGTCATTTTTATTTTTCAAAATACGAAATTAGTTAAAACGGATATAAACCATTTTATTAATAGCAAAATTGACAAAATTATTTTTGTCTCTTTTATTTCCAAACACCCAGTCCATAATATTAGCTTCAAGACGTAGCGTAAAAATGAATGTACACGTCTTAAGCACTTGATTAAATATTAGTGGACCCAATATTGATCCCTGTGGAACTCTTGACCGTAATATTTAAATTCAACCCAATCCAATAAAAAAAAAAAATTCTGTTGGAATCTAGGTCGAAGGAAAAAAAAACATTAAAAAATAGATGTACTATAATCTTCATTGTAGCTCCTAAAGTTGAATATATTTCATTACATTTTTCTGCCAAATAGTACAAACAGTTCCATTTGACACAAATTAACATTATTAGACCAACAAATGCTCAGCTTCACGGATTAATTAAATTCATCTTAGTCACCAGCAATCACTGCTTCCTTAGGCAGGTTTGTCACGTAATTCGTTGATATTAAAAAAAAAATCCGATGATGTAATGTAGGTAGACCGAGTTGAAAACCGCCTTGGTGGCGCCACCTGACAGAACCGTTTAAGTTGCATCGTGATAAGGCATATTAAATTAACATTTTCAGATGTATTAGATGAAGTGGCCGGTACATCTGTGTGTTTACATTTACATATCGGACAAACAGTAATTATATATTTAGCATACAGAGATCGCGATCTTTAAGCGTTAGGTTGGAAAACTGCAGCTTGAAAGTATCACCAAGTGCTAGCTCAAATGGTCAAATGTGGGGACATTTTACACATCAAGAAATGGACTATTTTTTTTTACTAATATTGACTTAATTATTGTTATTAAGGTCGATTACAGTCTTTGTCCAAACACTAGTACCTTCACCTGGAAATTCTTCCAAACTTGATCCTAATAAATGCATCTACATTAAAATTAAATAGGTAACCATTTACATGTTTTGGCGTAACCTCCGGGAAACTAGAGGCCTCGACTAAGGAATCGTGACGTCACGATACTGGTCCGAGCGATAGAACAGTGTATATGGACATTTTCATGTTTGTATAAGTAAAAATGAGTAAAACCCAGTATTTTTCAATAGAAACACTTACTTACGATGAACTAAATGGAACGAGATTTCTACGTCATCCATGGAGGTACTCTAATCGATGCGTTGGCTCTTATTATATAGGAGGCCTCGCCAGTGGCCCTCTCTCCATTAAAATAGATGTAAATTGATTAATATTTAACTAGGCATGAAATTTCATTAATTTTCTATTTGATTTAGCTTTATTTTGAGTATCAATTTCATTGTTTATTAATTCTAAGTATTCATTAAGAAATATATTGGAAAGAATATGACTGGTTTTAAATAGTATTGATTTTAATGTTTTGTTACATGTAACACATTTTTCGTTAATGTCCCCTATATATTTTTTTAGTTTTAAAATTATCAACTCTCGCAAAATAATTGTTTGTTTACCCCTCTTTAAAAATTCAGCTTCATACTTATCTGATATAAGCTCATTAATTATTTGATTTGACTGAACAGAAACCTCAAAAAATAATTCAGAGGGTTGTTTTAAAGCACTTCTTGGAAAGATAGTCAATTTGTTGGTTTTTTATACCACTGTCAGATTTTAGGTGAGCAGTTATTCTTTTCAAGTAATCGGGATGAGGAATTGTTAATATTTTTGAGTTTTGCAAGTTGATGGACATTTTGATGGAGAAGTAGAAGTATTTTGTCACTATACAAGTGAATAAAGATTTTGTTTTGATTCTAAAATCTCCGAGTATCATTTATGTTGTGTAAAGCTAATTAAACCAGTATGGTAAATTTTCCAGCCCGCTAAAAATCGACAATCAGCCAAAAGACCCTTGGGCACGACCGTCTTCTTCACTGCGGACTACCCTAGCCATTCTGGGAAACCGCCAAGATCTGAGATTTCTTTTAAAAAAGTGTTACAAAGTTGGCAGGAATTGTTTGTAGGTGGTGAGTTGCAAACAGACCCAGCAACGTAAGAAAGAGCGTCACAAAGTCATTGCTTTAAATTTAAAATACACTGACAAAATTAGGGCGACCACTTGAAGTGGTAAAACTGATTTAAAATAATAACAAACATTCAAATTCTGTAATTTGATGAATTATACAAATAAAAAGCTTAGTTAGCATTGAAACTCACGAAAAATGATTTAATGAAATAAACCAAACCGTGCACCAAAAATAAATTGTCTATACTTCCACATCTATGACGTCATCGACCTGAAAATACCAACAGGCATCAGAAAAAAATAAAATCAATTTGTTTTTGCTCAAAAATTCGTCTGAATTACTTTCTTCTTCTATACCTTCTACATTGAGTAAATCGTTTTAACTCACTACCTCGTGTGTTTTTAGGTGTTGATTACAAAACTGAGAAAAGCTATTTTTAATAACTCCGCATTGACGTAAAACCCAAATCAGTCATCATAATAACAGGTTTTGACAGACTTCATAATGCCTGCCTTATTATAAAACTGTACGGTATTACAATTCCCATATGGCGCTTGTCAATGCCTGTTCAAATAATTATACATTTCCGTTTCGCAAATGGAATTAGGATTCATCTATAATGTGTTTTCAGGTGTTATAGCTTTAATTCTTAAGCGATAACATGTGATGGAACAGAGAATAGATGTTGAATGAAACTTTGGTAAAAAAAAGCTGTATGACTAATTGTGAGCGTCAGCAATTTTAAAAAGATGATCTGACTATGATACTTTCAGGTTTCACTTTGAAATAACAGTGTGTTGAACATTTGGTCTGTAGCGGCTTTATCTTATAAATTCAATTACAATTTTTTGTCCGGCGTAAAAGGTACATAATTACGCTACCGGATTGTGTTTGGTTACACTTTTTTGTTAAATAATGTAAATTTATTTTCCATTTTCTACCGACGAGAGACAATACTAAAGACCGAAGTTGAATTAAATATTTTTTGCCATCGCCAACCCGTGAAATATTTATTTAAATTTGAATCGTTAATCGACTACATGGCGAAGTCATTAAAAAATTAAAGCAAAGTAACATTTTTCCGATTATGGCGATATACGTTACAAATCTAGCGGGATTAATACAATGAATTCCCTCAAAAAACCAGCCAACAATAGACGTAGACAAAGAAATTAGTGATAGTCGTATTTTTACAACTTGGATTTGTAATTCCGGGTTTACCCTGTTTCAAATGCGCCACATTTGTTTTTGTTAAAACAACTCTGGAAGGAGCTAGAGACAGAAGAGATCAAACGATACTTTTGCGCCATTTTCAAGAAAGAGAGAGAGGTTCGATGATCTTTTTGACTGTCCTAAATGCATAAAGGTTTATTTAAGTTGTACATTTAGACTGAGTGAAAGCCAACTATGCCTGTTAACCAAGCAGACCTATACTGGGTGATTCACGAAGTCCGTTCGTTAGCAAATTTTTCACTTCCCGAAAGCATATTAATATGAAATTTGGAAGCTATGCTGCAAGTCTAAATAAAATGGCGACACTTCCGGAAATACCGGAAATCGACGCCATCTTTGTTTTTTTAAATGGAAAGACCCCATTTTGATCCCCAGGGCGTTAATTTCAGCTTCTTCTCATGATGGAAGACATTATTTTTAAGTCTAAGGAATTATCCTTTTGTCATTTACGATTGATGTGGATATTCGAAATTGAACGCGCGGCATGTTCTGTCAACTATTCTGTTATTTTCGCCATAACTAACAAACAAATCAAAGAGAGCATAATTCGGATAATGAAAACTGCACGAATTGATAATTTTATTGAAACAATAAGATAAAAATGACTAGATTTGACAGTGGCTAGTTTTGACCTTTGGCATTTTGTTTTCCAAAGCCTATTTAGAAGGCAAATATTTTAGGAAAATTAGAATTTCTTAAAAAAAAGTGGCTCTAAAATACAATTTTACATTGACTTCAAAAATGGTAGTTGTCATTTGGAAAAATAAAATTTTTGACATTTTTTTATTTTGCAGTAGGCGCATGAAACATAAAGAAAGGGCCAGTGATGATGCAAAATATTGGCAAAAACTTCAGGAATTGAATAAGAAAAATTCTATTTATTTATTTCGAATGGTTCAGGAGTTATGAATTTCTTAATGGACCACTTGCAAAAAATGTGACATATGTCAAAAGTTAAGTGTTGACAACTGGAACGTTCTGAACAATTTAACGTAGAATCCAAATCAAAATAGACCCCCATTTAAAAAAAAAAAACAAAAATGGCATCGATTTCCGGTCTTTCCGGGAGTGTCATAATTTTGGAAATATTTGACTTGCAGCAGTCGATTTCTGAAATTTGAATCGTGGTCTAAAGCCAGAATCTGATAAGATAGTGCGTCAAATACTACTTCCAGTTTAACAGGAAATAACCTCTTGATGATTTTAAATACAACACTCTATATTGCATTTCTTGTTTGACTGTTTTTTTCCAAAAAAAGGGAATATCTCGGAAACCTATGAATTTTTTGGTCTGAAAAAATTGTGGATATTTAGAAGACCAAAAGGTATATTTCCACCAAGTTTCGTCAAAATTAAATTTTTGTGATAGAAATAAAAAATTAAAAACAGAAAAACCAGTTTTTCGCATTTTTCTCGGATATTTTGAGATTATGTGAAAAATTGATTTCTAGAAAAGTTGTAGATTTTTTGACGATCTACAACTTTTCTATTAAATATTTTTCTCTCCGATTTCAATTTTATCCGAAAACCGCAATAATACACAATTGACCACTTTGACCCCCCCCAAATCCCCCCCGGAACATTCCTGCTAGTGCATGGATTTTTTTTTGATTATTATACCCCACTTTACCATTTCCAACTGCCAAAGCCCTGTTAACAATTTTTTCCTTGTCAAAGTGTAATTTGATTGGACTAGATGGATAACATGGATTTTATTTTCAATAGATTTTTTCGAGGATTTTTTAAATATCTAGATAAATGAAAGCTGAAAGTACGCTCATTCTCATGGTGCGAAAAAATATGCTTCCATTTGAAATTCGTTCATAAAATATTATCGCCTTCGATGAATTTAAAAAAATTCATAATCTACGCTACTTTAATTGAAGAACTTAGTGCACATGAAGTGACAAAAAATACGCCCATACACTATGACTATATCCAAAGACTACTTTCTATAAAATTGAAACACAAAATCCAGCAGGGCCTACTTATGTTTATTAATTGCAGAAGTCTATCTTTCATAATAACTGAGTTACTCCGATGCAAATACTTTTGTGGCCACCCGGTATAATACGACAGGCTCTCAAAATATGAAATATCAAATGTGAATCTTTCCCTTATTGCATAACTTTTATTAGTATTAGACTCATTTCAGGTAAGCAGTTTAATGTTTTAAGTGTTATCCATTTAAAAAAAGTCTCATTTTTTGTACGTACAGGGTGGTCGTTTATATTTTGACCCCTACTTACAGGTTTATTATAAAGGATACGATGAAGGTTTAAATGCAGAAGTTTTAGGGTTCCTTGGGTGTTATCTTTTGGGTATCAAAATAAACAAATGAGCATCGGAGAGTTAAGAAAATACTGCAGCTTATTTTTTAAGTGGAACATCCCTTTATATTGTAGCTTAAAATGAAAGATATTTTTGTCTTGATACCAAAAATATACATTTAGTCCATTTTCTAAACGTTAAAAATTCGCCAAAGTTTTTTTGACTCAAAACCAATTTTGATGATTTTTTTTTTAATTTCGGAGAAAGTTTATATAAAAAAGTTCTCGGTAGGTGGGAAGGTGTGCTTTTTATTTTTTTAATAATTGTTATTAGCAAATAAGTGTTTTTTAATACACTCTTAATTAAAAAAAATGTACAGGGTAAGTCACGTAAAAGGTCCACCCCATTTATTTGGGTAATTTTGAATATATTTTTGGTTTTCGGGACTCTATTCTACATGATTTTTAACGTAGATTACGATTCTGATCAAACATTTTTTATTCAACCAAACATATACAAGGTGTTTAAAAATACGTGTTTATCTTAAATGGCACGCCCTATATATTTCTACACATTTCGATGCGGCAATTTTTTTTTTTTTTGAAAGCCCCTCGAATAGCTGCATAGAAATGTGTAGAAATATATAGGGTGTGTCATTTAAAAAAAACACGTATTTTTAAAATCCCTGTATATGTTTGGTTGAATTAAAAATCTTTTATCAGAATCGTAATCTACGTTAAAATTCATATAGGATAGAGACCCGAAAACCAAAAATATATTCAAAATCACCCAAATAAATGGGGTGGACCTTTTACGTGACTTACCCTGTATCTCTTTTATTTATTAAATTTAAACAATTGCCTGAAATTTGATTACGTAATGTTCTTGGGTCGCTGATTACGAATTTGACTTTAAAACTAAAATAAAATAAAAAATGGCGGATTCAAAATGGCAGAAAAGGGTCTATTTATTTTATTGGGATTTTATTTCTTACACCGGATTAAAAATTAAATAAAAAGTAGTTATTTCCAAAAAAAAGGCAGAAAGTATTTATATGTAAAATGATCCGCTGGCTTAAAAAATGTAAAAATAAAACATATTCCATTTAAAAATCATAAGTTCTGGTCAATTTCGGTCAAACCGGCAATACCTTGAAATTTAAAATTATCCTATAATTTTTTTTTAATTTCAAAGTACTTCCGGTTTGACCGGAATTGACCAAAATTTTTTATTTTCACGTGGAACATACTGTTTTTTTTTTAACTATTTGGAGACCAACGTATCATTTTACGTATAGTAGTGCCTTTTTGGGTTTTTTTGGAACTAACTATTTTTTATTTAATTATTAAACACAGAATTAGGTGGCTGTGATTCACATAAATGGTTTTTGTTTTGGTTTGTGATAGTTGTACTTATCACCCGGTATAAAAAATAAAATGCCAATAAAAAAAGATGGACTCTTTCCGCCATTTTTTATTTTATCTTAGTTTTAATGAGAAGATTCGTAATTAGCGACCCCAAAAACACCCATATATCTAAGAAATATAATAAAATAAAGAAAATAAAAAATTAGATATTCGACGCCATTTTGTAGACGCCATTTTGTTTTTAGACCAATTTTGAGGCCAGATTCGAAATCTGTGACCCCAAAAATATTATATAATGAAATTTCAGGCAATTGTTTAAATAAATAAAAGAATTATACATTTTTTAATTAAGATGTATTAAAAAACACATATTTGTTAATTATAATTGAAAAAATAAAAAGCACACCTTCTCACCCGAGCTCACCTATGGGGAACTTTTCTATAAAGTTTTTCCGAAATTTCAAGAAGAAAATGATCAAAATCGGTTTTGAGTCAACGAAACCAGAATTATTTTTCTTTAGGAAACAGACTAATGATATTTAATTCAGCCGTTTTGGAAATATTTCGGTTTAAAAAGCGGTAATCCAAAATTAATAATAAAACTAGTAGGCTGGGAAAACAAAGGCAGTTTAGTTTTTATTGGTTTTAATCTTAAACTTTTTAACTTAAATATCTGAATACTCCATTTTGTTAAATATGACAACCAAAAATGAAAATTAATAATGCAGGCACAAACAACTTTAATGTCAACCAATCTATTGTTTTCCCAGCTTACTTGTTGTGTTATTAATTTTATTTGTCACTTTTTAAATCTAAATATTTCCAAAACGGCTGAACCAAATATCAATAATGTATATATTTTTGGAATAAAGAGAAAAAATCTTTCATTCTAGGCGCACATATACAGGGTGTTCTATTAAAAAAGACATAGGTCATAGTATTTTCCTAACTCTCCGATGCTCTTTTGTTTATTTTGATATAACCAAAAGATAACACACCAGGAACCCTAAAACTTCTGTGTTTACACTTTTATCGTATCTTTTATAATAAACCCTGTAGATAGGGAAATATACACGGATAAAATGGTAATATCGATAAGTTACGAAATTAATTTATTTTCGCTGCAAAATCAAGCCCTCTTATTTCCCATTAAAATTATGAACCTCTTGAAAAAATAATTTTAAAAAGTTTTCTTATTCGCAAAAAAAATTTTGGTTTGAAATACCAAAGTTCACAGCTGTTCGTTTCTAAGATTCATTTCTTTATTCTTATTTAAACATACCATTCAAATGAAAATACATCCATAATTTTACTCTAAATTTAAATATCCATCGTGCGTTTCGTCATTGGAGTGCAGTAAAACTCCATTTTAATGATATCGCTGCATTAGCAGACTGAACAAGATATGCTTAATCTACCAACTGTCAACAGATGCCTCACTTACAAAGGCCAGGTTTCCTCCAGTGCAGAATCGAACGGCTACATCTGCACTTAACCATGAAATAAGTAATAATTAGACGTTCGACCTTGTTTCATTATAAATCTAAAATCTGTTTCAGCGCATACGCCATATCCTAACTCTTGCTGTATCTCTTATGGCATTCATTCTGGAATGGCAACATCCGACAAAGCTGGTAAATGAAGTCGCCAACAGAAGTAACGTGTAGTACCATCGGTATGTGCACCGCATACAACTGCCATAACTGCAGCCAATATCAATAAAGCAACTGTTAAAATCAAGTAAAGCCATTAGCCGCTCGCATGTAACTTATCTAAAGAGCACCCCGGTATATCCTATCAAAGCCACTAATACAGGGACTTCATTACTTGCCGGTTGGCACCCATGAGAAGGAATGCCACGGATAATTGATAGGTTGATAAAGATGTCGCTACCTGTACTTAGCATTTATCAACATTGCGGATTGATCGGTACACTTCACATACTATTAGATAGTTATTGGAAGGCTGAGAGCCTTTTAAATCTCTTTTATCCGATTTGTTGGTTTTTTGCCTTTTCTAACAAGGACGGAACATGTCCATTAGTGGCAAGGCAAGGAAGTTTTTTGAATTTTTATAATTGCTACTACTGCAGCAGATATAAATAGAAACAAAAAAATGAGAGAACTTCGAGTTTGTTGGAATATCGCCCAAAATCTAATCTAGCTTCAGGGTCTGGGACTGGGATGGTTAGCTTAGTTTTAATTTTGTAATTTAATGAAATAGGGTAGTTAAAGGTTATGAATTTTGTCCATAATATAAGCTTGAATTCGCTAGTCGAGCTGACTAGAATAGACTTTAGGTTTTATTTATCCGAATTTTAAAAATACCACCAGATTAGATCCCTCCAGTCTCTTTGGTAATCAGGAAACGTTACTGGGAAAAGAATCCCGTAGCTCTATTCTGGTATTGTGAAAGTGAAAGTACAAAGTAAAAGAGTAAAAAGTAAAAAAGCAAAAGAGTAAGAGAAAAAAAGCACACCGCAAAAAAGTAAAATAATAAAAAGTAAAGAGTAAAAAAGTTAAAGAGTAAAAAGTAAAGGGTAAAAAGTAAAAGAGTAAAAAAGAAAAAAGTGAAAAATTAAGAAAGCAAAAAGTAAGAGCAAAAGAGCAAAAAGCAAAAAAGTGAAAGTACAAAAGTATCAAGTAAAAGTAAATAAGGAAAAAAGTAAAAGAGCAAAATAGTAAAAAAGCAAAAATGCATAAAAGTAAAAAAAATAAGAGTAAAAGAGCAAAGGGCAAAAAAGTAAAATAGTAAAAAATAAGAGTAAACATAAAAAAGTAAAATAATAAAAAGTAAAGAGTAAAAAAAGTAAAAGTAAAAGAGTAAAAAAGTAAAAGTAAGAAAGTAAAAAGATGAAAAATTAAAAAAGCAAAAAAGTAAGAGTAAAAGAGCAAAAAGTAAAAGAGTAAAAGAGCAAAAGCAAAAGTACAAAAAGTGAAAAGTACAAAAGTAATCAAGTAAAAGTAAACAAATAAAAAAGTAAAAGAGCAAAATAGCAAAAAATCATAAAAGTAAAAAAGTAAGAGTAAAAGAGCAAAAGCAAGAAATAAATGAAGAAGTAAAAAATTAAAATGTAAAAGAGTAAGAGCACAAAAGCAAAAAATAAAAAAAATTTAATGTAGAAAACGTGTAAAAGTAAAAAAGTAAAAAATGAACAAGAAAAAAGTAAAAGAGCACAAGAGTAAAAAAGCAAAAAACAAAAAGGTAGAAAAACAAAAGTAAGCGTAAGGGAGTAAGAGCTAAAAGCAAAAAAGCAAAAAATAAAACAGTAAAATAGTAAACTAGTAAAATAGTAAAATGGTAAAATGGTAAAATGGTAAAATGGTAAAATGGTAAAATGGTAAAATGGTAAAATGGTAAAATGGTAAAATGGTAAAATGGTAAAATGGGAAAATGGGAAAATGGGAAAATGGGAAAATGGGAAAATGGGAAAATGGGAAAATGGGAAAATGGGAAAATGGGAAAATGGGAAAATGGGAAAATGGGAAAATGGGAAAATGGGAAAATGGGAAAATGGGAAAATGGGAAAATGGGAAAATGGGAAAATGGGAAAATGGGAAAATGGGAAAATGGGAAAATGGGAAAATGGGAAAATGGGAAAATGGGAAAATGGGAAATTGGGAAATTGGGAAATTGGGAAATTGGGAAATTGGGAAATTGGGAAATTGGGAAATTGAGAAAATGGGAAATTGAGAAAATGGGAAAATGGGAAAATGGGAAAATGGGAAAATGGGAAAATGGGAAAATGGGAAAATGGGAAAATGGGAAAATGGGAAAATGGGAAAATGGGAAAATGGTAAAATGGTAAAATGGTAAAATGGTAAAATGGTAAAATGGTAAAATGGTAAAATGGTAAAATGGTAAAATGGTAAAATGGTAAAATGGTAAAATGGTAAATAGGTAAAATGGTAAAATGGTAAAATGGTAAATAGGTAAAATGGTAAAATGGTAAAATGGTAAAATGGTAAAATGGTAAAATGGTAAAATGGTAAAATGGTAAAATTGTAAAATGGTAAAATGGTAAAATGGTAAAATGGTAAAATGGTAAAATGGTAAAATGGTAAAATGGTAAAATGGTAAAATGGTAAAATGGTAAAATGGTAAAATGGTAAAATGGTAAAATGGTAAAATGGTAAAATGGTAAAATGGTAAAATGGTAAAATGGTAAAATGGTAAAATGGTAAAATGGTAAAATGGTAAAATGGTAAAATGGTAAAATGGTAAAATGGTAAAATGGTAAAATGGTAAAATGGTAAAATGGTAAAATGGTAAAATGGTAAAATGGTAAAATGGTAAAATGGTAAAATGGTAAAATGGTAAAATGGTAAAATGGTAAAATGGTAACATGGTAAAATGGTAAAATGGTAAAATGGTAAAATGGTAAAATGGTAAAATGGTAAAATGGTAAAATGGTAAAATGGTAAAATGGTAAAATGGTAAAATGGTAAAATGGTAAAATGGTAAAATGGTAAAATGGTAAAATGGTAAAATGGTAAAATGGTAAAATGGTAAAATGGTAAAATGGTAAAATGGTAAAATGGTAAAATGGTAAAATGGTAAAATGGTAAAATGGTAAAATGGTAAAATGGTAAAATAGTAAAATATTACAAGTAAAAAAAGTGAAAAGTAAAAAAGTAATCAAGTAAAAAACTAAACAAGAAAAAGTAAAAGAGCACAACAGTAAAAAAGCAAAAAACAAAAAAGTAAAAAAGCAAAAGTAAGGTGAAAGAATAAGAGCAAACAGCAAGAAAGAAAAATAAAAAAGTGAAAAGTAAAAAAGTAATCAAGTAAAAAAGTAAACAAGGAAAAAAGTAAAAAATAAACATGGAAAAAGTCAAAGCGCAAAACAGTAAAGAAGCAAAAAAGCAAAAAAGTAAAAAGTAAGAGTAAAAGATCAAAAGCAAAAAGTATAAAGGTAAAAAGTAAGAAAGTATTAAAAGCAAAATAGTAAAAAGTAAAGTAAAATAGTAATAAAATAATCAAGTAAAGAAATAAACAATTAATGAAGTAAACAAAGAAAAAAGTAAAAACGTTAAAAAATAAACAACAAGGAAAAAGTAAAAAAGTAAATTAGCAAAACAGTCAAAAAGCAAAAAAGCACAAAAGTACGAGTTAAAGAGCAAAAAAGCAAAATAGTAAAAAAGTAAAAAGTAAGAGCAAAAAACCAAAATAGCAGAGTAAAAAATAAAAAAGTAAAGAGTTAAATAGTAACAGCAAAATAATAAAATAGTAAAAACGTAAAAAAGTAAAAAATAGAAGGAAATAAAGCAAAACAGTAAAAATCTAAAAAATAAAAAAGTAAATATGTAAGATCGGAAAAGTAAAAACGTAAAAAGTAAAATCAGTAAAGAGTAAATCGATAAATCGGTAAATAAGTTAACAGATTAATAGACAGGTAAGTAAATAAGTAAATAAATAAATATGACTAAACGGAGAAGACGGAGACGCAATAAGTCGATAAGGAGAGAAAATATAGAGATAAGGAGATAATACAAAATAAATAAGTTGAAGCAAATAAATAAATAAGTAAACGAGTAAACGAATAAATGAGTAAATTATTAAATGGGTAGATTAAAAAATTAAATCAATGAGTACAGGCGAAAATTAGTAGACAATTTAATCATTTCCTGGCAAGTGGATTGGGAGAAGATATGCTCGGTTACTAAAAGCCCCGATTTAGCACCCCTCGATTTTTTCATTATAGCAATATATCTTCACAACATGAGAGATTATACCTATATGGCAACAGTATTCCAAACCAAGACGTATTTGCCCTGTATATAAAGAGCAACAGTTGCTGTGTGGAGCTCTTTGTAAGACATCAAGTTTCCTTGCTACTAACTTGTACTGTAAGAGTCAACCGTTCAAAAGAACAAGCTTGCATCAGTGAAATTAGACACATCATTAATTGCTACAGGTAAAAAGTCGTTAGAATAAAAGAGGAGCGAGAGCGGGCGGAAGACGGTTCCTTGTGGAACGCCATCGATCACAATATGAAGTGAATATTTAAGTAGAAAACTCGATAACCGGCAACACAATTAAACTCACAGGCTATAGAATAGTGACTTCTTCTTCTTACATTTTTCAACAATTTAAAAAAATATTGTGTTATTGTATTCTTTGCCACAAAATTAACAACTGCCTACTTCCATTAATAAAATATTTATATTGAACATTCACTTACGTCTGTTACATAATTAGACCTATAAAGGACCAAAAGCCATGTTAAATCGTATGAATGCTACTGGTATAGCGCATATTGTGATAAATTACTCAATTATAAATCAGTCAAGATGGTGATGAGATTAAAATTTGATGAATGGTTAGTTTGTCAGAAACGATGAACCCAAATCAACCACCTGGTAGGAGGACCGGCTTCATGACAGAGTCTTTAGGTAGAAAACATATGTTGATACGAAAGATAAAGGACGTTAAGTCCTCGCTAAGGCATTCGGGATTTAAATTCCGATCTTTGTAATAATACAATGATTTATACTTGTGCAAAGTTTACGAATTTAGCTTAAGAGATATTAATGAGTTTGAGACGACGCGACGTAAAAAAAAATGGAGCTACACTTTTGAGTTTATGTACTGCACTACATTTAATAATAATTATTGTTCAGAATTAGATTTCTCATCTAATTCGATCCGTTTATATTTCAATTATTGTAACGAACAGGAAGTGAATGTACCACATTTTCAACAATTTAATTTAAATTTGTTCCTTTACGTAGAAACCAATTATTTTCTGTAATGGTAGGGATATTATCAGTTAATTGTTAATTCTGCTTAAAAATATTCTCAGGCAATCCTTATACAAATAAATAAATAAATAAAAATCTCACATTTCGATTTATAACTTGATCTTGATATATCTCGTCTTTCACGTTTCTATGTAGGAAGAAAATAATATCTATCTACAATTAAACGTAGTAATCAACCAAGAACTAGAAAAATGGTAAGCAGCAATGAAGATATTTCATCTAAAACACAATGATTAGATCAAAAGTACGTAGACGTTAAAAGTTTACCGTTTAACTAGGTCGACATTATTAAATTTCTATATAATAATATCGAATTATTTAACAGCAATTTTTAATAATTTTATTGTTATTGCACGTTAAATATAACGTAGAATGTGTGTAATACCAAATTGCGGACAAAAGATACCAAATTATAATCATTGCGTCACAGTTGGAGGTCAAATATCAGTTTTCAACAAAACATTATGGTTGTTGTTGCTATAACTATGGAACTAGAGAAATTATGAGGTATGTGTGGTATGTCCTATTTGTGTTTGTATAAAAACATGCAGAATATAATAAATAATAATATTGGTATATTCAAAACCTAAAAACTGAAGCTATAATGGTTTCATGAATATTTAAGTGCTCGTAAAATATGTGCTGTTTTTCCTTTCGTGGAAACAAAATATGGTTTCCCTCCTAGATTCTCTATAAAAGGAAACTAGGAGATATCATGTAGTTGTGGTGAAATATCAGCAAAAAAAAACCGCTGCAAATTATGGGATCAGAACTTCCTCCTCGTGCGGTGGAGTTTATAATAAAAGTTTTTCTTTTCGTGAAAAAATTCGAACTCAATATTTCCCTTCTTCCCTCTACAATGTGTGTACCAAATTTGAGAGCTTTATCTCAAAAACTGTAGCTGCTATCGCGATACACACACACAGAGGGAAAATTCTTGTGTCTGAAATTTTGTGTACATCATAATTCGTCCAGAAATGCAGTAAAAATAAAAAAAAAAAATTTTTTTTTCAAAAATTTTCCGAGCCCTACGAGCCCGTAAAAATTTTCAGAGCCGTTCACTTGCAATTTTTTTAAAAAGCCCCTGCGGGGCTATATGTAAAAAATAATTATGAAACGGCCCCTGCGGGGCCGGAATAAGTAAGCTGTCAAAAAATTTAAAACATTTTTTTAAAATTTTTTGGCAAAAATTTTTTTAAAATTTTTCGGTGACAGCTGTCAAAAAAACATAACAGCATTTTTTTGTTTTCAAAAAAACGTCACTTTGACATTTTTGTGACAGCTGTCAAAAAATTTTAAAAATTTTATATAGAAAATTTTTTTAAAATTTTTTGGTGACAGCTGTCAAAAAAATGTGAAATTGACGTTTTATTGGAAACAAAAAAAAAATTAAACTTTTTTGGGTTTTTTTTGTTTTCAAAAAAAAGTCACTGACATTTCTTTGACAGCTATCAAAAAATTTTATTTAGAAAAATTTTTTAAATGTCGGTAATGTTTGTTTTTGAAAAAAAAATTTGAAATTTTTTGTTGACAGCTGTCAAAAAAACGTCAATGACATTTTTTTTATTACTCAATTTTATAACTCAAGTTAATGAGTTCATTTTTAATAAAAAACAGCAAATTTGCCAAATTTGCTGATGCTTAGAGGCGCTTCTGAGTTCTCTCAATTGAAGCATTTTGCATTAGAATGAGATTGCTGTTACTGCAACTCTGGGCTGAAGATGATAAATGGCAGGTATAGGAACCTGAAAGATCGAATTTTTTAACTAGGACCATACAAAGAAATGTCACATGTTCTTGAAGGATATTCATATGAATTATTCTAAATTAAACGACCTTGAATACTGACCTGCAGCATGCCTGATGAGGCTGCTGTATGTGCTTCATTTTGTTGGAAATAACCAATATCCTTTTGTCGGTTAAAATTACATGAAAAAATATTCGACGAATAATTCTTCTCCTATTACCAACCTACAAAGAATGAAGAAGAGTTTCGACAAAAATATTTTGTGTTTCTTCAGCACTCCCAATTCTGATATTTTAGAATGAACACTTGGACAAAATCAGTATTCGTTGGAGAAGATTTCATCCAAGAGTCGTTAAAATTGATCAAATGTCCGACTTTATCTTGGACCCAGGTAACTAGATATATCTAAAAAAAAGTACTTGATGAATCAGTTTTTTGTAGCAGGACATCAACAGTTGTTGCTGGATAGGCTTTTTTAAGAAGAAAAATCTCTATAAACATCCCATTACAGCTAAATCGTTGATAATCCTTGTTACCCCTTTCCAAGTCATTAATTAGAACGTGAGGCTCATTCAGGGGGTATTACTACATCTTCGACCCTGTACCAAACAACTCTCTCTTCGAGTTAGATTGTACAACATTCTTGTATTAAAGTCTTTCGTCAAAACAGTATGACAATTGTCAACTAGCGCTCTAGGTATCTGAATCAAAACGCGCATGAGGTTCTAGGGGCATTTTTCATGTTCCTCTTACAGTACCAGTTCAGGTAAGACAACTTTCTTTTCTTCGTTTCACATTTCCAGTTTCATGGAATCAGAGTTAATCGAAATTATTGTCTTCAAATCAAATATTGCCTTTATCCATTAACATTTCGCTCATTACGAAAATAATACTCGAGCTGTATGATCTAGAAAACCATTTGACGTTAAAAATGGCTGACAGTATTAATCTAAGACCTGTGTTTCCCTTCGCGTGAGCAATTTAAGGGACAATTTCTTGGAGAAATGCGAGTTCTTTTTACCTAGAATTCTTTGTACGCACCTTCTAGTCTATAGGTGCCTGTTCAATCTTCCCAAAAAACCATCATCCCACTTCTGAAGGAATTAGAAATATTTGTTCCAAGTATAGTAACAATTGGGGAGGGAAAACTTTACCTGAATGTTTAATGTATCCTCAGGCAGAGGCAACTTATTCACTGTTTTGCTGTGGTGACTCACTGAACAATGACCATGAAGGTCCGTTATCATCAGCTCCACATTAAGTTCTTCAATTTTCTTCCTTTCCTTGTTTGGGATTTATTACCACATACTCCTGATATTTTTAAATCTAGGTAGTCGATCTCGTATTGTTTCTTCCTAGCAGTCTCACTCTTAGACATTCCAAAAATATTATAAACTAACGAATTCAGACAAATTTTTTCGGTGTATCCTTAAATATGAGAATGTAATATGATATTTTTTCCTAAAAGAGTCAGCTTTGGCAATAATTGAAATTTATTGGACACACAAATAACGAAACAGATCTGATGTTACTTTCCTTAAAGAAATAGTTAAGAGGTTCTTCTTTTTTATATGGATTTAGTAATAACAGAGCTGAAGTCACATATCTTTCAAGGCTGCTGAGTGACAGATATTCAGTAAGTAGATTCGGTTTAAATTCTGGATTTTATGAAAGAGCCAGCGCTGTTTTAATCGAAGAGGATAGTACTTAGATTTTAGTTATCCAACGTAATTTTCCAAAACTTCGTAAAAACAGACTCCAAATTTTTATATTATTATCCTTGCTGACCACTGTTTTATTTAACTTGCAACGTATAGTTAACTCGCTACAAATGTTCATTACTTTACATACGCCATAGAAATTCCAATCGATGCCCTAAATTAATTCACCAAGTCATTTAACCACACAGGCTTGTGAATAATTTGGATTTTTTCCAAACCGCAGACCTCCTTTTCCTTCGCGTTATCTGCGAACATAAATTTCCTGACCGTTTACCAGATAAGTGCTTAAACTTCTCTTCAGAATGAAACGATCGTTTACAAGTAGACCTAAACAACACTTAGGTATTTTTCAACAAAGTCTAACATACTTATAGTTGCAACACGCATGCTGGATAAGAGAACGTTCGTCGTGATCGACGTTATAAAAACGACGATCACGGCTAGACCACGGCTAACCCGATAGTTGATTAGGATTGACGGGCCGTCATAAGCGGCTTTTGATATTGTAATTACTGGACTACCACATTTGATACTGTTATTATAAGCAGGCTAGGTGTGAAAAAAAAACATTGGCACAATATTTGTTTCCGTACTCCCATTACCGCTCGATTGGATATAATTATGACTAGATTCATCATTTTTGTAAAATTCCAGTTATTATAGAAATTGATTGTGTCTTCATTACCAATTTGTTTACACTTTGACATTCTATATTTAAAACCTGTACAGCTCGTGGTATTACAACATGACTCGACTAGAAGTAGAAGAGTGTTAAGCCGATGGATAAGGCCGATAACAGTCTGTGATCGGTAAGGTCGATATTATAGTCAGCATTTAAAGCATCGTGCGCTATCATTTATGAGTAATCTACCTTCAATCAGTGCTTACAGCTGATTTTTTTTAGATACCTAGTCTACTAGATTTCCGAGACAGACAATTTTTACGCTGTTAAATGCTTCAATTTTAAAAGTGGATCAATGGGAAGTGAGATTACGCTGCGTACTTAGTTTCCTTGCAGGAATAATTCAGTACAATGCTCAGAGTCACGCTGCGATTGTCGACCTATTTCTGACCTTTTAATGGCTTCAGTATTGGAAGCTGAATGTTCCAGTTGCAACATCCTTGACCTCGAACGCGGCGATCATTTGCGTTCCAAGGACGAGAGCGAGAAAAATTCAGGCAATTGTCAACCGACGAAAAAATACAACGATACAAGTGTCATTCATAAAGTGAGTGGTAGAAATGCAGTTACACCTACTAGATATTTTTCGCATTAAAACAGACGTGTCGTTTATAACTTATATGAATATTGCAATTTATGGCTAATATATTAATTTTGATAACTACACGTAGCATTTATAGTCCATACGCAATACCACACCTCAATAAAATCTTATCTGCATAAGCGTTATCCGAAAGGAATATATGAGCCTGAGATAAAGAAAAAAGTCATTAAATTATACGTGGTCGCGTACGATAATGATATGTATCTAAAATAACTGATTTCATTGATCTGATTAGTTGGTAAACATGATTTGAAACTAGACAAATAGGACTGTATTAATAAAACGATAATAATCTTTAGTTTGCATAGTTATTTTACATTAATTAATTGAAAATATAGAGCATGTAAGAGTGAGTATCGTGCATAGCGCTGCGATAAAATAATGGGCGGAGTTTCGTTATTGCGCTAATTCATCAGGCTCATCTTTAAAATATGAATACAAACAACCATCTTTCCCGGATCATGCTTAGTCGAGGACAGAATTCTAATGAGGTATAGGTGGGTTATTTAAATATTTATAAATATTTTTAGCGACGAAGTACGTGGGGTTTATAGCAAGACATTTGGAGGAATTTCCTTTCTACAACATTTTTGTCAATGTACCTAAATGTTTTGCAAAAGCGAAATCAGTCCAGAAAAAATCATTTTGACGAGTCTGTTTGTTTGTAGGTCTGCCTGTTACTTTGCGATAAATCTTCAATCTCCTATCTTCATCAGCAGAAATAAAGTCTCCATGTTGGTCTTCTAAATCAGTTTTTCAAATTCTGGATTGCTTTCTGTCATTTAGTTTTGACTTCTTAGGTGCAGGACGACTTTTCCTCTTCACTTGTTTTGTCAATTTAGCTGCTGTTTTGGATCTTGATGATTTACCTCCCAATTGCAAGGACCATCACTAGCTACTACTTTCATAGTCAGAATCTTTTGAAGATGTTTGCTGAACCTCGACATTATTGATAAAATTCTGTGTGTCATTTTTTTCGAAACGACATCGAAGTTGGAAAAACATGACCATGATCAATTTCATTTGCACCGGTTTGGTTTCTAAGAAATTAGTTCCTAGTGGCACAGCAAAGATAAAATGTGACGAAGTTTGTTGATTATCTCTGATCCACTGCTTTATCTCTTCAAGTATTGCTGCTTTATCTCTTCAAGTATTGAAGTCGAGTTTCTTCACGTGAAGACAAGGTTTTCATGTGGTTTTCTATTGTCAAGTTAATTAGATCCAAATTACATGTGACTATAGTGGTCATCTCTAAGCTATACTAAGAGAAACTTATGAATCCATTCTGTCACATCCATCCATTAGAATAGATTGCTCAAACAGAACTGCGTGGAACTCCACGTGAAAGTTGCTGTCTACCTCTGGCTTTTGTTGAAACAACACTCAAAAGATGGACCAACTGATCTTGTACATAAACATTCATCCAACAACTGGGTCACATCTTTGATCTTCAATTAGTTCTAAAGAAAACTATTAGTAAATATTTTTAGGAATGTAATTAATTTCTAGGTTCAAAAATTGTATTACCTTTGGAAAGTCAAATTGAATGCCTGGTTAATATTTACTGATTACTACGCTTTTCAAAATATTTACTAATTACAAGTTTAAAAACATTTACTACAGTAAAACATTTTTCATATTCAATTTGTATTGAAGAAAAGTGGATCTGGTGTATACATACACATTCACCCAATAACTGGGAACATCTTTGATGTTCGATTATGCTGAAGAAAACTGTTAGTAAATATTTTTAATGTAATTACTAGGTTCAAAAATTCTATTACCTAATTCTGCAAAGTTAAATTGAGCGCTCCAACAATTTTGACTACTACTAGATACTAAGCGAGACGTCAATTTTTCTGGTTAAAATTTACTGATTACTACGCTTTTTAAAATATTTACTAATAACAAGTTTAAAAACATTTACTACTGTAAAACATTTTTCATATTCATTTTGTTTTGAAGAAAATTGGATCTGGTGTATACATACACATTCACCCAATAACTGGGAACATCTTTGAAGTTCGATTATGCTGAAGGAAACTGTTAGTAAATATTTTTAGCAATGTAATTAATAGGTTCAAAAATTCTATTACCTAACTGAAAAGTTAAATTGAAGGCTCAAAAAATTTTGACTACCACTAGATACTAAGCAAGACGCCAATTTTTTTGGTTTAAATTTACTGATTACTACGCTTTTTAAGATATTTACTGATTACAAGTTTAAAAACATTTACTACTGTAAAATTTTTTTTATATTTAATTTGTTTTGAAGAAAAGTGGATCAGGTCACATTCACCCAATAACTGGGAATATCTTTGATGTTCAATTATGCTGAAGAAAACTATTAGTAAATATTTTTAATAATGTAATTACTAGGTTAAAAAATTCTATTACCTAACTTTGAAAACTCAAATTGATTGCTCCAAAAATTTTGACTACTACTACTAAGCAAAGCGCCAATTTTTCTGGTTAAAATTTACTGGTTACTACGCTTTTTGAAATATTTACTTATTACAAGTTTAGAAACATTTACTACTGTAAAACATTTTTTATATTTAATTTGTTTTGAAAAAAAGTGGATCTGGTGTATACGTACACATTCACCCAATAACTGTGAACATCTTTGATGTTCAATTATGCTGAAGAAACTTATTAGTAAATATTTTTAATAATGTAATTACTAGGTTCAAAAATTCTATTATCTAACTTTGAAAACTCAAATTGATTGCTCCAAAAATATTGGCTACTACTACTAAACAAAACGCCAATTATTCTGGTTAAAATTTACTGATTACTACGCTTTTCAAAATATTTACTGATTACAAGTTTAGAAACATTTACTACTGTAAAGCATATTTTATATTTAATTTGTTTTAAAGAAAAGTGAAACTGGTGTATACATACACAATACACATTCACCCAATAACTGGGAACATCTTGGATGTTCAATTATGCTGAAGAAAACTATTAGTAAATATTTTTAGTAATGTAATTACTAGGTTCTAAAATTCTATTACCTAACTTTGAAAAGTTAAATTGAATGCTCCAAACATTTTGACTACTACTAGATACTAAGCAAAACGCCAATTTTTTTGGTTAAAATTTACTGATTACTACGCTTTTTATAATATTTACTAATTACAAGTTTAAAAACATTTACTACTGTAAAACATTTTTCATATTCAATTTGTTTTGAAGAAAAGTGGATCTGGTGTATACAGACACGTTCATCCAACAACTGGGAAACATCTTTGATGTTCAATTAGTTCGGAAGAAAACTATTAGTAAACAATTTTAGTAATTTAATTACTAGGTTCAAAAATTCTATTACCTAACTGTGAACAGTTAAATTGAACGCTCCAAAAATGTTGACTACTACTAGATTCTAAGCAAGACGCCAATTTTTCTGGTTAAAATTTACTGATTAGTACGCTTTTTAAAATATTTACTAATTACAAGTTTAAAAACATTTACTACTGTAAAACATTTTTCATATATAATTTGTTTTGAAGAAAAGTGGATCTGGTGTATACATACACATTCAACCAATAACTGGGAACATCTTTGATGTTCAATTATGCTGAAGAAAACTGTTAGTAAATATTTTTAATGTAATTACTAGGTTCAAAAATTCTATTACCTAACTCTGAAAAGTTAAATTGAACGCTCCAACAATTTTGACTACTACTAGATACTAAGCAAGACGCCAATTTTTCTGGTTAAAATTGACTGATTACTACGCTTTTTAAAATGTTTACTAATTACAAGTTTAAAAACATTTACTACTGTGTAAAAATTTTTCATATTCAATTTGTTATAAAGAAAAGTGGATCTGGTGTATACATACACATAAACCCAATAACTGGGAACATCTTTGATGTTCAATTATGCTGAAGAAAACTGTTAGGAAATATTTTTAGTAATGTAATTACTAGATTCAAAAATTCTATTACCTAATTCTGAAAAGTTAAATTGAACGCTCCAAAAATTTTGACTACTACTAGATACTAAGCAAGACGCCAATTTTTCTGGTTAAAATTTACTGATTACTACGCGTTTTAAAATGTTTACCAATTACAAGTTTAACAACATTTACTACTGTGTAAACATTTTTCATATTCAATTTATTATGAAGAAAAGTGGATCTGGTGTATACATACACATTCACCCAATAACTGGGAACATCTTTGATGTTCAATTATGTTGAAGAAAACTGTTAGTAAATATTTTTAGTAATGTAATTATTAGGTCCAAAATTTCTATTACCTAACTCTGAAAAGTTAAATTGAACGCTCCAATAATTTTGACTACTACTAAATACTAAGCAAGACGCCAATTTTTCTGGTTAAAATTGACTGATTACTACGCTTTTTAAAATGTTTACTAATTACAAGTTTAAAAACATTTACTACTGTGTAAAAATTTTTCATATTCAATTTGTTATAAAACGCTCCAAACATTTTGACAACTACTAGAATAGATACTAAACAAGACGCGAATTTTTCTGGTTAAAATTTACTGATTACTACGCTTTTTAAAATATTTACTGATTACAAGTTTAGAAACATTTACTACTGCAAAACATTTTTTGTATTTAATTTGTTTTGAAGAGAAGTAGGTCCATTTTCTTAAAAATGATATTCCACTAGTAAATATCTTTAATAATGTAGTAATCAGTATATAATTTTTTAATTGTAATTAGTACATATTTTTAAAAATGTAATTATTGTGGCCAAAATTAGAGTTCAATTAAATTTTCCAAAGATTTTGACTCTCCTAAGGGCATCACCAATTTTTTTGTTAATAGCTACTGATTACTATGCATTCTCACAGATTATGATTTTAAAAATATTTACTATTGGAAAACATCACTTACGTTCAATCAGATTTGCAAAAGACTGGATCAGTTTTAACCATAGAAATATTTCACTAGTAATTAGTGATTATTTTTTTAAATGTAATTAGCAAATATTTTTAAGAACGTAATTATTAGCTTCAAGAATTTTATTACTTATAGCTTCGGAAAGCCAAATTAAATTCTATAAAAATTGTAAGCTTCCTAAACGCAAAGCAACTCTTTAAAGTTAATATTTACGGGTGCATGATGGCAAACGAAAATGTCCCCGTGAAATACCTTCGTAAATCAAGGCAGGATATTACCAGCGCAAACTTTAATAAATGGACATGTATTAAGATTCTAACTGATGATTAAAACAATTTTAATGTGTGTAGTTGCGAGGCCATATAACAACTTGCTTAAAATTACGCCGTTGCGCAATTTTCTTAACGCGTGGAACTATATATTAAAACGATGTAGACATGTAATAATAATTTAGTAGTTATTTGTAGTTAAGTTTAGTTTTCAGTAAATGTGCAATTTAAAACCAAGGCGGTCATTATAAGAGCAAATACGGCTGTTTAACCAGCAAGAAAAACAAGAAACCATTTACAGTTGCGCCGTAATCTGAAATCTTCAGGTCTGATAATAATATGCAACATGGTCCAATCATAAGATAAAGCTATGACTCAGTCTTAGTTATAATTAGATCAGTTGCACTTCCATCGTTAGTTCTATCAAAATACGAACGTCATAGAGATAATCACTCTTGATACTGATGTAAGGCTTATATTCGTTTTTTAATTAACTTTTCCATTGGGCCAAACAAATCATCACAGACCGATATAAAATATACTAAAAATAGAGCACAACAATAGCAGATTATTTAATACCTAAAATCTTGCCACTTGAAAAAAAATATATTGCAAGGCACCTCAATAGATATTTACTAATTACATTTTAAAGAATATTTACTGATTACCAAGTTATTAAAAAATTTACTAGTGACTCTTCAAAGTTAGGTAATAAAAATTTTGAAGCTGATAATTACATTTTGAGGAATATTTACTAGAGGAATATTTTTTTATTAAAATTGATTCAGTAGTAAATATTTGAAAAAATGTAATGAGTAAACATTTTAAAGATCGTAGTAATCAGTATTAACTTAAAAAAATTGGCAAATTTAATTTGACTTTCCGAAGTTAGGTTATGAAATTTTTGAATCTAATAATTACGATTTTAAAAATATTTACTAATTATATTTAAAAAATTTTAATTATTTTCAATTGTTTAGAGTCGCATTAATGGTTTATTACCTGATTTGACGGAACACATAAACGTGAAAAACAACACGACTGCCTATACGAAGGTGTTTATTAACTATTGAGCGGCACAGTCAATCATATTCGATCACTATTATAGAACTTACATCGTTCTAACTCTCCCACGCAGGTAGCTACCAATTTTTATTGATTGAAAGCTAAGTATTGTTTACTTACTTAAGCACAGATTTTTAAGAGTGATTTAGGTATAAAGTTTAATCGCTTAAAATATCCCTACAGACATTAGTCCCTATTTACAATTATCTCGAACAGCTTGAGAGTTTGTCTGATCTGCTGTGGCGTGGTACAATTCTTCATGAGCATAGTTGCGATATGTACCCAATAATCATTTTGTCTGTCGTGCAGTTGGTCAGAAGAATTTGCGGGATAGTTAGTGCCGCGTGAGTTTCTGAAAATGATTTGGGCGTCCTCAGTGCATGTATGCAAGCATTGTATAAATGGATATGCTGCAAATTTGATATTTTCCTCGTGAATTTATGTTCAATGATTTGATCTTTGTGGTAGGTAAGACCATAGATAAATTGAGACGTTATATTTTTTCAGCGGGAATTTATTGCAACAGTGTATGGAATTACTAACGTGAACAGGCTTCTTTTCAGATAATTTATAAGATGGTTCAATGATAGAAATCTACGTCGTCCATCGTAGTAGTTCGCTTATCACGTCTAAATTCTTTGAAGCAATTCAGTGTATAACTAATCGCAACGTCAATTTTTTATGTTAATATTTACTAATTACTACGCTCTTTAAAATTTTTACTGATTACGTTTTTGAAAGAAAATTCTACTGGGAAATATTTTTGAGTTGAAGGCAACTGGATCAATTTTAAACAAGAAAATGTTACACTAGTTAATATTTTTAATAACAGTAATTAGTGAATATGTTTTTAAAAGTAATTAGTAAATATTTTTAAGAATGTAGTTATTATGTTCAAAAATTTTATTACCTAACTTTGGAAAGTCAAATTTATTTTCCAAGAACTTTGACTCTCTTAAGCGAAACGGTTGGTTAATATTTACTAATTACCACGCTTTTGGTTCCTAATTTGTTTTTAAACATATTTACTACCGGAAATATTTTTGACGGTCAATTAGTATTGAAGTTTCGAAACTAGATCAATTTTAATTTAAAAAATATTCCACTAGTGTATATTTTTAGTAACGTAATCAGTAAATACTTTTTAAATATAATTAGTAAATGTTTTTAACAACCTAATTATAAGGTTTAAAAATTTTATTAAATAACTGGAAAGTCAAATTGAATTTTCCAAAACTTTTTAACCACCTAAGAGTGACGCTAATTTTTTAAGTCAATATTTACTTATTACTATGTTCTTTAAAATGATTACTGTTTGCGTTTTCAGAAAATATTTACTATTGAAATAATAATATATTCATGATGTTTAATTAGTTTTGAAGAAAACTGAATCAATTTTAATAAAAAATTATTGCTCTAGTAAATATTTTTAAAAATGTATTAGTAAATATTCCTCAAAGTCTAATTATTAGCTTGAAAATTTTTATTATCTAACTTTAAGGTCTCAAATTTAATTTTCTCTACTGGAAAACATCTTTGATGTTCAATTAGTTCTAAAGAAAACTGTTCCACTAGTCTAAATTTTAATAACTTAGTAATTAGTGAATATTCTTCAAAATATCATTAGCAAATATTTTTAGGAATGTATTTAGTTTGGAGAGACAAATTGATTTACGAAAAAAATTGTAACTCCTAAGCGGAACGCCAATTTTTATAGTTAATATTTACTAACTGCTAAACTTTTTAAAATATTTACTAATTATGTTCTTAGAAATATTTGCGACTGACAAATGTTTTTGATGTTTAATTGGTACTGAAGAAAACCAGGTTAATTTATTTACATATTAACATATTTTTAATGATGCAGTAATCAGTAAATATTTTTAAAAACTTAATTATTAGCTACAAAATTTTATTACCTAACTTTGAATGCTCCAAAAATTTTGACCGTCCCAAGCAAAACGTCGAGTTTTCTACTTAATATTTACTGATTACTTCTTAAACTGCTTACTGATTACAATTCTAAAAATATTTACTACTGGAAAACATTTTCCACGTTTTATTGGTTTTAAAGAATAGTAGGCCAATTTTATTAAAAAGAACATTTCACTAGGAAATATTTTTAATAACGTAGCAACTAGTAAATATTTTTTAAATGCAATTAGTATATATTTTTCAGAATGCAATTATTGCGATAAAAATTTTTACGTAATATTGGAAAGTTAAATTGAATTTTCCAAAAATTTTGACCCTCCTACGGGCATCGTTGATTTTTTTATTAATAATTACTGATTACTTGCATTTTAAAATGTTTATTATGTTTCGAAAAAATTTAAAATATTTTTGATCTTGAACCAGTTCTGTTCGATTATTATTTTAATGGTAGAAATATACCATTAGTAAATTTGTTTAATAATGTAGTGATCATTAATTATTTTTTAAATATAATTAGCATATATTTTTAAGGACGTAATTAGTTTCAAGAAAATGATTACTTATCTTAGTCAAATTGAAGTTTCCAAAAATGTTACCTCCTTAAGCGCAATACCACTTTTTAAAGTTAATATTCACGGGTTATACCGTTTTAAAAAATATGTGCTACAGGAAAATATGAACAATTTTGTATTGAAGAAAACTGGATTAATTTTACTCAAAAAAAAAAAAAAACGTTTCACTGGTAAATATTTTTAATAACAGAATTAGTAAATATAATTAGTACCTAAATATGTTTAAGAACGTAATTATTAGCCCCAAAAATTTTATTACTTAACTTTGGAAAGCCACCCTAAGCGTAATACCAGATCACTTTTTAAAGTTAATATTTACTAATTACCACCCTGTTTAAAATTTTTACTGATTATGACATTAAAAACAATTTTTCATGTTTTGAAGAAAACTAGATCAATTTTAATCAAGAAAAATATTCTTCTAGTACATATTTTTAGTAACGTATTAATCAGTAAATACTTTTAAAAATGTAATTAGTATATAATCTTAAGAACGTAATTATTGGGTTTAATAATAGCATTACTTTATTTTAGATAGTTAAATTATAGTTGAATTATCCAAAATTTTGACTTTCCTAAGCACAATGCAAATTTTACAAGTTACGTTTTTAAAAATATTTACTATTGGAAAAAAAATTGATGTTTAATTAGTTTAGAAGAAAACTGGATTCATTTTAGTCAAAAATATATTCCACCAGTAAATATTTTTAATAACGTAGTAATTAGTAAATAAATGTTCCTTAAAATATAATTAGTAAATACTTTTAAGGACGAAATTATTAGCTTCAAAAACGTCATTAACCAACTTTGTAAAATCAAATTGATAATTCGAAACATTTTGGCCCTTCTAGGCGCGTAATCTGGTGTACATTTAACCCTATATTATCTTATTAACATTAACTACAAGTAACTTGTTATTTTCACCCACCATTTTGTGTTTTGATAACCCAGGGCGCGGTTCCCTTAAAAGTACCTACTACCGTTAAAACCATGTAACAAGATAATATTGCGTTTATAATCATGTTGAAAATTAATAATTGTTGTTAACAACGCGCATTCAATCATGTGAGTTATATTGGAAATACACGACAAGCAATGTACAACTTAATTACTTTTAAATAAAAATACTCACATAGTAATTTTTAGTGGACGTACGACATGCAAGACATTAATTACTTTATCAATTAAGGTACGTAAAATGAAAATATGAATGTCACGGGGTTTTGCAATATACTCAGCAGCACCTGAACGTTCTCGCGAAACCGATAACTTTTAAATTGCGTGGGTGGTAGTTATGCGTTGCCGTCAACATTTGCGGCGAGCTAAATTAAAACATAAACTGCTCGGAATGGTTTAAAAATTAATTTTACACCGATAGAACGGAGTAAAGCTATGTGTTTATGTTCAATTAAATATCTTAAAGCCGATCCAACGACAGTTCTGTGAGTATCGAGCAGACGGTTAAGCGCAATGCATATTTCATAACGTCTATCAAATAGGTCGTTATCGTTCAGTTGTAAATCTGCTAGATCCTTGAGCATTCGCTGCTAAGCAAATACAAAACAAATAAAGGATATTTGCAATTAGAGGTACAACGTGCATAAATGAAGAACTAGAGAGTGTCTTAAGAATTATTTTTCAATATTTATTATTTTTCCTACGAGCGTGCGGAAAATACCACTTTTCAACACACATTTTAGTTTCGAAAGTTGCACTTTTCCGCACTAGTGCGGAGTGCGGAAAAATGCAACTTTCGAAACTAAAATGCGTGCGGAAAAGTAATTATATTTTTATTTGCATTTTTGGGTAAGTTCTAATTACATTTTGAAAATGTGATCACGCTCCTAGGAAAAATATTGTTCCTAACACATGCGGAAACTGTCTTTTCCGCACTCGACTGCTTGACCCAACTCCGCTTCGCGTCGTTCGTTAAACGGCAGTCGCGTGCGGAAAAGTACCACTTTCCGCACTTGTTAGGAAAATAACTATATTATTATTTTTAAATTATTAGGAAAAATGTAATAAATCCTTGGTAATTTTATTGCCAGAACTTGCTCTAGTGTTTCGTAATATTCTGTACCTCTCCAGTCATAAATTCGTCAAGGATGACGTATTAAATAAAACACTTGAGAACCTTCACTTTTGTACTTTAAAATTAGTAGGTACTTGCAGGTGATGTGTCCTAAAATTTGCTACCTCAGACTATCAGATTGTCAAATTTATATTACGGTACATTGATAAATATTTAGAAAGCATAGGACCTAGGATGGGACCTTGGGGTACCCCGACTCTTAAATTTCTGCCTTTATCACTTGACGCAATCGTATTGAATTAAGAATATAAAATTTTTATGTCAACCTGGTGGTTTGTCGCGAAAAAATGTGTTGGTTTTGACGAGAGCGGAGCGCACACATTTATGGCGATCGTGATGTTATTGTTTTGATGCAAGCAAACTAAGCGGAAGGCAACATATGGTCTTGGATGATAAATGAAGCCGATCTAAACTCAACACGTCATGTTTCTTAACAGAAGGTATCCATTACACAACAACGGTCTGACAAATCAACTGTCATAATTGGATACTTATGTGACATGAGATAAAGTAGGGAATTCATTCTTTCTGACCGCAAACGGTTTCATTAAATCTAATCGTTGTGTAATTTGTTTAAAACAAATTTGTTTGTGTAATAGCCACCTGCGAAACTTTTTTAGTTGAAGTTGACGCATGATTTACGAATTACCAGGAAGATAACGGTTTCGGTAGTGTGCTTGGATTGTTATTCTTAGTGTTTTACATATTAGAGCCTGAAACCTTTCTACTCGTACTATGCATGAAAGAATACATCAAGTGTTTTTGTTTTGAATTTCGAATTTTGAATTTTGAATTTTGGAGTTTGGAGTTTGGATTTTGGATTTTGGATTTTGGATTTTGGATTTTGGATTTTGGATTTTGGATTTTGGATTTTGGAATTTGGACTTTGGACTTTGGACTTTGGAATTTGGAATTTGGACTTTGAATTTTGAATTTTGAATTTTGAATTTTGAATTTTGAATTTTGAATTTTGAATTTTGAATTTTGAATTTTGAATTTTGAATTTTGAATTTTGAATTTTGAATTTTGAATTTTGAATTTTGAATTTTGAATTTTGAATTTTGAATTTTGAATTTTGGATTTGGTTTCCTCATAATATCTAATGATACTGTTGCCTGAATTAAAACTATTGTCACAGCAGAGTTCTTAGAGTAGGTAGTAATACGTTTAACTAATCGTGTCCTAATATTGGATAGGTCACAAGTCTGGAGGTCTTACAGGTAGAGCAATGATAAAGTGTCTTTACGGTTTCTATTCAGTTGATTATTTTAATTTGCGTTTTAATGCATTTTTCTCTTTATAACTCAGAGGCCTTAAGTTTCCATTCAAAATTGTTTAACTGTATCTCCCTGTATTTTCATGTTCTTTAGTGAAATGAGTCTTCAGGCATCATGCGTTTAACGTAGAAAACAACAAAACAGAAACAAATCCCAGTCATGTGAAACGGGGAGGGAATGTATTCTAAATTTAGAATTGGAACTTTCACTGCACTTAAATTTGAAATTAACGTATTCATCCTCATGTGTAATAGCATGAATCAATTATATAAACGTTATTTTGTGGCGTTTAAAAGTAAAATATGTTTAACATTCAATATCATAATTTATTTGTACTTGCATAAGAGTGTATTGTATTCGATCGACCCACTAAAACCATAGTTATCGATTTTAAGAGCATTTTTGCATCATTGCATTGGCCATCGAATTTCAAACGATTTTTGCAATATTCATCCTTCCGATGTTGTAACGAATATAACGCTCGTGGGCAGTAAATTAATATTTTAATATTAGCTGGAGGAGGAACTTTATTTCAATGAAAGAAAAACGTGAAACATACCACACAGTAACCCCTAAATTTAAAGCTACCTCAAAAGAAAGTAATAAAAAAGTTTTGTTACACACATTGTGCTAACTAACTTGCCATCATCAGGAGGCATCTGATTTTAATCAAATTAAAAGGAGATTGATGATAATACATCAGAATTTCTTGATCTGAAAAGTGTCGATCGAGACATCCTCCAAATTTACAGATTTGAAGAGTTTACGAAGTACTATTGGAATAGTTGCAAATTGCAATACTATTGATCTGATCTAGTAGAGCATAAATAATTAGCATGGAGAACTAAGGTATCAAATAATTTTGGTGTACCACAAGGTAGTGTTTTTCTGCATATTCAGTTGAATTGCTACTACTAACCAATCGAGCATAAGATCATGTGTAGAGAACCAGAATTTGTAGGTGTATGTTGCGCGGTGCGTGATCAGCTGCGGCTGAGCGGCAGTGGGTCTGGTGACCTGGGTCGTTACCGGCGACCTGCAACTCCCCCTGTTATGCAACCGTTGCAGTCTTGTGTCAACATCACTCACCGATCAATCAACTTCGACTATTACAACCGGTCGGGGGCGGTGTACGAATACTTATAATTATTAGACGCAATTAGGTATTCAATACCTTCATTACCTGTGGCGAAATATTACCAATAGGCACTGCAATTACGTCGTTACACGCGGAAATGCGGAGGGTTCGAAAATATTATATTAGATTGGATTTCAGTAATAATTATATATTTTGTATGTTGTTGCGTTTGCATCAACGGCGAACGGTAGTTTACCTGTCATAATGCGAGTCGGGCCGGAAAAATCAGGTTCAACTTTGTCTTGAGACGGACACATGTTGCGGCTAATAGCTCTGTACCATAGTGATCGCTGAGGTAGCTAAACTCGGGTAATTGCTCCAAGGTGCGAATCGGATAAAAGTTCAGATTCGTATCCTGTTTATCCACTGCAGACTGATGGTTTTTGTGGGACATTTTTTTGGTCGACAAAAAATTTTTTACAACGTCGTCAAAATGCCGCTTGGGAAATCTACAGTGCGTCGCAATAAAAATTTGAGGTTATGGTCCGAATTTGACATTTCCTTAATATCGGTCCCGGGACGGAACGGACCGCAGTTTCGGAATCTGAACGTCTTCGGCGCCCCGAAACCGTTCTCGGTTTGTAAATGGCGCTCCCCCTTCACTTCAACATTTAAACTTCACTTTGACAGTTTCTTGACAGCTGTCACAAAAATGTAATTTTTGACGGAAGCTTCACTTTGACAGCTGCCAAAATTTTCTTCGAGGAAACGTCACTTTGACAGCTGTCATAAAAAATTTTTTTGAGAAAACTCCACTTTGATAGCTGCCAAAAAAAATTTTTTCGAGGAAACGTCACTTTGATAGCTGTCATAAAAAAATTGAGAAAACGTCCCTTTGCCAGCTGTCAAACATTTTTTTTCGAGGAAACGTCACTTTGGCAGCTGTCACAAAAAATTTTTTTGAGAAAACGTCATTTTGGCAGCTGTCACAAAAATTTTTTTTGAGAAAACGTCACTTTGGCAGCTGTCACAAAACAAATTTTTTGCGAAAACGTCACTTTGGCAGCTGTCACAATAAAAATTTTTTGGGAAGACTTCACTTTGACAGCTGTCAAAAAAATTTTTGTTCGGGGAAACGATACTGACAGCTGTCATAAAAAATTTTTTGGGAAAACGTCACTTTGACAGCTGCCAAAATTTTTTTTCGACGAAACGGCACTTTAACAGCTGTCATAAAAAAATTGAGAAAACGTCACTTTGACAGCTGTCAAAAAATTTTTTCGATTAAACGTCACTTTGGCAGCTGTCACAAAAAAATTTTTTGAGAAAACGTCACTTTGGCAGCTGTCACAAAAAAGATTTTTTGAGAAAACGTCACTTTGACAGCTGTCGCCGAAAAGTCAAAAAATTTTTTTCTTAAAAAAAAATGTCAAATTTTTTTTGCCTATTTCGTCTAACTAATCCGGTAGTCAGCCCCGTAGGGGCAGGATCGTCTAGAACCTATTAATCCGACAGCCAGCCCCGAAGGGGCTGAATCGTCTAGAACCTATTCTCAAATAGAGCTCCGCAGGGGCTCTTAACTTTTTTGTTTTTTCTCGAATTTTATCGCTAGAATCCTGAAATTTTCCCCCAGAGCTGGCGCCCGACCTAGTTTTTATATTAAAAATTGAAAAAATGTAGTTTATTGATATACCAAGCCATAGATAACTGTGGTTACATCAATGACATGAGAGATAAATTGTGTAAAAATAGCAAAATTGGTTACCGTTGGAAGGTGACTCATAGTTCCATGTTGGTAAATTGATATTTGATTGCTGACTGGCAAGCAGATGCGATCATGGATGATAATCTCAGACCTTTGCAAAATTTGATAGAAAGGCAATCGCTCTGTAATTACTAATAATAGAAGAGTAGCCCTAAAGACTGAGCAAAGTTTTACTTTCCCCCAAATTTCAAAAAACATATTGGTCTTAAAAACTAAGGTTAATATTATTAACAAAGATGCACTCAAAACGTTGCTGCAATCCTTGATAAGAATCGATGACACCAAGTCAACACCAGAAGTCATTTTCCTCTTTAATTTTGAGGCAACTATTTGAAATCCGCAGAAATATTCGGGTTATCATATTGATCATTTTCTGAAGCGGTTCACCTAAGAAATTGGTCCAATTTGATGAGTTGTATATTTTGAACGGATGGATCAATTTTTGAAAGGTTTCTTTTATCAGAAAAAGTGTTCCTTCAGCAGCAACAGAGGTGGACGCCAAAGGGTAACAAATCCAGCAATTGAAAGGGGTATTCCAAAATGGCCACAGGTACAATAATTTCAACATTAACAATAAGAAAACAATGGCATGAAGGTGAAGTTCTCTCCACAAAAAAAAATTTGATAGAATAGCAATCGCTCCATAATTACTAATAGAAGAGTCATCTTAAAGACTGGACGTTTTACTTTCTTCCTAATTTAAAAAAACATTTTGGTCTTTCAATCAAAAGTTGAATATCATTAACAGAGGTCAACGCCAGGAGCCAGTCTTTTCTTTAATTTTGATACAGGTTTTTGAAATAAATTTTAATACACTCTCATTATTCAGAAATATTAAGATTGTCACTCTTAGAAAGATACATACACTGATTATTTCTTGAAATGGTTCAAATTTGTCCCCTTTTGAATGGATGGATGTATCTTTGAAAGGTTTTTTGCCAAAAGAAGTGTTCCTTCAGTAGCGAGGGCAATAAATTCATTCATTTGGGTCCTCTACCTTGGATTTCTTGCCAAGATGGCCTCCTTTGAGGCGGTTTTTCGTTTGGAAGTAGAGCTTGAAGTTTTTGTGTTTTCGCATTTTTTTCAATATTCTAAAACTCCTTCGAGATAAACGAACGGGATATTTTTTGCCGAAAACTAGATGGAAATTTCGAAAATTGCTGGGTTAAATAGTTTTCCTTGATTTTGCTTCCTAAGAGAGTTCATTTTGTCGAATTCTACCGAATTTCCCGACACACGCCCTTTAGAAATGTTCCGGAGCCTTTCCATTTTGACCTGGAGGATCCGGACCTTGACGGCGACCAAGAAGAAGGACAAATGAAGAACTCTTTGTTTTTAGGCTCATCTTGAATATTACCCAAGATATGAATTTTTTAAGAAGGTTGATTTTACCGATAAACGATATTTTTCCGGGGGCAGGACAGCTGTCAAAATGACGTTCTTCGGAAAATTTTTTTTTGGCGGCTGTCAAAATGACGTTTTTCGAGAGAAAAATTTGACAACTGTCAAAATGACGTTTAAAAAAAATTTAACAGCTGTCAAAATGACGTTTTTCAAAAAATAAATTTCAAAAAACTGTCAAAGTGACGTTTAAATGTCAAAGCGACAGAGAGGCGCCATCTACGAACCGAGAACGGTTTCGGGTTGGCGAGGACGTCCGGATCCCGAAACTGCCGTCGGTTCCGTCCTGGGACCGATATTAAAGAAACGTCAATTTCGGACCATAACCTCTTTACCTGGAAAATTTTTTTGACCGGACTTTAAAGGAGGCTAAACTCGTCTATTCTGTCAAGCGCCCCTCCAAATTTTAACCCTTAATATCCTAACGCGTCCATACAATTAATTTTTTAATGAACCAAGATTTGTTGAAATTTTTTTGAAATTATTTTTCGATTTTCCTCGATTCACTTAACTAATCGGAGCAGACTGTCAGCTTTATTTTTTTTTTTGTTTTTTCAATTTTAAAGAAGAAACCCCAAATTTCTTCTATCAAAACAGGTCTGTTTTATTTTCGATTTTTTCTCGATTTTCCTTTATCTCTCTACCCCGAAACTTTGTCGGACTTTCTGCTCGACAGCTAAAAAAAAAAAAAATTCCAAAACGATAGTAAAATACCATCTTGGACAACTTTTGTAAAGTGGCTAGATACTACTGATAACATATCACGAGACAATTATAATAGAAACGTATTATCAAAATACATTTTTTCCATCAGCAAGCAAGCTCTTTAACGATTTTTTGTTTTTTAAGAAATCATTTTATCCGCCATTTCGTGGCCTATCCCGCGTTACAATGTCTCCAACAAAGCCTGCGTGATTTACTCAAATCCTGGTACTAGTTGTTCTTACCTATAGAAAGAGTACTGTTTATTCTGGTCCGGCAAAATTATTACGGCCTCGTACTTATACAAACGGCAAGTACCACTAGGCCAGTTGGCAATTTACAGCGCCAGCTTGGATTGCAGAGTGGACATGTGTAATAGCGTTGCAGACAAGGTGTTTGCTTATAAATGTTGACATGTAAATTATTTACGAACCATTGCAACTCTTATTTGTTTTTGTTCCAAGTCTACAAATTGATTTCTCAATTGACTAAACCGGACTCCCTACACATTAAACAACACCATTCGAATTGATTAACTCCTTAAATCATAATTTTTTAATGGATTCCATAATTAAATACTAATTGGATCAAAAATATACATTTTAATGAATTTGTGTTTTATATATGAATTATTAACATTTTGCCAACTTCATTTGCTTTTATAATAAGATTTCAAATTAAAATATTTTACAGCTACACTTAGTGTCTGGTTTAATTACTCATTAAAGTAAATGTTTGTTAATTGCAATAAAATGTTTACTGATATTTCAGAAAGTAAGATGTTGCCTTCGTTGAGGAGCCGTATCATAAAGCTTTTTATGAGCGTATATTTCTTTGCGTTATTCTAGGTTAATAGAACGGCTATGATTAATTTTCGTTTAGGGAAATACGGAAGTCGATATTGCTTTGCCTGTTTTAATAACAACGAAAACCGCAGCATAAAAGTAATATTGAAATATTTATCATGGGCCTATCGCTTAACACATGGTATTGAGCTTATCGTTTAATATTGATATTATGTGGAATAACAACAAAAAGTTAATAGGTGATTGGACAAGAAACCATTCTACTTTCGTTTTGAAATAAATCGTAATTTAATGCTCATTAAGTGCATATAATTTTGGAAAGTAATAAAATCAGCGTATCATTGTACAATAAGAATTAGCTAATTGCCTTTATCAAGTCGAAACTATTTAGAAACAATTTCAACTTTTGCTGTATTAACGTTTCATTTTTCTGGGACTCATCTTCTATTCGCTGAAAAGGAATATATCATTGTGAGCCGCACGACTTGTCTAGAATTACAGATCCACGTTAGAGAGACATTACCCAATTGTGTTGTTGAGAAACTCTCGATATTCACGATACAGCGAAGAAATTGCTTTGTTTTTGAAACACGCTCCTAAACGCTTTGAAATGTCCTGCATGTAACCAGCAAAACAAATTTTCGTTGAAAAAAATCTTACGAAATTATTCCTAATTAGCATCAAGGAATCATGATTATTGTTGAAACAAACGGGTAATTGTTTTATCTTTGTTGTTACATAAGCAAATATTAAATATAATACTTCCTAGAGCTACATGCAATATAAAGAAAACGGCTTAGTTTTAATTATGAAGGGGCACCAAATACTCTGACAAAAGCAGGACCGGACGCATATTATTACATTAGTACTAGAGTGACGTTAGACGTTAAATTGACGTGCCATGTTTAATAAAATCTGGATTTATTAAGCTGCATCATCAACGGCAGGTGATCTTTCTGCTTTAGTAGACAGCGGGTAAAAGCAAAAGTCACAAATTGTCATGTTCGCGATAACGTTTTGAATAATCTAAACATATTTCGTTTAATAATAAAAATACCGCAACTCTCAATTTCAAACTAAACCCTAATTTAGATCGCTTAACATAAATATCGAACAACTGGCAATATAAATATACTTAGTTACAGAAAAAAATAAGGTTGACTACACTGAGCTAATGGAGTACTACATTCCCTAGCCATTCCCTTCCTCCAGTAAGAAAAAAACTCATAGGCACTATTTTGCCTTACATGGTTGTGTTTGGTCCATTTTTATCAGATTTCTAGACATAGTAGACTAGATTGTAGATGAATTAAAGTCAACAAGGTTGTTTTTTCCCATTCAGTAACGATACTTACTCCCGACCGTAGCGAGTGATCTGAAGATGTAATTATCAGCTATAATATCCCTAGGCTAGGACATTGATAATGTACGAGATAATTTTATGACAATCTCAAGCACGTTGCTTGGTAATAGCCCGACGCCGAAGGCCATTCCCTTCCTCCAGTAAGAAAAAAACTCATAGGCACTATTTTGCCTTACATGGTTGTGTTTGGTCCATTTTTATCAGATTTCTAGACATAGTAGACTAGATTGTAGATGAATTAAAGTCAACAAGGTTGTTTTTTCCCATTCAGTAACGATACTTACTCCCGACCGTAGCGAGTGATCTGAAGATGTAATTATCAGCTATAATATCCCTAGGCTAGGACATTGATAATGTACGAGATAATTTTATGACAATCTCAAGCACGTTGCTTTGTAATAGCCCTCCGCCTTCGGCGTCGGGCTATTACCAAGCAACGTGCTTGAGATTGTCATAAAATTATCTCGTACATTATCAATGTACTAGGGATATTATAGCTGATAATTACATCTCCAGATAACTCGCTACGCTCGGGAAAAAATAAAATTAAATAAGGCTGTTTCTCCCATTCAGTAACGATACTTACTCCCGAGCGTAGCGAGTGATCGGGAGATGTAATTAACAGCTATAATATCCCTAGAACATTGATAATGTACGAGATAATTTTATGACAATCTCAATCAACGTTGAGATTGTCATAAAATTATGAGGCACTTGTCAATATATTGTCAATATTTTTTGAAAAAATAAAATCAAAAAGTCGCAACACAACAAAACAATTACTTATTTATTATAAGTTTATAGATTGAGATTTGGCCTTGCCAAAACGTTACATTTCGAAATTTATTTGGCAGTTATTGTGAAGTTGTCAAAGTTAAATAATTTTGTTGTCATAGTGATTGAAAATTTCCCTGGATGGTGCTATTAGTGTAATGTTAAAATGATTGGGTGATTTGTGTCACATGACAAGAAATAGAAATTGGTTGTTAGAACTGTCAAAAAATGTTCAACCAAATTAATCGATTTCTGAGAGTACACGCTTGTATTTAGCGTCTTATCAACGAAATCAAGTACAAATTCAATTGTTTCAGAGATACCTAAGTCATTAATGTGTTGGAGAAATGGAGCGGGCCATAAGAAGGGTTCCTTGTGGGACTCCAGAATTTAGTTTACGTTTTAAAATTTATTTGTATTCTTTTACTGTCGAATTTACTTATATCTCCACAAGTAATTAAAACAGACCTGTTTAAGAATATCTGATGAGGTATACAGTAATTGGAAGTGTTTTTTTTCGTGGTCACAAGTTAGTCGGATTGAGATTTTGACGTCTCTCCGGTGTGAGGGTCGTCACGTCGAAAGTAATATTGGTATGGCTTTAAGATATCTGCCAATAATAGAAAATTGAACAAGAAATCGAATGGCGCAAACTGCAACTCGATATCTTGATTAGTTTTTTAGATATAAGCTGTCAAAGTGAGAAGAATACGAATTTTGTCTTTGCAAGAATACGCGCATCGTTCAGGGTCTAATGGAGAAAAGCATGGTGAATCGAATGGCGAACGCCATGTACTTGTACGATTGTTCGATTTGGAGATACGGAGGATGGAAGTTGAAAAAGGTGAAATCTGTCAATTTATTGTAGTATTAAAAAGTTCTTTGAAAAGGAATCCTAGTATTTACTTTATCCGTAAGCAAAACATTGCAACATTCTTCTTCTTCTTCTTCTTATTCATCTTCTTCCTTTTCTTCTTCTGCCTCTTTTTCTTCTTCTTTGTCTTCTTCCTCTTCTTTTTCGTCTTCTTATTCTTATTCGTCTTGCTCTGCTTCGTCTTCACGTTCTTTTTCGTCTTCTTGTTCCTGTTCTTCTTCTTCTTCTTCGTCCTCTTCTTCTTCTTCTTCTAAAGATTGCCAGTATCTGATGATTGCTCAATTCATCTCGAATCACCGAAATTGGCGAACCCCATGTGCTTATACAATTATTCGATTTGGACATACGGAGGATGAAAATTGAAAAAGGCGAAATCTGTCAATTTTCGTCCACTTTCGCGGTCCGTATCTTGGTAAGGAAACAAGATATAGATCTTGCGTTTGCGCCATTCGATTTACCTCGTTGAACTACTTTCGATTTTTCTCAAATTTTTATCGGTTTTTGACACTTTTCCCTTTCAAGTGTTGTAATTTTTTTAATTGCCCCTCCTTTTCTTTAGTCTTATCGATTCAGAAGTGGATTCTGATCATTATGCCGTTTCGTTTGATTTTTTATCTCCACCCGTTAAAAAGTTGTCGGCCGTTAAAGTAGATGGTTCATGAATTTTGACGTTAAGGTGGTACGTTCTTCTTTGGGATGGATTTTCTCCCAACCAAACAAACGAATGGAGTTAAAAAAACTTCGTCCAGTAGAAAATTGAACGAGAATTCGAATGGTGCAAACCACAACTCCACATCTCTGTTCGTTTCCAAGATATGGGGGATGAAAGTTGAAAAATGCGAAATCTCGAAATGAGATCGATCTCGCGTTTGCACCATTCAATTTCTCCCGTTGATTTACATAACAATTTGTGAAGATTAGCAAATGCCATAACCACCATCCTATTGAATATTATTGAAAAAAGCAGATAGTTCCGAATAAAATTCTTGGAAACAGGAAAGTAATTTTAGTATCTAATTAACACGTGTTGCTATAAAAAACACAAAGAAATTGTACTACAAAACATTTACTGAAAATGGTGAAGCTGACAAGCAAAATGTGATTATTAAGGCATCGACAGTTCCTCTCCCATTTAAGTCTGAATCAAATCACAAATATGGATCAACTAAATTTGTAAAATAGGGCATTAGGAGCTAGTAGCAAATTGAAGATTTATTACATCTCTTCTCAAACTTATGAAATTATTTCAAGAGTCTTGAATTTTGATTGCGAAACAAATAGCCTTGTCTGGATCTTTCAAGACAAAATATACATGAAATTTTTGCCTAGGCAAAAGACTAGAAGCGTCTTGCACTAGGCAGCATATGTGTTGATGTCGAAGAGCTTCTAGACTTGATCTTGCCCTGGATCAGCCACTTTAATTGATCTATGAAAGAATGAATGCAAGCTCATTCTTTCAGAGATCAATAATTGATGTGGCGTTACCATCATCAGCAAAACTGTGCGCGCGATCGGTTATTATCTGAGAGTACCTAAGTCGTTAATGTCATCGAAAAACAGAGCGAGCCATAACACGGATCCTTGTGGAACACCAAAGTTTAGTTTACTATTTTAGCAAAATAAAAATTTTTAAGATTCATTTGCTTTTTTTAAAAGTTGAGAGATTTAAATTATCCCCACAAACAGACTTACTAGAGGACAATGACGTAACTGATGGCCTACTAAATAAATATTATTAGAGAGGGCTCACGTTGTTTTATATATAAAACGACGAAGCACGAATTGATTTATTATAAAGATGTACAAAAACAGTAGATATTTTCGCAGTCAGTTATCTTCACATTTACGGTATCGTAATGCGCCCCTCTAGAACTGTATTAATTTTAATTTGCATAGGAACAGTTACTTGTTGAGGAACGTTCGAATTCTTGATAATTGAAAAAATATACTTCATTCCAATTTTTAGTTGAAGAACTTTCACAGTTTTTTTTTCGATTTCTACATTAAAATAAACTATAATAATGGAAATACTGTTTATTGGTAATGTTCTTGTTATGCAATACAATAACAGGCATCTAATTTAAATTGGAAATAATAATAGTAATAAATGCCAAATACTGTTTCACTTAAACTTTAACCAAATTGTTTTGCGATAATTTAAAATAAATCAGTACAATTTTTGTAATATCCAAATAAAAGAATCTTGCATCATACAAAGAAACTTGTGCCCTTCCCACATAAGACCACTTTAGGAATATACAGGGATATGTTACCTATACGATAGGTACTTATTTTGATTTATCATAAATCCAATTTAATTTTTTTATAATTTAGTTCCTACTAAGTTTGTATGTTAGTAATAAAATATTTTAGCGGTACTTTTTTGTGCAAGGAACAGCGCCAGCGCCATGAATATAGGAGCGATTATTGACCAAAAAACGAATGAATAAACCATTTCAAGTAGGTACTTCTGTCTATTTGATTGATTGTTTATTATTACATTATTTAATAAAAAGTTTTCATTAAAATATCTACTGATTACCGAGAATTCATTTTTCACTGCGTCAAGCATCTTCGATGATAAATGAAACAATTTCGCGAAGTGGAAATATTATTTATGAATTAACCTATTCCATCCTCACCGCACGGAGGTAGATTTAGCGTTGCTCAATAAATTCAATTCGCTTGAAATGGAAATACGGCTCTACCATTATCCGTACCTTACATACCTCACTAATGTTAAACCTCTATTCAGTCGTAACCATTAAATATAATACACACACACTTAACATAAAATTGTTGGCGACCAATAAGTTATCGAATTTACATAACATGATTTCAGTGTACACACTTTCAGCAGGGCATCGTATGTTATTTGACACATTTATTTAATTATATTTGCGACCAAACCCACCATAGATATATAATTACATAGATCATAGCAACATATCTCGTAATGTCAGCTTACTCGTAAATTTTATTTTACCACTTGTCCGAGCCCTGCCATTGGTCCGGCGACTGTAAATAATTATGAGAAATGTATTGCGGTAGTTGGCTAAGCCAAATAAAACAAGTACGAACTCATATTGGCAGTGTAGGAGTTGAATTACTAATTAACGGGAATATAAAGTAGAAAGTGGATTGATTTTTTAATTGCTCGATATTATATTTATACAATCTCTTGTAGGAAATAAGGCAACACCAATATAATACTGTTGGGTACTTTATTTTCCATTATGGCTGCAGTTATTAGTTTGATAAGCGAATTTATCGATGTCAAGTGAAACGATTTCGCATACTTGTAGACCATTTAAATACAATTACTATTGAACACCACACACATATTATTACTGTCACTTTTGGCTGAATTTCCAGACTTTGTTGCAAAAAATATATTGTAGTATTAAAAAGTTCTTTGAAAAGGGATCCTAGTGTTTCCTTTATCCGTAAGCAAAACATTCCATAATTTTTCTTCTTATTCTTCCTCTTTTCTTCTTCTTCTTCTTATTCGTCTTCCCCTTCTTCGTCTTCTCTTTCTTTTCTCTTCTTCCTCCTGTTATTCTTTGTCTTCTTCCTCTACTTCTTCTTCTTGCCAGTATCTGATTACTCAATTCATCTCGAACCACCGAAATTGGGAAATATTTCTAATTGAACAACAAAATGCATATTTTCCATAAAATCATTATCCTTATTAAAAAATATTTGAAACAGAAGTAGAAGCAAATACGTTGGCATCATTTTTTTCATAATTTTATTTCTCTAATATTTTTCTTTATAATTTCACTAATAATAGTTTAGATTGAGTATATTGACAACTGCACAATGATATCAAACAATTCGATCTTGTACCTAGGCTAATTACAAAACAAATGTAGCGTTGCAATTACAATTAGGGCCGGTTAATTGGCTAGTTAGGCATAAACCGCAACCCTGTGTTGGCCGAGGCGATCCTATCTGCTTTATATCCTTTATATGCTTTGACGTATTATCTATTGTCTCTGCCAAGTATAAATTGTCGAACATTTGAATATCTAATTAATTTATTATGTAATTGCTAATGCGTTACAAATTATAAACGTATTATTTGCAGGTCATGCGATAAAAACGTGCTATGCGAAAAATTTGAATAATACAAGAAAATTAAATCTGCTATAATTGACAGGATCTTGTTAATTATTTGTAATGATAATTACCATTAATTGACTGCAAATGACAAAGAAAATTCGAAAAACAGTGTTTCAAAGTTGCTGTTCCTCATCAGCACAAGCCGAGTGAAACAGATCCAGAACTAAAGTTAATAAACTATAATGCACTATTATACCTACACTGCAACTTATTATTATGCAGGGTGTCCCAGAAATAAGTGCACAAAAAGAAACCACATATTCCCGAGGTCAAAATATTTATTATCTCCGAAACTGTTCAAGTTAAAGTAATGAAATTTTGCACATCCACCAAACTTTCTAAGCCTAACAAAATGAGGGAAATATCATCTCAAAATTTTTACCAAGAGTGGGTCAAGCTGTAGGGGTGGGGGGTAAAAATTACCGCAACTTTTTTATTTGTAAATATTTTTGAGTTTTGCCTTCAAATTATGAATTATTAAAGTTTTTCACAAAGGAAATGCCCTCTTGTGCAACTTCGATCGGAGGCACCGTTTTCGAGATAAATTCATTTTAATATTCAAATGCATGCTCTAAAATGATTAGATAAGTGGAGTAAGTGGACTAATTTTTTCCTTTTCTCGTCAAAACAAAATTTAAGAGCCAGATCAAACCAAGATTTTCTTATTTATTTTAACAACTGCTCAAAATGCTTAAATTTTGTTTCGACGCGAAAAGGAAAAAATTAGTCCACTTCCCTCGGGAATATGTGGTTTCTTTTTGTGCACTTATTTCTGGGACACCCTGTATAATTATATTCACTAATCAAAAAAATTCAAAAATAGTGTTTTCAGGTGTCTCCTGAGGCACAATCCGTGGAGAGTAAAGGGGGATTTTTCCAATTATTTTTTCAATATATCAAGCCGTTACCGAGTTAAGGGACCTTTCTGTTTTTGTGAGGTTATGTTATCCTAAGTGTTGTTTCTACTGAAGTTGGAAATGGAATGGTCTCAGGTTTGAATAAGGCATTGGTAGGATTGGTAATGCAGAACGCATACTTATCGATGACTGTCACGCAAGCATATTATATGTAATTATTTGCGTAATTTATTTACAACTCAATAAGAATCGGTGCAGGCAAAAAATACAAAATTAATCATCGAGAGCCCAGAAATTGTTTTGATTTTCGGATTTTGGAATTGTGACTTTACAGAAGGTGGAGGGGGTTTTTTCCAGTAATTTTTTCGATATCTCTAGCCGTTACTGAGTTATAGATCAATTTTGATTTTGTGAGGTTATGTCATCCTGAATTGTGGTTATGTATAAAGCCAAGTAAAGTTGTTTTTGCTCAAACGATAAAATATGGCCTTGAAATTTTGCTAGAGATATATTCAAATAAATATTTTGACACTATAATTTTTTGATGTTTTTTAGCCACCACCACCATACCAAACTATCATTATTGCCTCTATTACCCTTTCCAAATCTGTTAACTGATCCATTTTTGAGGCAGAAATCACTACCTAAGGATGTGTATTTATAATGGCACATCCCTTGCTTGATAAATTAAAAGAACTGAATCAAAAGTAAAAAAATCTTTATTGTACTTACACACCAATGTTGCAGGCAGTCCTCGAACGATAAGTTCGAATAATTCGCTTTAATTTCGAATGGAATAGCAACCCTGTATATCCGTTATAGGACAGAAAAGAGAACCAAAAGAGCATTTTAAAACCAAACCTGTATGTAATTTCAAACATAAATTAAACTAATTGCTGCCCATACACCTGTATCCACGACGATTACCTCTGCGAACGATTAATTAAATAAAACCTTAAAACCAAAAGCGCTACTTGTGTGTAGTACTAATCAACATAATATTAAACAAAATAAGGTGTTGTCAATTATCCGCAATTATTTCTCATGGAAATGGACATATAATCACATCAATAATTTAAATCTAAACCTTAAGGATAATAATATACTCATTAAAACAGTCAGGTTAAGTCTCATGCATGTGTATACAAGCCGTATTTCGTAACAGAATCTAACTGACTATCAAAGAAATATCAATTTATGCTAACTACATACTCATTTTCATAGCCAGCTACTTATAGATGGTGCAATACTTCGTACTCAGTTATTTGCGATTTTCTGTGTACCATTAATTTTACAAATACTACAAAAAGTCGAGGTGTAATTGCACAATACGGCCTCTAATACCTATGTCACGAAATAATCAAATAATCAATTGATGAAACGTACAATTACAGGAACTTAATTCCGAGATAATTTATTTGAAATAAACTAGATGAAGTTGATTAATTTAGAACCATAAGAAACTTTTTTTTATTCTAATCCTATTTTGCCGGCTGTTCCGGCACAGCCAACAAGTGATACAGATAATTACGTAATTAAGAGTCATTAAGTTCAAACTCTAATTAAGTATGAGATGTTTATTGCTACTTGCAATAAACTAATTCCAGGTGAGTATAGAGAGAGTGTTACATGAAATCAGTTGAATTACTAAAGAATGGAACTGCCACGCAGTCTGAAGGAACAGGTACTGGAAGGGGATAATTCTGGAACAAGAAGTGCAGGACTGCAAGAAGGTATAGGCATACATTACTCAACTCAATCGTGATTGTTTGCTTCCTTTGTTTTATATTTTGCTCACTACTTTCTTCTACTATCAAAGAATCAATAGAAAGCTATAATATCAAATCCTTCTGTTTCTTAAAGTTTCAACACCAATAATGCCTTTGACATAATAAAATTGATCGTAATAACCTCATTAAATAATTAAAATCTGTAGGTATTCAAGGTCAACAAAATATATATTTTTTTAAATTCAATTTTACCAATAACAATATAGACAGTTATTTACTGCATAATATACATACATTGATGTAACCACTGACCCAAAAATTAGCCTGGATAATGGAAAATAAATTCGATATCTTCCGCCATGCAGCTTTGAACTTGTACAGAATAATTAAATTGTAACTCACCATCACTCGAAGAAGATCCAACGTGGGAACCACCGTCCCCTGAAAAAACTAATTTCATCAATTCAAAAGACTTCAAGGCTCTTGTTATTTTAAAATACAATTTGAAATAATTCAGTAAACTTCAATTGGCTAAAAATCGGGCCAGTCCAAATTTACTCATTAAGTCATAAAAGCATCCAAAATAAATTTCTCTATTGTAGCACAATGTATTATTAACGTACACTAAAAACATGAAAGCAGTTAGGAGTATAGTGTAACATCACCGCAAACGATAAACAGTTCAGTTTTATTAACTTTAGAAAGCCCAGGCACGTACTTAAATTTGCGTTACAAAATCTCAAAAATAATAAAGAGAAGTTTAAACATTATGTTGCAACTGGTAGTTAGTTTATAGCTCGACATATTATTATGCCCAACTATATTAATTTACAACGTTTTAAATAACTACTAACTTGTTCTATATAATTTGTTATACCACCTGTAGAAGATGTTTAGATGAAACGGTGAAGAAATAAATAATTACTTTTTTGTCCACCAGGTACAAAAAGTCAAAAAAATATTACCAGCAGCTTTCAAGCTAATACAGCAGATAATGTTAGTGGAGAAAAAGCTGGAATATGAAGAGTTTTGAAAGATTTTTTGAACGCAGGAAGTTGATATAGACACCTCTAAAGGCCTGAGAAGGCTCAGTAAAGATATGAGAGGGTAAGAAATTCCATAACTTTGTTCGAATGATAAAGCTTCTAAGCTTCTTTGTGACAGATTTATCCATGTTGTATATGCCAGAGGAGATTGTCATAGATAGTTGTTAGAGTGTTCGAAAGATGGAAGATTAAGATTGTTTGTACGCACAATTTTAACCGAACCAAAATTCAAGTTGATGAGTCTGCCCCTTGAGGATCAAACTCTCCGGCCCCTGGCTTGGGTTGAGGGCCTACCTGTGCACATGGTTAGATGTTTCAAAAAGCAAGTGGATAACATGAAGATGGAACAAGTTGGTGATAAGACAAATTCTTGTGGAAGACCCGAGTTGGTTCAGAAAGTTTGGTTCAGAAATATCTGTAGCCATAATTGGGCTGACAGGTCATCAGATGGTAAATTATTTAATACTCATACTCTATCAAATCCTCCAGACATTTTGAAACATAATATAATTCTTTAGTTTTCTCGGCAATTATTGACGATGATCATTGTCAGGAATAGTTGTTATTTTGCATAATACATTGAGACCTGGAATGAGACTAATTATAGGATCTTGAATAGCGGATTGCTTGAAAAAAATTGGACTAATCTCTTCTTTCTTCCCTTTTTATTATGGCACCAGACAGCAACTTTCTGCAGATGAGGAGGATTTTCGATCTAAAAATTGTTTGGTTTTTGAAAATCCTCTTGTTCTGAGACTTCCTGAAAAGAAACCAATGGCATTCTATGTGAATAGACGACTTCCTGAAGCAAGGCGATTTGGAAATGTCCCAAACGACACTCGAGATATCTGAGCTAAAACAGGATAGCGTGTCCACAAACGCAAAGTCACACTCTTAGCGTACCCAGAGGTCATGCTGCATCAACTTGCCATATTCCTTGACAACAACCGTTAACATTACGAACTTTTTTGCTAGTGATTCTCCAAGTCTATCGATTGCATCCTTAACATATATAAGCACATTTACTGTTGAACGCTTAAAAAAAAATCATCTTGCCGATCTCCCAAGATACATATCGATTTGACAAATTGCAACTGCATAATAATAGTGCTCAGCACCATTTTAGAAAGCACAAGAACATGATAGTGAGACGAGACAGTAGTAGTTATTTGGGTTTATCTCCTTTTCTTTCTTGGATACAAGCTGCACTCGAGCAATCTTCCAATTGGTTATATGAAAGACCAAAGAGCTGGCAGAGTACTGGAATCAGTTCTATGGAACAAATTTTGACGTCGAAGATTTTGACGGTGGCTATGATGCATCGGATCTCGCCGACGCACAGTGGGGTGGAGAAAAATGTACCGTTCAAAAATGGTTGTAGCCCTCAGAATGTATTGATTCGTCTTATTTTTTTTTTTAAATGTTCGTCTTTAAATTTTTCATCTCTCGAGCCGGATTTGTGATTTTAGGTTATAATTTAGATTCAAAATTGTTTTCTATTAAAAAATATCCTCTTTTTTTATTAAAATCAGTCTACAGGTCACAAATATACGTATGAAGATTCGCTTTATTTAGTTTTAAAGCTTTACTTTAAAAAAAGATTATGGATCTGCTAAAACAGAATTTTCATTATTTTTTTTTTAATCTTGACAGCTGCCAAAATTTGTGTCAAATTTAAAATTTTATTGAGTATGTTTTCTGTAATTTTGAAAACAATGTGAGTTTTTATAGAAAGTGAGATAAAATTTTTTAATTCTAAATCTTTCTGTTTTTATAATTGAAATTAAAATAACTTTTTCGCTTTTGGCAGCTGTCAAATTTTCTGTCAACTTGGAAATGCCATTTAATAAGCATTTATTAAACAAATGAAAGTAGACATTTTTCTATATTTTCCGGGGGTAGGTATTGAATTCGAATTTAGTTAAAAAAAAATATTATATTTTTTGGTAGCTGTCAAAATTGCTGTCAAATTTAAAAATATGTGAGTTATTGTCGTTTTTAATTTTGGAAACAATGTGAATTTCCATTGAAGAAAGGGTTTAAGCTCGGGTTTAAATATTTTTTTTTAAATTTGCTAGTTCCATAATTGATATTAAAATACAATTTTTACTTTTGATAGCTGTCAACATTTCCCTCAACCTAATAAAAATTTATTAAATGTTAATTGTGGCATTTCATAAATTATTTCTCTTCCTTTCCTTTTTGGGATTTATTACCACATTTCTTGAGATTCCTATCTAAAAAAGTTGGTTTATCTAAAAAATATTCAAATTAACCAGTTTAAAATAAAAATGTCATTCAATAATTATTTCAACAAATTGAAGTACCGAGCAGACGATTTTCTATAGGTTTTGTAGATACTAAATACGAAATTGATGTCAAAACAATATTACGTTTTTTGGTAGCAGCCAAAACTGCTGCTAAATTTAAAAAAACGTACGTAAAAAATATTCAAATTAACCAGTTTAAAATAAAAATGTCATTCAATAATTATTTCAACAAATTGAAGTACCGAGCAGACGATTTTCTATAGGTTTTGTAGATACTAAATACGAAATTGATGTCAAAACAATATTACGTTTTTTGGTAGCAGCCAAAACTGCTGCTAAATTTAAAAAAACGTACGTAAAAAATATTCAAATTAACCAGTTTAAAATAAAAATGTCATTCAATAATTATTTCAACAAATTGAAGTACCGAGCAGACGATTTTCTATAGATTTTGTAGGTACTAAATACGAAATTGATGTCAAAACAATATTACGTTTTTTGGTAGCAGCCAAAACTGCTGCTAAATTTAAAAAAACGTAAGTATTCTTTTTTGTGTTACCACTTTATTATTCAGTAACTCCAAAACCTATGGAAAAATGTTTGTTAAGTACTTTAATTTGTTGAAATAATAATAAAATTGCATATTTATTAAGTTGACAGAAATTTTGACAGCTGTCAAAGGTTATAGCTATATTTTAATATCAATTACTGAACTAGAAAGTTTTAAAATATTTAATGTATCTTCTTCTATGGAAATCAACATTATTTTCAAAATTACAAAAGATATACTTGTAAATTTTATATTTGAGAGCAATTTTCTCATTTGCCAACAAACGTAAAATTTTTTGTCACCAATTTCAGATTCAGTACCTCCAAAACTTATAAAAATGTAATTTTATTTGTTTAAATAATTATAAAATGTCATTTTCATTAAATTGAAAAATTTTGACAGCTGCCAAAAGTGAAAACTTTATTTTATTCTGCTTGGTACTTTAATTTGTTCCAAAACTTATAAGAAAAAGTTTGTTAAGTACCTACGTTTATTTGTTTAAATAATTATAAAATGTCATTTTCATTAAGTTGAAAAATTTTGACAGCTGCCAAAAGTAAAAACTTTATTTTATTCTGATTAGTACTTTAATCTGTTGAAATAATTATTAAATGGCATTTTCATTAGGAAGCTGTCAAAATTTCTGGCAAATTTTGACAGCTGCCGAAAGTAAGAACTATTTTAATATCAATTATGAAACTAGCAAATTTAAAAAAAAACACTTGATTTCTCTTCTAAGGAAATGCACATTGTTTATAAAATTATGGAAGACAATCTTGCATAATTTTAAATTTGACAGCAATTTTGGTAGCTACCAACAAACATAACAATTTTGCGAAATTAATTTCGTATTCAGTACCTCCAAAACCTATTGAAAAATGTGTTTTTAAGTATTAAAGTGATTTGAGGAAATAATTATTAAATTACAATTTTATTCAGTTGACAGAAAATTTGACAGTCGATAAACATGAAAACGTTACCTATTTTAATTTCAATTATAAAAACAGAAAAATTTAAATCTCATCTTTTATGAAAAATCACATTGTTTTCAAAATTACTAATGACATACTTTTTAATTTTTAAATTTGACAGTGATTTTCAAAAAGTACATTTAAAAAAAGAAACAATATGATCTAATAAATTCTTAGGTCTACTACAGTGATTTTTGAACCCTATTTTTTTTCCAGCCCCCTGTGTGACGTATTAGTATTCAGGTTATCCAAAATACACCTACATTTTTTTTAAATATTTAAATCATCTACGAATATGAACTTGTCTAAATTCTGCTAAAAATCATTAATGACAGTAGAAACAGTAAGACTAGAATAGATTTAAAGAAGTCTGACGAAATTACCCAAAATGGAAATGTACCTTGAATAGATGAATCCTTCCCTGCACCTTTAAATTTAGACAAACCTTGATTATTTTCCAATCTTTTGAAAGAACTGCTGATCCTAATGAAATATTAAATAACATAATCGATGAAACTGAAACAACCCAATCTTTAAAGAAAGATTAGATGAGGTTAGGTGCGTAATATTGTTTTCTTGTTTTTTCATAAATAGTTTTACTTCTATAATAGTTAGCATTAATGTTTTCATTGAAATTGTCTGTATAATATATTGAACTAAATATTAATGTCTATATGATAAAATGTCTATATTTCTTTTTCGTGCACCACTTTCGAATTTCCAAGTGATAAACAAATTACATCCTTTTTGAGAAGAATAGATCATGGCCTGTGTACGGAGTAAAAAAGCGACAAAAATAAAACACAAGATGGAGAGCACGCGCAGCGTTGTTTTACAAGCACGGGTCGAAGAGATTCCTCGTCTTGTTCTGTTCGGGATGATGCCGCATCTTCAAGCTCTTTCGAGACTGAGCATGTAGCGCGTTCGTTATTATTTATGAAGCAGGGTACCGTGCGGCCTACCTTTAAATGCCGCTGACATATTTCAGATATCGTGAATAAGTATTTCAAATATTCCCCATACACATGCCAAAACCTTGTGCAGCTCTCATTAAGTCATTCTAAAGTTACATATTTGGATAATGGCAAAGGCAACAGCATAAATAATATCATACCTAAGATCTGTTTTTGGAGCATATACTGGACTGTGATCTTTATAGATTTAAAGTCAACGAGTCATTCAGTCTAAGGTGACTAAGCTGCTCTGTGAACTTGTGTGAAGATATCAGAGCATTAATTGGTTATCTGAAAAAATGAGCTTGTATGGAGCAAGACTCTCCACATATTTGACTGATCCAAAGAGCAAATCGTTGCGAAACAAAGTGGGCAACAAGGTGGATCCTTGTGGAACTCCAGAGTTGGTAGAAGCCGACTGTGATGATGCTCGTGAGAGTTGAGGATTAGAATGAAGATTGTCAGAATAAAATTTCTCGCATCGAAGTGTCAAAGGATGGTATATCCAGGAAATGGTTTCCTTGGGAGCTCAAGGTTGAATTAGGCTAAAGGATATTTGCAAAAAAATTAGCTTTGACATTCCTTGACGAACTTTGACCTACTTCCCTGTTCTCTCTTTTACATGAGACTGGTCAATGTGCATATCTGTGCCCGGATAATATTCCATCGGTAACAGCCTGCGAGCATGCACAAGAATCATTAGCGCTAAAGCAGGTTTAATGATTAATTAATAATAATTACTTGTGACAAGAAGATTATAAAAAATAATCGAGTTTGCGTAAATCAATTTTATTTAGTTTGCTCGTTGGGCAATTTATTACAAGAGGTCACCGCATAGAACGTACCCCGAAATTACCCTGCGCCCACGTACCAACTTCCCACTATAATATTCTGCAGAAAATCGATCAGGAACCATAAAATTACAGACAATAAATGATTATTAAATGAATGATCAATGGAAGTCGATGTTAAGTCCACCCACTCCCTAAAATTAACTTGTAATTCAAGTCCTGTATAATGATTTTTGGCGTACGAGTACGAGCTAAAAAATGTAATCTATTGCCTAATTCGTGGTGTAGTATTTCAAAGTGAACATGATCCGAAAAACAGTAACCCAATCGATCGGCTCGTTTCTAAAGGATTTTCAGTAAAGCTAAATGGTCGAATCTGCTGGGTCACTCCTTATGTGTTTATGGACGTCTCGGATATAATGTAGAGACCGGACTAGCAATGTAATCGCTTGTAAATCGGTGCCAATATGATCTTTAGCGAAAACACCGACCATTCTTAAATTGTTGTTTCCAGATTATAATTTCCAAGCAGGTTTAAAGTGATACTTCGTTCTTGTCTCTTCATACATAATGGAGCATTATACGGATTATATTTATTTAGAGTGGTACTTTTTTAACATGATCCTGGCTGGCCGCGATGCTGGCAAAGAAATAAGTACGGCACATTAGTATTAACAAAAGCGATGCAATTTGCATCAATTTTGTTTTTGCGGATCTTATACCACACCAAATATGAATTAGTTATGTCACAGCCAGGACACAGATGAAAAAGCAAAAATTGCTTCTCGAGGTATTTTTGGAGAGAAAATAAGTAAGTCAACCTTCGCTGGTTTTTTTTTGTGCATTATCATTTTAGTCTCCATTGGTAATGGAGAATTCAAAATTAGGCCTGTAGAATTAGACGATGTGAACGGGAATCTGTAACTAATTCGTTTCAGATAGCCATAGGTAAAAACAGGTGTATTTAGTTATAAGGAATATACCTCTGCGATACCTCCCAAATCAAATAAACAGAACATTGTTTAAAAGTCACTTTTATGTGAAAAAATCATGAAGTTTGGAGTTTTTTTAAAATTGCAGTAAGACTGCAGTAGATTAATTTTTTTTAATATTTCTGTTTACTAGGTAATTCCAAACCGGTTAATTTAAGCCTCGGTTGATTTCATTTCATTGATTATTTATTTAAATAATTGCCGAAAACCATCGAAACTTTCGAGAATTTCAAGCATTTTTTACTCTGAAAAGAAAAACGCTAGACTCTTGAAACTCTGGTGGAATATGTGTCTCATTACCCTCAACTTACAAAAAAAATTTCGTTTCAAAATGTTTATTAGTTTTCGAGAAATTCTATTTGTTTATTAAAAAGGTCCCAAATGTTTAATGAAAAATTGACCTATTAACGTTATCAAAAATAATTCAACCACAGCTCACTTTTTTCGTCAAGACGTCAATTTTACGAATCTGTTATGAGCGTATCGATTTTCAATAATTTTGACCGTCAAAATGGCGTTAACAACATTGCTACTTTTCGGAGCAGCGTTTTTTGCAAATAACTTTACAACAAATGAACGTATCTGCACAAGTCTTTCATATTTGTGTTGCTGGTATTTTTCTACAAATTTGTAAAAAAAATTGTTGCTCTGGGACCTGTAGGAGCCGAGATAATTTTCTAAATTGTTTAATGCGCCAAACGTTTATTTATTAATATTTATGGCCAAAATTGAAACTGGTTGTTAATAAGATCTTGAATTTTGTGAATTCATCAAGTCCTATTGAAAACGGGCCCTTTTTGAGGTCAAAATATAATTTTTAATAATTAGTGATTTTAGAGCGTCTTCAATTTGTTTGGCTCAAGGGACAGGTGAATTTTTGATCAAACGAGTTTCAAATTGGGGTAACGAGAAAAATTCGTCATATCTCCGTTATTTTCCAGCCAATTTCGACGTTTCTTTTTTAAATTTGGGGTAGATTACGAAAACAATAACAATGGGCACATTTGCAATATCCAAATAATAAACAAATAATTGTTATAAACATTTTTTTTTCTTTTTTGGGCTTATGCAACTTATAATGTGCTAATGTATTAAATATAAATTAATAAAGATTATATAATGGTAACAATATGTGCACAAACTATTTTTCCATCAAACAATATATGATGTTACGGCATTTTTGACGGTCAAAATTATTGAAAATCGATACGCCCATAACAGATTCGTAAAATTGACGTCTTGACGAAAAAAATGAGCTGTGGTTGAATTATTTTTGATAACGTTAATAGGTCAATTTTTCATTAAACATTTGGGACCTTTTTAATAAACAAATAGAATTTCTCGAAAACTAATAAACATTTTGAAACTAAATTTTTTTTGTAAGTTGAGGGTAATGAGACACATATTCCACCAGAGTTTCAAGAGTCTAGCGTTTTTCCTTTCAGAGTAAAAAATGCTTGAAATTTTCGATAATTTCGATGGTTTTCGGCAATTATTTAAATAAATAATCAATGAAATGAAATAAACCGAGGCTTAAATTAACCGGTTTAGAATACCTAGTAAACAGAACCATCCAAAAAAATTAATCTACTGCAGTCTTACTGTAATTTTTAAAAAACTCCAAATTTCATGATTTTTTCACATAAAAGTGACTTTTAAACAATGTTCTGTTTATTTGATTTGGGAGGTATCGCAGAGGTATATTCCTTATAACTAAATACACCTGTTTTTACCTGTGGCTATCTGAAACGAATTAGTTACACCGTTTTTTCTATTTCTGCAGACCAAATAGCAACCTCAGCAATGTGGATAAAAATATAAAACCAAAAATGCCTTTAATAGATCAATTGTTTTAATTTTGGATGAAAAGTGAATTTTCATCTCAATAGAGTGCTTAAATTATGTTTTAATGTAAATTCTCAAATTTTTGTCGTTCGTGTAAAAATCCAATCGGCTGCAATCACAGTCGATTGAGACATTAATTTTCTTAATATATTCATGTGAAATGACGCAAATTATTTTTCCTGTTTGCATATTGAATGTTTTATTAGCATCAAATGTTACATTAATATATGCTAATAACAGAATTACATTAAGTGTTCACAGTCAGACAAGGGATAATGAATTGCTGTAATAAAAGCCAATGTCAAACTTACGTTTCTTCTTGTGTTCCTGCTCCTGCTGATGCATTCCGCCTCCTGAGGGGTCTAACATCATGGAGTGTCCCAGGTGCCCCCCATGACCACCTGGTTGACACTCCATCGTGATCATACTACCCTCAATGATTAGACCGCACTGAAACAAGAGAAGTGAGGTCAATAAAAAGTATACGTACATAAATAAGAGAAGATTTATGCGACAGACTAAAATTTTCTTTAACAAATTTAAAGGAATTATATTTAATATTGTTTGGTGCCGCACGGATCCACCTACCAATACTTAAAGTTAAATTATCTAAACTTTCTTGTGGAATGGCAGCCCAAGCATTGATTAGAGCCTCGTAAAGTTTAGACGGTACCGACAATAGACATTGGTGACTTGCATTGGCATGTTTAAAAATAAAATTTGTTGCCTGAGGAAGCGCCACGGAAGGAATATCACCCACCAAGCAAGCTGGTCTTCACCAAACCGAAATCGTTTCTTCTATTTTTATTATAACTGGCTTAGATTGGTACTTTTGGTGACAGTCACTTATTTCTGTCCAACTGGGAGAAAATATATCCAAAGCACCCTGTATTGTAAGTTAAGCTTCTATTAAATATTTCACTCGTATAAATTTTCGGATTTTCTAAATCTTTATTCCAACATATCAACTTTTTTTACGTGGGCAATAAAACTCACAAACAAATCAAAATATCAGTAATTGTGTTTGATTTTCTGACTGCTGCATGCAATTCTCTCTTAATAAGTTTAAGTTTTTTACACTGCCTTGCTCGCTCGACCATAAAATTGTATAATAGCAAAACACGGAGTGATTCATGGAATTGGAAGTCCAAAAAATGACACATTTTTAAAAACAGCATAAATACACTTTCTAATTTTACATTTTACCTTATTTCTAGACCCCGCAACGTTCGTTCAATCTAGTTGTGGTAGTTAATTCAATATAGAAACCGATTATTGACAGCAGAGTCTTATCTCCGTGGTACATTATGATCTTAAACTGTCACAGACGATATAAAGTGTAAGATACAAGTTAAGAAAAGTGAGAATACGTCTCGTAAATCACGGTAAAGATCTGCAAACCCAACTCGCTTACCATATGGCCTTATTTATAGGAAACTAATACATCCATTCAATTAGATGTACAAGTCAAGCAGACACTTCAGACGATTTTAATGATCATTTATGGGATGATTTGGTTTAAATCTTTGAAATTTACGCTAAAAAGCTACTGTATAAAATGAGTGAGTTTAATTTATGATAGGATATCCTTTAATAACCAATAAGCGAGTAAATAAGACCATGTTTCCGTCAGTGAAAGTCGCCTTGGTGCGACAATAAAAACCGATACTCTACAAAAGATCGTTAATGATGTTACAAAACCCCAGCTGTTGCGCCACGCTTTGGCAGATTATCAGATAAAGAACAACAGAAGGTCGTATAATATCAGCCCTTTTCTTCGGCGCCTAGGTAAGACGCGGGAAGGCACCAGACACCTTAACGAAAATACCATATGTCAATGCTACCCTTCATTTCCTCGTCAGCGGCGCGGCATATTAAGGGATGGTACCTTATTCCTGTATCGGAGTTTTCGCTTACTTTAATGATTTTGCGGTTTTTAATACCTTCCTGTGGTTTATGGAATGAGGAAGGATTTTTTAATGCCTAAGAAGACGCAAACTTGCCACAATCATTTCCTGTTCCTCTTATTTTTTTTGTGGGAATATATTGTGATTATTAGACAAATACAATTACCGATTTTATTTAGCGTCGAAAAATATATATCGTGACCAAAGAAGGTTTCTAATTTTAACAGTGAAAATTAATTATTTTTAAAAAAGTGAATAAAACTAGAAAAATGCGTAAATTGAATTCATTAGGATGAGAAAAATTAATACTCCAAGGGTACACGATTTTTTAAATGTACCGTCATTTCTTAGCAAAAGAGAATTGTGACATTTATTTTCTTCTGTTTTAGTGAGATTTCTGGAATGAACTGGACGCTACTACCAATTTAATGTTGTTGGGTGAATTTATCTATCTATAGCAGTCAAATTAACCAAAAATTCGATTTTTGACGCAATGTTTATTTACTTTAAGCTTAAACTCAATGATTTGTTAATTTGACTAAAGAATTTAGACGACAAATTCACGAAAGTGTTCACGAAATTTCTTCTAATCAAATTACATTACAAACTAATAAAATAAAATGCGAGTAAATATCCAACTATATCGAACCTTTAGTAGAAAATTCCACGAAGTTAAATTGTTTTTGAATAAAAATATGATATTTAGGTTAATGAGAAATATATTAATATTAAATTAAGATTAGGTATTTTATTTTATGACGTTTGTTTTAATTCATAAGCATAAATGTCAGTCTAATTTATTTATCTGACATTTCAGAAAAAAAATGCGTTCAACTTTATGGGCAATGAGAATCCCATATATATTTTTTAACCGATTTAATAGACTTATACTGTGATATTTTATTACCCAAACTAGATAACCTTTTACGTCGGATGAGCTACTTCGTTTCTAAATTTGTTTAATTCTTATTTGTTACACAAACTTTAGTATACCACAAGGTTCCGTACTAGGGCCACTATTCTCTGTATTAATTATTGTGGATGATTTGAGTGTGTAAATAGTATGTAGTATTTTTAAACTGGTAATTTGAATATTTTTTAGACGAATCGATTTTTTTGGATGGAAATTCGAAGAAATCTGGTAATAAATCTCAAAAAGGAAAGAAAGAGAAAAAATGTATGAAGTGCCGAAATGCCACAAATAACTTTAAAATAATCTCCCCATTACCCCCCCTCCCCATAAATCCGCTCTTGTGTTTTAAAGAACAGCAGTAACGGCAAAGCACGCAGTTCTCTTCTTAATTTTATCACGAATATGAAGGTTTGCGCAAATTTTTAACCACTTACTTCAAAATTAATGGATGATAGAGATAGGCGAAGCACATTAATGTCAGCTAAACATTGAACAGTAAATTTGTATTAAAACATTAAAGTTAATTAATAACCTATAAATATTGCCAGTAAGTTTGCATCATAATTTCATTGACCAGCTCATAAAAGGGTAATTATTAAAATATCTAAATTTACTACATAGGCCAGTCATGTTAAACAGTGAGTCTCTAAATTAATCAGTTCCTATTGCAACCATCGTAAATAAGTTGATTTTGGGGTGCTAGCTGATTTTGCACTTAAAACTTAAAAGAAGCAGAAAATTAGAAGAAACAATTTAAACAAAAATCTGGAGCTTTCTGTCAAATATGTCAAGGAATAAGTGACATAGCTACAAACTATTCCGGGCATACAATTATCTAGAATATGATTTTAACAATTTTTACAGTCGATTATTGGATTCAACGTTTTTTTTCTCTGCTGATTTTCTGTGTTCATGGAACAAAAAAGCAACAAAAATAACATTTAATTTAAGAACCTCACAAAATACTGTATATGACGCAGCTGATTTTATCTTGTAGAAATTTGACCCTTTATAGTTGCTCGAAGTTTTTACTCCTCTACAATGAATTAGAGGAGCAGTTCATTTAAGTTAAATCTTATCATATTGGAATATGTGTATATAGAGAAGTAAGAACTATAAGTAAATAAGATAATCAAGAACCGTTCATTTTGCTATTAGCTTGATTTAATTTTTGATATTAACATATTCATTATGATTACAACACCCTGGAGTTTCGTATTGTTTGCTAAATAAATTATACACTATCAAATTTATGTTTATGTGAATATAAACGCGTTACTAAAATATCTTGAAAATTTTAACATCGTTATCGTATAGTGTTTAACGCGTTTGAAGTGTAAGGATTGCAAATAATTAAATGGTATGCAAGGTAAATAAATCATGGTATTCATATCTGCCGTCGATAATTGAGGGAATTGTGTCTTAATATATCTGGAGGTAATTGAAAGCATTCTAGGGTTTAGTTAACTAACGTTGGGAGCGCGATAAGAAAATTGATTTATTTCAGCTATTTAAGGAATTTACGGAACAATTTCCATTATTAATATCTAAATCAATTCATTTAGAAACCGTCGATAAATCCAGCTAATAGAACCGATAAATATGCGTTGATTTATTAACAGGCCTCCTATAAATCATGTTAATATAAGCGCATTAATACACTGACATCATTAGACGACAAATGATTTAATATTTACAAATGCTTCGACACAAGACTACTTCTGTAACTTCAGACCAAGAATGAATACCGTTAACGATGCTATGTCCATGCATGATTAAACTCCTTATTGCGTTCTCACACCTTGAACGATACCTTTAAATCAAACCGTGTCTCAACTTCTTTATGTGCAATTTACTTTTTTTACGGCAAGTATTAGACCGAAAAGGACAACCGCAAAAAATTCATTCATAAGATCTGGAGTAAGATCAACGGTACAGACGGTGATTTTATCACAATTGCGGGTTGATAAAGGAGCGAATTTTTGGGGACGATGTTTCGGTGACTTTGTTTTACCGCATTTTTACAATTTTTGGTTCTTTACTATTTTAACCATAATATTGCTAAGGGAATTTTAGAATGTGGCTGCAGACATACAGTTGTTCAAAAATACTGCCCAGGAATATCTAGGGATTGAAATAATCTTCTACCAAGACTGTGCCCACTATTTAAGAAAATTCAAGAATCTCATTGCTACCATGATCGGAGCAACCATCATCCGAATGAATAACCTGCTCATTCGCTAGATTTATCTTGATCTTTTTTTTTGACAGTCACCTCGATTTCAAACTCTTCAAAACTCAGACGAAAAACGATTTAATTAATGAATTTAATCCAATAATAGGCTTATATTTTTGTGCAACCTTCTCTCCTTGATAAATATTAAAAATTCGTATCTATCGTATTAGAAGGTCAGAAAGAAGAGTCCTTGCAACTCAAAGGACACAACACCTTATGCATCTCGTAGAATATAAAAATGTACTCATCCATGTTCTGCGCATGTTTGAATTCTACATTTCAACGATATTAATATTGTTTTGTTTCAGCTGACTCATGAATATTTATCGTGTCGATTCTAGTCTCGTGGAATTAGATGAAAGTGTCTATTAGTATTTGACAAATAAGTAGGTGGAACATATTAGTAATATTCTTAACTGTCGTGAGATAATTATAACTAATTAATAATTTTCCCTATCTTGTTTACCACGTACTCGCGGAAAAATGCATAATCTCGCTCTCATATCTAGAACTTAAACAAGACAGATTGTCAGGATATATTAGAAAAGTGCATTTGCATGCCTTCTATTATGTATGTTGTTGCTCGTACAGTGTTTATTTGCCTAACTGTTATTATTTCCGGCAACTTAAATTCAAACGATACGCTACAACATGATAATCCAGCAGATGTTTGGTAACATAAGTAAAAGGAACTGGTGGATGTTTTAAAAAGTATGTTAGTCAAAATCGCGGTTTTTTCGAAAAAATGCACTAGTGGGTTGAACCCAGTTCGCGATAAAAAGTGTGATCAAGCATGCTCGCTACACTCTCAAGGTCACTGCGCTACCGATTTGGTGTTCAGTTTAAGAATAAATTTGGATTTGGATCTATTATCATAAAATAAGCGAAAAAGTAACAAGTACAATAAAGCTAAAATTAAACAGACGATTATTTACCAACACTTACAAATTGTTTTAGTTTTATACACAAAGATTGCTAATTTCTTAATTAGTAGGTAAACTTGTAAAAAATAAGGTTAGGATTTTAAGGAATTTTACAACAATAACAGATAATTATTAGAGCTTGTCTGTAAACAATTCTATCTCGATTGCAAATTTTATGTTGACTTTCAAAGCGTTTTAGCGCAATCATATCCTCAATTTGTGGGATTGCTAAAAATGTTTGCTGGAAGATTTTTCATTTTTTGTGGCGCGGCGGGTGGTAAAAGAAATAATATGTTCAATACACTAATATATTAATGCTTTAACCTCTCCAAAAAAATTTTTTTGGTGAAGTGAAAAAAAAATAATTTTTCTACGACCGTGCGTTTTATAGTGCGTAAAGTTAAAATTTACGCACTAGTGCATAAAGTAAAAAAGTAAACAATTGCATATTAGAGCACCTATAATAATCATTTTATTTTAAAAACGTTAAATATGGTTATTTAATTTTATGTAGTCCATTTATTTATTATCACGGTATATTATTTTAATATATACCTAAATTTCAATATTCTTTAACAATAATGTTTGAATTTTTTATAATTCTGAAGTTTCATTTGTATTCTTAAGACTTTGATAAGTTTCGCTCATTTAAAATTACGTAGGCTATAGAAATATTATGAATTTTAAATGACATATTAAGTTTTGACGTAATAGGTAAGTTTTGACGTTTTGAAATGTTCACATTATTATTAGATAATTTAGGTCCAGTTCGGTAGTAGATAAAATATTGCATGCAATTCGTGCCTAAGGTGAGCTTTGCTCACTCATGGGATTGTCGCACTCGCCTTCGGCTCGCGTGACAAAATTCCCATTTGTGAAAAATCTCACCTTACGCACTTGTTGCATAAATAACTATTTTCAGAATTAAAAAAATTTAAAAAATTATCATGACAAGCTAGATTTGAGAGTAACGGAACTTCTAATCGGATTCTCTGAAAAGAAGACATTCTTGCTTGCTAGTTACGTTTTTTCGGACGAATTTTGGATTTTTTTGGTTCCTCTGAAACCGTACGGTTTTTTAATTAATTTTGGAATTTCGTTTGGGCCCCTTTGGAAAAAAATATTCAGACGTGCTAGTCACATTTATTTACGTTTTTTTTCGGCGAATAAAAATTGTAGCACGAAAAACGTCAAATATCCAAATTTGTATGTCATCCAGTTTAGAAGGAAATTTATTATTTCGACTTCGTAATTTTATTTCGTCTTAATCGTTTATTAAAATAACTGATTCAGAAAAGCAGAAATTGGAAGGCATCGAGGACAGTAGTAATCATAACCTCAATTTTTGGTATTGCTAAAAATCTTTGCCTGGAAGACGACATGGACATGGCGGGTGATAAAAGAAATAATATGTTCAATACACTAATATATTAATAATTTGGGACAGCTTTCCAAAAAAAAAAAAAAATTGGAGGAAAAAAAAATAAAAAAATAATTTTTCAGAATAAAAAAGGCTGAAAAAAATATCATGACGAGCTAGATTTAAGAGTAACTGAATTTTTATTCGGATCGTCTGAAGAGAAGACATTCTGACGTGCTAGTTACGTTTTTTCGGACGAATTTTGGATTTTATTTTTGGTTCCTCTGAAAATGTACTATTTTTTAAATAATTAATTTTGTAATGTCTTTTCGGTCCCTTTGGAGAAAAATATTCGGAAGTGCTAGTCACGTTTACTTACGATTTTATTGGTTTAATTTTTGATTTTTTTCAACCTTCTGAAATAAAAATCCCTTGTGAGCTAATTTCGAATATAACACACGAGAAAAATTAGTTCAGTTATGTTAATTTACGATTTTTAAGACTAATTTTAATTTTTTTTTCGATACTTCTAAAAAAAATGTAATGGTGTTCTAGTATCGAGAGTAACATAAGATTTATTAAAATAATTGTTAGAATTTTATTCCGGTCCCTTTGAAGAAAAATACTAGTAGGATTTTATAGAATAATCTCGAGAACAATTTTAAAAATTTTTTGATTAATTATTTTGGATTGTCTTCGACCTTTCAGAAAAAAAAACACATCAAGCAGTTTCGATAATAACATACGATTTTTTTAAATCATTTTGGAATTTTATCTCGGCTCTTTTGGAAAAATTTATTCAGACAATTAAATAACACTTAAAAAAATTTTTGACCACAATGAAAAAAAAATCACAGAGTCTTAGTTTTCAAGGATAATGAATTTTTCACCCATTTTGGAAAAAACCTACATTTCTTTGAGATAAATCTAGTTTTTTTTTGACCCCTTTAAAAAAATCATGGCGTGCTAGTTTTAAGAATAACTGAATTTTCTTTCGACCTCTCTAAAAAGACGTGTTGTGTTAGTTACGTTAACTTGATATGTTCAGACTAGTTTTGAATTCGCTTCAAATTCTCTCTAAAAAAAAAAAAAATTAGAGGTTCAAGAGTAACGAAATTTTTTTTCGACGCCTGTCGGAAAAACTATTCAATTCTGAATTTTAAATTTTTTTCAATCCCTCTGAAAAGAAAAATTCACGGTGTGCTAGTTTGATGAATAATGGATTTTTTTTGTTTCACATTTTTTTCAATACAGGTACCTACAATTTTTAGAATAATTTTTGAATTTCTTTTTGTTCACATAACGTATTTAGATCTTCACGATGGACCACAAATTCCGAGTCGCATATTTAGAATTCGATTATATTATATTGAGGATTAGATTATATAAACCGCAGTAACAATTTGGAACCAATTACTGAAAAATTAAAACATTAAATCACTACATGAAAGGGGCACTTCAGAAAGGGGCGTTAGGAGTAAAAACAAAAGAGCGAGGGTAGAAATCAGATCTCAAGATATGTTGAAAAATAATGAAATTCCAGTAAAATTGTAACGCTGTGTATTTTGAAAATGGTGTACTGCATTTTTGTTACACTTTATCGATTAATAAAACACAAGAGGTCGTTTTTTTACCAGGTGAATTTCTTTATACAAAAACCTATTTTTCCATGAAAATGATTCGAGAATTAGGGGCATGGAAAAATCGCGACACGAAGTGGAGCGATTTTTCCTACGTCCTTTAATTCGTGCAAAATTCTCATGGAAAACAGATTTGAACCACTCAAAAAAAATTAAACGAGTAGAAAATCGACCTCGTGTGTATTACAGAAGATGATTAGAAAATATTATCTAAAATAATTATTAGAACCAGAAACTGTTTATTTAAAGTTTAAAAAATAACAATTTATAATAAAGAATAGAAATTTTTTTTAATGTTTCTTATCACGCAAAATAAGTATCATAATAATTTTAATAATTTTAGTTTTTCTTTTTAATTTTTCTCGATTTATTCCGATCGATAGCCGTTTTTCTCACTATTGGTCGATTTTTTGGAAAATGTACGTTTTGATTGGTTAATAAAGTAAGAATTTATTAATCAGTGTAAATCTCGATATGAAAAAAACAAGTAGGTACTTACGAAAAAGTAATAAAATATAAAAACAAAAATTTTTAACACAAAAAAATACCGTCTTTCCAAATTTTCAAAATTATACAGAACTATATCGATTTCTATAATAATATTCAAGATATCAAATTTAGAAACATAAGGCTAAATTTTAAGTTTTCACAAGTTTAGTAATAAAGAGAAAAACACCTAGTAGTTCCCTACTCCGCCCACCCCAAAAAAAAATCATATCTATATATGATCCATCGACCTATCAACTGTCATAGTTTCTTGTATTCGGCACCTCACAAACGCAAATTTCATCGATTAGAACTACATCCAAATATTTGCACGAACAAAACGAGTAGAATTTTCTTATGGTAATTTTACGAAATTATTTGGAACAAAGAAGCAGCACGAAACGGAATTGTCCTTTACAAATAGAGTAAATGGGGTATTTTGCGTCAACTTCAGAAATTCTTGAGTAGCTTTATGCATCTCTAAGAGAATGAAACAAGTTGGTAGCAAACAAAATCAAGTAATCAGTTGTAATAAATGTCCAATTTGCGGTAGCATCGGCAACAAATAGCAACATAGTTACGTTAAGGCATTGAGCGTAATTGAAATCTGACAAAATGTATGACTTTGATTATTTTAATGTGATATTAATTACTGTTTCCCATTATGCAATTATCTGTGTGAATGCAATGGTAGGTACTTAACCTTCTGTGTGCGTTTTGCAACTAGAGACATGTCGACTTACACATGGAATGCTTAGATGTGAATCTTAATGTTACTTGTCAATCCCCAGTGAATATTTTTTAACTTAATTGAGAAGTTATTTTACATAATGGTGTTCACGTTACGTCAGGTATGCACAATCTGGCATTAAAATGGACTGCCTAGTTGTAACGATTAAAAGCACCATCAACACCAATGGAACTGAGATAACGTGTTGTGTTTGAAAATTAAATAGTTAACGAAACATTAGTCGTTAATAATGTTTATAATTGGACATTCCCAAAAAACAGGGTGGCAGATAAATAACAAATGTTAGTCTAAATATTTTGCAAATTCAATCTGTTCACTAATTTTTTCCTATTTGGAAAAAACTACAATTCACTGATTCTTACGTTCAATTAAAATAAAAAAATCTGGAAATTGACAAAAAAAAAACAGGAAAAAAATAATAACTTGCACTTATTTTCAGGCAGCATTTCCGCTGATGCAAAACTTGCCTGGTTAAAAATAAAGCGACATCTCCAACTCCTTGAACCCATCAAGGGATGTTCGCACAATTTTTCACGTCAGGCCGCTCGAAGCGACATTGACAACAACAAAATTTAAATGTTTAAGTAAATATATAGAGAGATCGGACAGATATATGTTCGCTGAGAAGCAAGTATAAAGCCGATGCAATAAATAACATAGGCGAAGCTCTCCTACACAAGCAGAAGTCTATAAGGAACATGCTTCTAGACACGAGGATACTGAACCTAGTTAAATGCAAAAATGGTTTACGAAACGTTAATAGTATTATAAAGCGTAATATTTCAGCACGGTAAAAATGTCGATATTGCAAAACGGAATAATGGCACATAAATCATATGGTTCATTTATGCAGATTCTTAAGTGGAGCTCAATATGGTAACAGAAATCTCTAATATGGTGAATTGTGTTTTAACAACGTTGCCCTAATTTTTAGCGGAACATAGCGATTTATAATTAGGCTTGTTGGATTAAGAATATCGTATAGAAAGGCACCGTGTGTAGGTATTGAGACTTGAATTGTATTGTGAAAAAGTTGTGACATTCTTAATTAAATTAAACAATAAGTTTATACATTATGGACGTAAATATCGTGCCATATTACGAATTAGCATTGTAGAAGCGGAAATGGGTGAATTTGGTTATTTGGGCGTAATGTTCGTATAATTTGGTAGAATAGAATCCAGTTTGGGCATTGTGCTGATTTGTAAACTCAAGAAAATGCATCTAAAGGCAACAAGGAGATTCTGGGATAAATAAATGGTGATAAAACAAAAATATATATGCAGATATAAATATATGGTTTAAGACATGACCCAAGTAGAAATTGAAATTAAAATTCTATTCAATAGCCGATAAAATGGGAGGGAGAAAAGGAGCTTATATTCAAAAGTGTTTGTACCCGTATATTATACTTAACCATATATGCATAAACGTAGGAAAGTAATTAGTTTAACATGTAGTTAAGTGGAACAATTTAAATTATGGTATACGCTTATCAGCTACTAGCTTTTTTGTAGAGCGTTTGAAGGAAGGAATAGTTTTACTTACTGGTTGCAGGTTTAAGCAATATAAATTTTCTTGATTTGCAATAGGTATGCATACGTTTTGTCATTAAAATTAGACCCATATACCGGGTGATAACGATATCACTAGCATCCCTGTTTTGCCTCTCGGCATAATTAATATAGACGTAAAATAATATTTTGTCGTATTTCAAGATTTTTTCGGATCGATTTAGCCGGAAATGACACCAATTCTTGATTTATAAATAAAACACCTTGCATTTTTAGAATACTGGGAAATTTCTGAATAGGTTTGAGTTATTTTGGTGAGTTTTACGCCGACTTTATTTTTTAGAACCAAGTTTTGTTTTGAATCTATAGAGTACTACGATTAACTTTAAATCATCAGAAATGACAAAAACCAAATGAAAAAATACAAATTTGACTTTACTAACAACTTTAATAACTAAGTAGGTGCATTTTGATCTTTCGAAATTAGCTATCAAACAACTTTTGTTTTTCATGGCTTATTGAAAATTATTTTCTTTTTATCGTAAAGTACAAATAATAAGTTTTTCTTGAGTTTAATACTCAATGGATTTTGCATCTATGCTGAGTTTCATTTTGATAGAAACTCAAATAAAAGTGAGAAAAAACATAGCAATGTTTTTTTTAATTGGAATTCCCTGTATATGTTTACAATTTTGAAAACAGATTTGAATTCTCTTTCCAAAAATACAACATAACACATATTTACCTTCATATTTAGTAAAATACTGATAATTATTATTATTATTGTTTCAATTATTAACAGTATTTTTGGAAAGAGAATGTAAATCTTTTATCAAAATTGTAAAAATATACAGAGCGTTCCATTTAAAAAACATCGTTTTTTTCCCCATTTTTAATTAACTTTCAATTGTTTTTTTTGTTGAATTTTTCGAAATCCTTAGAAAAAATACTGTTACGTTAAATATTTTCATTTTATTTCTAAAGACAAACCAAAAAAAATGGGGTGAGAACGTTATCAGAATCACCCTGTGGTGGCAAATTTCGTTCGATTTATTAACCAAATATCTTTCGATTGCCCTAAACGATTACGAATTCGTTTTCAGTACTTGTTAACTTGATCTCTCAGCAATCTATCTTTTCGAATTGGATCTAAGAAAATTATAAATGCAGTTTCAACAGGGTGATATATAAATCGGTGCAATATCAACATTACCTCTTTTGGTCTAAAATTTTGTTTTCTCAGTCTTGGTGCCAAAAATGAAGTTTGAGTTTTACCTTTGAAAATATTTGATGTGTAATAACAAAGATATGAATTTTTATTCTGAATCATGCGTTCTCTTTGTCAGAAAAAATCTCACTTGGATGTTAATGAAACGTCATTGTACTACGTTGTTCCTTAGACAGTTGTCAGCTAATAAGCTTGCAGTACACCCCGATTATTTCATATGCCAAAATGATGGTTTTGTTTAACAAAAATTAAACTTGATCAGTTTCTTATGTTTAAAGATTGAGTTTTCCATAATCTCGCTCGCTGCGATTTTGCTGTTAAATTTTGGTCCCTAATGAAAACAAGGCCTTTGGTTATTAAATTTTTAAAAAATACCGAACTTGTAGATACTTCATGTAGTCTAGTGTGCATAATTTTTCAAAAGTTAATTACCAAATACCTTGCTTACATCTAAAACCAAAACTCAATAGCTAAATTGTATTTAGGAAGTTAGATTTAAAGAAAAAACATTTTTCAAACGTATGATTCGTATGAACATTTAAATTTAAATTCAATTTTTTTATAACGAAGTCGTCATTTGATCAACCCTGTTTTGATTTCGTTCGAGACAATTCGAAATGTACTTCGGAATAATCCGATTAAATTGGTCTAAAGCTAATTTGGATCTTATCTGCATCAAAAGATCAATTTTTTTCGTACAGTAGAATTTAAATGTGTCATTTATTTTAAAGCAAAAATTCATACTACATGATTTTGGTACCGAACCTGAAAGCAAAGAACGTTTGGAAACAGAGTAATGTTGAAATCATGGCAATTTTGCACCGATTTACATTACCATGTAAAAACTGTATTTGTAGTTTCTTGAAATTCACATTAATAAGATAAGTTATTGAGACATCAGGGAAACATAGGCTGAAAAATTTCCTGGCGAAAATCCATTATACTTAGTACCTACAGAAAATTTTATTGAAATTGAAGAGGAATATAAAACGAAGCCTTTTAATTATAATCCGTTTTATATCTGCACAAATTTTTTTGTTGTTGTGTTGGGGGCAGTAGCAACTTCCTAGCGGATTTCCACGGCCTACTATCATTCGATAAGTATTTCCAAAATTGGAAAAATCTTATTAGGCATTTTTTTAATGCAAAATTTTATAAGAAAAAGTTATTCAAAATCCCCAAAACGCAAGTTTCATCTAAATGGGCGAAATAATTATTTATGTATGAAGGCATTAAAGTTCAACTTTTTATTATGAGTGTGGAGTTTAGTTGCCGGTGCCCGTATTGTCGAGGCAAATAAACCACATGAGTGATAAAAAAAAAACTTTAATGCCGAGGTGCATATTAAGTTTTTTTTTAAATTCAGAAACTGTGAAATTAAGATTAATTAACTCTATTTTTTAGATAATTTTGAGTGACATTAGGAAATGTCATAATTATTTAAAATTTTAAGTGACATTAAGAAATATCATAAATAAGTATTTTTAAACGTCAAATTGGAATAATCTTTTGTAAGAAAACCATTATTTTTAGCAATAATTATAATAGTGATAATACAATTCTGAATTTAAAAACTGTATTTATTTACCTTTTTTACAACACAATTATTGTCACAAGCAATAAAAAATTTATGTTTACGTTTATCTGTCAACAAAAATTACGTTAAGATTTTTTTAAATAAAGAAACTAATATTTTTTTAATTTATTTATTGGTTCTTTTATTTCAAAAACCTCTATTAACGTACTTCATAAAAAGTTGTTTGTAAAATATTTTTTAATCGTTTTTTCAAAATTTATTCACAATTCTATTTATATGTGTGATTCTAGTTTAATATTATTCCCCTGATGATGGCTGCGTAATCAAAACTAGTTGGGTTTTTTTAAAAAATGTGCAAAAATAAAAAGGATTTTAATTAAACAGCTTCGTTTTCTTTTTCTTGACTAAAAAATATTTAATATCGTTTACGACAATCTAAAGTAATTTCGTTTTAAAATCCCACTAAATTTTCCCCTTTGATGTTTATAATATTGCACATTTTATTATAAATCATTTTAACAATTATTACATGCAATATAAATATGAATAAGTCAAGTACCAGTTCCACACTTTTAAAAGGCCGTTTTAACGCTCGAATTTATTAGCCGTTTCAAGCGTTTGGTAGGGCAATATAACTATGCATTTACTACTATGATGGTTACCCATTTTTTTAAATGTACTTACATAGAAAAGAATAAAGAATGATTCTATAGCAGTAAATTTTGGATAAAAGTCTTAAATTTAAAAATCTAATATCATAGAATCAGCCTTTATTATTTTCTGTTTGGATTAAAACAAGAAAAAATAAAAAAATTTCCAAAACAAATGAACAGTTAATTCCCTACCATACGCTTGCACAGCAATATTTGAGTGTAAAGAGGCCCTTATTTAGAATGGATGAGAACCCTAAAACACGTTTTACTAAATAAATGTAAAAATAATTGTAAAACCCTTGGAAATAAAATAACATGCATACGTACGAGGGCGTAGAATGGACGCCGTTGGAACAGCCTTATATTAGCAGTGTTTATAACTGATTTGCTGACCATTAAAGTGAATGTTTAGACGCTAAATTATCTTAAATATAGTTTCTTGTAGATTAGAAACAAAGACTAATATTTCCTTAGAGGTAGTAGTACTCAATCTATCCATTTATATTGAAAATGTCATTATTAATGGCAGTACTACGTTAGAAAAAAGTCACAGATTTGCTTGCCATCAAGTACATTTTTGCACTGCCTTTCGTAGGATGAAAATTATGGAAACAGTATGGAAAAAGTGACCTATAATAATAAAACGCCTGAAGATATTTCAAGACTTACTTTCACTCTGAAATCAATTATGAAAGTAACTATGGAAGAAAATACTAACTTCAGACTAAAGCCACGATACCATGTGTATCGTGACTAAAGCCAATAAATTTCAGCAAATTTCCCAAAAGAGTAAGAAGAGTCCATTCAATTGTTTCGTATGTTAATGGTTGGGTGAGGTCCAAAATAATTGCAAAGCCAAGTCAAAGTTTTGTCTTTATTTAAAACGGTCTTCAGGAGAAGTTATCAAATATTCTTTGTAAACTAACACGTTTTTTGTAATAAAAAAATTGCGAAACATTTTTTACTTGTCAAATTTTCACTTTATTCAACAAGGTATATAATTAAGTGAAAATTTGAGTACCTACAAGTACCTACAAAACAGTTCCGCAAATTTTTTTTTATAATTTTTTTTTTATTAGAAATAGATTTTCACAAAGTAACCTCATTATCAATCAACTATTTGAAATCAAAGCATTTTCTTAATTATTTCGATTGATAAGTTCCCTAAGTCAATGTTTCGTCTTTATTTAAAAATAGTTAAGTTAATTTTAATTGTAAATTGTTTACTTCATAAACAATAAACATAAGTTAATGGAACAATTAACCCTGCTTACACATGCTGTGCTGCTGAGGAGCAAAAACTCCAAAACACGTGATCGTTGCTACATTGTTATTTTTAGAGGTGTATTGGAACTAATTTTTGCTTTTATTAAACATAAAAATTATATATCAACGTAGATAGTTTCAGCAACTCTTTGTGCCATGCACGTTTCCTCCTGAAATTTTCTTTGTTTTCTTCAGCGCCGCCTTAATAGTAAATCCCATTCGCGCTTAACCGATCATTTTCTATTAATGGTGCTCCTTTGATTTTTACTTAATTAAATTGTATACATAGTTCGTTTTATGGTTATACCACTATAAATAACATCGGCCGGTATTCACACATAGTCGTTATGATGACCCTAGCACAGTTAAAGGCTTTTAAAATTCCTCCAATTAACTATTAAACTATTAAACGTGCTATTGAAAAATAGTGCCCTGCCTTTTGCAATTAACTTCAGTAATTTTACTTGCGAAGTGCCTCTACATCTTCCGGGTAATAACCAAGTACTACTTACATTAAATAATATGTATTAGAGCAAATTATACGGCTTCGAATTATATTATCCGATTTTTTTTCCAATTTCATAATAAAGGTAAATGATGAGCAAAATGATTAGCCCACTTCTGTTCATATTAATATGTACATATATGGTCTGCATTATTTCCGGCTGTGTGTGTAATTTTCACAGTAGAAGGATAATTATTTACTGAAACGTCGGTCGGAGGTCTTCATTTTATTCTTGTAATTTAGTTTGTTCCATTTAACACAATGTTGCATTTGTAAGTCGTCGGAATTAGTCTGAATCAAGGACGATGTGTCCAGACTAGTCTTCTGGCTGACTCACAACATAGAGGTATGTGTTATTAATGTACCTATATCTACTAATTGCATTAAAGTGGTCTGGTCAAAGGGAGCACTAATAAATGTTTAATTCGCTAATATCTTAAATACGGTTCTATTTATGTCTTATTTATATCTGTTAGTTGCTTAGGATTTGATCATTACTAAACTTGCTCCTTCATCAAACTAAAAAAGTAAGGGGAGGTTTTGTAGTTCACTTAAAATGCAGCATAACCTCAAAACAGAAGCTCCTCACATTACTTCATTTGAATTTGTTTGTCGACAAATTATTTTAATGCAATTAGTTATGATGTATTACACAAGTATGTTATGCGAGAGCATTGTTTCGGTTGTGTTGGTTGAACCGTGATTGCAGTGTTATCACTTTGTTTCGTAAACATTTTAATCAGATTTTGCGAGTTTATTGTAGAGATTAAAAAAAAATGTTTTATACAAAAGTTGCAGGGTATTTACTAAATTTTTATTTGGCAGTAATAAAATAACAATTGAATGCCGATTTTTTCAGATATAGACAATTTAGACATAACCTATGTTTTTTAAATGGAACACCCTATATGTTTTTATCCAGTTAGATTTGTTTTTTTTTTCTGATTACGCTGATATAGCATACTTGATTGTTTTATATGGTTTGAATTATTAATCAAAAATAAAAAGATTGTAGGTAAGCATTCCTACTGGAATTCAAATATTTTGCGGTTAGTAAAGTGGGCCGTGGATGAAAACAATAGAAACTGTTATTGTTTTGATATTGTTTTCATCCAAGGCCCTCTTTGCTAATGCAAAAAATTTAAAATAATAATTCAAAAATTCCTGAATAAAACGATCAAGTCTGCTATATCAGTGTAATCGGAGAAGAAAATCACATCTAAACTGAATAAAAACATATAGGATGTTCCATTTCAAAACACATATAGGTTATGTTCATATCTGAAAAAATCGGTATTCAAGTGTATTTTATTACTGCCAAATAAAAATTTTGTAAATAAAAACATTTTTTCTTAATTTCTACATTAAACTCACAAATTCTGATTAAAGTGTGTACCTAACAAAATGATAACACTTTTTCTCTTCTTCCTCCTATTGCTTTCTTAACTTTGCCTTTGTGTTTTTCTTGTGCCTGTTTAAATCGCTTTATTTTTCTATTCAATCTTTTTTACATATTTTCAATTAAATTCCTGTATAATTTTTTTCTTCTCTTAATTTACTTTCTCATCTTTTTTCTTATTTATTTCATTTTTCGCTTTTTTATTATAATATTTATCATTTTCAGTTGCACTTCTTCAGTCAACTTACTTTTTTATGTTTAATACTTTCCTTGCCTTCAGGAGTTTTTCAGATTGGTCAAAAATTATTCCGCTATGCTTGAAACTAGTTTTTTGATTTTTTTACATTTTCTTTATTATTCATGTTTTCACCCTCAAACAGCCCGAAATTTTTTTTGGAGTGAAGTGAAAGCTCCTTCTCTACAAATATATTGAGTAAATTATATTTTTCCGCCGCCACGCCACTAAGAGAAAATTTTCCAAGCAAAAACTTTTAGCAACCTCATAATATAAACTGAGGTTTTCTGCATTTTTCAATTAATTTCCTAATAAACGATTCATAGGAAGATTCTATTATTATTAGAAATTACTTTGGCGTGCTATCGCCTCGAGGTAGAGATGTTACAGAGGTAGTTACATGCCGTATTTAGCGGGTGACTAGTACGAGTACGTTCCAGTGGAGCCCTATCTCCCGAACGAGAGGGATGGGGTTCTACTGCAAACCGAAGTTAGATACTTAGATCAAATTCTACCTTCCGAGCGAGAGTGTTAGAATTTCAACTGTGTACAATAACTTATGACATTACTTTGTAAACATCCGAATTCTACGAGCTCTGTTTTAAATAGATAATACGATTCGGTGATAACAGAAAGTTGATAAAATTACGTGATAATTTTGTCGGTGTTAACGGTTGCGAAAAAAAAGGAATTATTTCGGCATTGAGTCGCATGCGGACGAAGAGCTTCTCGAGATTGCTGGTTCGAAAAATCGACGAAAAATCCTTTAGCTCTTGCTTCCTGCAAGTTTATTACAAATTTCTCTGACTCCTTCGGTCGCAGTGGCGAAGGATTCGGTTCCTGCTCGGTTCTAATTGCGCGTTGATGTTGCTGGTTGAATTCAGATAGTACCTCGGACTAGATACGTTTTCAATCAAGTTCTAATGCGTTGCATAAATTAACCATGTTACTCGGTAATTCTGAACTCAGAAATAGTTTTCTCGCAATTTTTAAACTATATCACAAGAAGAATCTGATGAAAACAGGCGCGAATTCATGTTTTAACAATTTTCAGTAACGAATGACTTTATTACTGGCACGGTCTATTTTTTTCATGTACTTTCAACTATACCGGGTATGATCCGAAGGTACTGAAATCTATTTTAAAGTAATCGATTAATTTAATTCTTGTTCACCAGCTTTAATTAAATTAATACGGACCTAAACCTTAACAGATGCTACAAGGTGTACCAAAGTAACGCAAATATTTTAAACAACAGAAAATCCTTGACGGAAAAAATCAGTTCGTTCCACTACTCGTTTAATCGCTTTTGTTTCTTCTCTTCGTTCTTTTTTAAATCTTTCTTAGTTAAATTTTTCTTTATAATTTTCTTTTCTTTATTTTCTTTCTTAGATTACTTTTTATTTTATTTTTTTGATTTTTCAATATTTTAATCATTTTCAATTACGTTTTCTTCAATCAATTTCCTTTTTTTTACTTCTATTAATTTCCTCACTTCAGGAGCTCTTCTTTTCTTTCCAGGCCTACTCTTTTTTTACGCTCACTGTCATTTCTCCTTGCGTTATCTTCTTTATCTTCAACTATTTTTAACAACTTCTTTTACTTTAGATTTTTTACTCCTATCTCGCCCTTCTTTTTTTATAGTTTCTTTCTCTCCATCACTTTTCCTATCACGATTTATTAAATTTATTTACGTTTTTATTATCCCAAACGTTCCTCTTCAAAAGCGTAAATTTTCATTTTCTGAAGAGTCATTATCTTTATCACACTGGAAAGTTGTACCTATTAGAGATTTTACCACTTGAATTTTGACGTGCTTTTACCTTTTCATTTGTTTGGAAGTGTTTCAGAAACTCCTGAAAATTCAGCCCATTTAGAATTTTTATTTTCATCTTCCTCTTTTCTATCCAATAATGCTCATTTTTATTAATAACCTCTCTTCAATGTCTTTACTGTTGCTTCATTTCACTCCATGATATTGTTTTTCTGGTTCTGGTAAACGTTTACTTGAAGCCTTTGAATCCTTAGCTCTGGCAAACCTGGTCATTTTTTATTATTTTAAAACACTATCAAGTCTCAAGTCCTGGTTTGACATATATGCGAAAAAATTGAGGTTATGGCTGTGTTATACTTTAATTTCAATAAAAAAACGTTTCACTTTACATGGCGAACGAGCCATATAAAAAATTACAGTATAAAAACTGCATAAAGTAGGAGAGCATGCTACCTACAAGAAATCAACATATATATTACAGTAAATTATTTATCATAACCATTACATATACCTAAACGATTTTTTACAGTAAACAAAAAACAATTTCCAAAAAGTCCTCCGTATTTATATGACGTAGAAAGATATCGACCTAAATACCTATATAGTTTATTGAATATACCATAAAGTTCAATTGATGTAGTCGCTACACACTGAACTGCGTACATAAAATGCTAAACCTCATACCTGTCTTGTCGAATCATGTCTACTTTACTTCCTTATTACAGGAAAGTAAGAATAGGTATTCGAGAGGTATTATTCAAATCAAGAAGAATTGGTTCTGCATGAAGGAAATGGGAGTATTAAAAAATATCGTATTAAAACATTATATATAACAATGTAATTAAAACTAATGCATTATTTTAACATTAATTAATTGCTGTTTCGACATTAACTATCAAAACTGGCAGTTTCATTTAATTTTAATAAACATTACTTAACGATTTAAAATTTTATTACGTATTATGTAAAAATAGATTCTAGAAAGCATAAAATTTTTGTTTGGAAAATATGTATAATTATTTTTGCTTAATGAAGCAATTGTTCACTACGAATTTCCGTAACACAATTTATATTGAACGCCGAGGAGAAAATTTCTGTTTAGATTAACTAAAAAATGCAATTAGAAAACAATGACTTTGCTCAAAAGTTTATCAAGCGCAAAAATTATTTATTGTATTATGAAATGTTGTAAGCGCAGGTGAAATACCTAATATTTTTTATTGGTATTGTGGCAATCCGAACAATAAAGTTATTACTGTTGACACTTTTGTTAGAGGTCACAGTATTATTAACTCGCCTTGTTCGGTGGCAAGTTGTTCTCGAGTTTCAAAACATAATGTGCCCCTCATTAGTGTAAGATAAATCTGACCGTAACCTTAAATAGTAATTAGTGACACTTCTCACCTACAGGCTATAGATGTAAAAGGATAATTTAAATAGCTACTCAGTAGTAGTAGTGGTAGTAGTAGGAACCTATCCAAATTATTTTTGCGTTTTTAACTAGTGTTTTGTGAATGCATTTATATAAGAAAGTTTGCAGATGGAAAACCGGAAAATTATGATAATAATAATTTGGTAATATGGACAAAATGATAGCTAGAAGCGTCGCGTCGGTGACATAAATGAAATGATTACGAACTCGTGGTCGATCAAGCTGAAGAGTATAGCAGATTAAAAATAATCCATCTAAAGCATCTGAATTTATTTATTGACAACTCAACGCGTTGAAGCGTGTACTTAGATATATTTTTGCAATACGACTAGATCTGAAAGCATTCCCAGATATAGACTGACACTAAGAAAATAAAAGCAATATCCCTGCGTAAAGAATTTTGCAACGCTAAAAAACGTTGAAGCCCAAATCTAACTTTACATATTCGAATTGCAGAGCAATTCTACTGGTGCTTTTTTATTATACGTAGTAGGCCTGTAGAATTAGACGATGTGAACGGGAATCTGTAACTAATTCGTTTCAGATAGCCGTAGGTAAAAACAGGTGTATTTAGTTATAAGGAATATACCTCTGCGATACCTCCCAAATCAAATAAACAGAACATTGTTTAAAAGTCACTTTTATGTGAAAAAATCATGAAATTCGGAGTGTTTTAAAAATTGCAGTAGATTAATTTTTTTGAATGTTTCTGTTTACTAGGTATTCCAAACCGGTTAATTTAATCCGCGTTTGATTTCATTTCATTGAATATTTATTTAAATAATTGCCGAAAACCATCGAAATTTTCGAAAATTTCAAGCATTCTTTACTCTGAAAGGAAAAATGCTAGACTCTTGAAACTTTGGTGGAATATATGTCTCATTACCCTCAACTTACAAAAAAAATTTCGTTTCAAAATGTTTATTAGTTTTCGAGAAATTCTATTTGTTTATTAAAAAGGTCCCAAATGTTTAATGAAACATTGACCTATTAACGTTATCAAAAATAATTCAACCACAGCTCATTTTTTTCGTCAAGACGTCAATTTTACGAATCTGTTATGGGCGTATCGATTTTCAATAATTTTGACCGTCAAAATGGCGTTAACAACATTGCTACTTTTCGGACCAGCGTTTTTTGCAAATAACTTTTAAACAAATTAACGTATCTGCACAAATCTTTCATATTTGAGTTGCTGGTATTTTTCTACAAATTTATAAAAAAAAATTGTTGCTCTGGGACATGTAGGAGCCGAGATAATTTTTTAAATTGTTTAATGCGCCAAACGTTTATTTATTAATATTTATGGCCAAAATTGAAACTGGTTGTTAATAAGATCTTGAATTTTGTGAATTCATCAAGTCCTATTGAAAACGGGCCCTTTTTGAGGTCAAAATATAATTTTTAATAATTAGAATAATGTTGTTAACGCCATTTTGACGGTCAAAATTATTGAAAATCGATACACCCATAACAGATTCGTAAAATTGACGTCTTGACGAAAAATATGAGCTGTGGTTGAATTATTTTTGATAACGTTAATAGGTCAATTTTTCATTTGGGACCTCTTTAATAAACAAATAGAATTTCTCGAAAACTAATAAACATTTTGAAACGAAATTTTTTTTGTAAGTTGAGGGTAATGAGACACATATTCCACCAAAGTTTCAAGAGTCTAGCATTTTTCCTTTCAGAGTAAAAAATGCTTGAAATTTTCGAAAATTTCGATGGTTTTCGGCAATTATTTAAATAAATAATCAATGAAATGAAATCAACCGGGGCTTATATTAACCGGTTTGGAATACCTAGTAAACAGAAACATTCAAAAAAATTAATCAACTGCAGTCTTACTGTAATTTTTAAAAAACTCCAAATTTCATGATTTTTTCACATAAAAGTGACTTTTAAACAATGTTCTGTTTATTTGATTTGGGAGGTATCGCAGAGGTATATTCCTTATAACTAAATACACCTGTTTTTACCTGTGGCTATCTGAAACGAACTAGTTACACCGTTTTTTCTATTTCTGCAGGCCTATAGGTCAAGGTTTGCAATATGATATATCTAAAGCTGAAAGTGTGAAGAAGAAACTCGTACTGCCAATACTGCTCCGTTAATACGCCATTAAAAATTAAATAAATTTTAATATTTTAACTGCGTATTCCGAGTACTCCCATTTAATATGTACAACATATCAAGATGCTACAGTGTTTTAGTGTTTTCCATTTAAAAGGTGATAGACAGAATTTAACACTTCATAACTAGTGACTGCTGGACGTGTATGGAATACTTAGCTTGTCACGTTCCGGAATACGATGGCACTTTGCATTAATAGACACATAAAGCTGATTGATCACATATCAGCAGTTGGCATTCCAACAGCATTTACACGAAAAATAAATTAGAGTAATTCATGGAAAAATGAAGCAACTGCATTTAGATTGGTTTATGCAAACGCGAGAAAATGTACCACTTGTACTTGTATCTGTAAGAAAAATGTTATCTGACACGTTGCAAAAACGAATGAAAGGGCTCGAATATAGTTTATAGCGCACATATAATTTTGCTTTGCTTCAATAAGCGATTTTGAATTTTCTAGTTTCAAATCGTTCGATAATTTTCCCAGCAAAATCATCTTTCATTCATTATTGATCATCAATCTCTTTATTAAAAAGTTCAATATATTATTGAGGAAATGCTCCACCTTCATGATCTCTCTAAAGATTTGATTTGATCTAAAGAATTACCAAAAACATGTTTTAGCTCTTCGAGATCTTGGATTCCGAGATCCAATGAAAGCAACAGCAGAAGACATCAAATTTATGACAGAAAATTTATCTGGGAGAATAAATAATCCAAATAAGGAAGTAGGTGAAGTTCTACAAATAAATATCTAGTGTACATCAACACTGAAAATCCTGTTGATATTTCGACTCCCTCTTCTATGGAATATGCAGTAGAAATCGTCTTTAAGGTATTTAGCGTCATTTTCGTTTAATACCCATTTATTTTCATTTGGCACCTACTGCTCGCAGTCTTCTACCCACAATTGGGATTGAATTATCCAACCCATGCTATGGAATGACATGAAGTTGTTGATGATCAGTTGTTGATGATCAGGCAAATGAGAAGACCATAATAAAACTGATCTTTTATAGGCTTCTCGATGATGAATCTCATCCAAAATGAAATCTTTCAATTTTCCAATTCGAATTCCAGCTCACACGCTGTGCTTTTTCTAAATATTCTATTGTCTTTACACTCTTCCCCTTCATAAATTAGAGAGAATCGCTAAACTGGTTTTTTCTAATCTGTGGCTTGTAAAAGTATTCGAATTTTAGTAGAAGAACCTACCAGATCCAATTTAGAATTCTTGGAGCTAAGACCGTTCAGTTTGGACCACGATTTTGTCCTATATTTTTGTAGTTATTCTAAGGACCTAAACATCGTTCATTCACTTCTTCATGTACAACACCCACTATAATGAATAGTCCTAGATCACTGTGGTGTATGTAGGTAGATAAAGAACTAAGAGCCTTTTGAACTAATGACTTCTCCGAATTTACTGTAACTCATAACGTTACGAAAATCTCTAATAACGCGCCCAAACAGCAAAACATTATTTCCTCCTTTCGTTAAATTCCCTAAGGCGTAATATTTACAATTATTCTGATACGATTAGATTGCTCGAATTTGTGGCGTTGCGATTTGCTATCTTTAACAAACGGAAAAAACATTGTGGGAACAAACCCAATGTACGTATTTTTGGACGATATTCATCTAATCCTCAGCATTACAAAATCTGTATTTGCTTCAATAGCGTTAACGAGGCTTTTTTACACACGATCTCGGTATAAATGTAATGAAAATTACAGTGTTTAGTTTTTTCGAGCGACCTTGCACTATTATTAAATAAATTAAGTTGTCTTTGGTTTAGCTCGAACAAAAAGAATCATCCAAATTGACACTGTGTGAAACTAGAGGTATTACAAATATCTGGCCGATTTAACTCCTGATTAGAAATATGGTCGATGGTAGCTACGTTTTTCTGACGAACGCTGAACAATGCGACCGGTAGTTTAGTACTCCCCCGCCAGGAGGCGTTACTGGCAACGGAAGTGAGCAAGGCTTTTTATCACAACTACAACAAGTATTAAAGTCAGAATGCATCAAGCCAGATGGATAGTGTACGTGATTAGACTCGCGACGGCGAATCAGAACCAACACGGTTGATTGTTTCGTAGTTATTTTGTCCGTGCTCCCAATGTGAGTACCGTCCGGCGTTTTACGCCGTATTGTTTATTTCTCACAGAAAACTAGACAATAATGCTATGCATGAATTTAATGATATAGGTATTCGGAATCACGTTGGTTTTGTTAGTCGGGACAAAGAAACAAATGGTGATGTTTTGGCCCGGAAAATAATGAAGAAGCTTCAAATCATGAAGAAATTATTAAATAACTCTCTAATCTTATCATATTAAAAGGTATATTTTAAATCGGAAATTAACTGCGCATAAAAAGATTATTTTATCATTCATATGTGTATAAAAAACGCAATCACGGGGGATGAAGGGGATGGGATAGGATCATAAGTAGAAGATAAAACATCAGGTTACAAATGGGTTTTGTATTTGAAAACAATATGATTTGATCTAAAAGTAAAGAATCCAAAATATTCAAAGCAGAAGAAACCCAAAAACTCTTCTACATTTAATGTTTTGTTTAAATTTCCTTTCCAGGTTTGGTATCTAATTCTTAATTTTGATATTGGGGCAGCTATTCCTCACATCCTGAAGGATTAGTGACCGTAGATTCTACAATTATGCTTCCAAAGCAATTCTTCCTCTTGTATTTGGGCCATAAACCACCCGGTTGATATATGGCAGGCACGTGAAAATCACGCATAAAAATGAATCATTTCGAATTAACAAATCCCTAGCACATATTTACTAAAAGCAGTTAAACAAACCAGTCAGCGAGGGTATTTTACTCGTACATCGAGGTAATTTCCCATATCTATCATCCATTTTAATTGAAATTCAACCGAGGCTGCTCCAAGATCGAATCAAACACACGTGATGCTTTAATACATAGAATTTTAAACATATTCCTGTGGCTGGTTAAACTACATGAAATTCCAATAAATCTCGAGACGAATAAAAATTAGGAATGACGTTTGGATAATTATCGGACAGTAGGTACTTAATATAATAACACTACTTTAGCACAGGTGTGCGCGGGAATTGAGGTGCAAGTATGATTTAATCGAGTGGTTAATAAGGGTAAAACAAGTTTTTGAAATGTCAATGATGCATACCGGGGAGTTGCTGGGCATACTCTTCATTATGACTTTTTTCGATGATGTCTATAAATATCTAAGGCTGACGCTGTAAACGCATCGGAATTGATATAGATATCAATTACAAAATTATTAATAAATGCACTACTTTGTCGTACAGCGATATTTTTTTATTTGATTAGTGGAATACTTCTACTCTTAATTATTTCAGTAAAATAACTAAATTGGAATACTGCCCTCGATGAATAGTTTTTGGTAATAATTGTATCTAGCAACTAGTTTCCAATTATTAGAACCAACTGTATGACTGATGGTCGAGATGGTAGAGTACCTGCCTCTCACCCAAAAGTCCCGGGTTCGAATCCCAGTCGTGGCAATGGAAAATACTGTGAGAGGGATTTTTCCATTATACACGGATATTGGATGTGTGTCCCTTGTCTTTAAATGTGTAGCCCCCTCCCGCACAAGGCTCAGCCTTCTGGGATAAAGGGGGTGGGTCGTAATTACATGTGGCGTATTTATATTTATATTTTATTTACTATTTTTCAGAATTTAAATGGTGATTTCTTACTGTGATTTGTTAAGAAAAATGTTCAAAAAAAGACGTTTAACGCTATTGGAAACTGTGGTCGAATATGTTTTCCACGTTTCTAGAAAGAAAGAATTTTTCCAAAAATCGTTGAACAAATGGCCCTGTTTTGAATGTTCCAATTCTTGTTCTGCATTGCTTTAAATACTATACGTACTAAATTGGGGTAGTTAATATTTCAATTTAATTCTGAATCTGAATCTGAATTGAACATAATTTATTTATGAAACAGACTTTGACATTCAGTGATTCTTGAATGGGAAAGCTATGACTTTAAAAAATGTTTGGCAGTGTATTAGTTACTTGACAATCTATTGAGATATCTGAATAGAATTGGATGATACTATTTAATGGTCGATACAAGTAGTCAATTTAATTTTGTCGAACCAAATTAGGTAAGCACCATTGCTAACTCCATTCATACTGAAGCTGCGAAGTCGATTAATTTAGCAAACTAGTAGAATTTTTTCCGCTTATTGTGATCTTAATACAAAGAAATCAACAAAGTTCTAGAGTTAATCCCAAAAATGTATATTTTTACACCAATTGATGTAAAATATATTTTTGACCAAAAATGCTCCTATTGCTTTTTTATGATTAAATGGAAAATAGCCGGATTATTTAAGAACAACTGTTTTAACTCCTTTAAAATCAAGTGGATATGAAACAGAAAAATAAATTATTTTAAAATTACAATAATGTAAAAAAGGCCGTTTCCTACTTCAAGATTTTTGGTATTGTAATTATTTGGAATTTTTTTTTAGAATTCGGTAGTTTCGGAGTAGAGAGAGATAAAAAAAATTGGATTTCTTCTTTAAAATTGGAAAAATTAAATAAAATAAAGCGAAGAGCCTCTGCGTGGTCGCCTTTTTTGAAAGTAGAAATTTAGGGTTTCTTCTTTAAAAATTGAAAGAATTAAAAAAAAAATAAAGCGGACAGTTGTCTTTTTTGAAAGGAGAAATTTAGATTTTCTTCTTTAAAACTGAAAATTATCAAAAATAAAGTGGACAGCCCAGCCCCTGAGGCGGCTATCGTTTTTGGAAGAAGAAATTTAGGGTTTCTATAAACTGCAATTTTTTATAAATGACTTTATTTAGGCTTTATACAAGCATAATAACAAAAAACATATCCAATTTGATATACTCACATTGATGTTTCATCTCTAAGCATACAATTATTAAGTTTATTGGGTCTTCTTTAATGCATGATAAAATTTGGATTAAAAATTACAAAATTCAAAATGTCTAAAAATAAATTATTGAAAAAAAATTTTATAACTCACCACAAAATTCATTCATTATGGTCACCAACCAAAAACGATGTCCCTAAGAAGATGTACATGTTCTTTCGCCGTTAAATAGGCTCCTCAGGGAGACCCCAGATCGCGTCAAATTAAAATTCTAACTTTAACTTCTATATAATAATAATAATAATAATAATATATGTTTATTCACAATTAATTCGTTAACACAATACAAATTTTAATATAAATATTTTTTTTAGATGTTTCAACTTACATATGTATACTAAACACACAAAAAATCCGCAAAAGAATACTTGTCTGCGGAGATTTATAGTGGTGCTCCATAAGGTACAAAATTTAAATATTATTCCCATTTACAGTAATAGTAACAAAACATAATTAAGTAAGCAATATCAAATTTATGTAAAAAGAATTTTTTAAATTTCTTTTACATGTTATCCTAATAGATGGATTATTATAAATGAATAAATATTATTATTTTTTTTTTTAAAGAAACATTAAATAAATTTGACAGAATATAATACATTATTAACCTATATATAGCTCACTAAAATAATATAATATACTTATATACATAGCTATTGGCTAATTTACATGCATTTAATTATTTTTTATATCAATTAGACTGTGTATTTGACTTCTTTCAATTTTTAATACATGTTTTTTTAATTCTTTTTTAAACTTTGGAAATGACTTTATCTGTTTTAAGTTTTGAAGGAGTTTATTGTACAGCCTAGGACCTAGGTATGCACAACTTCTTTGTCCAATTGTTTTTTGCGCCTTTATTGTTTTGACGTTTTCTTTTGTTTTATTTCTAGTTTGATGAATGTTCTGTAAAGGTTTAAAAATGTAACTATGTTTAAAATTATAATGTAGTATTTTTACATAAAATATTTGCCTAGGATCTAATATTTCCGTTTCAAGGTAAAGAAGGTTAGAAGGGTAAGTATGTTCTTTTTTCAACATTATTTTCAGAAATCTTTTCTGAATAGTCTCTATATTTTTTAGATAAGTGGATGATATTCCTCCCCAACCTAATATACCGTACGACAGGCGAGATTCCACAAGGGCATAGTACAAAATCTTAATTTGAGGTAAGTCTAATATATTACGGAGATATTTAAATTTAAAGATGATGGTTCGTAAAACACTTACAATATTCAACCCATGAAAATTCCATCGTAAGAAACTGTCTAATGTTACACCTAAATATTTTACTTTTTCGGTCGTTAGAATTTCTATGATATTACCGTGATTATTAATTATTAGTTTATCAAAATCTGGCAAGGTGGATTTGTTGCATGATACCGGTAAGAACATAGTTTTCTTGAAGTTTATTGTAAGTAGCTTACTGTTAAACCAATCTATTATACTGCCGAGATCATTTTCTATTAAGACTTTTAATATCATCCATGATTTTGCTTTGTAAAAAAGGACAGTATCATCAGCAAAACTTGTTATTGAAGCAGCACTATTTTGCAAAAGTAGGTTATTAATGTATACTATGAACAGAATGGGTCCTAACACAGTACCTTGAGGTACTCCACACTTAACAATTCGTTCATTGCTAATATGTTTGTTTAATTGGACATACTGCCTACGATTATCCAAGTAACTGGCTATTAAATTATATGTAGAACCTCTAAATCCCATATCTTGCAAGGCCTCCAATAACTGCCGATGATCAACAGTATCGAAGGCCTTGGCAAGATCCAGGAAAACACATATGGCCACTTCGCTTTCATCTAAAGCTTTATACATTTTTTGTGTTAGATCCATAATAGCATCTTCTGTTGATTTTCCTCTTTGAAATCCAAACTGATTGTCAGATAGTAGTTTATATTTAATTAAATAGTTTTCAATACGGATCTTAATTACTTTTTCAAAAATTTTGGCAAAAGATGTTATTATGGAAATTGGTCGATAATTAGATGTTATGTTTTTATCACCAGTTTTGTAAATCGGTTTTATAACTGCTACCTTGAACTCTGAAGGACAGATTCCTTTTTCAATGCATTTATTTATAAGAAAAGTTAATGGTGCCACTATTTCATTAGCAATTTCTTTCAAAGTTTCCGCTCGTATTTTATCAATTCCAGGACACTTTTTTGATTTTAGGTTATAAATAATATCTAATACTTCCTTTGTTGTTGCAGGTTGCAAGAAAATGGAGTGACTCGATGTCTGTTTGAATTGGGGTAAACCTGGACGGTTTACAATTTGTTTAGCAAGGTCTGGACCTACATCAGCAAAATAATCATTAAAAATATTAGCAATTTCTTTTGGGTTTTCTGTTATTTTATTATCAGGACATCTAACTTGTTTTATATCAACTTGTTGTTTATTGCAATTACTAATTTCATTTATTGTATTCCATAGTTGCTTAGAATTACCTTTATTTAAATTAATTTCAGTTTTATAATAATTCATTTTAGTTGTTTTTAATAAGGTATTTAAATAATTTCTATATGTGATAAAATTTTGTTTTAATAATACATTGTTAGGATTATTTTGCCATTCCTTATACAATTTATCTCTGTTATTTATAGATTTTATTAGACCCTGCGTTATCCATACTTTTTTTTTAGTTTTATTTCTTTGTTTAACTAGTTTTGTATTATTTTCAATTTTCCCTATAATTAGTTTATTAAAATAATTTGCGGACTCGCATGCATCTTCTATATTATAATAATCATTCCAATTAAACTTTTTTAAATCACTTTTTAAATTTTTATAATTAATAAACTGCATATATTGTTGACTATTTGAATCATATATTTTTCTTTTTAAATTTAGATTAAATAAAGTTGAAAAGTGATCTGTAATATAAGTTTTCAGTATGTACGATGAACTATTTACAATATTGGTACTTTTGCTTTTAACAAAAATGTGATCAATGCAAGATTGAGCATCTCCCTGCACTCTAGTATTGTCATTTATAGTGGAAATAAAATTATGCTCTGACATTACATTCAAATAGTCTTGTGTTATTCTTACATCTTTAAGTAAATCTATATTTATGTCACCAATTAACAGTTCATAATCGCACTTTCCGTTTAAGACATTTAAATAATTATTTAATTCTGTTGTAAAGTAATCAGCATCAGTAGCTGGTGATCTGTAGATAGCGGTTACTCTTATACTTTTCTTTTGCACCATAATTTTTATTTCTAGAGATTTGCAGTCCCCTATATCAATGATATCGGCAGTATAATCTAAAGAACTATTTATAAATACAGCAACTCCATCATTTTTATTAAATCTTCCCTCACTGTATAACATATCATAGCCATGCAGTTGAAAAAAATTAATATCCGGAATAATCCACGTTTCGGTCAAAACAATACAGTCAAATTTGTCTTTGATTTGTTCCAGCAATACAGAGAGTTCATCAAAATTTTTTGATAGACATCTTATGTTCATATGGAAAAATTTCAATAGCTCATCATTATGGCACAATTTATTGCTGTACTGTAAAGAAGTTTCAATAATATTAGTCTCAAACGGAATATAATTACAATCACGGATGTATTGATTCATTCTGTACCTAACTTTATTTTAACCAAAAACAAACTTAAACAATATGAATATTAATGACTACTAATAACATATATATTTAAGTATAGGGTGAAATAAACAAATTTCGTTTATATTTGAGTATCATACATAATGGTAATTAGAATGTAAAAAAAAAAAATTAAAAATAAGAGAATATAGTACATTTAGATTTTTGGCTTTCTATTTGAACGAGTATTGTATTCCTTATCCTCAACAGAATTTTTTCTCACACTCTTAGAAGAAGATGCTGTTGATTCAGGGGTTGGAGCTTTTGTTAAGGATAACTCCTTCCCACTATATGTTGTTTTTTGTTCCAGCTTTTCATATAATTGTATAAAGCCTAAATAAAGTCATTTATAAAGAATGCATATCAAGCAAAGAAAGAGAATGGTAAAAAAGCTGCAATTTGTTGGAAAAACTATAAATTTAAAAATAAGAATTTGGCGAAATTTCAACAAATCTTGGTTCGCTAAAAAATTAAATGCCCGGACCCGTTGGAATATTGAAGCTTAAAATTTGAAGAGGCCCGACAGGAATTATGTGTCTAACTCCCTTTAAAGCCCGGTCAAAAAAATCATCCGGCCAAATGAGCTACTGCCTCTGGAAAAGTATCGTTTTTCTGCAAAATCGACCTTTTTAATAAATTCGTATCTTTGGTAATATCGGAGATGGAGGAAAACAAAAAAAGTGATTTCTTCAGTTGTCCTTCTTCTTGCCCGCCGTCAGGGCCCCGATCCTTTAAGTCCAAGGGGAAAGGCTGTGACGTGTTTCTAAAGGGCGCGTGTCAGAAAAATCGCCGAAATCCGAAAAAATTGCCTCTTTTCAAAAAATCGTAACTTTCTTGGGCAGCAAAATCGAAAAAATTTCTTGCCGGGCTCCAAATCTAGATTGTTATAAAATTCTACCAAAATAATAGATAAAAATATTGACCAACAATTTTGAATCTGATGATATCACACCAAACATTAACACAGTTTTCTCTATTCCAATATTGGTGATTTCTTTGTATTGTGTCAAAGTTAGAAACATTTGCTTTATCACTCTAGATAATTTTTCAAGAAAAATTTGAATAATGAGTACCTATATTTCTCAATAAACCATCTACAAAAGTTCTATCGTTATCATATTCTTTTGAACAGTTTGTTATTTTATGGTGCAAATTTATATTCAGATTTCTTCCAGTAGTATAATATTATAAACAATGCCTATATCTCTTGGCTTCAAAATCATCCAAAAAAGTGGCGAATTTTGGCAATTTTTCTGACGAATCAAATACTTTTCCAGATATCACGTTTTTCAGTGCAAAAAAGGCATTTTCATTAGGGTAAAGGGTAAAACTAAGATTGTAAGTAACTAATAAAAATTATTTTGATTTTGTCACATTGAAATGGTTGATAAAAAAAATGAAAAAAAAAAATTATATTGCTTTTCTTAAAAAAGTTGTATTAAAAAGTAAAAAATAATTTCTTTTTTGGCAAAGAATTTCATGTACGACTGCAAGAAAAGCAAGGCTCCCACTCCTTTCATACAATTATACGTACAATCATACAAAGTGCGCACGCCTCGCTTTTCTTGTAGCCGTACATTAAATTCTATGCCAAAAATAAAATTATTTTTTAAGAAAACCAAGTTTAAATTTTTTTTTTATTTTCTACTTTTTAGTCACACTTAATTAAATTATTGTCATTAACTGTGAAAAATTTCATCAATTAATTATGCCAGGAATGATTTGTTTTGATGTCTCGCCCCAATTTTCAACAAATATGAATTTAATGGCCTAACTAAAATTTGTATCATAAGTAAATATTACTTTGCCTGTTTTTCAATCAATTTGCAAAGAGACTGCTAACAGTAAATATTTAAAATCAAATTCTCATAACAAGTAACAATGTTTTTGTATACCCTTCTCTTTGCATACTGCCATATTTTATTTCAGACAGTAAATGATTCATTTTTACTTTTTTTATCAATATTTAGAGTTTACTTAAAGGGTCTAATCCATGAGAATGCTTGTTAAAAATAATCGTTTACAAAACAATATATTTTTACTAGCATCAAGTTTTACCTATGATAATTCTAGACGTTTTTGTGTATAAACTATCTGGAAATTAGAAATTCTTCTGCTTGTATGAATAAATCTAATTCGATTTCGTACTGGATACATACATTAAAAATCATTATGGTACAGTTACTTCTAACAATGTACTTTTTGTGCCTTTTATAAAGCATACACTCTATTATCCATAAATTGTTATTGATCTTGGAAGTAAACAGTTTTATCTTTATTTTATTCGAAATTACTATCGCGTTCCTTGTAAATTGGAGCCCACCATATTTCACGACGCACGGAACTTTGTTGTATGATAATATTCAAATTTCGTTAGTTTCACAAGGCTTTTTGTTCAATATTCTACGGATATTTCGCATTTGTTGAAGGTCAGTTCGATAACCTTCATGTGTTAGGTGTATCAGTTTGAATCACCCATTTCTGCTAATATTTTTGACACTGTAATTTGGTAACTTCCTGCAAAACAGTAAGTAATATAATCATTCCGACTCATTTTCAGTAATTTACTTTTTAAGCAACAAACGTAATTTTGCCTTAATAATTTTTCTTCGTGCTATTTTATTTATTAAATATGTAATTTTAGTTTTCGTCGTTTATGGTGATACATTTTTTGTAAGGTTTTATTCAAAATCTGTCTCAATTTAAATTCGTTGTGCAATAATATTGTTCACTAAATAAGAGGAATATTGGTTTCGTATACAAATTAGAATATATTGAAAATCAATGTAGTCGCCCACGTTTTCCAATTAAATCTTCTGTTTGCAGTCTAATTTTTTATTCGCTTCTCTCTATCTAATATGCGTGTTCCTTATTCTATAAATTGAATTCTGACTCCGGTACCTGTACATCGATCAATAAAATATTATTCCAAATCGATTATTGAATAGTACAAAATTAATAAACATTTTCAACATCGAAAGTAATTTCACAGGCCCATTTATGTAAAGGCTAGTTAATTGATATCACAATAGTCCGATAAAATTAACTGTTCGTTAAATAATGACTATGCTATCTTTCGACTTTCTTCATTGCACCAGGCTTTTGTTAGTACTGTTATGTTACTTTGCTCCATTTATTTTTTTTACAACTTGCGCTATTCTTTAATTACCTCAAAAAAGCCAAAGAACAGTTAATTGTACTCTAATTTTCAATTTTATTAAAACCGCATCGCTGATCGTAATTTATTGTTGAAAGTATATAAATCCACCGTTGCTGGTTTAAAATATATTCTCATCCTATGGTAATAAATAGCGATCAACGATATTCTAGAATAGAGTTAATATAATACATAAAATAAATGCAAAATGGATACAGTTGATAAAGATGTAGATGGCATTAAGTCACACATAAACCACACGTAACAATACGAGCGACCTGTTTAAGCGTCTTAAACGATGTAAAGCACGAAATATTTTTTTCCGAGGTATAAGTTTCAAGAATTTCAGATGAAGATACACTTTGACTCTCTACGTATTGTTTAACAATACACGTATGAATAACAAATTTAAAATATATACAGTGAGAACCTGCTCAAGGTACTTGTGCATATACACATACACAAGTTTTAAAATCGTCGTCGCGCGTTTCCTAAAAGTAATCGAATTACTAAATACTAAACAAAGCCTCGTTGTAACACTGCAAATACAGTTACGTTACATATTTCTACACACTTTGGTTGGCCATGGCTTTTATTTTAAGAAACACCAGTAATGTAATATTGGGGCCCAAAAAATTGTTTTGTTAATTATAATTTATGTGTTAACGTATAAGTATACACAACCTTAAATCGCGGTCTTCCTGTAATTATTCTATATTAGAATATAATTCCTGTTTTCGTTGTGTATGATTTTTATTCACTGAATTATTTTGGAGGTTGTCAAAAATTCAGAGCTCTAATCAGTACTTTTAGGCGAAACGCTTTAAACCAAATTCATTCGTTAAAAAAAAATTAATGTGAATATTTTTCACATTTATCTACGTCCAATAAAATTGCTTAATTTTCGTCACATGCTCCAATGAAAACGCTTTTTTATCGGCAAAAATTTAGAAAACTCCCTGGGATTTTGCCACTTTTTTTTTTATAAAATGAATCGTTTTGGCGAAATGTCAATAAAAGAATATCAGTAGAAAAGTCCAAAATATCCCTTTAAATGTTCTTTATTTTGGAGATAGTCTGAAATATCTCGTGCTTATGATTTTGAACGAATAAATTAATTTTTTTTTAAAACAATCGACAAATTTAGTTCCAAAATCTCTCGCCCTACGGGCTCGTGATTTTGTTCACTAATTTGTCTCATGACGTTACCAAGCGACAGACTTTCGTAAATAAAAATTTATTCGACAAAATCATCAGCCCTTGATATATTATTAAAAATTTCACCAGTCACTTTTTTAGCCAATCAGAAGTTTGTTCTTGATTTCGTTACCATGGCAACCCAAAAAAGCACTCCAAGGCACTCTGAGCGAAATTAATACGTGGAAATTTTTTCTGGCAAATTATTCACATATTAGGATCATATTTGACATTTTTTGCCTTTACATAAATAAATAAATTGTTGTAAAGTTTCAAAATATATATAAAAAAATCAGGATTCCATCCATTTTAGTGAAGAAAACATAATTTTAATCCCTTTCGAGCAGATATTCTTTACCCAGTTTTTTAAGTGGAACTCAGGGCAATGTAGATCTTTAGAATGACTTAAACTGTTAATTAATTAATAATTCAAGACAGATATTGAACGTTTTCTATCAGCTAGCCGGTATGGATGTTTGCATACTGGTTTGAGTGCATCGATTGAAAATCAACAAGAGGTTTTTTTTGGCATTGGATTGTTATAAAAAAATTCCTATTTAAATGAATACTAGTAAGAATTGTACCCATCTACAAAAAGGCAACTAACTTCAATTTAAAAACTTAATACCCACTGCTCTACTCTATTTTTCTAAAAGAATTGTTTTCAAAGTCTCTCTCTTTACAACAGTTTAGATTTCTACAAGGTTTATTCAAGTCTGACCCTATTTTGAATTATTTCAATTACAAGGGTACAAAAACGCTAAAAACGCACTTGGAGGGTTTTTGGACCAAGCAAGGCTTTGACTTGATAAATCATGAAATTCTTCTAACAAAATTAGAATGTTGTGATGTGCGGAGCCAACCCCTATCAGAAGCTAGGTACTTATTTGACAGATATCTACTTAAAATTAACGTAGTTCGCAAGGTTCCATCCTGGGACCGTTACTAGGTATATATCGTTTATATCAGCGGTCTAAATGTATTTTTAAATTTTCGAAAAATTGTAATGTTTACGAGCAATACTAATATTTTGGGATTTGCACCTAACAATAAAATATTAAAGGAGAAATGGAGAGAACTAATTTTAAATTATGTAAATGGTTGAATGAAAATAAAGGCAAATCGAGCAAAAACCGTATTTTATTAAATTTCTCTGTTATAAAAATAAGAATTAACGAAAAAAAGTATTAAGTAATAGTCATGTAAGTTTCATGATTTCATGGAAATAGTAGCCCCTTGATATGGACTAATCACACAATTTATGTGCTAATTGATGTTTTACATTGAGATATCTTTAAAAAAATTTCAACACTTTGCTTTAAAAATATTTTTATTTTGCACAAATCCTATTTGTCATCTACTGGGGAGCCCAATGTATCAAAACCATTTGTTTTCCAAAACAAGCTACTAAGAACTATGTTTGTAATAGCTCCCATAGTATTTTGTAAAAGGTATTATTAAAACAGCAAAAATATTGCCCCCACTTTTCTAATACATATAGAACATTCTAATTTAGGATTTATTCATTAAAATATAAACACCTTTATAACCCAAGACCATACTTGTGGTAACACTAGAAATTTGAAAACTCAGAAATTCCCCAACCACAAAATTGCACTGTATGAAAAATGCCCAAATAGTAATAAAATCACTTGTCTAATAAATTTAAGACACTGTCAAAACAAATTTAAAATAAGTGAAGAAAATATTAATGGAAAATATATGTTTTCGGCAACCGTCCGGAAAGTAACCACTTCCCAGGTGTTTTTTCTTTGAGAAAGCAGCATTTTTCCTACCCAGTCCGGGAAGTAAGTATTTCCCTAACTAGAACAATGTGCGCTTGCAGAAATTTCAAAATTTTTAACCCAACTTTCGCGTTTCGGTAAACGTCAAAATTCCACTTTTTCGTTCGCTCCTGCTGCCCCGAAAACCGCAGCGCGACCCCGCGATTCACGATGTAGTTCTAAGTTGGACCCTCGAGCCTCGATTTCTGGTCAGAATAGCGACCCAGCGACGTTTTTTTTGTTTGGAAATAGTATTTGAAGTTTTCGTGTTTTCGCAATTTTTTCAATTTTGTCGAGTTCTTCCGAGCAATAACTGGCGGCTCCTTTGAGATGGACCGGCATTTACCCATATATACCAAACATTTCAAATAAATTAAATCCATTTAATATTAGCAATTATTCGAATTTCAATATAAATATTAGTTTAAACAAGAATTAGAATGTTCCTAATTTTGTTCTACAAAAAAATATTATGAATAATCGTATTTTATTGATTTGTCATTCCATACGGTTGCCGAAAAATAGTGTAAAATAGTGTAAAAATAGTGTGCCGAAAAAATGGTATACGACCGGAAATTGTTTTTTTTTGGACTCGCAGACTTTCAGGACTCGCCTACGGCTCGTCCTGGAATCAATTGTGGAATTTTTAAATAAATTAGGTTTTTTATATCTAGTTTATCTACTGAAATATTTTTTTTAAATATGTGTTTTTGTGTGTAATTTTATAAGCATCTTTTTCTCGTCTTTAACGCTAAAATAAGATATATTTGCATATCTCTATAGGCTCTAGATGCCTTCGTTTTCGAGATATTCTCGATTTTATGTGGAAATTCTCATGATTCATGAACTTGGTTATTGTGATACAAAATCTACTATATCTCGAAAACTATGGCCTCTAGAGGTATTTGACAAGGCTACCTTTCAGTTCTTCAATCAAAACGCTACATTGATGGTACTCTTGTTTAATATCTCAAGAGACCCTCAGTTTTCAAAATATTTTCGATTTTATGTAGGAATACTCATGAGAATTGTCTAAAAGTTATTTGTGGCATCGTTCAATTTTCATTCTTTTCTTATTTGGGATTTACTTATTTAGATTGCCTGGGAAATATCCAGAAGTGTGGGAGTAAAATATCTCGAAAACTAAGGCCTCTAGAGATATTTACCAAGAGGACCTTCAGATTCTCCAATCAAAATGCTATAATAAAGATACTCTTGCTACATCTTTCTAGAGGCCACCGTTTTCGAAATATTTAATAAATTTTAAATTTTTTATTAAATATCCTACACTTATAAATGACTTTATTTAGGCTTTATACAAGAATAATAATAATAACAACCATATTCAATTTGATATACTTATATTGATGTTTCATCTCTAAATAAATAATTATTAAATTTATTGGACTTTCTTTAATACATGATAAAAATTGGATTAAAAACGTCTAAAAATAAATTATGAGAAAATTTTTTTTGGCTCACCACAAAATTCATTCATTATGAAGAGCTTGTAAGAGCGAAAGAATATGTACATCTTCTTGTGGACTTCGTTTTTTAATTGGTGACCATAATAAATGAATTTGTGGTGAGTTGAAAAAAAAAATTTTTTTTAATAATTTGTTTTTCGACGTTTTGAATTTTATGATGTTTAATCCAGTATTCATCATGTATTAAAGAAAGTCCAATGAATTTAATAATAGCATGTTTAGAGATGAAACATCAATATAAGTATATCAATTTGGATGTTTGTTATTATTATGCTTGTATAAAACCTAAACAAAGTCATTTATAAATTATGACCACCAATTAAAAAACGATGTCCCCATGAAGATGTACATATTCTTTCGCCTTTATTTAGCTCATCAGGGAGACAATGCCACGTTAAATTCAAAGAGTCTACCTATATCTTGAAACTTATACTTAAAATTGTATTTATTGACATTAATAAAATATTTTGTAACCATAACAAACAAATTCTTCCATTCCTATATTTAATATGCCTCCTATATCTTCACGTCCCTTTGCAATCTACTCTACTTTCTTTTTTGAGACTCGTTGCTTATAAACAAGTGTATTTAAGTTTTATACTGGCCCAATAATAACAAATATATCTAATATATTTATTGATGTTCCACTTCTGAACATGCAAACATAAATTATGTTGAATTCAAAGAAAATCATTGAAACATATTAGAACGTTATTGTCGAATAATGAGAAAACGAAATACTCTGCAGGACTGCTTGAGGATTAATAATTTTTATTTAAATGTTTTATTTTTTGCTTTGAATGTTATGGATTCTATGATATAATTCAATGCTGTATTATGTAAACATATAGAAGATGTAGGAGGCAATAGGAATGAAAGAAATTTGTTTATTATGGTTACAAAATATTTAATTGCCAATAAATACAATTTTAAGTATAAGTTTCAAGATATAGGTAGGATTCTTTGAATTTAACGTGGTATCGTCCCCTTGATGAGCTACATAAAGGCGAAAGAACATGTACATCTTCTTGGGGACGTCGTTTCTTAATTGGTGACCATAATGAATGAATTTTGTGGTGAGTTAAAAAAATTTTCAATAATTTATTTTTAGACGTTTCGAATTTTATAATTTTTAATTCAATTTTTATCATGTATTAAACAAAGTCCAATAAATTAAATAATTGTATGTTTCGAGATGAAAAATCAATATAAGTGTATTATAAACAATGCATATCAAGCAAAGAAAGAGAATTGTAAAAAAAAATCCTACACGTAGGCCCGATCTTTTCATCTTCCCGTTAACTTTATCCGGCAGTTAAAGTTGTTGATTTTCATTGTTGTAACAATTGTATCCTAGGTAAATAACTGCCGGATAAAGTTAATTAGAGGTGAAAACACCGGTCCTCAGTTCAGTACTAACAATTTCCGATCTGTTATACAGGGTGGTCTAAAATACCCTGCTGATTCTAAGTGCAAATAATAAATATAGTAAGAAAATTTCATATAAACTTTTTTCCGAAAATACTTCCTCTAATGTTGGCTGCTAAATGTCATCCTCACTTATAGAGTAAAGTAGCCGATTGTGGAATACCGTTTTGTTTTTTTGTGAAAAAAATATAGAAATTATTAATATTAAGTTCTAATTTTTTGGCAATAGACGGCCGAGGGAGTTATAAACGCGAGGCCAGAATTTCAGAAACAATCATTGAAGCAAACAGTTTGAAAAAAATATAATTGTACAAAAAGTGACTTTTACGGACCTCAAAAAATGGGTCGATAATGGAATACAACTATACCCTAATGTGGAATAGGATTAATTTCAATGTAAGATATAAAACCTCATTTTTATAATAGTTTTGTAACATTTAAAATGTATTATCTCTGTGATCGGTTAAAAAATACAATATCCTGGATTATAGTCTGTCTAATTTCTGTGGTGTGTTTTATGTTTAATGTTTATATAAAATAAAAAAAGGGATAAAAAAGGCAATGTTGTGAAACATAACTTAAATAAAAACTTTGTCAGTTAAAATTCAATGGAACATTAATCTCGCCTCGTTAGGTCGAAAAAAATTAGTTTTTCTAATTTAATTCTAATTTTTTTGTCAAAACAGGCTTTCCTCCCAATGTCAATACCCTTTTTGCAATACCGAAAGAATGGAGTGGAGAGTAGGACGTTGCAATAACGCTTAGAAGCTGCTAAATGGGCCGCTAAAAATTCCATTGATTTTTTTCGAGGTATGACGAATGCGATTCGTCATATTTTCGTCAAACCATTTTTGCTCTTTGACGTTTCTTAGAGACATTTTTCTAAAGGAAAAATGCAAATTAGCAAGCCATATTTCAAAAATGGATTATTATGTACCTATAATGTATAATAGTGCCCTAAATATGGAATATTCCATATTCGGACACCCTCGAGTATTCCAGAATACCGACTGAGCATCATTTTATTTTAAACTGTTGTAAAAAATTGAAATTATTTTTTTTTTATCAAATATTTGTTATAGCTTAGATGCCTAGATCTTTATATTACCCCATCCACGCAAATTTCATGCTTAATATCTTTCTAACATATCACAACAAAACCTTTGCCTACTTACTTAAAAAATGTAACACCTTTGCATAAATACGTTTCATTTATATTTGGGGTAAAGGGACAAGCATCGGTTTTACAGTTTGTTTAGATTCAAGTGAATGACAATCTAAATATCTAGTATCATTACTTAGTGTACCAAATTTTTTCCTGCGATCTAGGAGGCCAACGTACTGCCAATCATAATAAAATCGTAAAAAACTAAGAATGTCTACTAAAAAAATTAGAAGATTTCCACCTGATGAAGTAAATTTTGGTTAGTACTGTACGAAAGTAAACCTTAATAATGGAAAATCCTGAACAAAGTTTCATACAGTTGTCTCAAAGTATTTAAGAGATAATCAATAAACACCTACATTTAGCAGCCATCTTCAGAGCCGTAGCTTCTTTAGGAAACATTTTTGGGAAAAAAATGTGAAGTTTTATTTCTATATTTGCACGTAGAATCAGCGGCTTAAGGGGAATGCGTGTATTTTGGGACACCCTGTATATCTATTCGAAAGTATAGGAGTACAAACAGGTAGACTCTCTATTACTAATTTAAGCTGTAATTATTAACTTTTCCGAAAATTATGATAAATGCACCGACTACTAATGAAAATTAAAAATATATAACTCATAAATGCAAAGCATTTTTTTTTTTTTCAGTTTGGTTTAAGAATACTATAATATTATCTTTCAAATAGTTATATTTTCAAAATTTTTATGGGACATTTAATTTTCGGTTTAATTTTCAACTCAATTCGATTGTTGTAAAACTTTGAACTCATTTTTCTCATTACTGTAAATGGCACATTTTGTATATCGTTTTTATGAAACAAAATTCAATCTTTCTAGGATTAATTAGAATTCTATATCTAAAACAATCCTTTTTCAAGATATATTTATACATACGTTTAACACTTCTTTGATATGAAAATATAGGCTATGAAAACTCAACCACAAATTATTAAAAAATCATTTACTAATTATTTAATTATCGCAATATTTTAAAAATATACTTAAATTGTAGCACCGCTAGATTAAAAAAGCTCAAGGGTTTAAATAGGCTTTCATTGCATCCAATTATTATTAATTTATCTTGTTTGTGCACCTAAAACTGTTCTGGGTTTTTATGAATTGTGTTTTTGACAAAGCTTTACAAAATAAATGCACAGGGGGTTATGTGTGGAAACCTTGAAGGCCAACTAATCGACCATTCTTTTTTATCGATCTATTTGGAATAAAATTTAGTCGTAAAAAGGGGTTTCTTTGCATAATAAATTACAAAATTTTTATTAGGCTCTGTCTAATATCCAATGACAAAATAGCATAGTTTTTTTTAAATCAGCGTTTAAAAAAATGACCTTTATGTTTTTTTGTAAATGGCGCTTCAATACTTAATTTCCAATTAATGTTCGTAGATGACATATGGGAATTTTCTTGTACACATAGTAACATATTTAATACTATTTTCGTTAAGTACAACTTTCAGTTCTTCTCTATTAGACAAATTAGCGATCCTGCGATTTCAAAATGTAATTTAAGATTTTAAAAAACTTTTCTGTCTGGTTTTCATCTATCCACAAAGCCTTGTCCATACGATTTGGATAGTAACGATATTTTTGACACCAAAAAAAAAGTCATAGGTATTATCTGCACATTTGACTTTCAAAAAATTGACGATTTCTTATAACAAATGTCTGACGCTTTAAATCACCAAAAGCTACAAAACCCAATTACTCTACTTTCTTTGCTCGATACGTATTGTTTAAATAACTGTATTTAGGTCTTATACAAACAAAAATATCCAATTTGATATACTTATATTGACGCTCTACTTCTGAACATAGAAATATGAAATCTGTTGGATGTAAAAATTATAGGAACCACTTTAGAATGAAATTATGGTCAAATCCTATAAAAACAACTAATTTTAAAACTATATGTCATAAAATATTATATTATATTACAGAATTCATAGCCTTCAAAGCAAGAAAAATATTGAAATTAAAAAAGATTTAATTTACCCAAAAATTCATTCATATTTTTGTTATTGTTATGCTTGTATGAAACCTAAATAAACCTAATGTTGCAATAAATTACAATTTTCTTAGTTTATTTTCATAGCTTGATGTTTTCAAAATGTTTGTAAATAATTTTAAGCCGGTTTAATTTAGGTATGGGGATATGTAATTAATCGAAAGGGATATGAAATCTGCTTCATACAAAAATTAAAATAAACAAATAAGCTATTAAAAAATTTACCGAAAATCGGATGCTCTTAGAAATGCAAAAACTTATTTTTTTTTAATTATTGCGATATAAGTTAAAGTGGAAATTTTTAAAAAATTTTGCTTTACTAATTATTAATTACTTTGAGTTTTCAAAATCGATGCAATTTCCATAATTTCGGAAATCAGTCAAAATATTTTGTTACGAATCTAAATGTATTGAAAAAAATTAAAAATGCGGTTGTTAAACATATTTTTAAATTCGTCAGTAGCAAAAAATAATTGCGTAAAATTTTTAGATTATTATTATAAGTTTAATATTACCGAAGTTAAAAACTAAATCGCCCATCCCGTTCCCATAAACTTAAATATTTCCATTAATTTCTTCAGGTTTAGAGTTGGTTTAAACGCTCATTTCATGATATGGGCTGTACGTCGTTTATATTTGGCCCGCATTTTTAAAGCAAATAAACATTAAAATACAGTCTAATAATACCTCAAAGTGCATCTGATAACTTGTTGATAAAACATTTCCGACAGAAGGCGGCGTGAAAGTCTATTCATATTTTGGAAAATATTTGATTAAAACAATGCAATTATAATTAAAAGTAAATAATACGCCCAGCACTCCGTACTTATTTCATTTCGCAAATAATTGAAAAATTAAAATTTTATACACGGTACTTACAGGGTAATAAATAGGATTTTGTATACACGCCTTAAAAACTTCAAAACTGTATTATATAATAAACCAATTTTATGAAGTAATAAATATAATGAATTCCATTTATTACTCTTTTATTGCTTACTTTTGTTAGTTAAAAGAACTTTGTTTTTTCAAACTCGATAACGATTGCATAAAAGTGAAATACAGCACATATTAACATTTCATTTTTCACGTTTTCACGTACTTGAGCATACGTACGTGGAGAGCTTTGATAATCGATTATCCATCAATCAAAATCGAAATTTCAAAAGATCTTACGCACTAAATATAGCTGTAACGTTTAAAAGCTTTTCGATAGTGTATAATTTATCTGATGCAAGTGTTTCAAAATGCCGAGTTTTGGCACTTTGATGATATGTTTTCTATCTGTTAGCATCATAAACAACAAAATTATCGAGAATCGGAACACACGAGGGGCAAACGCTGAAAACATACTTTTTACGAAAAAATTATTGTTTGCAAGTATATCGAACGTGTAATTAGAAATTTCTCTAATTTGTATTTGTTTGTTACACTTTTAAAATTACATACATACGAATAACCACCTGTGGCTAGCAAGCCATTATTACGCCCGATATGCATACTGCGGTTAAGTGATGTTATTTATATTAATGGTATTTATCAATTTATTTTGCACGTTCTAATCTTCCTTATGCAAATAATCCACGTAGATAATAGCGCCGCAACACATACTGCAGAGGAATATGAAAATTTTGAATAGTTCATTTATCTAATTTATAAATAAAATGTGTAACAGTTAATTACCACTTCTGCTTCTGGAATGCATAGAGTTATCCAGCATTTTATCTTTTCATTAAGGATTTACAGGACTTTTATCGAGATTCTGACTTTTTTATTACCAAAGCGGAAATTATCCGATAGCGCAAAGTATAATAATTTTAATAGGTGCCGTTCATGGCCATTACAGACTTAGCGCAAGAATTTGTTTCAGGAGAACTAAGTGCAATTAACATTAAAGATGTGATATGCTGCAATTCGAGTTTTGAAATATTTAGCCTCTAGTAATGATAGATGGATTTTAATGGTAGTGATTTTCATCAAGTAAAATATAATTAACTCTTCACAATCGTTCTTAATTATACGGCTTATAATAGAGTATTTATAGAGCATCTTTTTGAAAATTGACTATTAACTTTCATTGTATTTGCGAACAGATCATTAACTTTCTTTATTAGATGGGCGGATTTTGTTCTGTGAATAGTACACTATAAAGATTTTTAGTCGCTTTATTCCTCCATGATAGGTTAATTTAGTAAATATTTTTAGTTGTAAACTGATTTTTAATAAAAACGCTTCCAAAATCCTGAATTGATTCACCGCAAAAATATTCTCGTGCCTCTAATTTTTTTTTGCCTCAAGCGTTTATATTTACGTATATCGCGCAAACGACATAAAATTAAAATATTGAATAGCCCTTACCTTAAAAGTCCACACAGATATGTAACAAGTCCTCAATCACTGAATAACACTATAATCAAAAACCATCCAGTAATGAACAAAATAAACTTGCACAAAACAATTTATTTCTGGAATTCGAGTCAATCCAAACGATTAATATCATATCATGCTGTATTTTTTACAATGAAACTCCTCAAGTTCTTTTTATTTCAACAACGTTTCATCGTGCACCAGTCGATTAATTTTATGTTACCGATGTCGGAGATTTCAACGGTAGATTGCGGCACAAACAACAACAAACCACTTGAATTGTTTATATTCTCAATCACTCAAAACAGTTTTTATTTGATTGGTCAAGACGCGTCTGGTTTCCCGACACTTATCTTGAGTAATGGGTATACCTTCTTTATCGCTAAATACCTTAATCTTAACATTAACTTTAAACAATATCTATGCACAAGTCGAGAGTTATACACAAGTATTGGAGACTTCGATGATTGCACGGTGCACCAACCTCGGAGATATCAGCGGAGGAGCAAGCGGTGAACTTTGTTGACTTCAGGGAATTTCTTGTGATTTCCTGGCAAAAGTCCGGAACAAGGATCACGCGGTATGAGCTTTGTAAAGGATGCGATCCACTGACTTCTCGGTGCGGACTGTGCCGGACGAGTGAGTGCCCGTCGCAGTGTTATGCTTCAAGAACTGCGTGCACCTGTTGAGGTGGAAGGGGAATTAAATTTACCCCTCCAACAGGTACTATTGTTATAGTTTGATATCAATTATTGTGGGGAATTATCGGAAATAGCGTTTTATCTGTTGGAAGTTAAAGGGGTGGTTTAAAAGCTTTTAACGACTTAGTTGTGAATTCGCTTACACCTATTATTGGTTTTAACGGCTTCGGGCAGCGAGCTGGTTACTTATAAGTACAGTAAATTTTTTGACCGTGACAATTGGTGCAAGTCGCATGATTTTTGATATTCCCTTTTTGAGCTTGATGGAAAAAGTTGTTTCTTGATTGGGTCTTAATGATTTCGACGGGACAGGGTATTGGCATAAATAAATATCTTTCTGTATAAAATCCAACGTCGTGAGAAGTAATCAGGTTTTTTGCACTGAGGTATAAAATGAAAAAAACGTTGGTAAAAATCTGAAGCGGAACATTAAGTTCCCATCTGCGGTAATATAATTCATAATTTGGAGCTAATGAAATACGAATTTGACAAATTATGCGGGATAAACGATTTCATCAAAATTGAAGACTTCCTTAACTAAGGTATATAAATATTGCATTTTATCGTCAGAACGCGGATAATATAGACTCTGTAGGAAGTCAATAATGCTCCATTAGATATTTTTAAGGGAGCAAATCCTTGGACGAAAGGAGTTTAATCCTGTTTTATAATTACACATTTTTAATAAAAAGGTGCAAGCCGTAACATTTTTTTTCAGAAGAAGTCCAGATTGTCGAAACGTCAAAAATCCAAAATATTCGACGTGGAAAAGAAACCCAAAAATCATCTACAGAAGCATTTTTGCTTGTGAAAGAGCAAAAGAATAGATTGTGAAAACGGTTTAGAGAGGTTTTTTTTACAAGATAACTATTGGTGGTTTACAGTATTATTGAAAAGTTTCCGGACTCTCTCTCGCGTTGATTATTTTGAACGCGAGGCAAAGAAGATCACGACAAGATGGTCAAAAAGAATTCAAAATAATTAACAAGGAAGAGAACTCATAAACTTTTTTACAAATCGTCAGTTCCTCAAAAGCCCTAGAATCAAAATTGGTAAACCTGCTGACTTTACCAATATGGCTTTTTCATGATGATTTCTGTACCTATAAGATATTCCCAAAAAACTCTGGTTTATGTAGGTACTGGCGCTGTGTCGCACAAAGAGAACATTTTTAGTGTTTTCAACCTACTTAAATTTACTGACACTAATTTTTTTCTTTTCTTTTTGGAATTTATTACCACATTCTTGAATAGTCCCCAGATAATCTAAAAAAGATTTTAATAAAAAAAAATAGCCTTTGCGCCTGTGACTTTACGTCAACGGAACAGTTAAAGGTTGGTTTTTGGTTTTTTAATTTTTGACATAATATAATACAAATAAAATAAAAATAAAAATAATGATATTTCGCAGACGTTTCAGAAACTCAATCTATTTTTTAGCATTGAAATAGGAAATAGAATGAGTTTCCGAAACGTCTGCAAAATATCATTGTTTTTATTTTTATTTTATTTATATTATATGTACAGGGGTATTCACTAAAGATTGTCCCCCCCTTAACTTTCTTATTTTTTATCCTAGTAAAAAATGGTTAAGATAAAAGTTTCAGGAAATTTTCTTATCATCTCAATGCAAGTATCGCAGAAACAAATGAAAATCGTATTTCGGAGATACTGACCAAACGTATGATTTTTTAATGGAACACCTTGTATATTTTTAGATTTTTGAAATCAACGTTTCGTCCTGATTACAAAAATATATATATATGTTATATATTTGCTCCAGCCGTTTGCGCAATATGCCTAATTGAATTAAATGTTTCGAATTTTGCACAAAATCAGTATTGCCATGGAAAATGTTTCGTTATTCTGCAGCAACATATTGACAATTTAACATTTATTAAGTAGTGTATTTACTGTTTGTGCTTAAGTCAAAATGCCTTATTACACGGGCCCCATTAGTGAAAAAAATTATATATTGTGGAGAATATAGAAATTCTTCTTCTTTAAATTTTTTTTGTTAATAATAAATTTATATTTTCCAAATCGACTGTATTTTATTATAAATAATAGCAAACAGATCAAGTAAGTTTGGTCCTCGGTTTGGTCTGTATCTCCGAAATGCGATTCTCTTTTTTTTCTGCGACAGATTACTTAATAAATGAATTGTCAATATGATGCTGCAGAATAACAAAACATTTTCAATGGCAATACTGATTTTGTGCAAAATTCGAAACATTTAATTCAATTAGGCATATTGCGCAAACGGCTGGAGCAAATATATAACATATATATATTTTTGTAATCAGGACGAAACGTTGATTTCAAAAATCTAAAAATATACAAGGTGTTCCATTAAAAAATCATACGTTTGGTCAGTATCTCCGAAATACGATTTTCATTTGTTTCTGCGATACTTGCATTGAGATGATAAGAAAATTTCCTGAAACTTTTGTATTAACTATTTTTTACTATGATAAAAAATAAGAACGTTAAGGGGGGGACAATCTTTAGTGAATACCCCTGTACGTCAAAAAAACAGCCTTTAACTGTTTCTTTGACCAACTCACGTGACGTAAGGGTTATTTTTTTTCTCCAGCTATTTTTAGATTATATGGGACTATTCAAGAATGTGGTAACAAATCCCAAACAAGAAAAGATAGAAAATTAAACGATACCACAAATAATTTTTAGACAATATTTTTATAAACTTTTTATTAAGTATAACTAGTTTGCAACTCCACCGACGAAAACTCGATAAATTTGAAACATTTACCGTTGTTCAACGCAGTTGTATCATTACGCAAACATTATACAATCAGTACTTCCCATATCGTTAATATAAATCAGAACTGGTGCTGGCCCCAAAACTGATCTTTGAGGCACTTATATTTGATGTTCAGTTGAAGTCTCTCAATTGTCATAGGTATTGAATGGCTACGCTTATATTTTTCAAAACGTGAGCAAATTTTGATTTCTTTAGAGCTTTTTCAAAATATGTTTTAAATATACTAAGTCTTATGTATAAAATATTTTATATCTGTACCAAAACTAATGGGCCAAAAAGCAATTGGAGATACTAGACCGTTTGAGTCAAATATGCCTTTGCAAAATGTTACTCATTAGAGTGATACAGGGTGTTTAAGGTGATTTGTTTTTTTAATATCTTTTTACTCAAAATTAGTGCCTATTCAACTAAAAAGTACGAGAGAAAATAAATAAAATAAAAAATAATTTTAAACTTGCTTTAAAAAAATCGTACTAAAAAATAAATAATAATTTAATTTTTGACAAAGAATTTCACGTACGACTGCTAGAACAAGAAGGCGTATGCACATAAAATTCTTTGCCAAAAAATACATTATTTTTTACTTATTAGTACCTACAACTATTTTAAGAAAAGCAAGTTTAACAGAAAAATTATTAAATTGTAATAATAATTATTGCAATTTAATATTTTAGACTGTCAATTATTTATTAAATAATTAAAAAAATAAAATATTGTATTTTAGTAATTTAATAAAAAATTGACAAAATAAAATTTTGAGGTTTAATAATTTAGTAAATAACTGACAGGATAGAATTATGAATTTTGGTAATTTGGCAAGTAATTGACAGAATGGCTATTCTTAAAAATGTAGTAAATAATTGACAGACCAAAATATTAAATTTTAATAATTTATCAAATATTTTTGAAAATAAAATATTGCGTTTCAGTGATTTAGTAAAAAATTTACAAAATAAAATAGTGAATTTTAATAATTTATTAAATTATTGACAGAATAAGAAATCTACTGAATTTTTAGCAATTTAGAACTGACAAAATAAAATACTAAATTTTAATAATTTAGTAATTAATATAGAGATTAAGATACTGTATTTTAATAATTTAATACATAATTCACGTCATAATAAAATAATGAATTTTAATAATTTGGCAAATCATTGACAGAATAAAATAAAAATTCTTAAAAATCTAGTAAACAATTGACTAAAATTCTAAAATATTAAATTTTAATAATTTATTAAATAAATGAAAATAAAATATTGTATTTTAGTAATTTAGTAAAAAAATTGACAGAATAAAATATTGAATTTTAATAATTTATTAAATAATTGACAATAAAATATGTACTGATTTTTTAGCAATTTAGAACTGACAAAATAAAATACTAAATTTTAATAATTTAATGAATAATTCACATAATACTTATATAAAGAATTTTAATAATTTGGTGAATAATTGACAGAATAAAATAAAAATTCTTAAAAACGTGATAAATAATTGACAGGCCAAAATATTACATTTCAATAATTTATTAAATAATTGAGAATAAAGTATTGAATTTTAGTAATTTAGTAAAAAAATTGTCAAAATAAAAACATCGAGTTTTAATAATTTAATAAATAATTGACAGCATAAAATACTGAATTTTTAGTAATTTCAATTTAATTTTTGTTAAGTTGCATTACTTTAGAATTATTTATTTAGTAAATATATAAATTTTTAATTAGTGTCCGATTTTCTGTGATAAATGGTTACATAATGTGAAGAATGTGTGTTCTTGACATTTTATAAAATTATTTTTGTGACTTATTTCGTTGTATTGATAGTAAAAAATAAATTATTTGGAAACGTTGATTATATTAAAAAGCAGTTAGTTATTTTAATTATTGGTCTTAACTCTTAATCCAACTAAATCTAAAGAAAAACCATAATAACCGCAAGCCCATTTAAAACTGAAATTTAGCAAAATGTGAAACTATGCTTGCAACGCTTCTTCAGTGTCGGTTCTACTTCAGGCATCCAATAATGATCGATGTGTGGAGGTGTACCTACGTTTTATTTATACCGGCCATTGTCGTTTGTTTATTACGGTTTACTGGTCCATGGACTTAAAGACGTTAAATACAGTTTCAGTTCAAAGACCTGAATACTTACTTTATAATAAAATGAAAGTCAAAACGTTAGCAAGCGAACTTGATTTGATCACGAATATTGCACCTAAAGACGGCAGGACGCCGTATTTTATTTAAAGATAATTTGAAACCCTTTAGGTTGATATCAAAATTTTAAATATTCGATTCATTAGATGTTCAAATTGAGTACCTACTATTTCTCTACTACTATGACATTCATCCCTTAATCTTTGAAAAGTTTCAGGAACGATATTTTGAGAAATTTCCACAATATTTCTGTATAAATTTCGACTCTGTCCAGTAGATTAGACTATTTATAAGAAGAAGTCTATTGGTGATAATTACCATTCAATCTTCTTCGTCCAATTCATCTACCAGGACGCGGCAGCTCCAGATATTGATTCGGACTTTAAAAATTTCCGAAGACAACTAACTCATGAAAAAAAGTAACTCCATGTGGCATAATTTACTATCTCGCACCAAATCAATCGATTTATAGATAGCTAAATGTCCAATAAATATTTAAATATTTATAAGAATATTTGAACAAATACATCTTTTCCGCAAAAGAATAAAAATTTTCTTCTTGATGTCATATAAGAATTATATACAGGGTGGTCCGGTATCCATGGCGGAAACTTCAGGGGACAATAGAGTACCAAAAAACAATATGACTTTGCTTATAAACATAACCTTCTAAACGTACCGTTTTTGAGATACAGGGTGTTAAAGTTTTGATTTTTTTAAATATATTTTTAAATATCTCTCTAACGAACAACAATATTAAAAAACTATTTGGTGATGTGAAATATCTCGCAGAGCACTAGTATTTCACCATTAGAAAAGTTTGCGAACATCACCAGTGGCGTCGATCTGGGGCATTGTGACCCTTTTTCCTATCAGAACTTCTACGCCACTGGTCCTAGACACCAATTCTATCTTGTTTTATATTTTCTGATGTTTTTTGCACAAAAAGTCACTCTTGTGATTTTTTCGTAAGATGCACCATTTTCGAGTTAATAGCATGTAAAGATATTAATGTTTAAAAAAAAATTATTATTATTAAAAATTTATTAACATTATTACATTTTATTAACAATTTTTGAGCTCTAGTTAGGAAGAAAAACATCACAAAAATAACAACAGATTTAATAGCATCTTACGAAAAACTCACAAGAGTGACTTTTTGTGCAAAAAAAATTAAGATATTTTTTTCATAAAAAGTCACTCTTGTGAGTTTTTCGTAAGATGCTATTAAATCTGTTGTTATTTTTGTGATGTTTTTCTTCCTAACTAGAGCTCAAAAATTGTTAATAAAATGTAATAATGTTAATAAATTTTTAATAATAATAATTTTTTTTAAAACATTAATATCTTTACATGCTATTAACTCGAAAATGGTGCATCTTACGAAAAAATCACAAGAGTGACTTTTTGTGCAAAAAACATCAGAAAATATAAAACAAGATAGAATTGGTGTCTAGGACCAGTGGCGTAGAAGTTCTGATAGGAAAAAGGGTCACAATGCCCCAGATCGACGCCACTGGTGATGTTCGCAAACTTTTCTAATGGTGGAATACTAGTGCTCTGCGAGATATTTCACATCACCAAATAGTTTTTTAATATTGTTGTTCGTTAGAGAGATATTTAAAAATATATTTAAAAAATCAAAACTTTAACACCCTGTATCTCAAAAACGGTACGTTTAGAAGGTTATGTTTATAAGCAAAGTCATATTGTTTTTTGGTACTCTATTGTCCCCTGAAGTTTCCGCCATGGATACCGGACCACCCTGTATATGTAGATACGTCTCTCTCTATCTCTGAAAGTTTCAATAGCATATTTACATTTCAATTGTCACGAAGTATTGTATTAAAAGTATTTACCGCCACAATGCGTACTAATTAACGAATGTAATTAAATTAACTATTTAGCGTTGTTTCTTATCTAATATCTTTAGAATAATTTAATTATGTGATTGAAATAATAATACAATTATACTAAAGATTCTATAGAAGTTGCAAAATTCAGAATTTAAATGCAATACACTGGGTAAGCAATTAATAACAACACAATAATCACAATTATTTAAATTTAAACTGATAATTTAACCGCCGCGCTGTGAAGATTTAATATTTTGCAAAAAATATTTTTCCTCAGTGTGAGTGACCAAGTAATTATCGTTACCCTGTCCACATGAGGCTGAGCATCTGAAAGTAAGCAAGAAGGGATAACCTCAGATGAAATACGGAAATTTCAATTACACTAATTAGATACTCAATATCTTCCGGCTTCTTATACGATGGTATTATTATCAGCATATTGAGATCAGTCTAAAGTACCGGAGGCATCAATTTAATTTCATGTCTTAAAGGTTTCGTATTGCAAGCTTTCAAGGTCTAATAATTCGAAAAAGGTACATCATATTTTTCTATAGGGACGCCAGAACAAATTAAAAAAAATTTAATTATACTGCAGTTTTTTTCCATTTAAATTATTCGAATGCGTCACTAAATAAATATTTTATTCAATATAAGATATCCTCTTTGTAAATTGCAAAATCTAGAAAAAGAAAATTGCTTCTGGTAAAATCGTCCTTGAATTTTTTAATATTATTATTAGAACAAAGTCCATGGCAGAAGTATTTAATTTTTTTTCTGAAGATGCCACCATCTGGGGCACAAATAAAATAACAGCAAACAAACAATGCTCGATATAGCTGCAGTATAAACGGCAGGATTAATCAGTAGGCACTGAGTTAATCAGAATCACAGAAGACGCTTTATTTTTTGCTATGATTATTGAATCACGATTTTAAAGGATCATTGAACTGAGAAGAATCGAGCGGGTATTTAAGAATGAGGATAACAATCGACATTCATTCATTTAAACGTTTCAGTTTGAATTACGTAAAGAATTTCGCATACACCGATGTCGATAATTCGCTCTATTGAATGTTAGGTTTTAGTAAATAATTGATAGATAGAATATTGAATTTTATTGATTTATAAAATAATTGACAGAATAAAATACTGAATTTTAATAACTTAGCAAATAATTGACAGAATGGAATATTAAATTTTAATAAGTTAGTAAATAATTGAAAGACTAAATAAAATATTGAATATTAGAAATTTAATAAAAAATTGACAAAAAAATATTAAATTTAATAAGTAATTAAATTGACAATAAAAAATTTAATTTTTAGCAATTTACAACTGACAAAGTAAAATTCTGAATTATAACAATTTTGTAAATAGCAATTTAGAACTGACAAAATAAAATACTAAATTTTAATAATATTGTGAATAATTTAGAGATTAAGTTACTGAATTTTCATAATCTAGAAAATAATTGACAGACTAAAATATTGTTTGTAGTTTATTTGTGGCGGATAGTTAATATTCATTGAACTTAATTCTGGGAATCACGCCAAAATAATAATAATTATTACTTACAATTTAATATTTTAGTCTGTCAATTAAATAATTAAAAAAATAACATACTGTGTTTTAGTAATTTAGAAAAAAATTTACAAAATAAAATATTGAATTTTAATAATTTAATAAATAATAATTGACATGATAAAATAATGAATTTTGGTAATTTGGCAAGTAATTGACTGAATAAAATAAATATTCTTAAAAATTTAGTAAATAATTGACAGACCAAAATATTAAATTTTAATAATTTATTAAATATTTTTGAAAATAAAATATTGCGTTTCAGCGATTTAGTAAAAAGTTGCCAAAAATAAAATATTGAATATTTATAATTTATTAAATAATTGACAGAATAAAATACTGAATTTTTAGCAATTTAGAACTGACAAAATAAAATACTAAATTTTAATAATTTAGTAATTAATTTAGAGATTAAGATACTGAATTTTAATAATTTAATAAATATCACATAATAAAATAATGAATTTTAATAATTTGGCAAATCATTGACATAATATAGGTAATAAAACTTCTCAAAAATCTAGTAGGTAAATAATTGACAGTGTAAAATTCTAAAATATTAAATTTTAGTAATTTATTAAGTAATTGAGAATAAAATATTGTATTTTAGTAATTTGGTGAAAAAATTGACAATAAAATATTGAATTTTAATAATTTATTAAATAATTGACAATAAAATATTAAATTTTTATCAATTAAGGACTGACAAAATAAAATACCTACTAAATTCTAATAATTTAGTAAACAATTCGTATAATAAAATAATGAATTTTAATAATTTGACGAATAATTGACAGAATAAAATAAAAATTCTTAAAAATGTGGTAAATAATTGACAGGCTAAAATATTAGGTACATTTTAATAATTTTTTAAATAATTGAGAATAAAATATTGCATTTTAGTATTGCAATAAAAAAATTGACAGAATAAAATATTGAGCTTTAATAATTTAATAAATAATTGACAGCACAAAATACTGAATTTTTATTAATTTCCTAATTAATTGCCAAAATAAAACATTAAATTTTAATAATTTAGAGATTAAAAATAATGAATTAACTTTAATAATCTAGTAAATAATTGACCTCGTAATTGACAGAGTAAAATACTGAACTCTAAAAATTTAGTATATAATTGAAAGAATAAATTATTGGATTTTATTGATTTAGTAAATAATTGACAGAATAAAGTAATGAATTTTGGTAATTTGGCAAGTAATTGACTGAATAAAATAAAAATACTTAAAATGTAGTAAATAATTGACAAACTAAAATATTAAATTTTAATAATTTATTAAATATTTTTGAAAACAAAATATTGCATTTCAGCGATTTAGTAAAAATTGACAAAACAAAATATTGAATATTTATAATTTATTAAATAATTGACAGAATAAAATATTGAGTTTTAATAAATTAATAAATAATTGACAGCATAAAATACAGAATTTTTAGCAATTTCGTAATTAATTGACACAATAAAACATTAAATTTTAATAATTTAGAGATTAAGAATAATGATTTTTAATAATTTAGTAAATAATTTCTTGATGATTTAATTCGAGAAAGTCTTCACTAATTTATTAGAAGAATGATATCCATTACACCTTTGTATGTGAAAAAACGACATATCAGTACATTGCTTTGCTCTCTCCTAGAGAATTTGACAAGAAAAATTGAACAATTTTTTAATGTAAATCTATTTGTAATTTGAAATGAGTTCATTTAATAGCTGTGGCTAATTTCGCTATACGGGAAGAAAATATTTTTTGTCAGCAACTAGAAGCACCTTTATGTTGTAATTTTGAGCCAAAATTCCTCTTGGATCATTTTTTGGAAGCAGTAGTTTCTGGAGGATTAATTTTAAGACACGACTAATTTAACCCTTAGTATTCAATGTAAATGACACCAAATAAGAAAGTGAAACTGCGTCATTACTAACAGCTGCATCAGTCGATAGTATGGTGAACAAACCAAGTAGGATTCACAACAGATCCTTGTGATACGCCAGATTTGGTGGAAAAATCTCAAAACACAACATCATTTAGTCCTAAGGAAAAATAGATATCGGAAACTTTGGTATGTTTTGACCTATTTTGGTCGATTTATTAAAAATCATGTAGCAATATCTAATATTTTTTCATCATACCAAATGGCTCTTTGAGAGTAATTTACTTCAGTTGTGTGCAAAAAAGAAGGGAGAAAAAATACTGTTATTAGGTGCCAACGTGAGTAGCAAATTGGTGTTACTTTGGCAGCGTATTGAAATAATGTTCATACTGTCATCTGAGTCAAAATTCTTTTGCATGCAGTTGTCAAACAAAGCTTGGGTCGTCATTTGCTCCATTGCAAATTTCGCATATCCATTTCCTGCAATCCACGCAAGAATTCCATTCTGTTCCTTGATAAATCTTCCAATCTTTTGTGCAAATGGCACAGAAGTCTTTGGTTTCCTTGGTCTTTGTGGCTCTCGTTGGCTGTTTCTTAATGGCAGGCAGCTGAAATATCACTCTCTTCATTACTACTACTAGGTATTTGTTCCTGTAATCCAGATGGTCCAGGTTTCTTTAGACTGATATGCGTGAAGTCGTTTTCCTGGTTGTACTTTCTTGCCAAGCTTACGAACATTTTTTTTCCTTATCGGAACTGCACATTTCCTGTAGAATATCAATTGAGTTTTGATTAGGATTTTATTGGTCTTGGGAATTTTTTTCAAAACTTCGATAGCATCAAAAGGACAGAGTCCTGTGACTCTGAACCCAGATATCAGATTCTTAGAAAAATTCACACTTATACCAACCCACAATCTAAACATTTAGAATTGTGGAAAAATGTTCCTTTGGTATGAAAGCTTTCTTTGCCCCATTTATCTAGAATTTCTTTCCAGTTATTTTTCATATTTCATCAAAAGGTTGCATCAGTGAGTGGCATTTGGTGGTAATGGTGTCAAATATACCTATGTTGTTTTTCCTTACAAGCCTCGATTACAGTTGGTGAAAAGTGAAAGGCTAAATTGTCTCCTACTGGAACTTTTTGATTTGGACTGTTAAATTTTCTAATCTTAGGCAACAAAATTTCGAAAAGCCACTGTTCAAATAAAATCATACTAAACTAGTCACTAAAATTGTTTCCATAGACTGTTCCTGCAGGTCCCCCTCAGCCAGGTTTCGTTTAGTTTGTAACTACCTTTGGACAACAAGTTCCCTGCAGCATATCTGCACACTATTATGCTTACAGTTGCTTTCCACTCGTTTTGTTCCTCTTGGTACGATGACCTTCTTAGCACCAGGATCATCTTGAACATTGATTTCTTCTTTAAATACTAAATGAGGATCAAACTCTCTCAAGGCAGCTTCAATATGTATTGTCAAACCAACACTAAGGATTTATGAAATGCTGGAGGAAATCATATCCAGGGATATTATTTTTGAACTGGGGTACTTCACGACCTTGCTTATTGAGATATTTATTTATGTAAAAGATCGCGAATATCCACTTTGATTGAAGGGAAGCCTCATTTACTAATAGTCGTCAATGTCTTAGTGATCGCTCCTCATCGGGTTAAAAAAAAAAACGGTTGTGTGAATATGGAGTCGTTCATGGAGACCACTCAACTTATTCTGGTATATGTTCCACCAGTCGCTTGCCTCTTTTTGAGACATGCTCCTTTTAATCGCGAAAAGATTTTCCTAACTAACTGAGAAGCTTGTAAGCAAGAGCCGTTGTAATTTACTATAACCCATTGGAAATTCGCCTATTATGGTAATCTCTTTCATAGTTAATTCCATCGGGAATCGAATCCGGAACTTTTTGGTAAGAGAGAAGTGTGCTTGCTTCTCGACTATCAGTGAAACATAATGTACATACAATTAAATTAAATTGTCGCTTGCTTAATAAGATAAAGAAAATAAAATTTATTTTAACTGTATATTATGTCTTTAAAATTTGAAAGTAAAATATCAGAGTTTATTGATTACAATTTGTTTGTCTGTAAAAAGTTAATAACGTTTGACGTCTACCTGTCAACATAGACAATACATGAATGCACAACAACCTGTTGCTTCACAAAAAATCACTTTGCTTTGGCATAATAGACAACCATTAAAAACCAGCTAACATAAATAATTATCGCACCGAAAAGAAAACAGATTGCAAATAAAGACATAATAATTAATATCGGCGAATAAAAACCGCTAATAGGTTAATAATAGGCTAATCAAATATTAATTTCAACGATTTTTTTCACCGCCCGAAGCCATGACCAGTCTAAATATAGCCCAAACAACCTTGCAAATTATTTTTAGCGAATAAAAAACTAACTGAGCGCCACAAAAAGGAGTTTCTATAGTGGACCAAGCTCGGCGATTCTGCTGCGGTTAATTTCACCTTCAAACGGCAAACGGCAGGAGTCGTACAGGTAGAGCACCGAATTGTTTGAAAAGTAAATAGGAGGTGTGTAAAAGTCCACAACCAATCACATTGTGGAATAAGATTTGAGGCGTGACATACCGTATAAGTCATAATCATTAAATTATTCATACAGCACAATGATGCATGAATATGGATGTGAGATATTATAGTTGCGTTGCTATTTTAAATATTTACTACAGACTTTCTTCTCGCGTTGCATAATGCAGTTTCTGTTTATGTGGTGCTTATCCTTGGAGCATTATAGGTGATGTAATATCAGAAATATGTTAAAACAATTAGACTAGGTCGTTAACATAATTTGTTTATGTGTTGGTTTGTTTATTTGCGTATAATTCACATAAATGCACTTGCGGTAGTAAATGCGGTTGGTTCTCTATTATTACTAAGTAAACAAATGTCAAAAATACAAAATTTACTTGCTGCTGACACTTTAGTTCAGTTATACTATAAAATAGAGCGGAACTATTCCAGCAGCCATATATTTATTTGTTTATTTAACGCATAATAATAATAGCGCTAGCGCAAGGGCAAGGATATACCTACAAATAAAAATGTTTCTAATAATGACCATAGTAGCAATCAGGAAACAACAAAAATGTAACGGCATAACACGTTTGACCTGATTTTGGAAACCATCAAAAGATGTATCAAATAAATCAAGAAAATTGCAATATTTGTTGATAATTTAATTTATCCTTTTAACAGGACTAAACGTTCCTTATGTGTAAGGAATTTAACAATAGGGTTTAGCTAAAACAGAGGCAGAAGAACTGATGTAGCTAATACATCCAGTAATTATGATTTAGTTTGAACTGATTCAAGTTTATTGATATAAAATAAAGGGTGAAAATAAAGAAACTTGTATTTTTTTATAAATAAAATTTTTAGAGACTCATATTATGGGGGCGCATAAATAGCATTATTATTTTTGTTTTTTTTGAAAACTACTGAATTAGTAGGTATGAATTAAATTTTGCGGACATGTAAAGAATATGTAAAATATTTCTACTAGGTATATCAGTTTTGCCGTTTTTAATAGTAGGTGTCACTTTCACATATATCAACTTTGTTTTTTATTGTATCTTTTTCCTGGTGAATAACTGCTTTTGGTAGTTTTTTATCGAAGAATAATTTTTACAAAAACTATTATTTTTTTATCGTTAATAAGGACACCTTTGCATCATCTTGCCTAACTTATATGAGAAGTTATCTTCAAATAAAAAAGTCCTTATTCATCAGGGGAAAAAAATTATATTAAAAAAACTAAGTAAAAATGAATGAAGTTTCGAAACCTAGAAAAATTTTTGTTCCTGTAGGAAGAGGTCAAATTGATTTGTTTTAAAAGGCACATTTTGGGACCATTTTCATTTTTCTACCTCTCTCCGTTGTAAAGTTATGACGTCACAGCAATTTTTTTTAAATGCAACACCCCTTTTTGTGGATTTAGATAGATCATAAAATTCTGATTTCAGTGTTACATGGGTAGCTTTTTTTTACTTTCCCGAGATATTAATTTTTAAAGGTAAAACACGGCCTTTAAAAATGAATATCTCGGGAACTAATAAGCCATAAAAGCTACACATGTAATACTGAAATCAGAATTTTATGATTTATCCAAATCCACCAAAAAAGAGGGGGGGGGGGTTGTATTTAAAAATATTGCTGTGACGTCATAACGTTAAAACGGAGAGAGGCAGGAAAATGAAAATGGTCTCAAAATGTGCCCTTTAAAACGAATCAATTTGACCTCTCCCAGCGTTGTTCGAAAATTCCTAGAGAAACAAAAATTTTTCCAGATTTCGAAACATTATACGCGCGTTGTGTGTGTAAATCCCCTATTAAATACGGCAAAACTGAAGTGACGGAAACATTTAATACAATATTTTGAAGCTACATATAAAATTTAATTTATCAGTTTAGTCCTTTTAATTAATCCTGAATCAAAAAGTAAGAAAATTGCGTCCTTGTAAATTTAGATAGCATTCAACTTCTGGGTTTACAGTAAAGATACATTTTTCTAAGGATATTGTTACAGCATATACTTGAATGATTGGAACATAATGACATTGTTCCTTGGTAAATCCATTTGGTCCTAAGGTTGGACGAAATTTAGGAAGATCCAAGATCTATGTCGACAACTAATAATTTTGATTCAAATAAAACTGTGGTATTTAAATACTGCGAATAGAAGAGATCTTTTCAGCAAATACGTCTAAGATGAAAAGCCTGAATTTATCAACAATATTTAATTATGAGCTGAATGTTTTCTTGAGTTTTTTATTTTTATAAGTTTTTGTTTCTGTTTTCCATCATTCAGGTCCTTTTCCATAATTTGTCATCGTTTCTCCTATTTTTCCTTGTTCCATTCATTTTTCTCACATTTTTATAATTTTCTTTATTTGTCTCAGGTGATGTCTCATTGTTTTCCCTCTATTTCCTTATTCTTTCTCGTTTTTATCTGTTTTCGAAAGCTATTAGAAAAATTAAAAAAATAACGTTCTCCATGGGTTCTCTTTAAGCCCCTTATGGTCTCTCTAAAAATCAGATTTTGACGAAACAACAAAAAAATATTTCTATTTTTTACATTTTTATCTACCTACAGTAAAGTTTCATTTTGATAGCGTTGCTTTGATCAGGAATCATGATGTAGTATGATGCCTAAACGATATTGTAATATTCTATTACACATCTAATAAGACCAAGATATAAAATAGAAAACCTAAATATTCCTGAGCCATTCCTTTAATAAACCTAAGATTGTATCTTATTTCCCAAACATTTCTTGAAAATGCTTAGAGAAAGAAAGAAATTAATCGCAAGACCTGAATCTTTAACAGTAGTTACGTTTCGTAACTGCACATTGCCAATACTATAATGGACCGCATTAGTGTGACGTCACATAATTATGCAACCGTACATACTACTATCATGACAGACGGGTTGCGTTCAATCTCACTGGAAATTGACCCTTAATGCACATGTGCATAAGGCGACATTTTTTGGTATAGAAACATAGCCTGGAGTTTTATTTTATTTCTCCTGTGGAAGAAATATATAAGAACTTTCAGTTCAGCACAAGATATCGGAAAATATACAGAAGTATAAAGTATTACGAAAACTTTATTATTAATATAATAAATCAATATTAAAATAAAAGTTTACACTGCTGCTGTCGTTAGTGTCAGTGTCGCTGACGCAAACTTTATAACCTCTTATCTTGGTGTCAATAATACAATAAAAATCAATTAAACCTATTTAAAAAAATATAGGATATTAAAGAAAGCACAGGTAGGTATTTAAGCATTATTTTGTCTTTACAATTTACATATCCCAATATTTAAGAAACGATAATCAAACTAACATACACATTATAGCTTTACCTCTTTTATTTTAATTTGGAATCCTTTGGGAAACTAAACATTTTACATCCAGTTTTATTTATATGATCACACTCAGGTGCAAAGCACAAACCCACATTTGAAATTAAGCACAAAAACGAGTTTATTAGAAAAAATAGTAGTAGAGTAGATTTGAAACTGAGAGAAAACTTACTTAAGTTAAACGTCAAGTTCATTGTCAAAATGAACGAACATGAATTAATTTTGAAGTTAGCGCTGCAAACTCATAATTTGAATTTTTGCATTCTTTATTCCTATTGGAGGAAGCTTCCGCCGCTTTACATATTAATTTATAAAACTAAAATGAATTTTTTATAAATCATACGTGGATACATATATTTTAACATATTTCTTAAATGTGAAATAGGTATTGGAAGTCCTTAAATAGTCTTTCAACATACAGAAATACTATAAAATTCTCGACCATGTTTTAGTACTATATATAATAGTCCTTATGGACAACGCAATACGGGTCAGATTCCCGTATGGCAGTTTCGGCCGTAAACTTTTATACCAGTAGAAGAGGGGGTCGTGACGTCACAACTAATGGAGTCTATTAGGAGTTATCAGCAACAGCTTGTAGTAGAGTCAAGAAGTCGGAAGAGTAGCCGACAAAATTCTGCAGCAGCAAAACCTATACTCTCTCCCCCCACCCGTTTTCTAGGGTGCTGAAAACGTAAAATATGATGGATGAAGTTTTTAGCGACCGCAACCCCCTCAAATGGCCAAAAACTACTCCTTTTCGCGTTTTCCCGTTGTGAGGCTAATAAAATCCGTTATTAGACGAAATTAGCTGGGAAAATCGTTAGGATTTGATAAAAAGGGAAGGATAACAGCAGGAGAATGCCTTTAGCTAGCGCTGGGGGTTGATGCAATCCTTCCGGAGTGTTATAAAATGAATTTTCTTTTTTTTTCTGTAATATCTATACCCCCGTTTTTGGGGATGCTGAACAAAAAAAAAAGTTTTATCGACGTTTGACCCTTTCCTTCCCCGTCGGGGAACATAATTGCAACCGAATTTTTTGAGTAACAGTAAAAATAAGACCCTTCTTATCAATAAGTTATCAAAAATTTTACGAACGCTGATGTTGAAGTTTTACAAGCTAGGGAAGCTGCTGTTACTAACGAAAGCTTAAGAGGTTGGTTTTTGCCCATTTGAGAGGGTAGGAAGGGTTGATGAAACTAAATTTTTCTTGCTCAGCATCCCCAAAAATGGAGTTACAGAGATTACGGAAAAAAGAAAATAAAATTCATTTTTCAATCCTTTGGAAGGTTTGCAACAACCGCCAGGGGCAGCTAGAGGCCTTCTTTTACCCTTTTTACCAAACAATAGTGATTTTTTTAGCTAATTTCTTCCAATCATGGGTTTTACTAACCGTGGATGAAAACAATAGAAACTGTTATTGTTTGATATTGTTTTCATCTATGGCACTCTTTGCCAACGCAAAAAGTTTAAAATCTAGTAGGAATACTTACCTACAATGTTTATGTTTTTGATTATTAATTCAAAACTTTCTGTATAAAACTATCAAGTATGCTATATCAGTGTAATCAGAAAAGAAAACCACATCTAACTGGATACAAACATATAGGGTGCTCCATTTGAAATAACATAAGTTATGTCCATATCTGAAAAAATAGACATTCAATTCTTTTTTGTTTTTTTATTACTGCCAAATAAAAATTTAGTACCTAAATACCCTGCAATTTTTGTATAAAATATTTTCTTTCTAATTTCTACAATAAACTCACAAATTCTGATTAAAATGTGTACCAAACAAAATGACAACACTGTACTACATAAGGCAGGAATATTTTAATTTTAATCGGACATCTTGTATCGAGATCCTTTAGATGGCCTACATTTAATTGTATATCAATGTTAAATTTGTGTACATTATTAATACAATTTGCAAAAGCGTGTAAGTAAGTAATATAAATAAAAAAACATCAGAGGGCCCAGTATAGTTCCCTGCGGAACACCAAGTCAGGTTTCAAATGAATCAGAAAATACATTTCCAATTTTAACCGATATTTTCCTGTATTTGAGATAAAAAATTATCCATGATAGGAGTTTGCTCCTAAAACCTACAGATTGCATATATTCTTTCAATAGAATGAAATTCTAGACAATCGAAAGCTGGTGATAAAAAAAAATAAATAGACCGATATATGCATTTACAAACCACTGGCTTTATTAATTTATTTTTAATTCTCCCCAACCCCACAAAAAAATTGTGACCCACCCTTTGTAAGAATGTGAAACAAAATTTTGTTGTATTTTTGCACGTACCCTTGTAAGTATACTGTGACATATATTGTATTGAAAAACCTGCAAAATATTTCTTAGATCTTACACTTCACTTATTTCAGGTAATAAGCTCATTAATGTGCAAACAGTGGCATTCCTACCTGGAAATTTTGAGGAAAACACTAAAACACTAAAACAAACGTTATCAGTCAGATATCTTTAACGTGCCCATCTCAGATACACAATAAATGGTGCCATAAGCACGTCCGGTCATCCGCTGAATTCATCGACTTGAACACACCTGGTTGAACACATGAATGAGTATTATATTTATGTATGTATATAATGCGTAGCTATATCATTATGCAATAAAATACAGGCTAGAATGTCTTATGAAAATCGTATTTTTATTAATTTTTTTTAAATTGAGTTTCAGCTGTTTTTTTTTTAAGATACATTTGATTCTGAAGCACTTTTTGCACTAAATAGGCATTCTGTAATTATGAGTTTAGAAGGTCTGCCCTTACAATTTAATTTCTTAAGCAAAATTCTAATAATTTTTTATGCACAGAATTTGATCTTCCCTACCCAATAATTAAAATTATTTTTTATTTTTAATACTTATTAATCTCTTTTGTATTGCTAAGAATTCCTTCTTCTAGTTATAGCTCAGGCAGTAGCTGTTTATTTTGGTTTCTCCAACAATCTGTATTTTAGGGGTTGTACGTGATATTTTTTAAAATACAGTCAATATTATTTTGCATATCACGCAAATTCAGGACGTTTTGAAACGAATTCCTATAATGAACAATCAAGAAATGTATTCGGTTATATTGCACCAAGTCGTCGTTAAATTATACCCAAATTAGTAAAAGCCAATATTTATGCAATTATCATCCGCATGTCTCAATCGTGGACGTTACCAAAACGCATTAAAAAATACGACGACGGTGACGAAAGTCTATAATTTTAATAAATTAGAATGTGATTAAATAAAAAATAAATTAAAATCAGTAGCTACTGAAAATAATTACTAACACAGAAAAACTTGTTACTCAATATTAAATTACCCGTTTTCTATGTTAATGTTATCAAAACCTAATTAAAACGAAAAAAATCTCAGTAGCGCTATACCATATATCAAGTTACTGTTTTCAGAAGAACTTGCTTGGTCCGCTGGCTTTGCAGGTAGCAATAATTGGTGATGACGGTCTTAGCATTTTAGGACCTGATCTGAAAGACCTTAGGCTGTATGTTAATATCACGTTCTACTAAACGCGTTGCTGACGGCTCGATGAATGTGCGTGTAGAAAGAATGTAAAATTGATATCGTAATATAAAAATTTGTTTCCAATTAAACACATTACAAGTTTTTTGACGCTGCGACTGTTGCGAGTCACGAAAATAATTGGAGATTGTATCAAATAGGACGTGTTTGTTAATAAAAAGCATACAGTTTTATTTGGAAAAAAAATTATCGCCTCTCTAAATGTTTACAAATTGGTTTCATATGTTAACAAGAGCATTTGTCTACTCCTGTCGTGGAAAGAAGGTGAATTTTTCAGCCTTTCTTAAATTAAAATTCATCTTTTAATTGCAATATCAAAAACTAACAATATTAACAATTATTGATCTTAGTGTATTCGCAGTACACTAGATGGTGTAATCTGTATGTCTTTGCTGGTTATTTAGATATCTGGATACACTTCATGATAAGTAGCTTCAATGCAATAATAAATTGTGACGGAACCTGGTCTATTTGCTATTTTTTGCTGACTGATTAAAAATATCTTCCCGATTGGAGCATATTTTCTTTCAGATTGAAACAAGTGACCCTTCTTTTGTTATGACTGTAAACAGCTTAGTTTCCATTGTAATAACCCTATTCCTCCATCTACAGGTAAGGAATAAATGGAAATCAAAGCCACATTTCCAATTTAAAACGTAATAAATTTAATGCGTACAAAAGCTGTTTGCTGACTGCGAACTTGGTGATAAAAGACCTAGCCAATTATATAGAGGGATGACTAATTTAGCTTTCGGTCAAATGTCGGGGAATTATATCATTTTGGCATGACTTAATAAACTTCCAAATACAGTGGAACCTGTAATTAGAGCTTTTCTAGAAAAATTGAGTGATGATGATTTGGTAATCATGGCGAATGAGATGCTAAAACGATCGGCTATCAATATTGAAATTTGTGACCTAAAACAAAATAATGGTTCACAATTAACCGATAGCAAAATTGAGCATCTAATTTAAGAAAATTAAAGAAACTTTAAACAAAAATTCCAGATTGTGGTCTACAAAACATGATTGGATATCAAAGCGCAGATTCAGATCAACATCGAGGAAACAGGATATTTATTATTATCACCATAAGTTCAAAGAACGAGCCACAAAATGCATTCAGCCTTGCAATTTTGACCAAGACAGGCCAGTTGTTGATGGCGACCGACAACAAGTGTAGCCAAAGTAAATGGCACCTATTTATTAACGATTCTTTTACACAATATAATTTCCTGATAGATACCGGTGCAGATGTATCAGTTCTGTCAAAACAAACATTAGAAGAACAAGTGTCTGACAAACCTTTGCATGCTGTACATGGTTCAACAATTGCAACTTATGGCGAAAATTTTGACAATGACATTAGGACTCAGAAGAAAATTTTCATGGCAATTTGTTGTAGTCGATTGTGAAAATGCGATAATCGGAGCTGATTTTATTTGGAGATTTGGAATTTTGAGCAAGTTTGTCAAGCTCTGGTACAATTCGTAAAATTGAAACTATATCCAGCAACAAAACCATAAACAAAATTTTTAGCTACCCAAACCCAACATATTAGCTGAATTTTCAAATTTAACTAGTTCCTGCATACACAGAATTTTGCCAGCAACAAATGTTTGTCATCTAATTATAACAAAAGAACAACCAATATATTGCAAAGGACGTCAACTCAATCCTGAGAAATTCGCAGAAGCGAAAAAAGAGCTTAGCTATTTATTGGAACAAGGTGTTGTTCGGCCGTCAAAAAGTCCATGGACAAATCCAATGGAGAATAGCGCCCATGTGGTGGTCATTGACTACAAATACTGTACCTGATAGATATTCTTTGCCAAATTTAAGGGATTTTATTTTCTCTCTAAAAGGAAAAAAATATTTTCAAAAATAAATCTTGTGAAAGTCTTTCACCAAATTCCAATGGCACCAGAAGGCGTTACAGCTATTGTTACACCATTTGGTTTATTTGAATACCTTAAAATGCCTTTTGGATTAAGAAACGCCGCACAAACATGTCACCAAATTACGAGAGATATAGAATTCGTATTCCACATATAGATGATTTTTTAATAGCCTCTACAGATGAAGAAGAACACAAAAATCATTTGAAACAGCTCTGTAAGGGGCTAGAGGAGCATGGAATTATCATCAATCCAGAAAAGTGAATTTGGGAAAACATCTATAGATTTCCTTGGATATCTGGTTACAGATGAAGGTATTCAACCAAACCAAAGAAAAGTTAAGTTATTACAGATATTTAATCCCCAATGCTGCCGAAATTCAAGCTCCTCAATAATTGGTCCCAAGAACAAAGTGAAGCTTTCGAGAAATTAAAAGTAGCTATTACAAAGGCTATTGATACATCCATCATACTTTCTTTCTCCATTGTCATTAATGGTTGATGCTTCTGACTTTACCATTGGTGCTGTAATAAAACAAATGGAAAACAATTAGTGGAAACCGCTAGGATTTTTTCGAGAAAATTATCAATTTCCCTAAAATGTGATAGGGATTTTTTGTCAATTTATGGAAATAGTAAAACATTTTCGGTGTATGGTTGAAGGTAGAGAATTTATTATCTACACGGACCACAGGCCACATTTGCGTTCAATAAAAAATGAGATAATTTTAATCCCAGACAAGCCCGCTATCGTGATTTTATCAGTAAATTTTCAACAGATATAAGATATGTTCTTGGAAAAGAAAATATAGTAGCGGACACCTTGTCCAGCGTTTCCGCGATTAATTTACAAAATTCCTCTGATAACTGGAAAGAAGCACAAGATGATGATACTGATCTTCAACATTTTCTTTAGGAAATACCTCTCTTAGTTTGAAAAAAATATATTCCTGGGAATAATAAAGGAATTCTTGTCAAGAGTAAATATATTTGGCGAAATATTTAGAAGAATATCATACCTTGTCAATAATCAGAAATTACAAGACATGTTTCCATATTTGCAGCCCAAAAGCTACTTTTAAAATTCCAGATAGTACAGATTTCATTAAAATTAGTTAATTAGTTAGTCCATTTATTAAAGAAAAAGTTCTAACTCCGTCGACTCAAAACCGATTTGGATCATCTTTTTTTTATAATATCTGAAAAAGTTTATAGAAAAGTTCCCCATAGAGAAGGTGTGCTTTTTATTTTTTCAATTGAAATTCGATAACATAAAGTTTTTGGGGTGGCAGATTATGAATCTGGCCTCAAGATCAGTCTAAAAACAAAATGGTGTCGAAAGTATAATTTTTTATTTTCTTTTAATTTTTATTAGATGTCTGGCGGTTTTTGGGGTCGCTGATTTTAACATTAAAACTCAACTAAAACGAAAAATGGCGGATCCAAAATGGTAGAGAAGGGTCAATTTTTTTTATCGGATTTTGTTTTTATATAGAAGTTTTTTGGGTCGCTGACATCAAATTTTCTATTAAAATTTATCAATAATGGAAAAAGGTGTCTGAAAAGTGGTGGACACAAATGGTAGAAGAAGTTAAATGAGTATTAGAGACATTATATTTTAATCGATTTATTAAAATTAATCCAAGACACGTATCTATTATTTAAAAACAAGAAAAAAATCATTTAATTTTTAATTTCTTCTTCCTCTACTTCTTCCATAGACACTGTCGGTCGTGAATTAAGGTAACTATTTCCGCCATAATTACCGCAAGTAGCCGAGTAATAAAGGCCACTTTTCCTACACCCACAAGCAGAAATAAAATCCGAATAAAAAAATTTCTCGACGCCATTTTGTAGACGTCATTTTGTGTTCAGACCGATTTTGAGGCCAGAATCGTAATCTGCAACCCCTAAGACCTTATGGTATTAAATTTCAGGCACTTGTTTAGGTAAATAAAAGAATTATAAATTTTTTAATTAAGAGTGTATTAAAAAAACACTTATTTATTAATAACAATTGAAAAAATAAAAATCACACCTTCTCACCTATTCAGAACTTTTCTATAAATTTTTTCTGAAACTTGAAAAAAAAAATGATCAAAATTGTCTTTGAGTTAACGGAGTTAAGAACTTCGGCGAATTTTTAACGTATAGAAAATGAACTAAATTCACTATTAGAATTTCTTCCTAAATCCTAATCTTTTAAATATATTTTTTTCGTTAATTTGTCAATATATAGAATGCAACGGATTTTTTAGGCAATAATAAAAAGGATATCTAATAGCATGTTTTAGTAATAAATTATTTGTTACGGATAATTAATTCCAAATTTAAACAGTCGAGTAGAAATCGCAATAATTAGTGATTTTATTACATTGTCAATTTTTAATCACCCAATCTAATCGTGAACTAATGAGTAAACAGAATTGAAAAAAAATGAAGTTAGTGTAATAACAAATGAAAATTGAATGAATCAAGTATGAAAGACTACCAGCAGCAGCAGCAAGATAGTAATAATAATAATAATAATAATAATAATAATAATAATAATAATCCTTTTTATTATGTCCGATTTCGGGATATTTTTCTATTCTATATTCACACAGATAACATTACAAAGAAATGATGCGAAATTTAGACGCTTATTTCTTTCGACGCGTTTATGTAGTCTTCAACTAATACATGGAACATAATTATAAAATAATAATTATTATAAGGCTGACATAATCTCGTCTTGTTCGAATAGTTAATAATAATAATAATAATAATAATAATAATAATAATAATAATAATAATAATAATAATAATAATAATAATAATAATAATTGGAATTGCGAAATGCGGACCGGCAACCTCCTCGCGGTGCACCCTGGACAGGGAGGGGCAACCCTCCTTGACAAATGTCGGACGTGGGTCCTCAGGGCTAACCATCCTGGGGACTCTTTTCCTCTGGTTTTCGACCGAGACAGAGGACAGGCCCCTCACAATCGACCCCAGTCGGATGGGGGTCAGAGACAGGTGGGAGGGGCCTTACCGGACGGTCTCAATGATGACGACATACGCAATGGAAATGGACGCTTTAGGTGGACGGAGGGATTGAGGGATGACCTGCTTAACTGCTATGAGAGCAGCGAACCTGGGCGCAGGGGATACATGGCGCGATTACACCGGTTGTGGTGCGATATGCACCCGGAGTGCCTGCCGCACTTCCACCGCGGCAAATACCTGCTGACGAGGGTCATCCTCCACAGTACACCGATGTCGATTTAAGGACGAGGGTTAACCTTAACACCAGGGTTAACCCTAAGCCACAAGACCTGGCACGAATGGACTCGTTGATCAGTGAGGAGCTTCCAGAAGATGCCAACATCTGGCAGATCAACAGCGCGGTGTACGCTGCCGCCAAGCAACTCGTCCCACAACAGCGCCTGGCAAGCGCAGTTGATAGGGTCGAGAAAGCTAAGCGGCGCGTACAGAAGATCGAAGCTAAAATTCGATCAGCAAGGCAACACGCTTCTCGAATCCAGAGTGTGGTGGATTATATAGTCGCAGGTAGACCATTTACACCGAAGGTCCGGCGAGTGGCAGCCGGACTGAGACGCCAACACCACACTCTAAATCGCACAGTGCTGCAGACCATCAAGCAGCACTGTCTAGATAGGATTCGAGCGCTTATGGCTATTAAGAAAACTTTGGTCAGGCGAATGCGGAGTTTGGAACAAAACAAATTGTTTCAAACAAACCCGTCTCGCCTGTTCCAAGAGCCACAGCGTGTTGTCGAAAATCCGCCAACTGTTGATAATGTCGAAGCCTTCTGGAAAGGAATCTACGAAGTCGCGAGTCCATTCGATAATGACACTCCAGCTATAGCACACTTCGAGGCTCTCTGTCGTAGAGTCTTAGAAGAGCCAGACGAAGTGTGCCCGGCAATCAGTACGGAAGAGGTTCAACAAGCACTTGTTGGAACCAAGAACTTCGCTGCCCCGGGTCCAGATGGTATAAACAACTGGTGGTGGAAGAAGTTCCCTTCCACCCACCGCCATCTGGCCCGAGTTTTCAACTCATGGTTGAACGAGGGGCAGCAAATTCCGGACTGGTTTGTCGAGGGGCGAACTGTGCTAATCCCCAAAAAGGGGGATCTGTCTGACCCAAAAAATTATAGGCCGATTACCTGCCTCAACTCCTGCTACAAGTTATTTACTCGTATCTTGTATACCAGGATGTTGAGGTCTGTTGATCCGGTCTACCAACAGATAAACGAACAGCGTGGTGCCAAGAAGGGCCTGGCAGGTTGCAAGGAAAACCTGCTGATAGACCGCTGTATTACACAGGATTCTGTGCAGTACAAGCGGAATCTGTCAATGGCCTGGATTGATTATCGCAAGGCATTTGATACAACATCCCACGAGCTTTTGTTACACTTGCTCGGATGTCTTGCGGTACCAGCACCACTAGTGAGATGCATCGAACAACTGTTGCCGCTTTGGAAAACTCGCTTCACCATAACATCCGGTGCCGAGCGAGTTTCGACAGAGTTGGTGACATTTAAGAGAGGAGTGTTTCAGGGTGACTCTTTGAGTCCGCTCCTCTTCTGCATCTCACTGCTGCCGCTATCTGTTGGACTCCGCCAAACCCGCGGGTATCAGTGTGGGCCACCCAGCAACCGGAGGCATAAGGTCACCCATCTATTTTATATGGATGACCTTAAACTCTATACCTCCGGAGAGCGAGAACTTCAAAATGCTCTCAGGGTGGTCGAGGAATACACGCGGGCAATTGGAATGGAGTTTGGGTTGGACAAATGCGCAGTCGTCCACCTCAAGAGAGGACGATGCGGGGAATTCCACGAAGATGCGCAGCTCGCAGACGGAAGCATCCTACGACATTTGGATGCCGGAGAGACCTACACATACCTGGGTGTGGAACAACGCCACATCCAGGATGTGAACCAAATAAAGGATTCTCTCCGTGGCAAGTACAGACACCGACTCCGAAAGATCTGGTCATCAGAACTTTCGGGGAAGAACAAGGTGTCTGCCACTAATATGCTTGCCGTTCCGATTCTGCTCTACTCCTTTGGTGTAGTCAAATGGGGAGTAGATGAGCTGCGTCAATTGGACAGGAATACCCGCAAGATGATGAATATTCATAGGAGTATTCATCCTAGATCGTCCGTTCCTCGTGTGTACCTCCCACGTCAACGGGGGGGCCGAGGACTCTTGAGTCTGGAGTGCATGCATGGCAGAGTGGCACTGAGTATGGCATGTAATGTCATCAGGAGCTCGGACCCACTCCTACAGTTAGTGAGAGATCATGAAGCTGTGGGAGTTGGCGCTTTATTGTTTAGGGCAGCACAGAGGGCCGCAGATGAACTCGGTCTCGTGTTCGACTACAGGCGAGAAGGCCGGCGAGGTGACTCAGTCACTGAGCTTCCGCCTAATCGTCTGACAGCCCACATCAAAGCTGCCGAACAGAGAAATCTGTTCAGGCAGCACGTCGATAAACCCCTGCACGGTGTTTTCTATAACAACATAGAAGCACTGGGTTTATCGACAGAGCTGACCTTCGCATTTTTAAGGTCAGCGGGGCTGAAGTCGGAAACCGAGGGATACATTGTGGCCTGCCAAGATGGTGTTATTAACACATTGGTCTATCGCAGTCGCGTGATGGGTGTAGAGGTACCTGATATCAACTGCAGGACCTGCCGTCAGGCGCCGGAGTCGCTCATGCATTTATTATCTGCATGCCCGATTTATGCGACTTCGGTCTACATCCAACGACATAACGCGGCTTTACGAGTGCTATACTACCATCTACGGCACTCGTATCAGATAGACCAAACACCAGTGCTGCCTTACGTCCCCGGAGATATCGAGTCCGTTGTCGAGAACGAGAAATGCCGGATTTACTGGAACTACTCGTTCCCGACCGTCAGGCGAATTCACGCCAATAAGCCTGACATAGTCCTCCTCGACCATCAGACCAAGGTGATGTATGTCATCGAGTTCTCAGCACCTGCTGAGACAAACATCGCCTTGAAGGAGGAGGAGAAACGGACTAAATACAGAGATCTCCGGTACGAGGTCCAAGTGCTATACCCAGGCTACTCTGTCAAAATGGTCGTCCTGATAATCGGTGTACTCGGAGGTATGAAGCCCATGCTGCTCTCCGCATTGAAGACCATGCCTGCCTGCCAAACATCGGCAGAATGGTTGGCTGGTCAAATGCAGAAAGCGGTCATCCTGGGATCCCTTCGTTTACTTAGAGCACACGAGTCTGGAATCTACAGTGACTAACCCTGCGGGATGTGGGGAGTTGCTGTAGATTATTCGCTGGCGCTCTCTCTGTGTGGTGTCGGAGGCCACAGGGAGACTGTCCAGCACTTTCGTTCCGAAACGGAAAAAAAAAAAAAAAAAAATTAAAAATAATACTGTTTATTTACTCAAAGAAACATAATAATTAATTACAATTGCAATATATATATATACGGACAATAATATACAGACAGTTTAAAATATACAAGTTCATGGCCTAAGCCATGTTACATAAAACAGAATGAATAAAAAATATACATAATATATTTTGTAAATAAACGTTAATAATCAAATTAGGGTATAATAATCATACAAATAAACTTTTTTCTGGTCATTTCCTCTTAAGGTGACCCATGTCGCTCTTAATTAACATTAGCTTACAATGCTTGTAAATAGACCTGAAAAATGTGCACTTGATGCTACATTAAAATTTCTCATATAAATAAAAGTTTCTAATTTGAATATTTTTGTAATTAGATCGCCTTTTTAGATTTTATATTCTGTTTCCAAACAAAACGACCAATTAAGGTGCCACTCATTCATTGATATACAGTGAGAACTATATTTTTTGTATCGATCGTAGAAGAGAACATATGGAGCGAACAGGCAGTAGTACGTAGTAGATTGTCATCTGGTTTTTGTGTGCTGGTGGGCCACATATCTCGCAAGAGCCCCCTGCGGCTCGTGTGTTAACGCTGGACTGCTAGTAGCTGCCAATATCTGACATACCACTCACCAGGAAGTCAGTCTCTTAGGACATTGTTTCCATCCGAGAAGTTAATGATTATAGGTATTTTTAGTTGATACGTAACTGTTTACAATATTTTTTGCTTTATAGATTTTGCATATCAGGAGCGCTTATCTCGAAAATAGTTACGGCTAGCGACCGGCCTCCTTGGTTGATTATATCGCATGTTACATGAAACATCAAATACAATTAATAAATACGTAGCAAACAAAATTAATAAATAATATCCGTAGGAAAAACAAAAGCGTCGCGGCGCTTAGCGGAGAGGTGGTAAGAGTGTTATTTTCTGGTTGTCAGATAGATTTTATGACCTCGCAAGGAAAATATATTAAACTTTTTGCGTACCTATCTCATACTGTTAGCGAGAAAATTGAAATAACTGATTTTTTCAGGATATCTCAGGACCCACTGAAAATTTGCAAAATATTAAACCAGAATTTCAAAGAGTAGGTTTAAATATTTGTAAACCTGTATAGTGAAGTAATATCAAGGAACATTATAATAATATGTATGATCTTTGGGAACTGTTTCTGTTTGATTTTTTATAAAGTTACGGAGTTGCCATAAGTTTCTGTCTCTGTCTATATAACCAACAATTGACCTTAAGTTTTGGCAAATTGTTGAATTGTGTGGCAAATGAGTTTAATTTTTTATTATTATATTTTTGCTTTATTTCTTGTATTTTCTTTCTATAGGTTATTTTTATAGTTTGCATAATGTATTTTATTTTCTATTCTATTTTATTTTATCATTAATATTTATTAAGCTTTCTACGCTATATATTAATTATTTTGTCAAAATAACATATAAATATAAATACGGAAACTATGCAGCTAACACAAATGTTCAAAATTTAAATAGGTATCAAAGGACTCTTTTTATAAAAAAAAATATTTCTGTCGCTTCATGGGTTTTACGGCATTTAGCATATTATTATTCATGCAACTAAGGCATTGAGAGAAATCAAGAAAAATAATTTAATGCAAGAATATAGCATCAAGCTAAATTTCTAAGGTCTATTATACTTCCAGCACAGGAAATAGGCTCAGGAGAGACAGGAAATATGTATGTGAAAATCAAAATGCCAAAATAATAAATATTGCGGGGAAGGCGCCACAAAACTCTAATTTCTTGCCCACTTTGGTCTTCAGTGAATTTTTCTTCGTCTACATTCTAATTCTATATTGTGGCTGAAAAATTCCGACCTAGTGCAAAAAAATTAAAATAAACCATCACACGGATATGTTAATTTTAGTGTTCCTCAAGGATCAATATTGGACCCTACGCTTTATTTTTTATATATTTTCTAGACTTAATATTCTAAAAATTATTATTATTACGGGGATAATGTGCAAATGTACCTCTAATTTATTCTAAATAAAGTAAATAACACTAAAATAACACAGCCACACAAAATAGTTATTTATGCAACAAGTGCGTAAGGTGCGACAATCCCATGAGTGAAAAAAGCTCACTTTTCGCACGAATTGCATACAATATTTTTTCTACTACCGAAATGTATCTAAATTCTCTAATAATAATGTGAAACGTCAAAACATACCTATTACGTCAAAACTTCATATGTCATTTAAAAATCACAATACTGTTATGGCCCACTTAATTTTAAATGAGTGAAATTAATCAATGTCTATTATTTCTTTGTCTAATGTCAATGTCAAGAATATAAATGAAACTTCAAAATTCAATCATTATTGTTAAAGAATACTGAAAATTAGGTGGCATGTTTTATAATAATACCGTGATATTAAATAAATGGACTACATAAAATTAAATAACCACATTTAACGTTTTTAAAATAAGATATGATTATTATAGGTATGCAACTGTTTAGTATGTTACTTTTTCACGCACTAGTGCGTAAGGTAAAAACTCTTTACGCACTAGTGCGTAAAGTTTAACTTTACGCACTCTAACTTTACGCACTCTACAGCGTGCGGAAAGTTAGTACTTTAAGATCGGTAGTAGAAAAAAGTTTTTTTGTAATAATTTAGTATCATGACGACGTGGTAATTATTATAATTTGTCAATTTGTCGTATTTTAAAAAATTATAACATCGGATTTCTGTAATTTCGAATGGCGACACAAAATATTTTGTATGTAATACGTGCCTCAAAGGTGTTTTTTTACAAGTGTGGTTTATAGCACTCGCCTTCTGCTCGTACCATACATTTCTAGCGACTTGTTATATAAAATACTAAAAAATAAATATACATAAATTTAAATCGTTAAAAACATAGGTATTGACGATTTACACATAAAGAAAGTTCTTTTTAAAATATTTTAATTTTCATACTATCAGTTTGACAGTTAGCAGCTACCAAAATGAAACTCGAACATCAAAATCGTGACCAGTGACCTTAAAAACGTAGGTATTGATGGTTTACATATATAAATACATCATTTCAAAATGTTGAAATCTTGGTAATGTCAGTTTGACAGTTGACAGCTGTCAAAATGAAATTCTCACGTCAAGCTCATGATAAGTGACCTCATAAGCATAGGTATTGATGGTTTACATATAAAAAACTTATTTTCAAATTTTAACTTTCATACTGTCAGTTTGACAGTTGACAGCTGCCAAAGTAAAATCGAACATCAAATTCGGTATTATCGGTTTGTATAGGGAAGAACATCTTTTCAAAATGTTGAAATTTTAAAACCGTCAGTTTGACAGTTGACAGCTGTCAAAATAAAATTTTCATGTCAAAATCGTGATCAGTGACCTCAAAAACGTGGATGTAGATGGTTTACACGTAAAAAAACTTCTTTTCAAAATATTGTAAATTTCACACTGTCAGATTGACAGTTGGCAGCTGTCAAAATAAAATTCAAACATTAAAATTGTGACGAGTGACCACAGAAAGGTATTGACGGTTTACACTAAAAAACATCTTCTCTAAATGTTAAAGTTTTAATACTGTCAGTTTGATAGTTGGCAGCTGTCAAAATGAAATTCAAACATCAAAATCGTGACGAGTGACCTCAAAAAGGTAGGTATTGACGGTTTGTATAAAGAAAAACATGCAAAAAATGCTGAAATTTTAAAACTGTTAGTTTGACAGTTGACGGCTGTTAAAATGAAATTTTCATGTCAAGATCGTGATCAGTAACCTCAAAAACGTGGGTATAGATGGTTTACATGTAAAAAAACTTCTTCTCAAAATGTTGTAAATTTCATACTGTCAGTTTGACGGTTAGCAGCTGTCAAAATAAAATTCAAACATCCAAATCGTGACGAGTGACCTCAAAAAGTTAGGTATTGACGGTTTACATTATAGAAATATCTTTTCAATATGTTGAAATTTTAAAGTCAGTTTGACAGTTGACAGATGTCAAAATGAAATTCTCATGTCAAAAGTGATAAGTGACGTCATAAATATAGGTGTTGATGGTTTACACATAAAGAACTTATTTCCAAAATTTTAAACTTTCATACTATTAGTTTGACAGTTGGCAGCTGTCAAAATAAAATTCAAACGTCAAACGCCATTTTTTAAACAAATGTCAACTTGTGATATACTTCTAAAATCAGAATTTCATAACAAACAGGAAATGTTCCACTTAAAATTTAAAATAATGTGTCACTTCCGGTTAGATCGGAAGTAGTATTTTGTGCACAATTTTATCAGATTCTGGACTTAGCGACATATTTATATAATATACACTTTCCGAATTTCACAATAACCTATAGTTATTTCGTAGGTAACCCCGTATTTACCATTACAGTTGAAATAACTACTCAAACAGGATGCGACAGTACAAAAGTTGTATTGATGCCTCTTTTAATTCAACAAACTGCCGTATTTTTATTTACTTGAAGTTAAACTAACTTTTCAACCATAAAGTCTAGGGTCCTAATAACACAGGGTACGTGGCGAAGGACGATGAAGCAATTATAAATAATAACTAATACTTAATTAGTAATTAACCTATTTTATCAAATTTGATCTTGTAAATTATTTTAATACTCCAGTGAGTGGCAGTCATCTTAGAGCAACGACATAATTGAATATTATTACACGGTTATGTTCATATTAGCGCTATTTTTAATTCAGCGCCGGCATTAATATTCATGATTGCAATTATGAGTTGTTACATAACTCAGCAGCGGATACGGATTGGATTTTCCTTTTTCAGGACCGTAATGACCGGTTCGGTCTAACCGGAGAGTAGCTACGTGGGTGGACGGAAGACTCCGTTGCCGAGCTGATATATTTATGAGTATGGACACAACAAATAGGTTATAATTATCTGTTTACAGTCCATTTTAATAAGCGTATTCAATCTGCTTAATCGAAGCACGTGTTCTAAATTTTTTTTTATAGGGTGCCGATGTACAGGGTGGCCTTTAAGTACGTCACGATAAATAAAGTGATTCGCTTGATCACGTTAGACAGAAAAGTCGATATAGTCAGTAATAATAATGATAAAGGGTGTATCCAACAGAAGCGTGTGATTTGATTGGCGTGCCATTATTTTTAACAGAAATAAGTAGGAAACTAAGATATTTATGACGTTAATCCAATATCTTTTTTTCAAATCTTTAAATTAAAAATTATTGGGTGAAATTATTGACCTGTGATAGCGATTCTGAAAGTCAATGAGTCAAATTTAAAATAATTTTTTATGTAATTGTTATATCTAAGAAATATATGGACAATACAGCTGCGTGTTTGTGATTGTTGGAAAATAAAGCTATTTTGATTGCACCTCTACCAATATCTTAAATTCTTTCGGCCTTAATTAGCGAACAAATTATAATAGTTGAAATTCATTTTCCAATCAATCTCATTAACCAAATCACTGGTTCTCATTCAATAAAGCGTTGCGGCTTTTTTAATTTGCCAGATAATTATACGTGCAATTAATCGTACAACTGAAAGTATTTCTCGTACAGGTGCGTGTAGATCACATACCGAAGATATTCCCAAGAATCTGCTGGAATCAACATATTCTCATGTTTAAACAGGTCTCGGCGAACATCTCTGATTTCTTTTGACAGAAATTTGACGTTATCAATGACCGGAAGTTGGGCAAGTTTTTGCAGAGTCGCGCAAAGCAAAATCGCGTGGATATTGGACCAGCCAGAGCAGTTCTGCTCTTCATATTCTGTAGCAGCGAGGATATGAATGACTGACTCCGTTTTCAATAGCACAGAGACATACAGCGTTAAATGAATTGCCAATTAACTTCACAAATGCACAATGCCTATACGCCGTCTGAGCTATCTTATTCTTGCTTCACGTGAGACGATCCTCAGCTTTTTTATGCGCGCCCCAAGTCTTATTTGTGTAAATGCATGTAGTGGAAGAATCATCGGAAAGTGAAAATGAAGAAAAACGGAGGATAGTAGAGTAGTATTTATTATATATTTGTTATTTATTACTATTGTTACTTTTTTGTGCTTGTTGCATTCATTGTATACTTCCCAATATGGATAAATAGCGCTAATGATTTATGAACGATTGTCGCAGGTTTGGAGAGAAGCGAAGGAATTTTTGAGATTATTTTGTGAGGTAATTAAAATGTACAATTAAAATTACTAAGTTTTTATTTTATTGATACAATAAAAAGGCAGGAGCATATGAATAATAAATTAAGATGTAAGAGATCAATGCTAAAATGAGTAAGAGATTGTGTTTTGCTTGAATCCAAATCATGAAATTATGTAAAAATCTGTATCAGTAAAGGAAAATTCTCATCGATTAACGTTTTTAAACTATACATACATATAAGCTAGTACATTTCATTCAAAATTGTAGTTGTTCTTTTCAGAATTTATATTATCCCTATTTAAAGGTCGATAAGTCCTTATTTCTCTCTCATAGTGTCTGGTGTGTTTTTGCCTGTCCTACTATTTTTCTCCATGCTTGTCTGTTTGTTATTTTTTCTCCACTGATCAATTTTCAAATCATTATTATTTTCCGCAACCTGTTCATTCTATCTACAGTTCTTGGTCAACCCCTGGATCTATTACATGTAGGATTCCATTCCGTTATCGTTCTTAATGCTGTATTTCTTTATCTTCTGTGTACCAGCTGATCCTCATCGATTTTATAACTCTCACAATGTTTTCCTTTTCCAGAATATATTCTATTTCATTGTTCATTAATTTCCTATACTCGTTTACACTAATTTTCTTTGGGACCATTCGTGTTCATATTGTTATGGGGAATTTTGTTTGATTTATTTTTATTTTTAATTGTTTTTTTTCTTTGTTTTTCTTTCTTTTGGGCCCCACGTTGGGCGCCAATAAAAATGTAATGATATGGAAAAATCTTTGACTTTATTATTTTTAATTGTTTTATTGTTTTTATAATTTAAGGTAAGTTTAAATTTAGATTTTATATTTTATAATGCACGTTTTAGATATTAATTTTTTTTCTATATTTTAATGCATGCTAAATATAAATTATTTCAGGAGCGATCTGGACGTGGGTCTGCTTCTTTCACTACCCAACAACTACTCTCATTTTTATTTCGTTTCTAAGGAACATGCAGATAATTTGCTAAACCAAGGATTTCTTGATTCCAATCTGTCATTGTGGTTTGTATTTTTGCCTTTTTTAACTTTATTATATAATTTTCCTATGAAATTATGTCATTTTCAGCATCCTTATCCCATTTGTTGATATTACGTGAGATGAATTTTTGCCCTGCCGTTCACTTCGACGAAACATCACTGAACCTTTCGAAGATCACTACACAACACTTCTTAGCATCTAATTTACATTGTGTCTAGTCATTTGACTAGACTGGAGGTCTCACAGGTAAGTCTTACACAATTTAATTATAATTTTAAAAGAAATTTACAGAAATAAAACCCATCTTTGTTTAACTGTTGTGTTGAAAATCGTTCAAACTTTGTTTAAAGCATGTAACAGCTGTTCTGTTATTGATTATTTTAAGGAAACATAGTACAATGCATTTACTTTATTTTCGCCTTTAATTTGTTTACGTTTGGTTTGTTTTAGCGTAGCTGACCCTTTGTTTGCATGTGGCTCGTTGACTTCTTTCGCCTCAACAGGTGTTCTACAGCAGATTTATCAAGATGGTTCTCCGACATGATATCCTTTTTTTAAACTTGTATTTATCTATTGAGTATACCGCACGTAAGTTTCTCGTTATTTGTTGTATAAAGAGGATTATTCTATTTTATCCTTGTTGTACCTGAGTTTGTTTTTAGTCATATTTATTTAATAATCGGGTTTTAATTTCTTTTATAGTTTAAAATATATGACAATATTTTAAGTTTTTCTTCCTCATTATTGGTCAGTTTTATTGTTTCCATTACGTATGTTGCTATTGGTCTTATAAATTCTCATATGTATTCAAGAAGAAATTCAAAATGATTAAGAAAGTGAAGCAGTAAAGAAGAAACTATACTAATAACAGGAATAATGTTAATTGTGCATAAATAGTGTTTTTCTAGAATTTATAGCAAATTCAATTGGCATTTTTCATGATAAAAGTTTAGAGTTTTAAACTATAAAATCTTTGTAGAGCCGCTTATCGTTGAAAACAGCATAGTTTATGAGTAACCTGTCCAGTGTGCAGGTCAAGATGGTAAGTGGCCTTTTTACATACCTATTATGAAGTTATTTTATGCCATAATATTTCCCTATAAATACGACCGATTAATTAGCGAGTCTCATAGGCATATCAAAGAGTTCCCAGGAAAATACCAAATTTAATATAAAGTAAAATTCCTCAATGTACGTTTACAAATATAGCGATATCCTTAATTAAAATTTTATATCCCATTGCATTAAAAGGTTCTAGTGGAGGCAGTAAAATTTTCTAATTACTAATATTAAAAATATTGCTTTCATAAATACCATAATAATTGTCATTTATATAAAACATTACAGTAATTTTCGATCTTATGTACACATATAAATTTCTATAAAATCGCATGTGTGTAATCGCAGGCTATTTATATAGATCTTTAACGGTCATAAACAAAGTAAAGAAAGCTGAAAAGTATTTTAAGACGCAAATATACTATGTTGTATCAATTTTATACAATAAAGTAAGAAAAAACTTTGAATTAATTAAAAATAGAAAAAAAGAAAATTGAACAATGCCACAAATAGCTTTTAAAAAATATTTATAGTTGACATGTTATGTGAACTTCCACACTCATTAATTTATGAGAGGGATGCTTGGAATTGTCATTATGTCAACAAGCTCAATAGGAGGAAAATCGGGTGAATTTGCTGGCCTAGCAGGAACTTCAAATTTAGGTATTTCTAGGTATCGCACATTAACAGTACAGATCGAACTGTCATGGTGAAAAACTGAATTTCGTAACTTTTAAAAACTATATTTACACATGCCAATTTTGTAAGCACTATGAGACGGAGTTCCATTTAAGCATTTATTTTTGCAGCAAAAAAACTTTCCAGTTCTAATAATATACCTATTCAATTCAGTTAAATATGTAGAAAAAAAACATATTATTTCGAAATAATTATTTTAATAAGTAGTGTATCGTCATGATGAGAAAAATGGGTGTTAATGTGGTTTAGGTATTTTTTATTAATTGCTAGTATAGGTGCTACCGGATCCTATGCAATAAATATTATTCATAATTAGACGCGTAAACAAATTCTTTATATTTTTACTTAACTTGTTTTTTAGTTGAAATCGATTGCAGAGATAATGTACAGTCGTGCACTTATGTGTTCTAGTTAAAAGGCATTTTTATTGATTTGTAACAACTACTATTTGAATTAATATTCATTACTTAGTATAAATTTCACCCAAAGAGTTTTTCACGAGCTCGCTCAATGAAATTACCATAACAATCAAGCTTATGAAGACATTGGGGAGCTGCCACCAAGCAAGTCAATTCCCACTCATAGAATTCCTTAACAACTTCTATTGCAACCTAACTGGCTTAAGTGGACGCAATAAACACGACAATTTGAGGTCTTTATAGAAGTCACCTGGAAACAAACCATATTCGCGTACGGTTTAAAAATTCATTTATTTTTTGTTCGCCGTAGATTTTTTCAGTTGGGCCGAGTACCTTATTTATAGCGAGTATTTATTATACGCGGCTCACTTTGATCTAAATTGCCCTTTAATTAAATAGATCACGATTATGAAATTGACTGAAACTTAAAAATCTCAGCGTGGAGCTGCAGCGAGCCTAGTACGAGGTCTTGTATGTTTATTACCAATTAATAAGATGGTGCCTCAGTTTCACATCCATAAAATACAAACCCTCATTTGCGAAATTAAAAGGATTATAATAGGTTGCTGTTGAAATTAGTTTATTTTTAGCACCACGCGACCAAATTGTAGACGAAAATGCGGTGAGTTTTCGTCTCAGCCACAGTTGTTTTTTAATTAAATTGCACAGGGCGATCTACATAAGAGTGTCAGGAAATATTCTGCCTTATATAAATTTATACCTGAATCACATCCAACTTCCTGTTTAGCCGGAAATAATGACAACCTGGCGGGCTTATTATGAGAAACAAAAGCGTTTGTTACGAAGGCGTAGAAGGGCCACAACAACAAATTTACTTTTGTTAAGTAGAATTCTGAGATAAAAGTCAGAATTCCGAGATAAAAGTCAGAATTCTGAGTTTTAAGTAAAGTTCCAAGTCAAAATTGTGATATATAAGTCAGAATTCTGAGTTTTAAGTCAGAACTGTGAGATAAAAGTAAAAATTTTGAGTTTTGAGTCAGAATTCTGAGTAAAAGTCAGATTCTGAGTTTTAAGTCAAAATTTTGAGTTTCAAGTAAAAGTGTGAGATAAAAGGCAGAATTCTGAAGTCAGAAATGTGAGATAAAAGTCAATATTTTGAGATTTAAGTCAGAATTCTGAGTTAAATGTCAGAATTCTGAGTTGCAAGTCAAAATCAGAGTTTTAAGTCAGAATTGTGATATAAAAGTCAGCATTCGAGTTTTAAGTCAGAATTGTGAGATAATAGTCAGAATTCTGAGTTTTAAAAATTGTGAGATAAAAGTTAAATTTTGAGTTTTAAGTCAAACTTTTGAGTTTCAAGTTAAATTGTGAGATAGAAGGCAGAATTCTAAAGTCAGAATTGTGAGATAAAAGTCAATATTCTGAGTTTTAAGTCAGAATTCTGGGATAAAAGTCAGAATTCCGAGGTAAAAGTCAGAATTCTGAGTTTTAAGTCAATATCACGAGTTTTAAGTCAATATTGTGAGATAAAAGTCAGAATTCTGAGTTTTAAGTCAGAATTGTGAGATAAAACGCAAAATTCTGAGTTTTAAGTTAGAATTCTCAGATAACAGTAAGATTCTTAGTTTTAAGTAAAAAATTTTGAGTTTCAAGTCAAATTGTGAGATAAAAGGCAGAATTCTGAAGTCTGAATTGTGAGATAAAAGTCAATATTCTAAGATATAAGTTAGACTCTGAGTTTTAAGTAAAAATTTTGAGTTTCAAGTCAAATTGTGATATAAAAGTAAAAATTCTCAGTTTTAAGTCAGAATTGTGAGATAAAAGTCAGAATTCTAAGTTTTAAATCAGAATTCTGAGTTAAAAGTCAGATTTTGAGTTTTAAGTAAAAATGTTGAGTTTCAAGTCAAATTGTGAAATAAAAGGCAGACTTCTGAAGTCAGAGTTGTGAGAAGAAAGTCAATATTCTGAGTTTTAAGTCAGAATTCTGAGATAAAAGTCGGAATTCTGAGTTTTAAGTCAGAATTGTGAGATAAAAGGCAAAATTGTGAGTTTTAAGTTAGAATTCTCAGATAAAAGTAAGATTCTTAGTTTTAAGTAAAAAATTTTGAGTTTCAAGTCAAATTGTGAGATAAAAGGCAGAATTCTGAAGTCTGAATTGTGAGATAATAGTCAATATTCTAAGATATAAGTTAGACTCTGAGTTTTAAGTAAAAATTTTGAGTTTCAAGTCAAATTGTGATATAAAAGTAAAAACTCTCAGTTTTAAGTCAGAATTGTGAGATAAAAGTCAGAATTTTAAGTATTAAATCAGAATTCTGAGTTAAAAGTCACATTTTGAGTTTTAAGTAAAAATGTTGAGTTTCAAATCAATTTGTGAAATAAAAACCAGACTTCTAAAGTCAGAGTTGTGAGAAGAAAGTCAATATTCTGAGTTTTAAGTCAGAATTGTGATATAAAATTCAGAATTCTCAGTTTTAAGTCAGAATAATTGTGAGCTAAAAGTCAAAATTCTGAGTTTTAAATCAGAGCTCAGAGATAAAAATCAGATTCTGAGTTTTCAGTCAAAATTTTGAGTTCTAAGGCAAACTGTGAGATAAAAGGCAGAATTCTGTAGTCAGAATTGTGAGATAAAAGTCAATATTCCGAATTTTAAGCCAGAATTCTGAGATAAAAGTCAGAATTCTGAGTTTTAAGTAAAGTTCCCGTCATAATTGTGAGATAAAAGTCAGAATTCTGAGTTCTGAGTCAGAATTGTGAGATATAAGTAAAAATTCTGAGTTTTAAGTCAGAAATGTGAGACAAAAATCAAAATTCTGAGTGTTCAGTCAGAATTTTACATTAGAAAAAATTTTTTTGTTGTAGATCTTTTACGCCTTCGTAGTCTGTAGACTGAGGAATTACAAACAATAAAATTGGGAAATACATTTCATAACTTTGCTGCTTGTGAGAGATTATATTATGTTATTAACAAATTAATAATAAATATTTTTTGGTGAAAATCCTAGTAATCTGCTGTATTTTCAATAGAATATAATTTAATTTTGAGGTTTTCCTTTTCTTTTCATACTGATATTGTTAAAACTAGTTCATCAAGTCGTAATGTAATTTTTTTGTAAATTTATTGAGGAGTTGTAGTAGCCAGTCATTTTGTAAACCCCTACTGTGGTGCTGATAAAAATTAAATGTAAAATGGAGATAGAATTTTAATTTTCCATATTATTCATTACTTTTTATTTGACCTAAAGCTTCTAAAAATAATTTATATAATCCTCGTGTCTCAATCACAGCGTTATTTATGAATGAATTTCATTTTAATATTAATAACAAGACTATGAAAATAAAACAAACAGGCAATCAATTTTACATTATAACCTACAAACCATGATAATATTGATTATCTGCTTCATTAACTTTGCCAATATAAATTAACTTTATTAAAATACAGAAGGGTTCACTATGTAATATTTATTATGATATGTACACAATAACTGTGTATAAAATAGCTAGCGTTAAAATCTATATTTCTCCTTTTGCTCTTTTGAACGTGCTTGAATTTACATATCGATAAAACATTATTACCCATATATTTTTATGCCGTTTCAATTTCTCGGTGAACGTACATGATTGATCGTTTCTCACTTGGATCTGCAATAATCAAGAGTGGCCTTGCTTTTTGTTTATGTATTGCGGTGTAACCATATTTCCGGTTGAATTTTTCCAAGTTTGAGTCATCTCATTTTATATATGCATATAAAAGTCACAATTTATTATCATATTATAGTAATTACTTTAATAACCCCTGTCAGTATGGTGTTTTTTATAGTACCTGTTTCAGCTTTATCATATACGTTATACGTTAAATGCATAATTAATTACTCATTCTAATAATTGTTATTCTTTTGTCGGAGTTCCGGTTCCGATACGCCTCACCTGGCTGTCAAAAATTCAATTTTTGTTTAACGTTGCTAGCGACAATATGACTTTATGAAAAATATTCCTGAGAGAGTGTCATGCTGAGGCGTGTCCCTGTAATCAAGTGAAAATCGTTGAGAGATAGTGTAGCCTTTAGGGCTTCACCAAATTTCAAGGCCTTTTTAAAAAATTATGGATTTGTAAAAAAATCCCGATTAACCTGTGTTGCACCTAGAAAGTGTTACATAAACTAACGAAGCAGACGATTATTTCGCCTATATCTGTAACATAGTCTGTTAAATCGTATCTTTCGAAATCAAGCAAAATAACGTACCGTTAGCATTAAATATAATAAGACATATTTCGCAAGCGTCATTATTTATTTACTTTTAATAGATAAGAACGCAGAGATAGCTGAAATACGATATCTATCAGTAAATATAAAATGAATGATAAAATCCAGAGAACTAATTTCGTATTCAACATTTACGTCCAATGCTCGTGGCCTACTGCATAATATCCACTTAAATATACACATTACACAAATACATGCAACTTTAAGTGACAGTTTAGGCATGTTTAAACACAAATACTAGAGATTTTAATTAGAGATAAGACAAGGAACTTAGTCGTCCGGCTACTGCCGCTCGAGAGTATTTCCATCTGTGCGACTCGGCCAGAGTTGGGTGTAAGAATTAAAATTGTGGACAGTTGACCCCCTTGGTATGTGTCCACTCACAAAACCGTCTGCCAGCTCGTGCTGGCCCGCAGGGGGGATCGTTAATGATTATGTTCGGGCTGCTAATGAAGCATAAACTAACAAGATCCGTCTTACTTGCCATCATAACCGTTCCACCTAAATAGTGGGTACGTGTAACAGAACTAAGAGATTGTTTCGCATGGTAAGAATTTTTCAGTTGTGGGATACTAATTAATTAACGTAATACATCCAGAGTTTTGATATTAAAAAATATTTTCTAACTGAAAGAAGTAACTATGTTTAAAATAGATAAAATATTACTATTTTTTAACTTGAGCGATAGAAGTTTATCGCATACAGAGAGGCAGTAATGTGATTTTGATCGAGCACTCTCCTACTATAAGTTATACGTGATTTTTTTGTACAACCGTTTCAAAGGAAACTTATTTTTACAAAAACAACAAACAAAAAGTAATTTTTGGTAATAAATTTCATAAACATCTAGTATATTACAATTTATTTCTTTTTCTAATATTACACAGTGTTGTCAATAGTAGCACTAGAAGACGCTAAGAAACTACTACTTTTCCCCACATTTAGGAAGTAAAGTTTGTTGAAAATGCTATTAATGGAAAAAATGGATTTTTCCTCCAGCTGCTAATAATTTGTAATTTTTATTATGAAATCTTCGCAAAAAAAAAAAATCCACTTCTCGGTCGAGGGGCCAAATTTTTAGGCACCTAAGATAAAGTTTGCATCTGGCTCTCCTGAAGGTCCTGTAAAAAAATTCGCCCTGTTAAAAAAGTTACGGCCTCTCGAAACGAGCGATATTTCGAAAAAACTGCAGTTTTAAAAAATTCGTACCGCTGGCGCCGACCCAATAAGAAGTAAAAGAAGAAAAACGATTCTTTATTTTTCCTTCTTCTCACGAGACGCCATGGTCTCGATGTCAATATTTCTTTGGAAAGGCTCCTGAACGTTTCTAAGGTGCACACGTCGGGAGACATTCTCGAAAATGGCAATATCTTTTCTTTTTAAAAAATCATAACTTCTTCATAAGACAAAATCAAGGAAACGATTACTCCTGAGGATTTTCTAAATTTCATCTAGTTTTCGGAAAAAATGTTTCGTTCGTCTACTTCAAACGAGCCGTATTTTATTAAACTCAGAAAGGGTGTCTGAAAAAATCGGGAAAAATGCAAACTTCAAACGTTCAGTCTGAATTTAAAACCACCGTCGAGGAGCTACTTGGCAAAAAATCAAAGCCCGAGGGGTCAAATTAGGTCCGCATCGTAAATTACTGGATCCCGCTGCAGTTTTCAGGCCATCAAAAGCGAATGAAAATGACGAATTTTTATGTATAAGTACCTACCTATGCAAAAACTGACAGTTTGAAATTTCTCCATACTATCCAAGCCACTTTGCCCAGACGGCGATTTAGCACGTTTGTTAATCTAACAAACGTGCCCTTTGATAACGGATTAATTTTTATGATAAAAAAATCAAAGCGATAAATGTGATATCATTTATAAGTGTTTATTAAAGCTTACAAAACATAAGGATTATCCTGCAGGATATGGTAACTCTGAATTGCCACTAGGAAGATAAGAATGACTTCATAAATAAAATGTAAAAACTGAAGATAGTACAGATTTATTTGGAATACGATATCTCTTATCAGATCTTCAGGAAAAAGTTCCAAAAATACATCTGTTGGAGTTTCCGCATTTTCAGGCAGGTTACTTTAACAAAAGGGTTTGTTTATGTTACATAATTTTCATCGTTGGTCCAAACAACAGATTGATTCGTCCACGTCATCATTTCCAATAACTATTTGCAGAGCAATTCATATTCTTCTCCTTCAAAAACAAAAAGATCTTCTGCTGGCAAACTATTTGTAGCTGCACCTACTCCTTCCTCCATAACTCTCTCTATACATATGTTACATCTTTACAGACTCACGATCACTTGGTATATCTTCAAACATAGCATAAATATCATTCTGGCGCATATTCTCCAGATCTCTCATTTGGAACACGAGAGATCTGGAAAATATCGGCAGAATGATCTCCGTATTTAGAAACAGTAATAAAAAAACAACAATGATCAAAATTTCATTTTGCTATGAGAAAGAATAAGGTTTGCTATTTTCCTTTCGTCTAAGTGATCTTTCTATTTTGAAATAGTAATAAAAACAAGAAACAATGATAGTATTCGAAATTTTATTTCACTAAGGAACAATAGTTATTTATGCAACAAGTGCGTAAGGTGAGATTTTTCACGAATGAGTCCCATGATAAAAGCTCACTTTTCGCACGAATTGCATACAATATTTTTTCTACTACCGAAATGGACCTAAATTCTCTAATAATAATGTGAAACGTCAAAATTTACCTATTACGTCAAAACTTCATATGTCATTTAAAAATCACTGTTATAGCCAACTTAATTTTAAATCAGTCAATGTCTATTATTTCTTTGTCTAATGTCAATGTCAAAAATATAAATGAAACTTCAGAATTGTAAAAAATTCAATCATTATTGTTAATGAATACCGAAAATTAGGTGGTATGTTTTATAATAATAATGTGATATTAAATAAATGGACTGCATAAAATTAAATAACCACATTTAACGTTTTTAAAATAAGATATGTTTATTATAGGTGCTCTAATAGGTATGCAATTGTTTAGTATGTTACGTTACGCACTAGTGCGTAAGGTAAAAACACTTTACGCTCTAGTGTGTAAAGTTTAACTTCACGCACTCTGCAGCGTGCGGAAAGTTAGTACTTTAAGATCGGTACTAGTAGAAAAAGTTTTTTATGTATTAAAAATTATACCGTCTAAATGCCTGCCCTCTCGAGCTATACTTTCCTAGCCGAATTGCTATTTTGAAAGTAAACTGAAGTCTTTATAAGAGAGAAAAATTGAAAATAAAAACGTTTTTTTCTATTGTGAACTCAATCCATACTATGATTATCAAATGTTTATTTTCTTTCCTTTTCTAAACTTCACCCGAGGGAGGAAATGAAACATTTTCTTTTTTATTAGTACAAATAGTGGAGCCAATAAGTTGAAGCAGTATACAAATATTTCCGAATGCAACGGAAAATACTTCTCCCACCGTTTTCGAGGATACTGAACACAAACATCGCGGTTAAAGAATATTTTATCCACTCCTACCCCCGCAAACGGCAAAAAACCACCCCTTTTCACAACTTTCACCAGTAATCGCTCGGGTTTTTTTCCGGTAAAGTGGTAATGATATCGTCGAGGATGTGGGGTAGGAGTGGTTTGGCACATCTGAAACTACTTTTTTCTTGTTCAACATCCTCGAAAACGGGAATGGAAATATGTTACGTTGCATTCAGAAATATTTATAATTTTTGCAGGTTTCTCCCGACTGATTGACTTTATTAAAATAACTAATTTGTTATTATTATTAACAATAATTAATTATTTATAATATTATTCGAATATGCTTTTCGATTCAATTCCTATATTGATGTTTTTTTTGCGATGAAGGTGATAAAATAAAACAAAGTCGGTATTGAAATTTTTTTAGAAGCACAGGGATGTGAAAAAATTTTAAAAAGGCATAATTTTTTTTCCCAGGGCGAGGAAAAATGTGAAGAAAATTGAATATCAATATAAAATCACACATCAACCTGTTTTTAATTTCCCGGATGAAGACCGAAGAATAATAAGGAGGCTTCCATCAAAATTTTCAACAGGGGTAGACTAAATTTACTACCACTACTACCACTACCACCATAAAAAAGTTAATCCCCATTTTTAAAAAAGGCAATATGTGCTCGTTACGCAGATAATTACAGACTATAGCTGCTCTATTACCTGTATTTTCAAAAGTAATAGAAATAATTATTTATGACAGGTTTCTCACATAATTCATTGAGAATAATACCCGGAATAATATACAACAGGGTTCCTCAAGAGTCTGCAAACGGCCGATTTTCTCGAATATTACACATTTCAGAAAAAATGTTTCGTATAAAAGTTTTCTAGTTTTTTTAAATCTACTAGAAGATATCAAATTTTCAGTAGGTGTTTAGTTTCAAGGTCATTTTGTGTTTTGTAAAACGATGTATTTTCTATTCCGGCATCTGAAAGACCGTGAAATTCTGCGTATAAATCATTTGAACACATTTTCCCTGGAGAGGATATAGTTGCGAAAATATTCAGCGTTATCTAGAAATTTGAAGACGGTCAATGTCAATGTCAATGTCAAAAAAATGGTTCGTATAAAAGTTTTCAAGTTTTTGGAAATGTATTAGATAAAAATGTTCGATATGTAGAGTTTCAAGGTCATTTGAAAATCGGTTGTTTGCTCCGTAACTATCCTCTTCAGGGATTTAACGTTAAAATGATTTATACGCAGAATTTTATGGTCTTTCAGATGCCTGATTAAATAAATCCATTGTGTCATTTAAAAAACACAAGATGAACTTCAAATGGCTTTAAGGTTAAAACTAAACACCTACCGAATATTGGGAATCTATTATAAGAACCATTTTTTTTAAACGTCTGAAAATCTGCTATTTCTAGACTCTTGGAGAACCCTGTATTTACTAGTAACCAACATGCATTTCTTCCTGACAAATTCGCTACTGCCTTTTGAATCACTAAATTAAATATAGAGCTTCCATTCCTCTTCAGCACCAAAAATTATATATCTCACACTAGAAGAAGAAATTGAAAGATATTTCATTTCCTCGAACCTACACCTATAAGTAAAAGATGTCTTTTAAGTTTGCGGACACTTATCAGAGTCTTTTTGTTCTGACTAACCCAACTTTATGTTGATTCTCAATTGTATCCGCACCGTCTGCTGAATCTCCAATTCTCCTTCAGTGCTCGTATAGACTAGTTATTAAGTTCGATTGAGACCTATCTTTTTGTTATAACCAGCTTGGCCTATGGTCCAAATAAAGTATCTGGACTTGGAGACTACTTCATCAGTTTTACCATTTCTTGGGATACTGACGTGGCCTCGATCAGATTTATTTCCTTATCAAAAATTATTTTAAATTCAAATAAAGGTGAGGTATTTTTGTATAATAAAAAGAACAGAACTCTTCCTCCTTTTCCTCCACACTCCTTACTAAGACCTCATCCTAAGTGAGTAGATCTCTACCTGGCTGTAGGAGCAAATCTTATTCTTTGCTACGCACAAATTTTCGCCTTTTAAGTAAAGAGATGTTACAATCAGATACTCCAAATGTTTCTAATTTGGTAGGTTGAATGGTTGACTATAAAATACTTTACAGAAATCAGTAGAGACAATGAAATTTTGCTCACAATAATCGTAATGATGGAACTCTCCTGTTGTAAATACATGCCTTTCACATATTCCTGCAGATATTTTGCTATGGTATAAAACAAATTGAAGAGCTAAACCTCTTTAGCACCAGCTCCAATCTGTGCTGTATATTTTGTGAACCCCTTGTAGAAAGTATCCTCACAGTGTTCAAAAAGTGAGAGGAAATTTCACCTGCTATGCATTTTACACCTCAATACCGCTAAATTGACTCAAATTCGCTAACATTAACAATTACTATCGTTCTGATAAACTACTGCGATTGCATCAAAGATAATTAATAGTGTGCCCCATAACACACCTGATATTAAATTTTATGTGGACCCCATTCGTGATGAATTATAGCTCTATTCGCTGAATAAGTTGCATTTATCAGTTTCTATCTGTTACACCCACATATCGTGGCACACAATCTGGAATCACATACACACAACTGCACTCTCAGTCCTAGTGCTAATTTTTAAACAGATTGCAACGTGTTCCAGTTAGCAGGTACAGATATTAATGGAGGTGAAACGCCGGAGTGATTTACGCCGGCAAAAGGCAGAGGCGCCTTGGGCTCGTGTAGGAGACACTTGGCTCCGCACTTGCAGATAATGCTCGGCTATTTCCAATGATACAAAAGTGGCAAACTTTACTAGCACCAAAATACAGTTCAATAGCTTTAGGAGTTGCGTAGTTTTCAGGAAAGGAATCTCGCATCATGCTGACTGATGCATAATTTTTTTTGCATTTAGTTACACGAGCAATACATAGTATGAGACTCCCTTGACTAAGGCAGTAAATCAACAGAAACTTATGGCTTTATTACCTTCAATGTACCTAGTCTTGGCGCTGGATTAAATATTAATATGCTCAAGCGCATAATTAAAATCTACAAATCACATAGATAGGTATTGAATTTTCATCTAAATAGTAATTTATTGCTAATTGCCAACTTGAAGTTTTGCTAGAACAAATACAAATGCGGCGGAGCACAATAAATTATTAATAAAATAATGATAATTGTCCACCCACTTCCTAGTAGGTGAGAGCCGAACTCTATAAACGTCAGAAGCGTAATTTAAATAAATCGAATTGCTCTCCAGGTGATAGGCCACTGGGTTACTTTAATGCACACGAGTGGCCGCCGTTTGTGACCAGTTCGGTGCTATATCGTTGAATTATAAAGTGTTGTGGAAGCAGCATATTACTAGGCGTGGTCAGAAAAACGGAAAGGTCTGCATAGGTCGAGCAGTACAACAGTAATTGAAAGCTTTTTAAATGTGTGCGAATAATTATATAACATCGTATTTTCCACATGCACCTCTCGACTCCTAAGGCAGGCGGAAATAATCACGGCTATTCATGGAAAGATGCAGTCGTTACCAACATATGGTTGAATAAGGAGGAATATTTTATCAATTGGTGAAGTATATTCGAAGATGACGATGGGATCGTTATTTTCATTCATAAATTTGTAGCAAAATATTTGACGTTTCATTTTTAACAGTCTACACGCACGTTGTATTCAGATAGCGGTAATTTGGGAGCTTAATAATAAACTAGCATTAAATGAATGATAAATGATATTTGTTTTGATTCAAAGATTATTTATTTTGTTAATTCTACAGAGGAAAACATTAATTATTTATGTCGCCTAGGCCGCCATTTTGAATACAAATTGCCACTTGTTGTATATCATTGAAAAGGGAATTTTAAGCCCTATCGAAGTAAAAAAAATAAAGGGTTCTATTTAAAATTTTCAACATAGGTCCACTTCGGTAACCTCAAAGACAATAAAATGACGCCTTGTACTACGATTTCGTTGTCACCCGTAGTATATATTTCTCTTGTAGTTTTGCTGCCAAAAAAACCGTTTTAATTTTTTTTTTAGTTCCATTATCTTTAGAATTTCTCCATACTAATTGTTTACTTTAACCAGCCGATTCTGAATAAAACAATATTGTTCTGTGATCCTTTCTTAATCTACTGCACATTAGCGTAAATAAAGAATGATTCTAACATTAGATGACTTTTTAAACTTTGTCACGTTGGTGTTGCAACGTTCAATAATTGAAAAAAACAACGAATTTAAAAGTTATCAAAGTTTTTCAACAACAAAAACACCTACGTAAACATAAAATTAATCTCTTACCAAATTATTGTTTATAATCCGACATTAATAGCATTTATTAATTTTTTGAACATAACCTTGGTGAGAGCATTTCAATATTAATTTCATATTTTCGAAAATCACACCTTGACTATCGTAATTAACTGCTTATTAATAATTTTGCCTCTACGATATTTTTAATACATTTTTTTAGCCGCCTATGTTCAGTTTTTCCGATTATTAATGTTTCTCATTATTAAAATTTACAGAACAATTTTTATATAATTAAACTTGAAGAAATCGTTTAGCTTGGAGGCCGCAAGAGTCATCAGTGAAAGATTAACCATTAGAAAAAATGTGGACGTTTGACGAGATCATATCTGAAGATTTAGATGCTGCTCAAAATATAAAAATAGCTGGGACTAATTTGGTCTCAGAAACCGAATGCGTAATACCTAAGAAGGCGAGAATTCTTGGTACAATTTAAAGAATTGTAACAACATTATGTTGTTAACATAAAACATTCTATCAGTAGATATAGTTAATTAATAGATAGGAAACCATTAAACCATTAAATACTTAACGTTTACTAACAATCTTGTAGGTACGATAATATCTTCTAACAGTAAATTACCTTTAATATAATAAATATACAGTGAATTCAAAAAGTCGTTCAGCTAGTATTTCGAAGTAAATCGCTTCGAAAATAATGTTTTTTTTTGTGGAGGAGCATTGTCGTCACCACGGATGGCGTCACGATGCTTGTCACATCGAAAATTTCACATGGAGGCACATGAAGTGAAACGCATTTGGTAAATATTTTCAAGCATTTTACGTTAGTATAAAAATTGTCATACCTGGATGACTATTGTAGAAGTTATGTGTAAGATGAAATATAAGACAAATATTATAATATAGAAATTGTTCATGTAAATTTCGAAATGAAAACTCTAGTAATAAAATAATAGTCTGAATCATAAATAAGTATCTTAAGGCTTTATTAGGGAATTATACAATAACTAGTGTGGAAATTGAATTGATCTCTACCGTGATCCAGCTAGTGATTTAAATGTTCTTTAAAGCTGCTTACGTTTGAGATACCAAAATGGTTGTATCCTGTGAATGCTTTTCCTGAAGTCCTCAATGTTGCTTTTTGCTGGGTTTGACTTTTTAGATGAAAGCTATCAACTATCATTATGCAATTACAACTATTTAATCAAGACTGAGACTGAGATCAAATGTCGAAGATATTTCTTCATTATGTATAGGTTCTTTCGAGCACTAGAAAGATCTGATCAATACACACCCTTAATTATTTGCTCTTTATCTATTTGAAGGTAGGCACTTGTAAAACAATATTTCGATGTGTCCAGAGTATATGTCCAGAAGATCGCCATTTTTAATCGTATATTTGACGAAAATAAACAATAAAAAAATCAGGAAGCTATGCCAAAATAAAATGTAAGAATCACTGAATTGAAATCTTCAAGATAACATCAAGGCACAATATTAAAGCATTTTCGAACAACTCTAATATAAGGCGACTGCTCATTGGGTACGAAATGTAATAAATAGTAGCATTGCCAAGGAAAATCATCATCAATATTCTGGATGCATTGATAAATTAGTAACTGCGATCTAGCAATAGTATAGACGATACAAAAAGTCATGCAGAAACCATTCAAGAACTGGAAGGAGATTGTCAGTCTGATTGTAGTTGCTCAACTAAAACCTATGCAAAAACCGTTCAAAAACTGGAAGGAACCTCGTCATCTAGATCATAATTGCTTTGATGAACTAAAGCTATTTAAGTGAAAATAGTACCACCTTTCAAAGACTTGAAAGCATAGTCAGCTAGTAAGCTGCTTTAGTTTAGCAAAACAACGATGTGGATAATTTCATTTGTTTTTTCTCTCTCTATTAATGGTTTGGGTAATCCGATGTACTGATGGTCCGGTATCCAATTTTCTGGTGGCAGGTGTACATTTAACCTACGGAGCATCGATTTTTCAAATAGTTTCGAGATTACTGATAGTAGACTTATGGGTCTGTACGAAGATACATCTGTTAGTTCTTTGCCTGGCTTTCCAACCATTATAATGTATCCAGTCTTGAAACATTTTGGCAAGTATCCAAACCGTGCAATTGCATTATAAATGTATGTTAGCAGCACTGTCCCCTTCCTTGCTGTTATCAGAGCATTTCCAGGTGACTTTTTTAGATTTAGAACCTTAATTTCTTCTACGATTTTTTTTACTGGCAATGCTTTGATAGGCGTATGTATGACAGGTGTAGAAGATATGCTTTGTTCGATTTCTTGGTCTGCTACGTTACTTATTGATTGAAATACAGAAACTAAGTGTTCTGCAAACAGATTAGCTTTCTCGGCATCGTTTCTTGCGTTATTGTTCTTTCTTATTGGTGGTGCAGGAGTCTTGTAATAAGTAAATCAGGAATTTTCTGGGGGTCGGTTGGCCAATAAGTTGGTGTGCCGGTTGATTAGAATGAGTATCTATCATCTTCTATCGTTTCCAATTCTCTACCTTTAGTTGTTACTAGACGTGAGCACCATCTGGTATGTTTGCTGCAGTCATCACCACCAACAATAAATTTGTTGCCTGATGTTTGAAAGTATTCTTGAAAATCGTTATTTTTTATATTCTATCGAGGTGGGCAATAGACGGCTGCAGTTGTCAGTTCATACGGCAAAGTTGTCACTTTTAGTGCACCGGATTATAGGTGGATTTTTTTGGTAGTACCATCAGAATGGTTGGTGTTATATGCGATAATTGTGATGTGAACAAATCATTCAAAACTTGAAAGGAACCTCTTCAACTAGATCATAAGAAATTAAAATCTTCTAGAACAAACATCATTAGCTAAATCGTAGTGCTTTGACTTATCTGGCTGTCACTACTCTTTCTAGTTTTTGGTTTGGGTGGCTTCTGCAGAATTTTGACGAGCAGAATTGGCTATATTGATCACTTGTAGATGGTACGAAGACTCATACAGAAATCACCAAAGAACTGCTTCATCAAGGCGACCATTCAAAATATGGAAGGGACCTCGTCAGCTACATCATAGTTACTTTGAGTAGATCAAACAAAACCCATCCAAAATCTATAAGGAACATTGTTAACCTGGTGGTATATACTTCATCAAAACAACTGCCATACCTAAACCACCATTCAAAGATTGGAACTGGAAGGGACTGTATGGTCTATAATATTGTTAACCAGACCGTGGTTGCTTTGATAAATGATAAATCAAAGTAACTACAATCTAGCTGATAAAGGTATTCAGTCTTTATATGACTTGTTTATGAGTTTCCACTTCCCAATTGATTTACACTTCTGAGTTCATTCAAAAATTGCGAAAAAGTCGGAAAACGTCAAAGTATTGCTGTAGCAGCCAAAGACATCTTCCTCCGTTTTCGAGGGCGAAGAACACGATGGTGATAATAACTTTTTAGCCACCCTCTCGCAACTACCCCTAAATCGAAAAAATCACTCCTTTTTTCTGTTTGTCGATCCAAGTGTTGCAGGAGCTCGTCGGATCGGGTTTTTTTTTTCGGGGAATACTCATCAAATACTTTCCTTCGATCCAATCGACCCCCATGGGTTGAAACAACAATTGATTTTTTTTTCTAAGGGTAGTTGCAGGAGGGTGGTTAAAAAGGTGTCATGTTCCCCGCCCTCGAAAATGGGACGGTGATGTTTTTGGTTGCTGCCGCAATACTTTTGGGGAAAATGCAGTTTCGGACTAACTAACTATTAACTAGAACTCAGTTGCTTTCGCTTATCTGACATAGTTCCTTCTAGTTTTTGGGTGGATCCTATATGGTTTTCATGCGCAGAATTCAATGTTTGATACACTTTGTTGACGCGAAATTTAGTTGATTTCAACTAATTTACTAGATATGGGTAATTGAAACATTTCACACTCCTAACAAACAATTATTAAATTATTATTGTCAACTTAATAATCGTCCTTTGTACTAATCAATTGTACTTTCACGTATTTTACGGCGTCGGGAGAAGTGAAGCGGCGAATTAGTTCAGGCTGATTTGTATTACCAACCAAGAAGCCATTTTAAGTTCGACCAGCCAATTCTTTTTCGTCGTCCACAAACTCTTCAAGTCACAAATTCATTTGACGAGTTTAATTCAGTTCTTATGTGTTTGTCGGCCTCTTTACGTGATTGAGAGTCGCGTTTATTAATTTTTTTGTAAATTTTTCTATTATTTTCTAATTAGCGTTTTCCTTTCGTCAGCGGCTCGCTAAAAAAATTACATCCGTTATTTTCTATTTCGTGTTATAAATTGAGTATTATTAATTCTCAGTTTATTTGTCTTAGTATCGGTGAAAAACTTGATGTCGGCACTTTTTACGTTAATGTGTCTTAAATAAACCATTTGCTTTATTTACTGTGTGGTCATAATTTCGTAGAAATATGTAAAGAGCCTTTTTGTTGGCAAATAAATTTGTTTAACTTTTTGATAAGAAAATATAAGATACATGTTGTTTATAGCCGAGTTTACTGTTAAATTTTTACGATTTTAACGCCTCAGAATGTTAAAATTTCTATTGCTTGATCTCAACAATTTCGATAAAAATTTTTATAAAATAGCTCATCGAAAACAAGTATTTATTCTGTAAAGTAAATACATTTACTTTTAAAATAAATGCAGAGTTCCTATAACTTAATCTCTTGGAAATTTACTACTTATATGGAATCATTACGTGCAATAAGTTTAACGAGAATTGAAAATTTCTTTACGACGAGGTATAACATTTTATTAGTTATAATTTTTTAAATAATATTGTCGTCGGGTACTCACCTGAAATTTATAGGATTAAGCGAAAGGAATGTTGCTAATGCGTGTATTCTACACGATCTATTGATCTTTATAGCCGTCGCTGAAAATAAATTCTCTGTCAAATATGTTCGTATCACTTTGTGCTTCTCGTATAATTTATTAGCATTAATAGTAATTTACTTGAATGAGTTTTATAATAATGCAATCGCAAGACTAGTAATTAAAGTGTAGGTATATAAGTTCAACGAAGGATCTGGTGAATTTTGTAATATTTATCGATTTAAATTATTAAATATATGGTTGTAATATTATTTCACTTTAATATTATTATTAGACAGTACTGACTTAAGGGGAACAGGTCAATTTTATTTGAAACTGTTTGAACGAAAAACTACCCTTATTAATTTTTTAAATAATTAGTTATGTCATTTGATTTTTATTAGAGCTGAAGGATCCAATGGATACCTTACAGGATAAAAGCTTTTGCACGCGAAATACCTGCTAATTATTTATTTAAAGTTTGACCCAATTTTTCCTGGCCAAAGAATGCAACATTGACAAACAATCTACGAACGGGAATGTACATAATGAATTACAACCATTAAAATTAATTATTTTCAAGCAAACCATATATTCCAAGGTGGTTATCAAACAACTAGAAATAACTATGTCTGCAAGTCAAACCTCTCTTTGGAGCGGTGTAGGAGTTTGCTCTACTTTGTGGGTATTTTTACTGGGAAAAACAGGCACCATTTTTACTTGCAACATAAATAATACCGATAGATAAAATATTGGAGAACAAATCATGAAATCCCGTTTATTATAAAGAAATCGCACCTTAATTGCAATCAACATAATCTTAGTGTTTATTAATCACTGATTAACCTGGCGCGGTGATTTATTCGAACCGGTTTTACTCTAGTTTTTAAAATTCGCTAGGAAATATATCACGTACCTATATAATTAATAACACAACTCCAGTTAAAATTCACTTTGCAAATATTAGCGAATTTTCTTATCTATCAACTGGAGTGTTTTTCACGTGATGGGCATGGAAAACGGAAATATTATTGTGTACAATAAATATGCCCTTGAGAAAAAAAGACATTAAAATAATTAAAGATTACTAAAAGGTCAATTACAAATAAATATATCAATAAAAATTTTGACAACTGTAATGTGATATTTTCATATTTATAAAATAGACGTCTTATTAATCTTATTGCCTAAACCGATAATATTGTGTTTATTTTCTATTGTAGTCTTTTTTTTTTATATAATTATTGGCTTTGGGTACGTAGCCCGTTAGCCACACAGTAGTCTTGGAGATTAAAAATTCATTCGAAACGTCGACTAGTGAAGTTACCCACCTTTAATTTTTAACTGATTTACCGACTAAGTTTCCTGATTTACATTTTATACATTCTTGATTTGTATTGATTTGGTTTTCATTTCATTTGATTTCATGTCACCATATGATTTTAATTGATTTTAATTGATTTTATTTAATTTTATTTGATTTCATTTGATTGGATATTATTTGCTTTTGTTTGCTTTTAATTGATTTTATTTGATTTCATCTGATTTTAATTGATTTTATTTGGTTTTGATTGATTTCATTTGATTTTATTTTATTCGACTTTATTTGATTTACCCCCTTTAATTTTTTATCCGATTTATAGACTAAGTTTCCTTATTAACATTTTATATACGGATACTACTACATGATTTGGATTGATTTGATTTGGCATCCTATTCGATTTTATTTGATTTTATTGGATTTTGTTTGGTTTTATTGGATTTCATTTGATTTCATTTGATTTCATTTGATTTCATTTTATTTGATTTTATTTGAGATTTCATTTCATTTTATTTCATTTTATTATTTCATTTTATTTCGTTTTATTTCATTTTATTTTATTTTATTTGATGTGATTTAATTTGATTTTATTTGATTTTATGTTATTGATTTTATTTGATATTATTTGATTTTGTTTGATTTCATTTGATTTCACTTGATTTCATTTATTTGATGTTATTTCATTTAATTTGATTCTATTTGATGATATTGTTTGATTTGATGTTTTTTCATGTTTGCTGATGTTATTTGATTTAATTCTATTTGGCATTATTTGACATTATTTGATTTTATTTGATCTTATTTGATTTTATTTGATTTATTTGATTTTATTTGATTTTATTTCATTTATTTGGTTTTATTTTATTTAATTCGATTTTATTTTACTTTACTTCATGTTATCTTATTTGACTTTATTTGATTTTATTTGGATTTATTTGATTTATTTAATTTAATTTGATTTCATTTGATGTTATTTGATATGATTTTATATTGTTTTAGGTATGTAATTTGATTTAATTTTATTTGATATTATTAGGTTATATTGTATTTAATTTAATTTTATTTCATGTTTGATTTGATTTCATTTAATTTGATTTATTTTGATGTTATTTTATTTGATATGATTTGATTTGATATTATTTGATTTTATTTTATTTGTATTTATTCGATTATATATGACTTTATGTGATTTAATTTTTTATTTGACTTTATTTCATTTTATTTGACTCTATTTGATTTTATTTGATTTGATTTGATTTGGTTTTATTTGACTTTGTTTCCATTCGATTTTATTTGACTTTGTTTGCATTCGATTTTATTTGACTTCATTAGATTTTATTTGAATTTATTTGATTTATTTAATTTAATTTGATTTAATTTGATGTTATTTGATTTTATTTGATTTGATTTTATATTATTTTAGGTACGTTATTTGATATTATTTGATTTCATTAGAAATAAAATATTTCATGTTTTATTTGTTTTAATTTATTTGATTTATTTTGATGTTATTTTATTTGATATGATTTAATATTAGGTATTTGATTTGATTATGTTTGTATTTATTCGATTTTATTTTTTTTGTATTTATTCGATTGTATGACTGATGGTCGAGATGGTAGAGTACCTGCCTCTCACCCAAAAGTCCCGGGTTCGAATCCCGGTCGTGGCAATGGAAAATACTGTGAGAGGGATTTTTCCATTATACACGAATATTGGATGTGTGTCCCTTGTCTTTAAATGTGTAGCCCCCTCCCGCACAAGGCTCAGCCTTCTGGGATAAAGGGGGTCGTAATTACATGTGGTGTATTTATTATTTATTATTTATTTGACTTTGTGATTTCATTTTTTATTTGATCTCATTTGATTTACTCTATTTCATTTTATTTCATTTGATTTAATTTGATTTAATTTGATTTAATTTGATTTAATATGATTTATTTTATTTCATTTTATTTAATTTGATTAATTTGATTTAATTGGATTTAATTTGATTTAATTTGATTTAATTTGATTAATTTGATTTAATTTGATTTAATTTGATTTAATTTGATTTAATTTGATTTAATTTGATGTTATTTGATGTTAATTGATTTGATTTTATTTATTAGGTATGTTATTTGATATTATTTGATGTTATTTGATTTGATTTTATTTTATTTTAGGTATGTTATTTGATATTATTTGATTTGATTTGATTTTATTTGGTTTCATTTGATTTCATTTGATTTTATTTTATTGTATTAGGTTTTATTTTATTTAATTCATTTTAATTTGATTTTATTTTATGTTATTTGACTTGATTTCATTTAATTTGATTTATTTGATCTTATTTTATTTGATATGATTTGATTGTATTTGATGTTATTTGATTTGATTTGAATAGACTTTGTTCTTATTCGATTTTATTTGACTTTATTTGATTTCATTTGACATTATTTCATTTTATTTGACTTTATTTCATTTTACTTCATTTTATTTGATTTATTTTATCTAATTTAATTTTATTTGATGTTATTTGATTTTGTTTCACTTTATTTTATTTTATGTTATTTGACATTATTTGATTCGATTTGATTTTATTTTATGTGAATTTATTTGATTTACTTCATTTTATTTGATATCATTTGATTTCATTTCATTTCGTTTCGTTTCGTTTCATTTGATTTGATTTGATTTGATTTTATTTGATTTTATTTGATTCTATTTTATTTTATTTGATTTTATTTGATTTTATTTGTTTTTGTTTGATTTTATTTGTTTTTGTTTGATTTTATTTGTTTTTATTTGATTTTATTTGATTTTATTTGATTTGATTTGATTTTATTTGATTTGATTTGATTTTATTTGATTTTATCTGATTTTATTTGATTTTATTGATTTTATTTGATTTTATTTGATTTTATTTGATTTTATTTGATTTTATTTGATTTTATTTGATTTGATTTGATTTTATTTGATTTTATTTGATTTTATTTGATTTTATTTGATTTTATTTGATTTTATTTGATTTTATTTGATTTTATTTGATTTTATTTGATTTTATTTGATTTGATTTTATTTGATTTGATTTTATTTGATTTTATTTAATTGGAATTGATTGGGTTGGATTGGATTGGAATAGATTGGATTAGATTGGATTAGATTGGAATAGATTAGATTGGATTTGATTCGATTCGATTCCTTTTGATTTTATTTATACTTTATACCATAATACTCGTAAGCAACATATTGTAACCGTAGCAGGAGTTTTTCCTAAAAATGTATTATTATAAGATGTTATATAGATGACCGGAGACACAAATCAAACATTAGTGCAACTAGGTACGTTTGGTAACTCACCGCGGCATTTTAGATGCCTGCCTCTTCAATTTATTTGTTATTATGATTACCCCAACTAAATGCACTTACCATTATTTTGTGCATCATCTATTTGATAAATTAATAGCAGGCAATATATCAACTTAATTTCATAATAACTTAGATATACAGTATTCTCTTCACACGCAATTAAGACATCAATTTAACATTAATTAAATATCGAGGAAGAGTTTTTATAAATAATTTATCATCGTGAGGTCCAATTTAGTTAGAATATTTGCTGTCAGCCACCGCTAATGTTGTTAATTTATAAACAAGGGAAGTCGAGCAAGTTGAAAAGGTAACACGTGTTGCCGCAGATGAGACTGTTGAGTTTCAGCGATTTATTTAGTACAGTTTATATTAGCTTCGCTATAAGCGTTTGATTCGCTCTGTTGGTGTAATTTATACCGCCGGCGCCGATTTGAAATTAATTAAACATCCGAGCCAAGTAAGGAACATAATGGTGGTTGTAGTGCGAAATTTGGAATAAGTAGCAAATAATTCGAACGTTGTTATTTACTACAAAATATTAATGAATTATATGCGACTGGCAACCCTAATGTATAAGGTAGGTTTTGTATGGATTTAGTCATAAACAGGACTGTAATATTTCAATATTATCTTCAATTGTCTTGAATAGTAAATCCTCATAATCCACTGAGAATTCCAATTTAGTGTCAGATTCTAATATTTGTGTCAAAAAAGGATGTTTAAAAAACCGATTTTTCAAGGATTGGTGCACAAAATTAAAAAAATAATATCTTCTTAAACGTTATTATTTTCAAGACTTTCTAATGCTAAAACAATGATTTTGTTTACCGGCCAATAATCAGTTTTGAACATGCGTAAACTAATTACTTGCATCATTGCCTCAGATATGATATTGCCTACGATATATAATTATTATGACAGCTTTATTGAAATAAATTAAGTCGTTTATATAAGTTTATTATTAAGTGCTATATTTTTTCATTAAATAAGTAATTCATGCAGAAAATGATCTTAATTTCTTTTCATAAATAACCGAAAACATTACACGCATTAGTGCCAAAGTAATAGACCATACAGAGGGAACTTTTTATTTATTTGTTCAGTGGTTTTGATCTTCCCTTTGAGGTGGGCTTGGCCTGGTCGGAAACGTTGCAAGTGCATACGCTATTTTTACGAAATAAAATTAATTTATGTGAAAACTTTTGAAAATTGTCCTTTCCAGACATTCTTCTAATACTTATAAGGTTTTAATCTGATGTGATAAATACTGTCAACATTAAATAAATTGTACTATTTTCCGTTTTCATTATTTTCTGTTGCATAATCGTTAATAGTCCCATTATCTGCAAGTATCGGAAACAAGAACAAAGTAGTTTATCCGATTTTTGTTGTTGCAGTTCTAATATAATGGCAAAATCGGTTGAAGGAAATAATACGTTATTACATCCATATTACAATTAACCACTTTGATCTGTATAACGCTCAGCTTCCTTATTGACTAAATGATAAAGTGTGCATTTTCTCAATAGCCTAATTCACGTTTATATTTAAATGCCATATAAAGTTTTATCACTTCGGCATAATTGTGTTTTATTATTTAGCGCAGTTGTTTTCTTGGCATTAGTGCTTTATAAATTGTTATTATTCTTATGTATATCGCCTAGCAGAGCGCTCGGGCATGGGCGTATTGCGGCGTCATAAATCACTGATGTGATAATATATTTCTACACTGTGAGGTACTTTTCATCTCGACAATCTAGTTTCGCTATCACAGACTTCTAATAAATGGCAACGCCAACATTACAAATTATTTAATTGCATTTCGTGCTATGCAAGGCAGCCAGGCGTCCTTTCCAGGCGTGCCTAAAATAGCGTTTTGAGTGTTTAAAAAATTCGTCAGTACGGTTGCACAAGTGCATGAAGATTGGCGATAATTGTGGAAGGAAACTGCATGGGTTTGTTTTTTTGAAAGTTGCAAAAACCCTGCTTCGTTTTGGCTCTCGTAGCTTCCAAAAAAATGAAAACAAATTACTACTCTGGAAACATGCTTCTTTTTCAGAATTATTATCTAGTTCATTTTTATACAAGAGTGAATTTGGAAGAATATTTTAGGGAGAAACTTTTGATGTGTTACTAACCGAAATTAACTAATTATGTATACAGGGTGATTCAGCTAACCCGTTCATTGAAAATTGAGAGCAAGATTTTGAAAATTTGGACCAATAAGAACAAACTTTACAGCGATTATTTCACTCAGAAATTATTAACCAATGAAACTACTACAATTTTTAAATTTGGACCAATGACAGCAGTATTATATCGATAAAATCCCTGAAGAAAAAGTTTTATCAACAGTAAAAACACAAGACCTTTTTTTTATCGGATAAATTTCTCTTCGTAACGAAACAATTTTGCCAAATAGTAATTTTAAGAGAAAAACTGACATGAAAAAATCGCGAGACCGGAGGTCGAGCGATTTTGTCAAATGTCAGTTTTTCGAGCAAAATTACTGATTGGCAAAATTTTGAGTTACAAAGAAATTTATCCATAAAGAAAAAGCTCGAGTGTTTTTTCGCAAGATAAATTAACGACAGAATATGTGAACGAACAACAACAATAATTATTTTTATTTATACAATAATTTAAAGGAACAGTTATTAAAAATACAGTTGTTATAAATGGTTTGGTTTGGTGTACTGATTTTAAAGTGACGTGCGACTACTAGATGTACACTGATTTTGAGGAGCAGGCATGTTTATCGGTGATAAAAAACGATGCACCTTTTTTATCGCTGTCAAAGTGACAAAACGTGACTGTCAAATAGACTTTTTCATATAGGAGTTAATTTATCGCGAATAAAATCATTCTTTATGTCAACTGTCACTTAATACGTTACTTTGACATTTCGTCGTTAAAGATATGTTTTTGTATTTAAATAATTTATTCGTGAAATATTCTCCGCAAATACCATTCGTGCTTGAAAATTTTACCTATAAATTTTTTCTCGAGCGATATTGCCAACATTAATATTACTCGTGTAGATTGGTCACTTTATTATCAAAAATTAAATCCCTCGCGCTAAAGCGCTCGTGATTTAATTAGATAATAAAGTGGCCAATTTACACTCTTAATATTACTAGGCAATATGGCTCTCGAAAAAAATTTAACGATAAAATTTTAAGCACTTATGATATTACATACGATAATTGCATTGTAAATGACAATTATACAAAAATTTATCGCGAAAATTTTATTGTCAGCTAAAACGTCAGTTGAATCAATATTTCGTGTGTTCTATATTTTGTTCTGGAAATAGCCTAACAAATATGTTTCGTGCTTAAAAATAATCTGAATTGACGATTTTTGTTTCTCACTTCCAGTTAATTGAAAATAACTAAAAAAATTTAACGCTGTGTACCTGTCGATTTATTTATAATTAAGAGTGTTAATTTGTGTAATATTGTGTTCAAAAAACTAAAAATACGCCATTTTTTTTTCTACCTTCTACATACGAAAGTACCCAAATATACAGCACGAATACTCTTAATGCCTGAAATTTATTCTCAAAAGTAGGGAACACTTGCAGATTAACGAGTTTTATTTCTCACTTACTATTAACTAAAAATGTGAACTAAATAATTGAACGCTGTGCACCTGTCGATTTATTTGTAATTAATTGTGTTATGTTGTGTAATTTTGTTTTTAAATAAGTAAAAATAAGACACTTCCTTCTACCTCCTATAAACCGAAAAGAACCCAAGTATACAGAGTGGAGGAAAAAATATTTTTAATGCCTTAAAAAAAATGTTTTCTGAAAAGTAGGAAACACTTGTGAATTGACGATTTTTGTTTCTCACTTACAGTTAATTGAAAATTAAAAAAAAAATTTAACGCTGTGCACCTGTCGATTTGCTTATAATTGAGTGTGCTATTTTATGTAATGTGTTCAAAGAAGTAAAAATATATATTAACTAAAAATGTGAACTAAATAATTGAACGCTGTCCACCTGTCGATTTATTTGTAATTAATTGTGTTATTTTGTGTAATTTTGTATTTAAATAAGTAAAAATACGACACTTCCTCCTACCTCCTACAGACCGAAAAGAACCCAAGTATACGCAGAGTGGAGGAAAAATAGTTTTAATGCTTTAAATGTTTTATCAAAAGTAGGGAATACTTGAAAATTTTTATTTTTCACTTACAGTTAATTAAAAGTAACGAGAAAAATTAAACGCTGTGCACCTGTCGATTTATTTATAATTAAGTGTGTTATTCGTGTAATCTTGTGTTCAAAAAAGTAAAAACACGCCATGTTTTTCTATCGTCTACATACCGAAAAGAACCCAAATATACAGAATGGAGAAAAAAATATTCTTAATGTCCGATATTCTCAAATGTAGGGAACACTTGCAGATTAACGAGTTTTGTTTATCACTTAAAATTAACTAAAAATGTGAACTAATTAATTGAACGCTGTGCACCTGTCGATTTATTTGTAATTAATGTGTTATTTTGTGTAATCTTGTGTTCAAAAATGTAAAGATACGTCATATTTTTTTACCTTCTACATACCGAAAAGAACCCATATACAGAATGGAGAAAAATATATTCTTAATGCCTGAAATTCACTCACAAAAGTGGAGTACAATTGCGGATTAACGAGTTTTGTTTCTCACTTGAAATCAATTAAAAATGTGACCTAAATATTTAAACGCTGTGCACCTGTCGATTTATTTATAATTAAGTGTATTATTTCGTGTAATCTTGTGTTTAAAGTAGTAAAAGACGCCTCTTTTTTCTACCTTGTACAGATCGAAAAGAAACCAAGTATAGGGAGTGGAGAATACAGATTGAAATATCACTTAATTCTTCATCACATAGAGCAATGAAATGCAGGATGTTCCGTGTAAAAAAATGTACTTTTAGGCAGTTGAAATTAGTCAGAATTAATTAATTGTTTGGTAAATAACACAATGTCAAATTACACATTATCTGAAAGTTGATACCTAGCCCATATCTTGTTACCACAAATTTTCGTTTCCATCGATGGCAAGCATTTTAATAATAAACTCAAAACCAAATAAAAAAAAAATTAAAACATCTAAAAAACCATTAGTTTTTCATATAGGTTGTGCCACAATAATAAAAAATGCAGATTTTAGCGCAGAAATAAAAAATGTAAAAATTATAGGATACTCCTTTTAAAATAGGAAGTTGATAGCCATTTCTGGTATAACCGGAGGTGCCGGAAGAGAGGAAATATTTAGATTAATAGAACTTCATTAAAAACCCTGATTCCAAATTTCAAAAAAAATACTCCAGTGGGACGTAAATAAACTTGTATTGGGCCGGTTAGCTGTACAGGGTGAATACCAATAACTCATTTTAATTTTAAGGGATGGTAGGTCCCTTAATGGTAGGCCATATATCAAAAATAAAAAATATATGCCTTGTAGTTTTCGAGAAAGAAAATAAATTAAAATACGTCAACATTTTCAGAACTTCTTAACTGACCTATCTCAAGAGAAAATACATCAGGATAGGTCTTTGCCTCTGGCATTCACCTTGTTTTTTGCAATCATAAATTCACTAGTTTTTGCTGCCACTGTCAATTAACTTGTCTCGGACCGCAAATTTATGAAAGATCGTCGAACGGCGGATTAACTTTATTAGATGTTTTTGTCACGTTTTTTACGTTAGTACTTGGATTCTGTGACTTGGGTACAAGGCATGTTGTTCACCCCATAAGTGGGTCAGTAGCGGTACTCAAAAGTTTACCAGAATTTTAGGTAGGGTAGGTCAGTTTTTCAACTTTCTTTTTTACATTTTTTTATTGGTACCTAATTTGTGTTATAAATATCAACAAAAACCCTCTCTTAAAATTAAAATGAGTTATTGGTATTCACCCTGTATAGTTTATAAATAAAACTTTATTTGGGTTTTATGCAAGCACAATAATAACAAAAAAATATCCAATTTCATATACCTTTTTATTTTAGTCATCTTAAAAAATTTCGAAATATTATCTTTCGTATTTTTTCTATTAAATCTATATTTTGGCCTATAAAACATTTCGTACCTATATTTTATCATTTCTCCTCCGAATTTCAAATTTTCCACGAAAATGCCATGAATGCTAGTATGATTTCTTCTACTTCCTCTTTCAGCGGGTCTGACGTACCCTCCTCGTTTTCCCTCATTTCCTCGTGGTATTCCAGCTCTTCCTCTGTTCCTGTATTTAGAATAATTCCTCAAAATATTGTTCCTACAAATTTGCTCTTTATCTCCCAGTAACTTCCCATCCTCATCTTTGTAGAAGACTACTTGACTTTGGTATCCCTTCCTGATATCCTTTACGTCCTTGAAATTCTTTATTTCCTTTTTCTGATATTTTTCTTCTATACTTTTTAATTCTTCTTCCATGGATTTTCTTTTTAGTGTTCTACACATACATTTTACTCACTTTCTCTGTTCGAGATATATTTGCCTTTATCCTATTCTGTTTGTATCTGCAGCATAGGTTGTCTTAGTCGTGTTTTAATTTTCAGTTCATTTTTACATTCCTCATTCATCCATTCCTTTTTCTTATTATACCTGTTAGTTATCGTTAAATTATTTTTGAGCGTCACTTTTATGGCACCTTCCATTTTGTTACACCTTTCTTCTTTTCCCTCTCCAGTTTGAGTGTTATTATTATTACATTCTTCTTTAATATTTTTCATGTATATTGTTTAAATGTTATTTGTGGCATTTCATAAATTATTTCTTTGCTTTTCTTTTTTGGGATTTATTACCACATTCCTCGAGGTTCCTATCCAAAAAATTCGATTTATCTAAAAAATTAATATTATTTAGTATACTTTTCAACATTTCTATGGTAAGTATCTATGGAAATGATATAAACAATTTTTATTTTATGCCGTGTTATTCTACACGTTACATAAAAATCTAAAGCTTAAACTTTGAAAAAGGAAACGGATATAGTTTCCGAAACGTCAGCGCAGTATTTTTGTATTAATTTAATTCCTATTAGTTGTCAAAAAACACCCTCTAACTGATCCTCTGACATTACGTCAAAGGCGTAGAGGTTATTTCCCAGTTTTAAACCGGTTAATTTGAATATTTTTTAGATAAATCGAATTTTTTGGATAGGAATCTCGAGGAATGTGGTAATAAATCCCAAAAAAGAAAAGGAAAGAAATAATTTTTCATGTAATTTGATACTTGAGAACAGTCTCGTTATTGAACTATATGATATAGAAAAATTTACAATGAAATAAATAAGTAGTTGAAATTAGAAGTTATACATTGTTCAAGATTCTAGTTGCAACTCCAGTAATAGCAGTACTATGTTAATGACACATGCACACATTTACCTTGCGTTCATTATTGTTACATTTTCTTGTAGCAATCTGCAAATTCCATAAGTGTCTAAATACAGGTTGTGCATTTACAGTTCCATACCTTTTTCTTAAATTTAAGTGAGTAGGCAGTAAATCGCATTACTGAGATTAAATTTTTTGATGGCAGTGCGAGATAAACAACAAATTAGCCTAGATTCTGAAAATCCTTTCTACGGTGTACATGTGTAATTCTATTCAAATTGTTGGTGATATATTATACCATATAGGCTATCTTTAATTAGTGTTTGCTGTAAGAAGTGTATAATATGACATTGCGTAAGTAATAAATAGAATTAGAACCTTGTGTACAATTATTTTTAGCAATAAAATTTGTGTTTGGAATAACTTAAACATTAAATGGTTACCAATAAGGTGAATATTTTCAAATTGGAAGGAGGTATCGAGATGAGGTTCTTGTGACCTTCTTCTGGAATAAACCGGCTAACTAATAAGGACATTGCTACAATAAAGAACGGTAGATACGAGATACATTGTAACTCTTGTCATTTTGCAAAATTTCTTTGATTCAAATTCTCTCACATTCGGATCTGTGAACAAAACACAAACAATTTAAAAATAAAAAATAATCGGTATTCTGGCGATATTCAAGTCTAGCCGGTACACTACCCCCGAAAATGTTTTCATTTCATTACGTATAAAAAAAACATTAATTGAAATCAAAAATAATAATTTGATTTAATTAATATTATTTTTTTGGACAATAAACTATGTCCGGTATGATAAATGCCACATTATAACTTGATTGATTGATTTAGTTGAACAAGCGGAAGCGCAGCAAAAACACGTAACATGCTGGATTTCCAGCTTTTTATACTCAAAATTAATAATAACAATAATCATAAACAGTTACTTATATACCTGCAATGCTGCAATTAAAAGTTATTAACATTATTTATAAATATTTAATGAGCTGTCTTGTACACAGTCATCGTTAAAGCAAGTTTTTGTGGGAGAAAATTATGCGTTTTTCTTGCACATATTTACACTAAATTGTTTTCAAGTGTAGTTGTCACAGTACCAAATAAATTTGCTAATATCCTTCTTTTTATGGGCCGTCTGCGAGAACTACTTTCTTACCAATCAACGTCGCACGCTTCGTAAGTGGAATTAATAATATATTTTCGATGTGTCTTTGCCTCGCTGCTAAATGACATTAATTAGTATCAATGAATAACTGTAAGTGATTTTCCGATCTTAATTTTAACGCATTAAAGACAGTTAAATTAAACAAAAAGAAATGTTAATGGATAGAATGTGTAATAGATCCACGTGAATATTTTAATCAGCGGCGTTTAGAACATTTAGGATTAGAAAAAGGTATAATTAGGTTGTCAATCAATGTTAGTTATACAATAGCGAAAAATTTAGAAATAAATTGGTTACGTTCAAGACACAACGTATGATGGAAAAAATAAACTTTTATTCATAGAAATAGCCATATCTGCGATGTTACAGTTGAAAATAATACTTTGATTGAACTGAGAAAATTTTAAGAGAATTGTATGATAACTCACACACAAAATTTAAACCACAACGTACAAACTGATGCATCAGAGAAAAAATATAAAAATTTTATTTGGATCGCTTCCTTTAGCTTTTTATACTGGAATAATTTTTACTCAAACAAATTACTATTTTTATTTTATTGATAATTTCCTTAATTTTTAATGTCAACCTTCTTTGTACTACTTTTTATGTTATGGCAAAATTCTACTTTCTAAAGTTTGCAAAGCGACAAGAAAAAACATAACCCATGAACTTAATTGTTTGAAAAAAAAAATGTTAATTTTGGCCTTTCAAACACATACCCTACTAACATTTTGGGGAGTTTTCTGTCTACGTGAAGCATCATTTTGCATGGGCTTATGAAGGAGCAATGTATATTGAAATTAATATACCTACATACTTACGAAAGTTAATACTTATATCTACGCATAATCTTGTGAAGAAATTAATCGACTGTATTTGATATAAAAAATCTACTTGCGAAATAATACGTATAAGAAAGCTACAACAATTAATCATAGTACAATTACTTGGACGTAATGGCCTAAGCTTACTGTTTCAATATTTTTTCGCGCGAGAACTATTTGCGGGTCGGGCACGTACACCTAGACGAACAATTCATAATCACATATCAGAGATTCGATCTCGTGTCATTAATAATATTATATTGCAACTTACGTGGTAGGAGATTCAAACGCTGCACTACGAGAGAAACCTTTATCATTTATTTTACGATTTTTAAAATCCCTGCATGTACCAATAATTAATCGCACGCCTATTCTCGCACAATACCTTTGATTGTGTATTGATTACGACGTAGATATAAGTAATGAATATAAGCTGCTCAAAATTTGAAGCGGTAAGTAAGTACTCCCCAAAAATTGGACCACCCAATGGCTGTAAAATTAATAGGTTTAGTGGAGGGAAATTAGTCAAAATAATTGATGAAAAGTGATGTAATCGGGAAGTTGAATTTTTTCTTTGTTTTCTTTTTATACATGCAAATGAGTCGAAAACCGAAAAAATTAGCAAAATCAGGCTGAGGCTTCGCGAGAAAAGCGCATAAAAGTGCATTTTTGATGCATTTCGAGTGCATCGCTACACTACTTTTTAAATATCTCCGGCTCTATTGGTCGTAGAAAAATTTAAAAAAAAAAACAAGATACTCGTAAATGAATAGCCTATCAAACTGTTGGGGTAGGCATAGTTACATTAAAAGTGCATCCTAACCTCAAAAAATTCAAGTTTCTCGGTTTATTTTTTTTAACTAATGTAGTAAGTGGGGTAAAAATCTTCTGATCTTTACAAAAATTTGAAAAAATATGTATTTTTATGCTGTAAATACGTGATTAAATTAAAAAATATAAGTATATATTTTTACGGTCACTATATTGAACATTTTAGAAAAAAATTAAAACGCTTGCCATTTTATGCAAAATGGTCGTACGGTAAACTTTTTTTTTAAAGAGTAGGTCTATTTATGTACCTACTTTTTTGTGAACATATACCAGAATCTGTTTATCAAGTTAAAATGTCGTTTTTTTTATTAAAAAAAAAATTTATTTCACTTTTCATATCTTTTATGCCAGATTATCATATAAGTTTTGTTCTTATTTAACAGGTCCCTATTTAAAAAAACTAAGTACATATGATGGTTACCTGAAATTTTACATTTTGTCAGAAATCTCGAAAACAAAACAAAATATTGCGATTTTTTTCGTCATATTACTCGACATAACATTCCACAATTTTGCCTTAATCTAACCTTGTTTGTATCTCTTACGGTTTACGAGATCCTAATGATGAGGCTCGAATTTGACTCTCCTGTATAGTTTGTATTATCAATTAAATATACAGCGTGTCCCATTTTGCTTGGAACCACTCATATAAAAAGTTTATTTTTAATGTCCGATTTAGATAATTTTTGTTAAATATACCTAGATTATTGTATTGTATTAAATTTTACAAAACATAATAGCGTGGCCTACTATGATTTTTTTTCGTGCCAAAAAATGGTGAAATCTTATTAGCCATAAATTTATTTCAAATCTGAGTGAGCCACAGCATTCGGCAATCCCTCAAATGTGTTTGTATCAAATTTCGTTGAAAAAGTCGTATATTTGGGTTTTTCCTGAGAGAAATAAAAATTCAGAAATTGTCGAAGGAATTTAACTGTTACATGGGATTGCGTATTCATGAAAAGAGTGCCTTGACTGAAATAACTGTCAAATTCATTGTTAAAAAAACAGTAAGTAACGCTCAATTTAAAAATTTTTAATTATCAAACAATTTTTAAGCTTTCACACTATATGACTAACAAACAAATAATTAAAAAGCAGTGACACAAATGTTTACCTAAAAATATTACAAAATAAATAAATAAATAGAACAATTAAATGGTTCTCTCAACTAAGCCGCCTTCAATTTCTACATTTATCTATCCTCTCACGATTATTACGAACGACATTTCTAAGTTCTTCCCTCGAGATTTTTTGATAAGCTAGTGTAATTCTGTCACATAGTTCCTGCCTATTTTGTGGTCGAGATTTATAAACTTTGCTTTTAAGAGTGCCACACAAATAAAAATCAAGGGGTGTTAAATCCGGCGATCTTGGTGGCCAGACTATCAATGAACTACTACGTCCAATCCACCTATCGGGAAAAGTTTTGATTGAGCCACGTCCTGACAATTACTGCATGGTGTAGAGTACTGCATGGTGTGGAGTACATTCATCTTGTTAGAAATATAACTGTTGTCTTCCCTAAAGGTTTTGAAACTCGTTTCAAAACTGATTTCTCAAGAACTCCAGAAAATTTAAATTGTTTACATTTTCATTAACAAAATAGGGACCAATTAAGCGCTCGTTCAAAATACCAAACCAGACATTTATTTTTTGTGAATATTGACTTCTGCAATTGATTACCCAATTGGGATTTTCCTCTGCCCAAAATATACAATTCTGTGAGGAAACCACAACGTTTGTGGTGAATGTGCTATAAGATTATTCTTTTTTAAATCTGGGTCATTCAAATATTCTTTTTGAGCCCAAAAGCAACACTCAAACCTTTTTTATTCGTTACCTGCTTGCAAAGTATGAAAATATTTAGGTTTGTATAGTTATCGGTTATGATTTTTTAAGCACCTCCAAATGGTATTTCGAGTTGTTTAAATTTATAGCAGCATTCCTTAAGCTTGAACGAGAGTTTTCGTCAAAATATGCCAAAATAGCGTAATCATTAAGCTGCCTCTGGTGGCCAGATTCTCTAATATTTGTTTCTGAAACACTACCGGTATAATTAAAACATTTTATTATTTTTCGAATGGTGCCGTCGTTAAGTGGCGGCCGTCGATTTGGATTTCTTCTATTAAATTCTTGGGCAGCTTCTCTTGACGATCTCACATTATCACTAACAATTTTAATAATCTCTATTTTTTCTTGAAAAGTTAACCTTTGCGCTGGCATAATTATTATGATAATAAGCAGGAATATAAATAAGCAATATCTACTCATCAACAATTCATTTGACAGTCATTTCAGTCAAAGACACTCATTTCATAAATACACAATCCCATGCAACAGTTAAATTTCTTCGGCAATTTCTGATTTTTTTTTATCTCAGGAAAAATCCAAAAATACGACTTTTTCAACGAAATTTGGTACAAACACATTTGGGGGGTTGCCGAATATAGTGGCGCGCTCAGATTTGAAAAAAATTCACTAATAAGATATCACCATTTTCTGACCCAAAAAAAATCATATAGGCCACGTTATTATGTTTTGTAAAATTTAATATAAGACACGGTGTAAGATAATTAGGTGGTAAAACGCCTCAATGTATCGTATGGTTAGAATGTCTCCAAACTGTTAACGCATCGTAAGACAAAGAGAGAGAGAGTGTGTGGCCACCAGGGCCGCGCGGGCTGCGGCTCGTATCGTCCCTAGTTAATTTACACCATTCGATGCAGAAAAATATGTAGAACACGATTGTTGAAAAATTATGTGTTTAAATTGTCGGCTACTATGCAAAAAAAAATAAAAACCATAAATGAAATTGGACGCCGGCACGTTTAACTCGAAACGCTGCTAAAACCGTTCGAGTTATGAAAAAAATTAACATAAACAATTTTATAGAGAACTAAATTTCCTATAAAAAAAGTCAGTGGTGGCATTAGTCTACCTTTAATAGTTCTGGTGTGAGGGCGCCTCAAATTCGCGCGCTGATCTTTTGTTAAATTAAACTTATCGTTTTCCAGCGCACAACTTTCAGGCCCACGGTGTAAGAATTGTCTTACACCGTGCTCACGCCTAAAATATTTAAGATAGACATATGCCGTCACTGACTTTTTTATAGCAAATTTAGTTCTCTATAAAATTGTTTATGTTAATTTTTTTCATAACTCGAACGGTTTTAGGAGCGTTTCGAATTAAACGTGCCGGCGTCCAATTTCATTTATGGTTTTTATTTTTTTTTGCATAGTAGCCGACAATTTAAACACATAATTTTTCAACAATCATGTTCTACATATTTTTCTGCATCGAATGGTATATTTTTCGACCTAGTAAAATGAAGTGGAAATTAACTAGGGACGATACGGGCCGCAGCCCGCGCGGCCCTGGTGGCCACACACTCTCTCTCTTTGTCTTACGATTTCGCGTCTCTAGCGTTAACAGTTTGGAGACATTCTAATTGAGGCGTTTCATCACCTAATTATCTTACACCATGATATAAGACAAAGATGTGCTTTTCAAAGATTTATATTTAAAAAAATATATCTAAATCTAAAAACTCTTTATATGGGTGGTACCAAGCAATATGTACGATGGCTCTGAAGGGCCACAGTAAAAATTAAAAAATAACTAGAAATTTCTACTCTAAAACTAGAAGTTTCTACTTTAAAACTAGAAATTTCAACTTTGAAAACTAGAAATTTCTACTTTGTAAGTAGAAAATTGAAAACTGGAAATTTCTACTTTAGTTATAAGTAGAAATTTCCAGTTTTAAAGTAGAAATTTCTAGTTTTAAAGTAGAAATTTCTAGTTTTAAAGTAGAAATTTCTAGTTTTTTTTAAATTTTTACTGTGGCCCTTCAGAGCCATCGTAAAATATGGGACACGCTGTATTAAGAATTTTTTTTTCAAAAGTTTCATTTGTTTGCCTCTCGACAGTTATAGTTAATCCCTTTCTAGTAAGTTGCTCCTTCTACATGAATGACCATAAACCAAATTGACTTTTAAATTATTGTTTTGCCTTAACTGGGTAACTGCACTAAATGTTAACATAGCGTGAAAGCACACGTCTGTACGCACGCGCAGCTTAAAAACTGCCACGCGTATAAGTTAATAATTTATTAAGTCGATATACCTTGTATGGTGACAAGCAGTTACAATCAAAGGTAATGCGGAACGTTTTGTTTTCTTATAAACGCTCTTGCGTTCCTTTGCTGCGTATCAGCCTTTTACTCCGTCATTCCGATAGCGATAGAGGTATTTAATAAGTCATAGGCGGCCCTAGCACATCGTTTTAATTAATATATAAAATTTTAATTCCTCCAGAAAAGTTGTTTCAAAAACCGCTTTAATAGAACCCTTGGAGATATTTTACGTAAAAAACGAGATGCAGGCAACTAAATTTGAAAGGTCGCATCAGCGGAATTAAATAACGAAACAAGTAAGCCATCGACGACTGATGATCTCTCTCCATTAGTAGACAGCAGACAAAAAATACATTCCACTATTGTTCATGTTCACCTTTTCTTGTTTATTGTTTGAATTTGGTCAAAAATATTCTCCTAACTGGTACCTTTTTTAGTGCTTTTACTTACCAACGTACGCCGCTGTTACAAATATTTATCATTAACTATCGTATCTCTCGTTTATTTTTTACGACGAGTATAAATAATAAATATACACTGCATCGACATTGTTTACTTCTTGCATGAATTGTTTATGTGATCTACTTGACAAAATATTTGCTTATCGCTAATTACTATCAAAATTTACTGTGCATACCATTGATTACTAGAATCGATACCGTATGGATAATGGTGCTGCGCAAAGGATAGGCAGGACAATGACAAGCAATTTGTAATAGATTATTATTATTCAGCACGCAATAATTATGGCTTTATTTGCACAGTCTCGTGGTCTTCCCGAGGGAAATCCCGCAACAAATAGGAGCAGGACAACAATGAAATCTTGCGAAACAATATATGTAAATAAAAATAAATGTCCTACATATTTTATTTATTTAATAATTGTAATAGTACTTTGATTGTCCGAAAGTGAAACCCATTGCTTTTTCATACTATTTACAAACATATCAATGCGTTTCATTCATTTCGCAGTTAGGCTCGTATTTTTTCCGCCTTATATAATAGACGAATACTGAGACCTGAGTAATCGAAACACCTATCAGTTTCATATCCTGAAACAGCAGCTAATCTCACTTTATTTGAGCGATTCCCAGAAGCAAGACATAACTCCTGCATTAATAATTACTTTTTACTACATCATGCCCGGCAAGGCCATTATTGGAGTTTTTTTTTAATTCAATTTAGTAAACATTCTTGTCCTGCTTTGCTTCTCCATCGGTTATTTACCATAGAATACCAACTATAAAATGTACTTGTCCTCGTAAATAATTCGCTAAACGGCAAATTACTGTATAAAATTGATTTTCTGTAATTTATTTATGCAAAACTAAATCAACTATAATTTCAAACTCAATGCAAACGCTGATGAGTCAGTGTCGACAAATTGTCACCTGCAACAAAAACAAAATTATTAAATATCAAATTGTGTTAGCAGCAAAAAGTGTTATAAGTTAATGTTTCTGTAATGAAAGTTATAATTACAGTACCGAAAATAATAATGTTCGAGTGTAATTTGATAATATTCCATTAAATAATTTAATAAGTTATTAAGTTTATTAACGTAAGAAAAGCCGAGCTCAATATTAGATAATTTTTTTAACTGATAAAATATTTACCCATACCATGCATATTCGGTGCTTATTTTTGGTTTTTATAATGCATTAAGACAGTTAAATCTTTTCAATTTGACTACCTAACGCATATTTTTTATTTAGGTAATTATTTTCTTACTTTTATGTATTAATATGGAATTAGATAAAAAATCAGTAGAGAAGCAGAAGCACTTGGAACAGTTAGATTAACGCTAACGTAAAAAAATAGAAGTGCATAAATTTGTTTTTTCTAGCCCAATGGTGGCAGAAAAGAAAAAAATAATTGGCAGGTACCGAAAAGTACCACCATTTCGTTTCTTTCGAAAAATTGAACTACCACACCAAATGGGGGCTCTAAGTATGGGAATAGATAGTTTAATCACCGCCAGATGATACCAACTTGGTTGGCGAAACGCGCGTCGAGTGCAAAAATATTATTTTGGTGTTTGATGGAACTGCCTCACGAAGGGTTCCACACCTCTCCAGGATGGGAAGATTGAAGACTGTAGATGTCACTTTGAATTTGAAGACCCAACAAGAGTAGGAATCATGAGAAATGTACCGGGGCATCGAATTCCACTGATGTTCGTAGTACAAAATCTGTTTGGTAAAGTAACACCTGAGAGCTAGTATGAAGTTTCAGAGGAAAAGATGATTTGCTGCCTTCGTCTTTTAGTTCAGATATCTTAATGGCAAAGCTGTAGAAGTTTGTGGAATGATTGAAGAAAGTGCCTAGTCACTTTGAATTTGAAGATTTGAAGAAAATTTAAATAATGTAAAACCTTGACCTAGAATCCCATAATTCTGATTTTTCTGGTAAACAAACTGTCTAAGAAATATGGAGCTTGAGAGCAAATGATCGATGTTGTATTCTCTCTATTAGCTAGCTTATGGTCTCCGATGAAATTTTTCATAAACTGACTATGAACAGCAGAAATGACAGTTCTCGGATAGATTAGATAAGACCTAACAGATTAACTATCATGCAGAACTATAGAATTCCAACCTTCTCCAATCTGTTATTTTTATAGAAGCTACTCAGCACAAGTAGCAACAATGCACCAGCAGCATAGAAAAAATGTCTGGATGTCGAATAAAGCTTTATAGCTTTATCGCTCTCACTATAAAGTTACAGGCAATAATACAGGAGCCTGTACAGGAAGATAGGTGATCGATTGCCGAAAGAGAATTTCTATTACGGAGCTAAAAGGCAATTTATGAATGGGATTTGATAGTTAAGTGAATACATTTACTTTTAGTAAAATTTTAAGGGAAGTCTCCGAAATAATGGTCCTATGCATGCATAGGACTAGTTCGAGTTCGCATCAACGTCGGTTAAGAAACTTATTCTAGATTGTCTCTTTCGAATGATTCTTCACCAGGCGTACACATGCTACTTTTACGAAAGTGATCCAGTACCCTATTCGGACACCCACCAGTCAGGCCACCAGCACCAGCCAGTCGAATTTCGATTCAGTTCCGAAAATTTTACGATTTGTTGCCAATGCAGGGCAGCTCACTTCCCATTTCGACATTGATTACGGATCAGAGAGGATTTCCTCAGCACGTGCAATGAAGAGAGAACTTTAAACCTCCGCATCCCAACGCAACCACTAAGGATCAATCTTAATAAGAATTGATCATGAGACATTTGGAATGCGAGATATTTCCAATAGTCCAATCCTCGTACTGTTGAAGACTCCTCTCACGAGAATCAAATTCCAAAGTATTGGAATTTAATTTAATGCTTTTTATTTTGGTGGACATTTCGATTAATCGCTTAGTTTCGAAGGAATTCGGCAAAACCGGAAAAGCTCCCAAATTTCAATTTTTCTTTACATCACGGCTGAAGCTCCACTCAGGAATTTGGGCAAACTCAAATTATTCATAATAGAGAACTACTTGAAGGATTAAAATAGTTTCCACAACTATACCAGTTTCTGGAAGGCAGAATTCTAATTTAGTTAGACTAATCAGGCAAAAATAAAATTTTGGGGATTGGGAACTGAGTCGAAAATATAAAAAAAGGTGTCCATGGAATTTCATATTCCTTGCACACCATACAAATCTATAAGTTTGTCTGTTAGTGCATTCTGTGAGTCAGACGAACGTACAAATATTTGGGGAGTCAATCAAACTACCGCTCCCCCCCGTTTTCGAGGATGCTGAGAACGATGGTGATGTTTTTTCTGCTCCCCGAGTTGATCCTACCCCTTAAACGGCCAAAAACCACCCCCAAAGAGGGAGAATCGCGTATTCGACGTCTTCCACCGGCAAAACTTATGTCATCCCCCGTTTTTAAGGATGCTGAACACGGTGATGTTAGTTCTGCTCCACGAGGCAAACCAACCCCCGAACGGCCAAAAACCACCCTCCAAGGGGGTCAAAAATGTGTTTCGCGCTACAAACGAGAAAACCCACGTTATCTCTCGTTTTTTAGTATGCTGGGCAAGAGAAAAATATGACCAAGTCACCTCGACCCCCGTGAGCCCCTCCAGCGGCCAAAAACTACACCTGTTTTGGGTTTTTTTTCTCTAATTAACTGCAACGGATGAGAGAGTGTAAATTATTATTATTATATTTTGTAAGCTCATTGAAGAGGAGGGTCTGAGGAACGTGGAATCTGGTAGCAACTCATGTGCTCACGCATACACGGGATCGAAAAACGTTTATTTGCTTCTTTGATCTTCGGAATGGAATAAAATGCATTCAAAATTACGCGAGCTTGGTCGCCTAGCATAATAACAAAAACGTGGTTTCTGTTAGGGCCGGATTATGATTCAGAGTTTTGATAAGTACTTTAAAAAAGTACTCCCATTACCCAGCACAAGTAGGCAACATTTTTATCCCAGTACTAACTGCAAGTACTTTGAAAAGTACTTAGAGTATTAAGTAATTTACTTGAAATTTAAAATTTAAGTACCCAGTACAACATAATTACTCAGTGAATTACTCTAAGTACTAAAAGTCTAGAGTACTTTAAAATACTCTAAGTATTCAGGATCCTTAAAAACGGGGGATGACATAAGTTTTGCCGGTGGAACACGTCGAATACGCGATTCCCCCTCTTTGGGGGTGGTTTTTGGCCGTTTATGGAGTAGAATCAACTCGGGAAGCAGAACTAACATCACCATCGTGTTCAGCATCCTCGAAAACGGGGGATGACATAAGTTTTGCCGGTGGAAGACGTCGAATACGCGATTCTCCCTCTTTGGGGGTGGTTTTTGGCCGTTTAGGGGGTAGGATCAACTCGGGGAGCAGAGCTAACATCACCATCGTGTTCAGCATCCTCGAGAACGGGGGATGACATAAGTTTTGCCGGTGGAAGACGTCGAATACGCGATTCTCCCTCTTTGGGGGTGGTTTTTGGCCGTTTAAGGGGTAGGATCAACTCGGGGAGCAGAACTAACATCACCATCGTGTTCAGCATCCTCGAAAACGGGGGATGACAAGTTTTGCCGGTGGAAGACGTCGAATACGCGATTCTCACCATTTGGGGGCGGTTCTTTGGCCGTTTGGGGGGTAGGATCAACTCGGGGAGCAGAACTAACTTCACCATCGTGTTCAGCGTCCTCGAAAACGGGGGATGACATAAGTTTTGCCGGTGGAAGACGTCGAATACGCGATTCTCCCTCTTTGGGGGTGGTTTTTGGCCGTTTAGGGGGTAGGATCAACTCGGGGAGCAGAGTTAACATCACCATCGTGTTCAGCATCCTCGAGAACGGGGGATGACATAAGTTTTGCCGGTGGAAGACGTCGAATACGCGATTCTCCCTCTTTGGGGGTGGTTTTTGGCCGTTTAAGGGGTAGGATCAACTCGGAGAGCAGAACTAACATCACCATCGTGTTCAGCATCCTCGAAAACGGGGGATGACAAGTTTTGCCGGTGGAAGACGTCGAATACGCGATTCTCACCATTTGGGGGCGGTTCTTTGGCCGTTTGGGGGGTAGGATCAACTCGGGGAGCAGAACTAACTTCACCATCGTGTTCAGCATCCTCGAAAACGGGGGATGACATAAGTTTTGCCGGTGGAAGACGTCGAATACGCGATTCTCACCATTTGGGGGCGGTATTTTGGCCGTTTGGGGGGTAGGGTCAACTCAGGGAGCAGAAAAAACATCACCATCGTTCTCAGCATCCTCGAAAACGGGTGGAGGAAGTAGTTTGGTTGACTCCCCAAATATTTGTATTTTTCAAGGTTTTTTCCGACTCACAGAATGCACTATGTTGGTCTGCCTCTATGAAAATAATAAGTAGGTAACACAGATTGCAAAAGTTACTACTTGAAAATTTAACTCAGAGTTAAAAAGGACCCCCAAACTTTTAGTACCATGCTCCTTCAGCACTTCGCTGCCATGAAAATGGCTTAGTCAACAAAAGTGAAGGTTTCTTACAATGAAAAGGCATTATATTTAGTGATTTCATATGGAAGCTTTTGCTCATCATTAATACACATTACAGAAAAAATAGAGCCTCAGAATTGATCCTTGGTGACTATCTGAATTTGGAAACAGAAAACACATTAAATATTTTACAAATTGATGATATTGATGATTCCACTTAATGCTGATTAAATGCAATATTAAATTATTGGTGTTAATACTAACACTGCTATTACTTTATGATAATATAAAATCAGGTACTTATCAAATTTTATTAAAAGCATATTTTAAATGCTATTTATGCTATAGCATAATTTTTGTATGTATTTTACATCTTTTTCGTTTTCTTTTGCATACATTTTTTTCTGGCTTCTGTTTCCTGTCTTTCTACTTTTTCATACTTTTTTCGTAGTTATTTTTCTGATTATTCTGCAGGAAAAGTAAAATTTTCTTCAACACATTTTTGGAAACTCCTATCACATATCTTAAATCATTAAATGGATTACTTTTCGACTATGTATTGATGACTTTAATTAACCTTTTTTGCTTCTATTGGGTATGGGTATCTTGGAAACGATAAAAGATACAATGTAGGTTGAATCACATCAGATGTAGAGGTCATCAAGGCTTACTACAATGTGCAAAAATATTTAAGTAATATCAACTCGTTTTTGTTTCATAGGCAAAAAACTGATTTTTGTCATTTTCATTTTTCTATTATAACTTCTTCATTTATGAAAACCTTTTATTGCTGTATTTTCATTCTTTTCTGATGTAGATTTTGAAAAAATTTAATATTTTTGCTAACTTTTTTAAATTTTGAAATATTAATATGTGTATTAATTCAAGAAATGCAGTAAATAAATATCTAAATCGCTTTACAAAGCGTCCACAGCCACACGAGATAAATTATTACAACAAGAACGCAACTTTGACAGATATCTATTTGAAATAATTTTTTACATCGCCTACTTGAAAATTAAAAGAAATTTTAATTTTTTTGTTTTTTAAAAGCCTAATATTATTTATAAATGACTTTGTTTAGGATTTATACAAGCATAATAATAACAAACATATCAAAATTGATATACTCATATTTATGTTTCATCTCTAAACATGCTATTATTAAATTCATTGGACTTTCTCTAATACATTATGAATATTGTATTAAAATTATAAAATTCAAAACGTCTAAACACAAATTATTAAAAAAAATTTTTTTTAACTCACCATAAAATTCATTCATTATGGTCACCAATTAAAAATCGAAGTCTACAAGAAAGAGAATTGTAAAATAAACCTAATATTATTTGAATGATCTGTAGGTACCTAAAAAATATTTAATCAATAAATCAAAATATATTTTGAGTGCTTTTTGTTTTATTTCATAAAAATTAGGAAGGAAAATAAAAAATTAAAATAATGGTGATACTCCATTATTTTTTAAAATAAACCATTGTAAAATTTGGTTTCATCCAAGCCATAGCCCAGCTATAACTTGTATTTGATAAATGAAAGTTGGTGATAATGTTTTAAAATCTAAAAGAGAGAAAAAAATATTATAATTTTTTCAAAATCTGCATCAAAATGTGCTCCAAGAATGAAAAAATATTTTCATAAATAAAGGGATTATAAAGAAAAAATGATAATCACAAAAATCAGTTTTTTGCTTATGAAGCAAAAACGAGTTGATTTTACTAATATATTTTTGCACATAAGTATACAGATAAACTTTTCTCTATAAACATGTTTTTCATGATGGCTCTGTTAATTTTTATCTTTTTTATTTTCTTTTCGTACACACTTTCCTGCAAGGCGATTTAGGAAGCATCCGGAAGCATTAAATTAACGAGTTGCTTATTAAATTGCAAATCCACTCAAATAAGGTTTACATAAAATGTCCCTCTTATAAGTACAGTTAAACAGGATAAACGTATAGTAAATTGCGTTTGCACTATTGTCTTTTGGTGGAAGCAATTCGCGAGAAGAACACAATAGGAAAAGAAAAGTATGCCGTTTATAATCAAAGAGCAGCTAGTTAGTTACGCCAAGTAATAGAGAGCACGCGTCATGACAGTATATTTTATTACGCTACCACGTGCTATCTTGAGAAAAATTGTTTATATTTTTCCAGATAAAACGGTAAAGCGCAGTAAATCTCGTGGCAAGAATGGCGCTGTTAACTTATAGTATTATTATCCTCTGAAAAGATATACAACGTACCTAACAAATGGCTATGTGGAGTTTTTTGTTACAAAAAAGGATATAATATATTTATAAATACAAGTAGAAATTTGATGGATCAAAAAATTAATATTTGCAGATAACTTTGTCAAATTATGAAAACAATCAGGAAAAATTTAAGCTCAAAAGTTTGATATTTTTACTAGTTTGTATTCTTTATCTCTGATGAATAAATTATTATTATTATTATTATTTCTTTAAAATTTATTTTCGCAGAATTTGGAAAACTCATCAGCGACTATAGTTTTCTAATAAAAATCCTGCAACATTATGGTTTTAGTAGTTTAGTAGTTTAGTAGTTCAGTCGGATTCAGATGTATCTAAATATATAGCCCTCCTCCCACACAATGCTGTGGCGTTGAAAGACTTAATAGTTTCTATCAAAAATAAAGTACCTTAGAAGCCGTAATCCTTTCCAACAAATTTAATTGTTATCTTTGTTTGCTATATTTCGTGCGTAATTATAAATTGGATTAAGTGAAATGACTCGCGAGAGTGGAGGATAATCTACTTGTGAGCTAAAACTAGAGTAAATAAAACAAACCGACCTAATTTAAGATGCAATCTAACAGTACTATTTTATCAGTCAGCATATGAATAATGCGATATAACTTCTAATAAGAAACTTCAAACAAGTCTTCATGTTAGTTTCATTTGACTCTTTCACCTCGCAAATCCACCTACAATCAAACAGCGAACAGCTTTCTAGCATTCCATTCATCTTTTTAAAAACGGACTGTAATTCGATATACTGCATGCCCCACTAAAAATGCAAAACAAGTCGCATAACATCTAATGGAGAGACTAACAGGTCGGTAAAAAATAACGCGTTTTTTCAATGGGCATTATAAACAACCGAGAAGATACTATATTTATATAAACCAGTTTGAAGTAAGGAAATTATTTCGCTGCACAACTGACCATAGATCACAATGTGTTTAAGTTGAAGTTGGAAATATGGAACATATTTCTTTAACGCTTGTAATATTTTCTTTAGTGATTTTATTACCTTTTTTGTTAATACAAGAAATATTCCCAAAAGAAGCACTTATATGCCGAATTATAAACAAAAGTCGTAGCAATAGACCAATTTTCCTTTAGACAAGTGCTCTGTGACGATTATGGACAACATTAAAAAACACATTAAGATTGAGATCATTTCAATGCTTAAATGAAAAACTTGTGGAAGCAACAAGACTCTTAAAAAACTAAAACTCATGAATCGAAACTATTATAATGTAAATTGTGATGTAATGTACGAAATAATTCTGTACGTGTGACATAACCATCAAATACCTGAAAATGGCATTTTTGCACTTTTAGGTTAGGATGTATCAGACGGATTAAATGACATCAAGACAAATATTTGGTCAAATGGAAAATAACTGACATCGCCGTTCAGGTTCTCGTCCGTCCATATAGATCTTACATGAAAGCTAATGTCATCGTTTAGCTTACCGTCCGACCTAATAGATTTATAGGATGGCGTAGGCATCGCGTCAAGAGGATGATTTGTGACCGTCTTGACATTTTTTAAGATGTTAATGTAATGTTGAATGTATAAGAGTATACCTTTATATTTAATAGAATATAGAATTCACATTTTCAACTAATGTAGCATGAGGTAATATGTCATTTCAAAAATATTTTGATTATAAACTAATCAAGATCGATAAATAGTCATTAAGAGCAATATTTAGTTAAGTAGAAAACAACTTACATCGCCGGCACCGTCTCGGTTCTCGTCCGACCAAATAGATCCTATGACGACCGACGAGCCGGAAGATTATTAGAATTTTATTTAAATGAAAGGAACCAACACGTCAGTGACACTGGAATGAAATCTGATATCTTCAGCACTAAATAAAGTCCCTCAAGGGTCAGTTTTAGGTCCCACAATTTTTTTATTCTACATAAATAACTTCCCAAACTTAAACATGTAAACAATAATAATAATGCGAAGAAACCCGAGAACCTAGTATTTTTCAATAATAATAATAATATAATAAGTAGTTACTTAAGTCAAATTTAATTTTAATAAATTTTAAATACATATTTTAACATTAGAAATGTTTCTGGTTTCGCAGTTTCATGTTGCATATTGTAAAGCATGACGTAGGCAGAATAACGTTTCAGAACGATAGACGTCAAAATTACACTTTTTCGTTCGCTCCTCCTGAGTCTAAAATCAGAGCGGGGCCGTGCAAATCACGATGTAGTTCAAAGTTCGACCCTCTACCTTGAATATTTTACCAGAACGGTCTTTCGGCGGCGTTTTTTCGTTTGGAAATAGTGTTTTCGTGTTTTTGCAATTTTTTCGAGATTAGGTACCTTCTTTGTACAAAATAACTGACACCGTTCAGGTTCTCGTCCGTCCAAATAGATCTTACATGAAAGCTGACGTCATCGTTTAGCTTACACCGTCCGACCTAATAGTGAAGTTCCAGCAACGAAACCTATTCCCCCCCCCCCGTTTTCGAGGGTGGTGAAAACGAAAAACATAGTGGATGAAGTTTTTAGCGACCGCAACCCCCTCAAATGGCCAAAAACTACCCCTTTTTCGCGTTTTCCCGTTGTAAGGCTAGTAAAACCCGTGATTGAGGGAAATTAGCTGGGACATTAGGGTTTGATAAAACAGAAAGACTAGCAGCAGGAGAGAGCTACCCTTGGGGGTTGTACAACCCTTCCGGAGGGTTGAAAAATGAGTTTTCTTTTCTTTTTTCTGTAATCTTTATACCCCCGTTCTTGGGGAAGCTGAACAAGGAAAAATTAGCTTCATCAACATCCCAATTACATACCCCTTCTAACCCCGCGCTGCCGAGCCTGCTTACTAGCGAAAGCTTAGGAAGGTGGTTTTTCCCATTTGATGGGGTAAGACAGACGTTGATGAAACAATGAAATTCAATCTGATCCCTTCAGCACCAAGTCCCTCAAGGGGCAGCGAGCGGAGGACTGACTTCACTCACTCATAGCGATATTAGGAGTAAAGCAACATTGCCGCGGTTAGTACTTTGGATGGGTGACTATCCACGGAAAGACGCGGTCTCGCTTCCCAACTTCTAGCGGCTTGTATATCAGCTATATCGCAGAAGCAATACAACTGTAGGCGAGAGGTGTATTGAGGATATACCATCCTTCGGAGGGGATGTAAAGCAGTCGGTCCCTTGTCTATTAAATGTTAGGCAAGTAAAAAATCCCTACGATAAGAGGTTCGGCAAAATTTACAGGTTGGGGGTTGCTCGTCTCCTGGCGTTGGTGATTGGCCTCTGTAGCGTAAATAGGCCGACGTTAAATAAGTGATTAAAAAAAAAGTCCCTCAAGGGTCAGTTTTAGGTTCCACACTTTTTTATTCCACAAAAACAACCTACCTAACTTAAACATATAAGCAATAATAGTAATAATAATATAATAATAAATAGTTATTTAAGTCAACCATAATTTTAATAAATTTTACCTTTTTAATGTTTTTTACTTATCTTTATATAATATTTTCTATTTTATAGTATGGATTTTAGTCTCCCTAGTTTGTTTTACGTATTATATTGTTTGTATTCTTTGACGTTTGTAATTTTTTGTAGTTACAACTATAGCAATAATTATGAGTTATAGAGGAAGCTGATGCTTGGCAAATAGCCCACGGGGTGTTTTTACGTTTCCCCTAATGCCTCCGTAATTTTTCTCACCAACTGTTCGGTCTCCTAATTTTCTTGATCTTCGAATGAAGAACAGGATGCTCTTCATATCGTAATTTACTTTTAAAACGCTCCTGTACTAAAGATTTTTGCTTTAGTTTCCTAAACTTCCCACATTGTTCCAAGACTTAATTATTATAGGCTCCTGTCCCCTACAAGGTTCCCGACTACTGATTTAGCAATTTTATCTAACTTCTCATCCCTGGAACCCTAGCGCGACTTGGCACCGATATGAGGTTACCTCCTTTGTAGAAGGTGGACTCTTCTAAGACATCACTGCACACCTAGACTAGAGCTGACCCCGTCCTAGAACAACAGATCATTTTTACAGTCACCAATCTTAACTCCTAACCTCTTCCAAATTTGCTCTTGCAAGTATGGTTTAAACCTCCGCCTGGAACGTTGAGATGTACAGACCTAGAGCAAAAATCTTCTGTATCCAGAAATATCCCCAACCTCGACGTCCATCTCTCAACCACCCAAAGCCCAAAGAAACGTTCATTTGTCCCGCTTTCCATTTTCCTTGTTTAGCAGACTCAACTGTTTTTGCTTCAAACACCACCTGGAAAGTAAAGATAAGAATCTCCTCCAGCCTTACGATTAACGCGTTTAAATTGTCAACTGACTGAGCTGCTCATTGTCAGATAAGCCCACGAGACGAGCGTTGGCGAGAAGGTAAGTAAATAATTTGGAGAGTAAATCATTTTTATTGATTTGTCAAAAAAATTAGCAAGAGTCAATACACATCTGCCAAAAATCTATTCAAGTCTTGTCTTGTCTTGTCTTACAAACTTTAAACCGTATTTTTTAATAATATTTTGTTTTTTATATAAGTTGTAGCAAAGGATTCTCTGCGACCAAAATCTAGGTGGGCATTATTACCTTTCTATGTCACGTCATGAAAGACCAAGAGGCTCAGTATCGCAGAAAAAGATCGACAGAAATATCTTGTAACGAAGCGATTTTTTCGTTACTAGTTCCTGTTAAATATAATATTATTCGATACACCCCGCATAGAATTAAGTTATTGTTTTCCGCATTTTTATATTATTATCACCTGTAACCAGTTAATTAATTTGATTTATAATATAATCTGTCCTGTTATTAATAAGTAATCAATAAATCCGTAGACGTGTCGATGCAGCGCTCCAGCAGTTAAAACGCTGCCCTACGTCAGAGCCTCGCCGGGGCGCATTTATTCACTGCGCTGCGCTCCCTTCCATTCCGCTATTTTATAGAAGATTAATATTCCGAATCCGGGAGAGCTGAAGTGAGTCGAGAGCTGTCATCGAGAGCAAGCAGACACCCACCAATTTCAACCAAGTTCCTCCGTGACGCCTTTACTCACTGCGCTGCTTATTTTGCGTTCATCCCCACTACTCCGATATTTTATGGAGCATTGATAGTTCAAATTTGACACAACTATCTTCAGTACCCGTCCGCTGCTGTGCCTGACCAGACGTGCCTAAGTAAGCAGAATTTTAAGCCCTACTAGATTTAGTTACGTAACTAGATGAGAGCTATTATAGTAATAACCGCATTTGCTAATCTTGTTCCTGTTTATGTGATAAATATATAACTAGACCTGAATAAATCTAATTGTGATACTAGCTGTGCCTCTAATTCCGCAACGAAGTCTAATTTTCCCTAACGACCCACTGGAATATCCGTTTCTTCACTGTAGCTGCCTGAGTAGTGGTGTTTCTGCACTATAAACAGAAACTGTCGCCCGAGTAAAGCACCGCCGCCGCCTCGAGTGCCATAGTGACACTTTCTTGCCTAACACCGAAGTACGTCACAACCTTTGAGCTTAGTTCGTAAGGAAGTTAAAATTAGGCAATGAATTCCATATCTTTGTCGTTCGAGATAGAAATAATGTGTTACGTGATTTTTTACATAAGGTTTCTTACATTATCGCGTAAAATTTGATTTCACTTTCACAGCTTTCCAAACAAAAAAAGTGACTATAGCAATCACTAACTTGAAAACAAATACATACAATAGAGCCATTGCCGTGTATTGGAATGACTCGTGCTTTCTTTATGTTAGACTACATCTGAGTATTATTGACATACTAACAAATCCTGACCTCAGGATTATGATAATCTAAATTTTTTATTATGTCACAAGCTGCATGCTATAATATAATCGCAGTGTCACATCACGGTAAAAAGACGGCTTCTTTTCAGCGGTAATCAACAATAGATTAATGTCATGTCTTGAGCCCTTGTCGCTATGATCTGGGTCTAGTGTCAATCAGTTGGAAAAATCAGTTTACAGCATAGCATGGCAATAATGTTATACATTTCAATGGTATGACCCTTTCTTTTAGTTTCATTTGTTTAAATATTCATCGTTGTGAAAGTTCCTGTTGCAATAACGTCATTTTAAAAATGTATACACAAAACATTAGTTGCATAAGTTAGTATATTGACAGGTTAAGTTGGTTTTATACAGGATGGCTACTAAGTAATGTAAAATATTTGGCGAGGTTTTTTCTGAAAATCAAAGAGTTAAATTTGAATTTTGGTATGTAGGTGCTTGCTATAATTAAGTTTAAGATTTGGCAGAGACGATTTCCAAAACATAAGGCCTAGAAACAAAAACATAAATTACATGATATCGATTACATTTTTAGAATTTCCCTTAAGGATTCTCGCCAGGATCCAAAATCGAACCCAAAAGTCCTTGGAGAATCAAGTGCTTTTGGCTTGACTTGCCTCTCAATCAAACAATCACATATCCTGGGACACGCTGTATACTAGTATGGATCAAATGTAGTAGCTCTAAGTTGTAGTTTTTTTGTACTGAAAAAGATGTAATGGATTTTACAACTAATGAATTGCTCTACTATTCTAATGAGATTCCTGCCGATACTTCAGGACGTAATTACTCCTGATTGTTTGCTCGCGGAGTGATTAACTTAAATTTTTTAACTAATAATAATTAGACTTTCCTCTTTGTTGCGCTGATAAATGAACACATCAGTCTAGGTAAATGATGAAATACGACAGACCATAATCGAACATGCAAACTAGTGTGTGTATTAAGTAACATTTTTAAATCCTGCCGAGAAATTACTTACATATTGGCTCTCAATCACTTTATTTACGTTTGCTTCGTTATAATCTTGTTATTCTACAAAAACTGTGTTCCATTTAGAATGATTGAATATAGTTGCAGTGGGAAAAAATCAGAGCATTTGCATAAAATCGCAATATTAGCGTGCGGTAAAGTCATTTATTTATAATTTTAATTAAGCACTTCTAGGACATGGATAATATATGAACAATCTTTACGGTTTTTTTCTTAATTCTCATTTAAATAACGTTTATTTTATTGTGCAAAAATCTGCATTCTTAACACACATATAAATCAATGAAAATATCGAATGCTCTATGTAAATAAATATGGCGCAATAAATTATTTGAGAGACGCCAAACGTTAAGTTATAAGATGCGAACATGCACATTATCGCGATTAGAGAGTTGTTTACGGAGGAAAGGTTGCTGGGATCTGCATTTTGTAATTTAAAACAAACTCTCTGTATATTTAGTAGAGATTATTTTCATGTAGAGTAGACAGTGGAAAAATTGGTATTTTAATATGTATGAGCAGAAAAAAACTTGTCCAAAAACTGAAACATTAATCAATATTTAGTATTTAAATAATTATAAACGAATCATTTTCCCATGCCAAAAAAATGTATACAATGACGTCTGGTAAATCACGTAGTGTAAAGACACAACAAAAGAACTTAATTACCGTGGAATTGTGCGCAAAAGATCTAAACGACCGCAAGATCGAATAATTCTAGATATCCAACAAGAACTGCTGAAGATAGAGTGAAAACCCATTGAAAGCAATTAAATCCATATAGACATGGGTCGAATTGTGATCAAATTATATCTACTGCGGTTTATTTTTCGGTTTTTGTTTAAACTACGTAATTTGGAATTTATTTTATTTGACTTGATTTAAATAAATCAGAGAATATAGAAAGGTAGGCGTTTTAATTAAAATAATGCCTATGTTTAATTGATACATGCACATATGTAGGAGATAGTGTGCCTGATTGACTGTAATTTTATTAGCATAATATTTGAATATATTACTAATTAGGTATATGAAGATAATATCAACACTAGTGTATTGTTTATGAAGGCTTTCCATTGATCTGATGTTTATGGTGGGGAGGATGTGTAAAGGATTTAAGTTATTACGTTCTGTTTAGAAGTATGGTAGAAAAACATTATGACCATGCTCCAAATCAACAAGTAAATAACGTATAAGAGCCAATCGTATGTCTCCATCTGGATTGATTCCAATATTTATAAAATAATCCGTTTTGGAAATATTTATTATTTGCTGGCCTTACACCAAATTTATTTACCTTTGAACAAGCTTTTGCAGCGTTACATTGTCACTGCGGTCTTTCGAACATAAATATTTATTTATGTGTAACCGAATACTTCTAAGTTGGATAAAGCGACTATGTGCGGATTTTGTCGCCAAGACGATTAATGGAATTTATGGTAACAACTGTAAGACTGCACATTGAGTGCCTCAGTCATTATACGTTGCATTTTCATGTCTCTAAACAACATAAAAGGTGTTCTCTAATCCTTTAATTCTCAAGCAGTTGCTATGACTCTTACTGTAAAATGTGCATATAGACATTTCAAGTATTTAATAGGCTCTGGTTTGTCCAGTGTCAGTGGTTGTAGGTGGGAGTTTACAAGAGGGCTTGCGCAAACAACTTGGTTTTATCGATGTGATGACGGTTTTTGTTTTGGTGTGTAATGTTAGTAGAGATGTTGCTTTTCCGTAATTTTGGAAAGTTGCGAATGTTACCGTAATACTTGAGAATTTTCGAGAACTTTCAAGAATTTTCGAGAACTTTCGAGATTTCTCAGTACCTGCCTGACGTATAATTTTTTAAAGTTGCAAATTTTTTTGTAATGTAATAAACAAAACACTGTCAGTTTACTTAAAACATATATTCATTAATTTATAAAATAAATAGACGACAAACTTATAATAAACAAAAACAACAAACTCAAAATATTTTCCATTTAACGGTTTTGAACCAGACGGAACCTATTGAGAATATTCCCGAGAACGTTACCGGGAAAGTGACCGAGAACGTTACCACGAAAGTTACGGTAAAGTTCGGATTTTAGGGAACGCTAGGTAATTTTGGGGGCGAACTTTACCGTAACTTACGCAATTTTCGGTAACGTTCGGTCGGTAACATTACGTACCTACATCTCTAAATGTTAGTGATGCAAGAATCTCTATTATTTTAATTTGGTGCCATAAAATTCTCAATAAATGGAATGTTTTGATTGGACAGTTAAAGTTACATGTGCACACTTTTCTGTATCTTAATCTCTATTTCAATATTAAACGGGTATTTTTGGAAATAAAAGAATCCACAATTTTTATTTATCTACTTATTATTATTATAAGGCATATTTGCATATTTTTTGTGTCTACTATTTGACTAGAAAGGTTTCTAAATTAATTAATTGTCCATTTTTTTATTTCATTTCTAAAATATATTTTGATCTAATTGTTTTGTCTTTTTTAGAGACTCGACTATTTATGTCGAGTAACTATAATAATGGTTTATAATTTGATATTGTTCTCTTTTCTTGCAAATTTAATATTTCTATTTCAAATTAAAGGTCTTACTTTCTTTATATTAGGCATCTATTGGGTGAGTATGGCATTCACTAACAATTTTAATGTTTTCATGAAATATTATATTTCTGTTATGATAACTAACATTGATATATCTGAGAAATATTAAAATGTAAAATATTTAATGAATGTTTACAAAATGTTATACAAATATAATTTGTAATGTTAAACTGAAATATTTCATATATGTAACATTAAATATGTTATAAATAGCACTTTATACATTATAAATAATATCTATTTGATTGTAGATTAACACAATGCGATTTTGGTGGTGATATTCGAAATTTTTTGCTAATCGACGTTTGAAAAAAATAGCATGTTTTATTCGAAGTAAATGTTGTGACTCATATGTAACTGCCGAACCTACAGACTCGTCACAAAGTATCACTTTTACCCCTAATAAAATAATATACTTACTATTTTTTTATTTTATTAAATAATGATTAAATATATACTTGCATATTCCAAAAATGTATATTAAGAAGATTTTACTTCATGAAAAACTGTTAATACTGTTTGCCACAAACGTTACAAGAAACTGATTCAAGTGAATTGTATAATATGCAAATTTTGGATTCTAGCATGTGCGAAAAACTTTGTGAAATAGAAGTTATTTATGATTCTAATGTATGATGCAAGTGAAAATAGTGATTTAAATGACTTAAATTATGCTAAAAAAAGAAAGACTAAATACTAAAGCTTATATACCTATATTAGGTAAAGTCGACTTCAGAGTTGTACCGCATATAAAAAATTACCGACAAAGGAACACGTGCGGCGGCGTCTTTGCGAACATTAAAGGGGCCGCCTTTCTCCTTTGTAAATGCGGCATTTTTTTCCTGCGTTACAAAAATGAAATGAAGTATACTATTATACTTTGTATTTTATATGTATGTATAGTAAAAAAAAGTAGGCAAATACAATAATACACCTTACGAAAGCTCTTTTCATTAATTGAATTTCGTTTTATACAAAACTTATATGAAAATCAGGCATAAAAGATATGAAAAAATGTAAAAGTGAAATGGATTTTTTTTTTAATTAAAAAAAAAACGACATTTTAACTTGATAAACAGATTCTGGTATATGTTCACAAAAAAGTACATAAAAGGACCTACTCTTAAAAAAAAGAAGTTTACCCTACGACCATTTTGCATTAAATGGCAAGCGTTTTAATTTTTTTCGAAAATATTCAATTGTGAACGTAAAAATGATTTTTTCTAAATTTAATTTAATCACATATTTTCTCCAATTTTAGTAAAGATCTGAAGATTTTTACCCCACTTATTGCATTATTAATAGAAAAGAAAAAGAAACTGAGCAACTTGGGTTTTTTGAGGTTAGGATGTACTTTTAATGTAACTATACCTAAACAGTTTGATAGGCTATTCATTTACGAGTATTTTGTTTTTTTTTAAATTTTTCTACGACCAATAGAGCCGGAGATATTTTAAAAATAGTGTAGCGATGCACTCGAAATGCATCAAAAATGCACTTTTATGCGCTTTTCTCGCGAAGCCCCAGCCCGATTTTGCTAATTTTTTCGGTTTTTGACTCATTTGTATCTATAAAAGGAAACCAAGGAAAAAAATTCAACTTCCCGATTACACTATGGAAACCTGAAAATATAAATTGTCCTGGTTGTGTGCGAAAAAAAATCCTCGGACAGGTCAATTTTTATTTCCTTGCGCATATTTTGTCATGTCATGTCGTTCCGCCATATTTGACCGATCTGTGACGTCATCGTCATTTATTTTAAATGGCGACCCTCAATTTTTTTGGGAAGTTTGTATAGGGGATCCCATTCTGAAAATGGAAACATGCAAAACTATGGATCCAAGAATTGAGAAAGTAACACTCCTAAGCGGAAAAATGATTCAGCATTTAATTGAGAAGCAAGAATTAATTTTGAAGGTTTGTGACAATCTGAAGCGAGTATTCAGATAACCCGATTATAAAATCGATAGTTACCAAAAAATTTGAAGAACTTGGAACTTTAAGAGATCGTGTTCGGGTTCGTCCGGCAATTTCTGAAGATACAGTTCCGCTGGATCTACAAGAAAATCTGCATAGCCCGTACACGTGCACTTTCAGCTAATGATCAGATCAACAAAACTTCTGTTATTAAATATCACAAAAAGCATAAATGGCATCCTTACAAATTGGTGTTAGTACAAGAGCTCAAAGAAGACAACCGTGATCAGGATATAGTTTTGCTAAAAAATAATGAACAGATGCAACGCTGATCCCAATTTTATAAAACGTGTTTTTTTCAGGTGAAGCTACCGTTAATAGACAAAACTATCGCTATTGGACTAATCACCACTGGAGGCATATACCCACTTCTTACAAAACCGAATGTTTGGGCAGGAATTGTGGGTGATGGAATTTAAAGGCCGTTTTTTCTTGAGGGATCTCTAACGGGTCCAAAGTATTTGGACTTGTTATTTAGTTCCTACCCTGGCTCAATTATTTATAAATAAATATTAATGACCACACGATTCTTTGTGGTATCAGCAAGATGAGGCACCTGTCCACTATGATTTATTGCTTCTCAACTGTTTCAATCAAACTTTTCCGAACAGATGGATTGACGGAAACGATTTTATTGAATGACCTGCTCGATCCCCCGACTTTACCCCTTTAGATTTTTTTATGGGGCTATCTGAAGAATAAAGTGTATTTTAACAGACCTATAGTAGTAGTAGTCTTGAAGATTTAAAAAATCGAATACGTGCTGAAATTACAGCGATTATAATTCGGAGAATTGCAAAACAGACTTGTGCTCTTTGTCAGAAAGTTCAAACGGAGTTCAGTTGAATATTGTTAAATTTTGTTAATTGCATGATTTCTAAGTTTCTTTTGATGTATTTTTTTAATAATAATTTATTGATTTAAAAAACCGTTATTTTTTAAATTCAAGGACACCTTTCTCCGAAACTATCAATTCCTAGGTCAATTTTCAGAATTGGGCTCTCTATCCAAATTTGCTAAATAAATTGGGGGTTGCTATTTAAAAAAATAGCGATAACGTCACATCTATATACAAATATGGAGAAATAAATTCAAAAGGAAATAAAAATTGGCACGTCTGAGGACAACCAGGACAATTTATATTTTCAGTTATCCATATTAAACTGCTGCATTGTATACAGGGTGTTTCATGACGAACTGTACATACTTCTAAGGATGATAGAGGATCCCGTTACTCTTCACGACAATATTGGATAACTTCCTTGTTTGAGGTAATAAATAATAATGTTAGACGGGATAGAAGATGAGTTGTTGCTACGATATTCAAATAAATAACAAACAATTTGGTTAAAGGATAATCCTTGCGACATTTTTATTTGTTTTTTTCACGCTTCATGACGCGACAAAGTCAAACACTTTATTACGTAATTGCCTGGCGCCAATAAAGGACAACTGATGTCATCTGTTTTGATGAATATATGTACCGTTACAAAATTCCGTTTACTATCCGATTCCTATCCGGATATGAAGTTAATCCTAAGAGTTCACCCAGCAAACCATAAAAAATATTCATAACACATATCGTTAGCTAGAATACAGCAGAAACATAAAACTTCAAGGAATCCGATTCAAGGAGAAGAAATAACAACAGAGGAATGGACTGTGAACAGTATTTTATGTTTCATATATTATTGTTCCATTTTCTTTTACAGTTTTTACAGTATCTGTTTTATACTCATTTTGTATCATTTACATACTTAATATAGTAATTTTAAACATCCAACAAAAGTTTGTGTTCATAATTACTTACGTATATCGATTTTCAACATTTTCAAGATGAAAATCAGCGCATTGATTAACAAGGCTGAAAATCCTCTTTCTGACGCGATAAATATTTTTAAAATTTTAAAACTGGTACCAGATATTTTTAAAGGACTACTCAAATATTTTACCCAATGTGTAGCGCAGTGGGCTAGCGCGTGTTGCGATGAGCACGATCGGTCACAGTGTCTATCGAAGGAATGGGTTCGATCTCCACCTCTGACGCTGGCAATGCCAGTGGGTTTCTTTAAATGTGTAACTCTCCTTTCGGAGTACATTTTGTACATTTTGTGTATCATTATATTTGATTTAGTGTAAAAATCTGTTCATGCCGGTCATAGGTGTAAAATATATAAAACTATACCTACATTGGCTTTTATTCAAACGTTTCGGCCGTCTAGTTTCTCTTTGAGTAAAGATAAACATTCCACTTAAGTTCAATACAGAAATATTTTACGTAAAGTTATTATTGTATCAGATCGTTTTAACAAGAGAAAGCAACAACATTTTCATCCATGCATGTCCATTTTTATAATCCTTCCGCATTATGAATTAATGCGAACTTAATTAGAGTAATTAGTTGTAAGTATTTTTTTTTCTCGAAAATGTAGTCTTATATTGACCTCTTATATTATATTTTTGTTAATATGTCCACTAGGATATAATAAACGTACACACCCTGTGCCGCAGTATCCATGTACATTTTTAAAACATCGTAACACCAACAGCACAATCACATATAAATATAATATTCGTGCTGGTCAAAGTAACACCTCCACGTTAGTAATTATATGTTACCAGTCTGATTAACGATAAAATTTATGGGTTCCAGCCCATATTAGTGTTCATCGCGTATTAATATAATATTATCTCAATTTTTTATTCTTCTTAGGTATTTCTGTTGACAGTAATATATGGTTTAATTTTATGTTTATACGTGCTTTTCTAAACAAGAAAAATAAATATATTATATAATAAGTTAATATTCATATTTCAGTGTAAGATGTGTTTAATACAAGAAAATAAGAAACAGGTAAATCAGATACCAACACCAATATTTTAGTCGAAGTGTAAATGATAACGTAAATTTTTTAATTTGAGGCAGGCCCAGGGGGCGATTAGAGAAATTTCTCCTCCTATTCTAAAGAATACTACCATTAATGCAACAAAAAAATTCGCCCATGTTTTTGGTATTATTTTTCCTCATTAGGTTATTAGAACACAGATTGAAATGACACATACAGCACAGATAACATTAATGAAAAACTGAAATTGTGGAACACCAAAGTAATTGACCTATTCGATAAGCACGCTCCAATATAGACTAAACAAATCGACGCAGAAAAATCTGTCATGAATTACCAATAAAATTAAATTCCTAACAAAAAAAAAAAACAAAAAAAGCACGCAAAAAATTTATAAAAAATAACACAACAATCAAGAAAGTTTTATCCAGGATCTAAGAGAAGAAGTTATAGACAGCGAAAAGGAAGGATATTGCAACTACAAATTTCCTGAACATCAGAATATGCAAAAATATAGAACGAAGCAAACTTGCTAGGAATAAAAGGAAACCATACTGCTACTTACCGGAGAATCTTAAAGACCCTCAAAAGATTACAAAAGTGACTATTTCCAAAACTGTATACCGAAACTGAAGAACTGTTATAGCACAGTTCTAGACATACCAGAGTTTAGATTTCAATTTGTGGAGTCAGCTGATGTAAAAAATATTCTAAACAGAATAAAATTTCAAACAACACAAAAACTAACAGAACTGTATCAAGGAAATCAGAGATCTTCCCCTTTAAATACAGGGTCCTGCAACAGTGCGCGTCGGGCTTCCATATCCCCTATACCATACAATTTAGGAAATTCATTCGAGTACAGTTCTTAACTAAATGTGAAGGATCACCGCAGGAAAATATTTTCGAACGTACAGGGTGTCACAAAAAATTGTGACGCCTGTCAGGCAAGGTTTTTGTAAATGAAACACCCTATATATTTTACCATATTTCAGACGGCCTTAATGTTCCTCATTCGCACCTAAAATATGAGAACATTCTAATGCTTCAGTTGGAAGTAAAAAATTAAAAATGAAATATAAAGCAATTTACATCGCTAAAGAAAAACGCTCTCCATTTTCCCGAACGGAGATTTGAAAACAAAACAAAGTTCTAAACTTTTTGATAAAGGTCGTAGGATACCGTATCTAAAACTGTTTGTGTTCCATCATGTACAGGGCACTCGAAAAATAAATTCAAATTCCGAGTATTTTAAATTGATTTATCTCAGTTTTTTCAAACGGAACACTCTGTATATTTTTACGTAGTATTATGCAGAATTTGAATAAAAACATTTTTTGTATAGGTGTTACTATCGGAATTTCTATACGTTTTTGAGATAATTGGCAAATATTAAACATGGGCTGATAGAACAACTTTCATTTAAAGAAAATTTTAATAAAACAACAGTACATTAAACTACAACTATATTAAATGTTCAAAGTGTCTTCCGTTTTGCTGTAAACATAAATTTATTCGTTCTCGTAAAGACCTTTCCACTTCCGTTAATATTCGAGGCGAAATATTTTCAAACGCATGTATTATTCTCTCCCGCATATTTATCTCTGTTATCGGCGGCTCGTTGTATACGATGTTCTTGATATAATCCCATAAGAAAAAAAACAATTTTAAAAAAAATTAAAATCGCAACAAAAAATCCGTGTTCTCGGCATATGTCTTTTTTGTAGCAGTACTGTTTCAAAAAATCATGTAAGGAGATCTCCAATTATTCGGCACCAAATAGTTATCTTGAATTCATGTCAAAAATTACTTTTAGGTTTTAAGTGACTATATTTCTTGTTAAGCGTTGCCTTTCAAGCAAATGGTGCATATACAATGTAAGATTTGATTGTAGACAAGGCTGTATCGGCGCATGAGTAGGCAAAATCATTTCGTCAAAATTTTTTTGCATGATCTTGTTAAAACAACACCATCATGTATAAATACATAATAAACTAATTATAAAAGTTAAAGTTGCCACGCGGCAACCCGGTCAGATATTGTTTAAATCGAAATTGTTTAAACAAATGCGAATAAGTATGAAAAATTATTCAAATAAATTATTTTCATATACCTACTTCCTAATAAATGCGTGAATTCGAATAGCAATTTTTTTAAATATCGCTTACAATTTTTTCTTATTCTAATTAAAACTAAAAAATGCCTATTCGAATTCACGCACTTCATTGTTAATAGCTCAGTAGAGTACAGTAGAGTGTATATGAAAAAAAATTATTTGCATAATTTTTTATATTTTTTTAATATATTTATATTTAAAAAATCAAAATCAATCAAAAACGTCATTTTGTTAACTTGCAAAAATTCATAACTTCGGAAATATAAACTTTATCTCAAAACGCAAAGAGACATTTATTGTTGGTGTTGTACCAAACAATATGAAAACAAAATTTTAAATACAAAAATGTTACTTTTTCTCATTTGTTTAAACAATTTCGTTTTAAACAATATCTGACCGGGTTGCCGCGTGGCAACTTGAACTTTTATAATATTTGGTACCATGTATAAAACAAGATTATGCAAAAAAATTCCGGCAGAGTAGTTTTACCCACTCATGCGCCGATACCGCCTCGTCAAAACCAACTGACATCAATAAATATTTTCTTCATTTATTGAACAAATAGTTTTTTATAATACGTGACTTTTTGGCATTAAGTTTACTTCATACTCCTTAACTTACAATTATGAACTCATTGTATAAATGAATACATTCGTGATTTTTCAGTTAAAGAAGAATTTTGCCCGTCCAATTCTTAGCTGCTATAAATTTTCCATGGTAGAATATTCACCACAACCATGATCCAAACGAAAAAATCTTTACTTTTAGTTGATACCCACGAAGAAATAATTTTAAAGGTTGTTCTTGTATATTTTGATTTTGATTTTTTTCAGCAATGTCAATGTGCCATTAAAATGAGGTTATATTGATTTTTAACGTCAATACTAGGGAATTTTTAACGTCAATGTCAGAATCAAAGTAAAAATAGATTATATTATTTTTTTATGAAGATTAATAATTTTTTATTTAAACGTTTTACTTTTTGCTTCGGATGTAATAGAATCTGTGATGTAGTTCAATGCTGTATGACATATAGTCCTGCAGAGTATAATGTTTTCACATTATTCGACAATAATAATGCTCTAAAATGTTTTCAATGATTCTCTTTGAATTCAACATAATGCATGTTCAGAAATGGAACATCAATATATATATATATATATATATATATATATATTAGATATTTTTGTTATTATTGGGCCAGTGTAAAACTTAAATAAATTTATTTATAAGCAACGAGTCTCAAAAAACAAAGTAGAGTAGATTGCAAAGGGATGTGAAGATATAGGAGGCATAATAATTATAGCAATGAAAGAAATTTGTTTGTTATGGTTAGAAAATATTTTATTAATGCCAATAAATACAATTTTAAGTATAAGTTTCAAGATATAGGTAGATTCTTTGAATTTAACGTGGTATCGTCTCCCTGATGAGCTAAATAAAGGCGAAAGCACATGTACATCTTCTTGGGGACATCGTTTTTTGATTGGTGACCATAATGAATGAATTTTGTGGTGAGTTAAAAAAAAATGTTTTTTTCCATAATTAATTTTTTAGGCGTTTTAATTTTGTAATTTTTAATCCAATTTTTATCTTGTATTAAAAAAAGTCCATGTCAAATTAGATATGTTTGTTATTAAAGACTAAATAAAGTGAGTCATTATTTATATACGTTCATATGTTACCAGTGCAGTTTTGTACAACTAAGTTGAGTTTAACTTCACATGCATTAAAATTAAGAAATTAAAAAATCAAAGTAAAATACTCGACTGAAAATCAAAACGATCTATTACTTTTTTTGTAGTACCACGTGAGTTTGGCATATTCACGCCACCCAGGCTGCTTGAATGGTCTACAATGTCGGCATATCTTCAGTTGCAGGATTGGCATCAGTCACGAGGACATTGTATGGCTCACGTGCCAGATCGCGTCGTTTCAATAGGATCCGATCCCAGATTGACAGCGCAGATTGTGTCCACGACCACTTAAATCTCTATGCACTCTTCAACCTCGCTAATATCTAATGAGGAATTATTTTATTTTTAGTTTAATCGACCCGAAGGCTTTCTCCTGTTAAAATACTTAATTTAATTAGATTGACTATAATGAAATGTTATTTACTGGTGAAGTGTTTGCTAATAACATTTTCTGAACAGAAAATATTGAAGAAAATTGAAATGATTTTAAGCTTCAAACTATCTTAACTGTGGGATGCGCGTTTTTATGAAGATTCGCTCTTACGCTACAACTGATACATCTACATCTACATTTATAAGGATTTTAAGAGGTCATACTCTTCGTTGGATATTTCATAAAATATGCGCGTCATTACGTTTTGTTGCTAATATCATCTGGAATGTATAATTGACACCTCTTCATAGAAATCCAAGTTACGATTCTTCCTGGTGATAAACCACTTATTGACGGCCGCTTTAAGGTGAAACGCGACAACCTTTTACATAAACCATTTGTAATGTATATACAAAGCTCTTCTACTCTTGATTTTATATCTCGTCGTGACATTTCAATATTTTACATGGCGCATTTTAGTTTAAACCCATAATGTACCGATTGTGATATTTGCACTTTCTATAATTTTAGTGTAAGAAATATCTATTTCCATCGATTTCGTTACTGTATTTAGCTTGACGTCGATGACTTAACATTAATGATGGAATCGGGTACCAAAGTTAACTCTCTAATACATTTTATTGCTCCCTACAAGTATCGTTCAATTTTATTAAACGACGACTACAAATAATAAAGTTGGCATCGGGATTCAATTCGTCTGAGTGTAATTGATTTCCTCGAAAAGTCAATATTGCATAAGGGCCGACCTGAGAATTAGGAGCCCAAATGTGCTGGTTCATCCCCGTTCTATAATAACGCTGGAGCCAAAACAAAAGATTCGTTACAGATCCCGAAAAACAACTGTGAAATAGTAGTTTGAATTGAAGAACACCCACGTTACACGTAGAGCTGCTCTTCTAAAAATGCCGGCATGACTTGAAAGAAATAATTTGATTGATAAAACTTTATTACCAGCCCTTTTTATTAGCCTGTTCCACTTAAATTCACTCTTTATCGAAATGGAAAGGGTTTGTTTTTATCAAGGTTTTTGTTTTCCACGCTTTTAGTTCTACAGAATATCGGTTACGTTCAAAAGACAAACAGGTATCAAATTAATCTTTGAAACTAAATTCGCGCAATTGTATATAAAAACAAAAGCAAGCAAAAAGCATAACCAACTCGGATTTCAAGTCCGGTTTCTGTTTCTTTATTTTTGCAAACACTTATGAAATTCCATTATCACGTTCTGTATTAATGCAGTTTGTATTATAAGGTAAAATTGTTAAATATATGACCTGATAAAATTCTTTGAGATAGGCAATTATTGAATGGATTTTCTTGATCTATACGTCTAAGTTTCATGAAAATATCTATGAAGGTTTTTCTGATTAATCGAGTTTTGTCATGATTTGCTTTAGAATTTTTAATTTGCTTTAAAAATAGTCATCCCAATATTTTCTCTCAGCAATAATTTTATTTTAAATTAATAAATAAATACTAAAAAAAATTTCGGAAATGTATAACGTCAACCTTGGGTATTAACTAATTTTTTACAATTGTTTCTTATTTTTATGATGAATTTGGTTGATATGACAGAAACAAAACCAACAAAAAACATATAAAAACATATGAAACCAATAATAACAATTAGCTGCTACATAACTCCCCCTAAAGCAATAGCGTTAATAGAGAATGTAACTTATTTAACATTTTTAAAATCAGAAAAGCATGAAACATCCACATAAGCTGGTTTAATTCTGTCTATAAAAATAGCGAATTCAGAATTGTTTTTTAAAACATAAAATGTTTTTTGTGTGCGACGCAATCCTTTGAAAGGTTCTTCATACGGTGATTGAAAACAGGAAGTCTTTTTAGGAAAACGTATAAAAACATATTCACATTCTTGTAAATCTTTATGTACAAAAATTTTTTGATTAACGTTAACTCTTGGTGAAACAGGTTGAACTACTTTAAAATGTTCTATCAATTTTGTTAAAAAATCTGTAGGATCTATGTTTTTACAAATTGAGATGAAAAATTCTCCTGGAATTCGAGGAGACTGACCGTAAACCAGCTCTGCTGAAGAGCATTTCAAGTCTTCTTTGATAGAAGTACGAACACCTAGTAAAATAATGGGTAATTCATCACTCCAATGTTTTGTATTACCCCTGGCCATTAATGTTGCTTTTAATTGTCGATGTAGACGCTCAATCATTCCATTGCTTTGGGGATGATAAGTGTTTGTATGTACTTTATGAGAACCCTAAAATTTTGTAAGTTCAGTGAAAATTTTGGATTCAAACTGTGTTCCCTGATCCGTTGTTATTTTAAGCAGTACACCAAATCTAGATATGCATTCTTGAAACAAAGTTTTTGCAACTATAGATGCTGATATGCTTTTTAAAGGGTAGGCTTCTAGCCATCTTGTATAATGATCAATAATATATTAATATATAAGTATATCCATTAGATGAAGGTAAAGGACCAACCAAATTCATATGAATATGTTCGAATCTACAATTTGGAATCTGAAATGTATTTAATTTTGATTTTGTATGATGGTTTATTTTAAATATTGTTTAAATGTTATTTGTGGCATTTCATAAATTATTTCTTTCCTTTTCTTTTTTGGGATTTATTACCACATTCCTTGAGATTCCTATCCAAAAAATTCGATTTATTTATTTATTTAATTTGAATATTTTTTAGATAAATCGAATTTTTTGGATAGGAATCTCGAGGAATGTGGTAATAAATCCCAAAAAAGAAAAGGAAAGAAATGATTTACTAATCGTGTAGCTGACGACAACAACTTCAAATGCTTCATCACATTCTTCTGTCCAATCAAAACTACTATGTGTTTTCTTTTCATCCAGTAAAGAAGATTGCAAAGTATATAGTGATTTTAAAAATTTAGGTAAATGCGGAACGAAACGATGATAGTAACTTATCATACCAATGAATCGTTGTAATTGGTTGATTGATACCGGTTTAGGAAACCCTGTAATAATTTTAATTCTATTTTTAGAAGGTAAAATGCCATCTTTCGAAATTTGGTGACTCAGAAAGTTTAGAGATTCAACACCAAATTTGCATTTTGAAGGTTTAATTGCCAAGCCAAATTGATCCAAACGTTCAACAAGAATTTTTAAATGTTGTTCGTGTTCATTCTCGTCTCTGCTAGCTATTAAAATGTCGATATAAACGAAATAAAATCTAAACCAAACACTACTTCCGAAAGGCATCCTTGTAAATTCAAACAATCCGAATGGAGTAGGGAATGCCGTTTTATGTATAGGGAATGCCGTTTTATGTATATCGTCTTCGGCAACTGGAATTTGATGGTATGCTCTTACTAAATCTATTTTGGAAAAAATCGTAGTTTTGAAGGTGTAAATTGAAATCCTGAATATGTGGTAATGGATATCGATCTGGCACTGTAATATTGTTTACCTTTCTATAATCCCCACATGGTCTCCATTCATAGCTATCTTTCTTGGGACCCATGTGAAGTAGTGAAGTGGTGAAGTTACATTTAAAGAAGAAGGACGACAAATTCCTAATTGGATCATATAATCAAATTCAATTTTAGCTAATCTTTGTTTGGTATGATCTAATTGTCGTGGCTTGTTGAAGGTAGTGGTCCTTTTGTGATAATATGATGTTATGTGTTGTGTTTAACCGGTAGTGCATAATTCTGATGGCTAGTAAGTGATGGAAACTGTTTTAAAAGTTGTGTAAACTTATTCTTAACCGAGAAAATTTTTCGAGACACAGTATTTGATTTAATTATTGATGTTTTTACAACCAAAGAGGTGTGTTCATTTATTATTCTTTTATTCTTAATAAACTTCAATAAGAAATCAGCACCTATAATAGGTCGACATACTTGTGCTAAATTGAATGGATACTTAAAATCACGTCGCAACCCTAAATCTACTTTTAACGATTTAGTACCAAAGGTTTTAATATTGGATCCATTTACTGCAGTAAGAGATAGATGGGTGTCTGCTTTAAAAACTTTGAAAATTGAATTAGGGATAATGGAAACATCAGCACCTGTATCAATTAAAAACCTCAAATTATTATTTTTATCTATAATAAAGAGGCGGCTAGATAAAATATTTCCGTTGTTTGCCGCTAAAACAATGGAAGTCGAGAGCTTTTTTATATTGATCTTGTATTGAAATTACAAGGTGATTGACATTTGCTTGCTCATTTGCCATATTTAAAATGATACCAGCATTAAGTACCTTCTTCTGAAAATTTGTTATATTAAATCTCCCTCTGTAATTTATACTTCTTGAACGACATTTGTAGTGTAAACATTCAGGAGATTTAGATTTACTTGAGTGTCATTGAGCAACAATCTTTTTTAATTCTGAAACGTTCGTTATATTTACGCGAAAGGAAAAAAAAAGTTTTTAAGAATTCCGAACAAACCATATCATTAGAGTTTTTTTTTAACTGAACTTACATTTTCTGGCTGTGAGAACTCCCATATTTTATCAGCTATTTCAGTCAAATCTTGAATATTTGTTTTTCCGGAAGCCACCAAAGCAACATTAATAACCTTTGGCAACGTCTTCATCCGCAGTTATTTTAATAAATCAGAACCAATAATAGATGAAGTACCTGTTAATAGTTCCATGGAGCGATAGAGATCTGAAAGTTTACGATCACCCAAATCGGTATTAGAAATACATTCTTCAAATTTTTTTTCCCCAAACAGTAAAAATTACTTCCTGAGGTAATGCCGATAAAATATATTTATATTTTGTAGAATCACACGTAATATTTTTCAAATTAAATTGACTTTCGGCTTGCAAAAGCCAAGCTTCGGGGCACTGAGACCAAAACTGTGGTAATTTAACTGATGTAGATGCTTGTTCATCATCGCCTGATCCTTTCTTAGATGTGTCGGTCCCTTTAAATCTATAAAATAATATGAAAATTACTATGCTATAATAGAGGGTTCTTACAATAATTTCAAAAAGTAAATTGTTAAATTATTTTAAAGTAAGGTAATGATTCTTGTCTGATTCGCAAATTGTTTGTAGCTGAATCTCTTTCTTGAATTGCCTTAGGTAACTAATGATTCTTCTCTGATTCGTAAATTGTTTGCAGTTGGATTTCTTTCTTGGATTGCCTTATGTAACTTGTCAAAAATAGATTTGTCAAAATTGATTTAACTAGCTTCAGATCTTGATTCAGACAGAAAAAACATTAACCATAATTCAATATTTAGCTATGTTCTGTGTCGGGGATATTTTTATTAATAGTAAATAATTATAATTCTTCTTCTTGATATTAGTTTATTTTATTATTCCTAGTTACCAAAAAACATAATATAAAAACATGAAAACAATAATAACAAATAGCTGCTACAGTGTCCATTAAAGAATGGGTCAAGTAGCAACAGTAGATTCATTGACTAAAACTAAATCGATTTATTCGAACATTCCCGTGTACCATTTTGCGTCCTTAAAAAGCTATGGACCTTCAAAACCAATTATGTTTTTAAATTCTTTGTTATAACTGATCATTACTTACGTGATTTAATTTAAATTAGGTGCAAGGGGCTTTTTTACGCAGCCAAGAAAAATCGTTTATTAATTAAGAATACCGGAAAGTGCGCAAAGGACGTCTAATATTCCAATTTAATTTGTTTATTAATTTTTTGCTCATAAACTTTTTAGAAAAACAGCGTGTTTTTTAAATGCAACATTAAATTGTATGTAATATAATATTTTTACGGTTGGTAAAATGCATCGTTTTCAGGACACATGCATTTCAATATAATAGGTGTTACACGTAAATTAAACTACGTACCTACCACAGCAATTATTGTATTTAACAAAAAGGATACAATACAGTAATTTATTTATTTCAGTTAAAATAGTCAACTTTCTTCGTAACGTAATGGTCCTTCCAAGTACTCGCTACAGTTTTGTGAGGTTGACAACCACGGCATTACTAAAATAAAGTATAGCGGTATAGATTAATCCATAGTCTGAAGTATTTTCCTCATAATACCAGAAATAATCTGATGTGCTTGTAAAAGCCTCGGACACAACTCTTGTTTAATACGATGTATTATATTGACCATTGGCTTTCCATTCGACACAAGGCATTCTTCAACTCAGTATAACAATATTTAAGAAGTTCTAGGCATCTTTTTTTATTATTACTGCTAAGTATTGTGCATAAAACAGCTGGCTTGTAAACAGAGGTTAAACAAAAAGACATGACCTTCAGATGATACACAACGAAATTAAATCGGTAATTTCCCAAATAACTCGTATAATATTGTTTTACTACTTACCTAGCCATAAAGACAGAAGTTAAGATATTAATTGAATATTTGGAACATTCGTTTGTTTATATTTGTGCTTTCCGAACTGTCAGTTAATAGTTAACTGTCGAATTTAGTTGTAGGTTATCTGTGGCACAGCTGATGTTTTGAAGTATCGCCTTGGAGAGTCGTGGCGCTGTCTCATGATAGTGATGTTAGTCATGGTCGGAATTTGTCAAATAATAAATATCTCCCGCAGGGGCTGTCCGTTTAATTTATTTTAATTTTTTCAATTTTAAATAAGAAACCCTATATTTTTTCTTTCGAAAAAGATAGCCCCACAGGGGCTAACCGCCTTATTTTTTAAATTTTCTCAATTTTAAAGGAGAAACTCTAATGTTTTAATGATTAATTTTTCCCTTACATTTTCAACAATATAGTAGAAAATTATTTTGATAAAGTTGTTCTTCAAATAGACTGACTGAATAAACTAAAAGCCCCCATCGAGGATGCCTATTAAAAAAAACAAGGCGGATGATTCTTACATATTATTAACTTCATAACTTTGTGGTTTGAGGCAGAATGGACTTCTGGCAAGGGAGTCTAGTAGCTCGTAGGTGCTAACAATGATTATTAAAATTTATTATAAGGTGTGAACGTAAATATTTGTTTTACTTCAATATTTATGTATCTTTATCATCACTGTCTATTGCGCTCTAACTATTTCTTGCCGCATTTGAATTTTGCAACTACAAAAGCGGCATATACGGTAAAACCTTACTTTCCAGTTTATTTAATGTTTCGTTATATTGCTCAAGAAATGTGTAGTGTAATAACGATAACAAAATAGATAAGAGGCGTAATTCATTAAAGCAAAGATTTTTAGCGTTTACATATTAAAATGTCTATATCACACGTATAGATCCGTACTTTTTCCAAGTGTGCCCCGATCCAAATCTGACCCGAAGACCTTGGGTGATTTTTAATACGTACAAAGCACATTCTCGTCTAGCTTGCAATGCAATACATTCATAATCCATTTATCGATTCACACGGTCAAAAACCCATCCCGAACGACTAATTTATCTGATCAAACACCATGCGGCTTACATACCACCATGATATTACAGTTTTATCGCGAGCTGCGAGGCAGCACAACCGGCTGAACCACAAGTATCACACTGTAATCATATACTGGCACATTTTTACCGTAGATATCTCTATATGTAGCTGTCAATTTATGTGTTATCGAACAATTACAAAGTGTGATGGCTAGTTAGAGTTGTTAAATACTTGTTAACTTAGAGATGGGCGATAGGAACACGTCTGCATGCTATGCGGACGATTTTTGTTAGTTGTTAGTGCTCATTCTTATACCGTCGATGTGATTTGTATTGTCCCTTTATTAGTTCATGCCTTCATTATAATTGTTATTAGATAAGCAAATCTAATAACTATGAGTATTATAAACACTGACTAGCATCTGAGATGAATATAATTAAAGTTTAGATCTATTGATTTAATTAAATGGTGGGATCGAAAATGGGCAGTGAGAAAATAGTCGTGAACTCGTGAAACGTTGGTAAGAAGAAGTAAGAAGTTGAACAGTTATTTACGACAGATGAGTTAGTAGCGAAATTCGGTAAATATTTATTTTTCGTTTTTGATAAGTAAATTAAAAAATGATAGAAACGATTCTCTTTCACTACAATTTTCAGTATGTATTTCAGTAAGTATTCTGTCAGAGGAGCTGAGATGTTTTTGACACCATCCAATAATTCTTGGCCTCCCACATTGGTTTTTTCACTATTTCTCCAGCACTTCTTTGTATTGTATCTATTATTGACTCAATCTTTGATGACCTTTACTCTTAAAAAGATCAAGCTTGTGTTCTGGGCTAAAAGGATTTTTGCTGATCCTGCAACTAAATCTTAAAACTTCAAAAATTGGTATGGTATAAAATGAAAGGTAACCAAATACCACTTTGTTTTATTGCTTTCCAGAAATGATATTAATTTCATATACAACATAGGGACCATTCTTTGCGACAATAGATGAGGAATGTTTCAATTATCAAAGGGGTGTCACTCGTGACTCTAATTTTATATCGTTCCTCAAACTTCATCATCTATTTCAAAGTGTCGCAGAATTTCTGGTTTTACAAAAGCATAAGTATTAGGATTGGACTAATATTTGTCAGCTTGCTACTTTTCCAAAGCCACTAGAGGTTCAGAGGGATACAATTAACCAAGGAAAAGTATTTAAAAAAAATTACTTAAACAACCTTATGTGAGAAATTTGACTGTTAAATATTTGCAGTTCCTTCCGCAACACCTTGTATAAATATATTTATTATCGATACTCTTAAAAATTACGACATGTTTATTACTTTCTTCTTTATCGAAGAACACCAAATTGATACAATTTTTGATAAGATTCTCGCAGGATTTCGCTAATGGAAGGTTCCTCGATTAACATCCAAAAAAATTAAGTTCAACCATCGATTTTGCTTTGAACATGGGCCAGTCGATAGTTGACAGTCACCTCGCAAGGCAATTTACAGTTAAGTGGCCCTAATTATTTCCCTTCCGCCGAAGAAACCAAACCAGGAAGACGAACCGATTTAGATTAAGCAGTTAAGAAAGTCTCTTTATTTTAGTACACCTTAAATCACGTAATAACTTTTTTTAACTTCCTCCTTAAGAGAATGCAAATTGTTTCTTTTTATAAAAATCTGTAGTGACATTCCCACAATTAGAACGAAATACTTATTTGTTTTTCAGCTTTTTGAAATAGTACCGCGTGCCCTGTCAAGCGTTAAACAACCGATTTGCGTCGTGGCGCATGCGCCAGATAACAGGGAAAAAGGAAGGTTTAACCGCACTGTGTCTAATCAGGATATCCTCTCTAACAGACTTCGGCTATTTTGTTCTATTTCTTTCTCAGCCTTCGCAATTCCACAGAATTCCCAATTTTAAAACCGAATTATGTGGAACCATTGGATCAATAGCTAGTTTGCTTAATTCCACGTATTTCGTCATGTAACGATTCAGGTGATATATTTAATTGCGAAAAATATCAGGAACTCGATGATTTCTCTCTATGGCAGTGATTATTATTACTGTTGACAAATTAGTTTACGATCGATTCGCATCATTATCCTTAAGCCGACAGGAAACAAACTTTAATTTGTTTGCCATTTAACAATTAAAGTATGACGTAATTGGTCGTTGACTTCCAAAAAGTCGTTGTTGGTACAAATTAGAAGTACCGAATCTTGTTTCAGGTATTGCTAAATTTCACTTCGTATTTACGTAATATTTATACATTTTCACCCTAAAAGGATATGATGTAGCTGTACTAGGAAGTGGGAAAAAAGATCAAGCTTATCCTATCTAAAATAAATTGTTTGGTAGAAATATGAAATCAATTCGAAGCACCACACTAATAATCCCAGTGACCTTGAGTTGTGTATGCTTCAAAAGGATCTCTGTGGTAGTTTTTCCTTCAAATTGCAATTTTAAATGGTATTTAATCTTCTCTGCTGGATCTGTTCGCACTCATCTATTGAATAAAGAGGGAATGCGAGACTCAGCTGATGATGCAAAATAATTTGCAGAAAGGACAGAGATGTGTTATATGAATAATCCTCTTATGGCGCATGGGCAGCCTTCGAGGACAAGGATATTTGCAGATGGTAGAAGGATACAGAAGAGCTTTGCTCCAGATTCGTACTCTACAGTTTTCACGTCATCTTTGAAGTAGGAAGGAAGAGGTTAAGAGCATGCCAAGAAATAAAAGCCCAAACGCCAAAACCGTTTTGATTTCCAAAAATGAGTTAGCTCTTGTCTAAGAATAAGAGGATGCCTTAGAAGAGATTGCTGATCATAAAGAAGCAGATCACATTTGGGTTCCAGACCACACTGATGTCCCAGGCAATGATAAGCTAGATCTAAAGATAAGGAGCTCTGTTACTAAGCAAAATCACAAGAAAACATATTGCACCTGCTCTTAATCGCTTAGGAAGTCTACTGCAAAATCTAGAAGAAGATCGTACTTTCTCAAGAGGCAGCAAGGATCAGGAAACATTCTTTAATTTCTCTGTAAAGGATGTGGCACTTGGGAGGCCTGAAATTCCCGACGCAGGAACACTTCTAAAGAAAGAAATGGGTTTCTTCGAAATCAAGGAGGTTTTAAGAAAGATAGCATGAAAAGTGGATGGTGGAGGACAGGATAGAGGGTGAAGGAGAGGGAGGGAATATGCGTTGGCGACTGTAATTACTAGCCATTATAAATATATTAAAATAATGTCTGCTCCATCAAGGACAGACACATTGTTCTATTTATTTCACAGTACATGACTTAAGGAAAAGTCCACAAATTTTTGGATAGAGGTAACACTACTCGTAATACCTTTAAAGTATGAACTATTCTCGAATGTGTGACTTTAGGGTTCGATATGGTTTAATATTTGTAAGAACCTGAAATGCACAATTTGCCTCTGCTAACTGATATAAAAAAATATTTCTGATATAATTTTCCTATATTCCTAGCTTCCTCAATAGAATTTCTGGGCACCCAACCAGGCAAGTCCTCCTCATCAGGAACAATGGGCATATCTTCAGAATTACAAGGTCTTTCAAACCCTTCATGTTCAACATTTTCTGGTGGTGACGACTTAACGCAACGTGAAGATCATAAGAGGGAGAAGTCCAGTCCTTGGGTATCCATCACTCACTCGCAAAACCAGAGCCTACTAACTGCTCTTCCGGGCTCTAATGCCCCCAGAAAATCCCCGGATACAGTTACAAGCCTTATCACTTGCAATATCCAAGCTATTTCAGAAATAACAAAGATATTGACAAGATACTCGTCGAGATCTCGGCTCTGGTTTAACGAAACCGGTCATTTTCTCTGCGATAGAGCTATCTGTTAATGATATATCAACAGTTGAAACATATTGCGTATTTTAAAACAACAAAAAGGTGTTGCCTTGCCATACGATAATAATAATAATAATAATAATAAGTTTATTTACCAATACATTTACAGTAAATATGATGTAAATAAACATAATACTTCATAGAAGTGTCGAAGAACACTGTGCATGAAGAAAAAAAACAATGAAAAACATACAAAACAATCAATCAATGAGAGCATATTGTGTACCATTTACTTAAATAACAATAAAATAAAAAATAAATAAACACTTGCTATAATTGTAAAAATATGTAAATAATTAATAAATAATTTGAAAATTCACACTTATTACACGATAATCTTGAGATTTGTATACATTCAAGACTTCCCTGAAGTACTGAGCCACAATGACCATCTGTTGGTTGAAATACAGCCATTTCTTGGCTATTGATTAATGGTGATGGAGGCGCTAAAATAGTTTTAGAACATAATATGAACAATTTAATAGTAGAAGAATTAATTTTTATAAATAGTTTTGATTAAAATCGAGTACCTATGTTACTTAGTTTGAATTTTTGGTGTGCCCAAAATAATTTTCCAATTTCCAATGGATATTCACATTTCCTCAAATAGAATTATTCTAAATAATGAATTGTAAGATTTGAATGCGAGAGAGAATTTAATACCTTTAACAATAATTGTAAAAAAGATATGTACCCAAAAAAGGAGTTTTTATGAGTATTGACCGAGTGCCATTGAATATTTTACAAATTATGTAAAGACTCTGTGTATATGATTTTTGGACTGCGAACTAATTTTCTCCTTCAATATTTCTTTTTGCAACTGCAAGCAAATTCATTTCCAGCCTCGATACAAATGAATTAAAAGGTAATAAAGGAATATTGGTTATTAAGATTCCTACATCCTTACACTCTATCGTTTAGTTCAGTGACTCCACCCAACAATTTGTTAATTAAAACAAGGCATGCCTGCATAGACTTTATAGCAACTGCAATTAATATGATCTACTTTATTGGTACCACAGTCTTTAGTCTTCGGCATTCCGATGGCGTGAGTGTAATACGTTATATGCTGCACTGGTGATCTGAAGAAGTTGAGAGCGGGAATCAAAGGCTTTATGGTACTGCGATGATCACATTGTAGATTGTCATCGCACACTTCGATTGCCCACAGCCTTTTTAAACATGCCGTCGAACCAGTTTGCCAATTATGGATGCTAACGCCGACTGTAGAATTATGATTTGAACAAAGTTTATTTATCGTGTTTTTTTGATCTGTTGATATTGTTATCTGTAATTATTTCACAGTGCGTTTTTTAGAAATAGCCATAAAATTAAAATGCGAAATACTCTTATATTTTTGTAACTATATACCGGGTGTATTTATTTAATATAAATAAAGTAGTTTAGCATATTGTATGTTGATCGTGTACCCCAAGACTGCAACCCCTTTGGAATGCTATTTAGAGCCGAAACCAACGTAGGTGCCTATTATTGTTTTTTTCCCCTCTTTCTTATTTGAGATTTACTATACCTCACTTCTGAATATTTCCCAGACAATCTAAAAATTATCCGGATATTTTTTAGATTGTCACAAATAACTTTTAGACAATAGTATTATTATTATCATTATTATTGGTACTCGGTGAATGCACGTTGTGGACAATATTATACTTGCAGTTACGTGCGAATATTGAAAAACGTTTCATAAATATATTAAACAGTACAGACTTCTCAAAAAACTTGCGTCGGCAATTTAGAATTAGTTAAGCCAAGGTAATTTTTTAAAGTCCCGTACTAGCAGATAATTCCATATTCGCTAAAAAATCTTTGCGGCACCATCTTTGTATACGAAGAATGAAAAATTGCGATCATATATAGAAATACGAGCTTTAAACTTCGATTTTCTCATAGCTTTCAAAGAAGAAACGTGTTCTTCACACAATATAGCAAAACCGATGAAGATGTAAGGTAAGGTACAGGTACATCTGATGCATATTGCATGAAAGTGAAATTTACTTCGTTCACGTTGGTAGGTACACTAACAAAAAGATGTTACAGCAGTATATGCTGACCGGTGCACTGAAAGGATAAATTACATTTCAAACAACAACAAATAAATAAATCATAAATAATTTCCTTAAGTGGCAAATAAAAAAAAAGTATTTTTAAATTTGCCACTTAATTTTTTAAATCAGCTATTAGTTTGTTTATAATTTCTAGTGGTTCTCAAAATGTTTTCTCAACCGCCTCCTAAATCTTCGAAGCAATTCTCCGCAATTCTCTAAAAATCTAAGAATTTACTTCCTTTTTTAATCCATGCTAATTCTTGGTAACGTTAATAGTGTTACAGTTAGCGTTAAATCTCTCAGGTAAGAAGATATGCCTTGCCTTACTGATGATTTATTATCGAGTTCGCCATCCAAAAACGTATCAACTGTTTATTCAAATCTCTCTATAACTTTTTCTTCTTCCTTGTTCAATTCGTTTCTTGTTGGTTATTCAATCGCCATTTTTGCGTCACTATAACTTTTCAATAAAATTTATTGGACATCAATAGAAAAGCAGAACTTTAAACCGTTACTGTTATTTAAATATTTATTTTATTTTATTTAATAAATCAATAGTTTGTTAGTTCCTCACTGGTTGTTATCTGTTCAATTCTTGATTTCAAATTTCGATTACGTTTCTTTTATTCGCATGAGATACAATATAGGTACTTACATATTTCTCAACTTTGGAGACCACAAAATTTTTTTATTGGACTGCAACTTTATATTGAGAAACTGTAGTTTATTTTTACTAGTTGGGTATTTTCATGTATTTCCAAAGTCGTAAATTTCATAATCATTTCAAATTAGACACAAATGAAAAAATTCATCATACTTAGTTCTCACACTTCCATGACCTGGTTATAAAGTTCTAATTTTACGTAAACCAAAAATAACACACTTTATGCTAAAGAGGATTCTTTCAATATTTGATATTGTAGAACTTTACTGTAATTATTATTCCCCTACACTAAATTAAAATTTAATAATATACTCGTGATCCTTTTAAGTCATTGTTTAAAGATGCTGCTGCGGTTCTCATGTAAGGTCGGTAAAATAGATCTAATAAATAAGTCATTTGATGATAGGTACAGACATATTGACTTGTCTTTGTGCATGAGCCGCATGATTTACCAAGAAAATATGGCTCTTAACAAAAACCAACCAGGAAATATATTTAAGTAACAATACGCTAGACGCACTTTATAAACTCCCAAAGTACTCAATAAAAACTCGTACATAATTGACGGAAGTTGTGTGAGGTAGCACCTAAAACGTAAATTTCTTTATACAGTGGTATGATTATGGGAAAAGTAAATAAATAGGTATCATATTTTATATTCTATTCTTCTCTACTGGTAATATAGCCGAGTGAGTAAATGCTTGGATGCAAAGATCGATGGTTCGGCAACTTGAAAGTTTGTTTCTGACTTTTACCTAATTCAAAATTCTGGAGTTTTCCGGATGTTACTTCGGTGACTTGGGGGCAGTTTGTTAAGAAGACATTTTTAAGACCAGAATGTAGCTTTTCCTCTAGTATACAGGGTGTTCCACTTAAAACTTCCAACGCCGATTTCTCGAAAACTAAAAGAGGTATTAAATTTCTGTAAATGGCAGATAATTGGAGGAATCAAGTGCAGGCGTTTTGAACTAAAGATACCAATGGTACATTTAATTTTGAGTTCTTTTTATAATTAGACTTTTTTTGTTATTTTCATTTATTTCGAAGTTACTTAACATTGAAGGTGTAAATGCCATTTATTAAAATTTGCCAATTTAATAAATTGTATGCTTCTAATAGGCTTTGACTATTCTATTAACCTAAATTTTAACTGTCTAAACGGACAGATTGAATGACCAGCTAATGAATATCATTTTTATTTACATAAATAGACAATATCATTGAAATATTTAAACAAAGAAATATAAAAATGTTTTAAACATGATCAATTTTTTTACCTAAAATCTAAAGAAAATAAAATATTTCATAACAATTTGTCAAAATTTTCTCCACTTGCCCGAACACAATAGTCATACCGGCGTCTTAACTCAAAATCGGCAGTTCTTAATAGAGTTCTATTTAGAGCAGCATCAGATTCAATGATTTTATTTTGAAGTTTCTCCATATTCCTCAATAAGCTCTATGTAAACAGTAGGTACCTTTCAAATAACTCCAAAGGAAAAAATCGAGAGGACAAATCAGGTGACCATGCTGGCCATTGTAGTAGTATGTCACAAACCAACGATTGGAGTACAGTACATTCAAATAGTCTGATACAATTTTTGCATTGTGAGGTGGGGCCCCATCTTGTTGAAAAATAATGTACCGCCTAATTTCAATCGGCACGGCACATCTTCTAATAGTTGAGATAATATTTTTCGAAGAAAATTAATTAATTAATTTATCTCAAAGACTAACGGATTGCCCGCCGTTTATAATACATCCTAGTGGAAAGGTCCGTTTGCTTGTCGTACATAGTAATTCATTAATCCAACGTATCCAAAAATTCCGCCGTAAAAATCGCGTAAAGATTCTTGATTGCCAGCTTGACTTGTTTTTAATCAATTTTGAAATAGTTTTATACACACTCGACTGTACAGTCGTGGAGGTTTTAGAGTAAAATAATTTGTTCATTATTACTACTGAATAAACACGTTATTTTAAAGAGGTAAAATTCACGAGTTATTATATTTCTGCCATTTATTTCTGATTAACCCGTTTGAGCAGCATGATCGAAATCCATTAGATAGATCTCCAGCTCCGACCTCTGGCTATTCCGTATCTCAGCTGTTTCGCTACTCAGGGTTGTTCTCCCAATAGGAGAGCCAAAAAAGTGTAGTTCTTTGCACTTAAAAATTAAAGGACTGGCGCCCGAGATTTCCGTATAAAAATATTACGTAAGTATATTGACCGAAAGCACCGTAATAAATAGGCGCCATCACAAAATTCAAAATTGTTTTATGATCTATCAGGATAACTCTGTGCGTAAATATTTTTCACTTGCCACGCATTTTGCTTACACTTACCGTAAACCAATTCCATGTCTAACTTTTCTTGTTTTGCGTATTGAACCATTTCTTTTCAAAAAAATGAATCAAACAGTAAAATACTACTTGAAAACAAACACCAAAATCAAAACACAATAATGTTTAAGCTTTCGACAACTGTTTTAAAAGTAAAAATTTAGGTTAACAGAATACTTAGTAAAAGCCTATTAGATGTAGACAATTTATTAATTTCATTAAATTGGCAAATTTTAATAAATGGTATTTACGCTTTCAATGCTAAATAACCCTGAAATGAACGAAAAATACAGAAAAAATCAGATTATAAAAAGATCTCAAAATTAAAAGTACCATTGGTATCTTTAGATTTCAGGACGCCAGCCATCGAAAATTTGGATCCGGTCGTCGCGACGCCTAAACCGTTAAAGTAGTCGGCATCTATTATAAGCGGAAATATAGCACTTGTTCCACCAACTATCTGCCATTCACAGAAATTTAATACCTCTTTTCGTTTTCGAGTAATCGGCGTTGGGAGTTTTAAGTGGAACACCCTGTATATTGTATTGGATTTTATAGAATTTTCTTTATGCATTTATTTATAAGCTTCCAAACAAAATATTTTTGAAAAACCTAAGAAATAATATTAATGTATTCTGCCTATTACTGCTAATTTTATTTACAAAATTTTTTTAAAAATTATACCTTAACCTAACCTAACCTATAAGTGATAAGTTGGCTAAAATTTGAGAAAACTCTATTTGGCAGATCTATTATCTATTTTTAAAGTAACGATTTTAAGAAATTAGGCGAATCTTTATATATTTGCGACCTGTATGTATGATTTTAATTGAAAAAAAAGATATTTTTTTAATAAAAAAACATAAAATCAAAAATCTAGCTCAAGAGAATGATGAGTAATTTAAAACCGAACATTTCAAAAAAAAAATAAGATGATCCAATAAATTCTGAGGTCTACAGCGCTTTTGAACGATATTTTGTTTTTCTACCCCACTGTGCGGCGGCCCGGTGACGTTTTTTGGTTTGGAACGAGCGTTTGTTTTCATGTTTTCGCAATTTTTTCAATTTCGTGAAATTTCTCAGACACGCGTCCTTTCCGAGTTCAATAACTCACGGCTCCTTCGAGATGGACCGGTGGGACATGTTTTTCTAAAAACTAGACGAAATTTAGAAAATAGCAGGACGTAATAGTTTTTTGTCGATTTTGCTTCCTTAAGAAAGTTATGACTTTTTGAAAATCGGCGATTTCGTCGGATTTTAGCAATTTTTCATTTTTTCGACATGTACCCGTTAGAAACGCGCCATAGCCTTTCCCTTTGAATCTAGAAGATGGGGACCCGGACGACGGGGAAGAAGAAGGAAAAATGAAGAACTTTTTTTAGGTCTGCATCTCCGATATTAGCCGAGATATGAATGTTTATAAAAGGCCGAATTTGATGAAAAGCGGTACTCTGCCAACTTTCATGAGAGCTGTAAATTTAATAACTGAACATTTGTTATAAAAAATAGTAATACTGAATAAGGAACACCTAAACTGACAAATTAATATTGAATTAATTAAGTTTAATATAAGTTTATAGCATAAATATTAATGTTTAATAATTTTTTTAATTTTTTCTTAAACTGGTCGCAGGAAAAGTTACTGTAGAACTCGAGTGGATTATCCATATCGCACTCGAAACTTATTTTCTGTGCGATATGGATATATGCACTCTTGTTGTACAAATTACAATTTTAGTACGATACAATTTAACTTTTATCAGTCATAAAACGGACGCGTTCACTAAATTCTTGTATACAATTTTTCCTCCAACCGCTATAAATGTGTGAATATAAACCTGACATTTTACATAGGTACCGATAAAGTCAAGCCGGCCAAGTAGTTTTCATTCTTAGGAGATTAATTCAAAATGCAGGTTTAGTATGACATTTTTGATAGCTGTTTGGAGCTTTCACTGACTGATTTCAATACCTGTCTTCTTGAGAGTACCACGGAATGTTGACAAGAGGAGACAAATAGTGACGTTTTTTACTTGAACGGTAAAGAATATTATCTCTACAAAAATGGAATCTTTCTGTATCAAGGATATCAAAGAAAGTTTTGTGATTTTCTTGTAGGTAATTATCATAGCAAACAAATTGTCAAAGTATTCCTTAGCTCAAAGGATCGACCCAAAAATAAGTGTTTCCGAAATAAAAACATTAATTCATAACGCTGTGGTCGGTAGGTATTTCCTATTTTTTCATAGTATTTTTATTTTCTACTGTCTACATATCTTCACTTTTATTTTTTTATATTCTGGTATTCCAAATTATATGCAAGTCATATATAATAATTATTTGTAACGTGATGCTTTATGTTCAACCAACAAATTGGCATAATTTGGAGAATTCCCTAGTTATGAAGGCCATACAAGTCCAACTAAATGCTCAAGAGCATCAATAATTTCGTCCCAGACCTTTAAGTTGCTTTAATTTTGACAGATTTCCAGAATATCTAGAATAATATTTTTCTATCTTATCCCATTTTATGAATGAAATACTATTTCACCTTAAGCCCCATAAAAAATGGACTGTTACTCTTATCATCATATCAACAATAGCAAAATGGTCATACCTACTTATTAATCATGTTTACTATAATGCTTTTTAAATCGCATTCAATGGGTTTTATTGGCCATGAAAGTGTTTTTACAAACATAAATATTTACAATGCAATACGCCTTTACGATCATTTACGCGAATAAATACAAGCATTATTCCTTCCAGTGCTCTAGAATAATCACCAAGGATGTTACTATAAAGTATAATTGACTAGTCGGCATCCATCTAATGTGTATAGAGGCAGTGGTGAAGCACCATTAGAAGCCAATGTAAAGACATGTAGTACACGCTGAGTCAGGCCGTGTAATGAATACTAAGTGCCCGCTTGTCGGCATCACCGTGTTCCTCCGGTGGTCCGGGTCCTCAGATATTTAGTTCGGTTAAGAACACAGAGACGGGCAAGGATCACGGTTCTCGAAAGGCACCCTCGCGATCCACCCACCGTACCGCTTCTTCACGCCACTTACTATTTATATATAGTTGTTAACTTTTGCACTAGCTACCAACGAAGAGCATCTATCTATTTATATGTTTTGCTAAGTAGGCGTTGCCTGATTATGCTGTGTCACATTGCAGTAACTGGTAATTAGTTAATTATAATCAATGGTTATAATAGAATTACTAATAAATCTCTGGGTAGTATTTATATAAATATGTATGAGAAAGAAAGGCAAAAATTGTGCTCTTAAGTCAGGACGGGTTAGGTTGGAGCGATAATAAAACTTTGTAAGAACGTTTTTTCGTCTACCTAAAATTTTCATTAGGACTTCAATGGAAATACTGGAGATAACAGAAACAAAAGAAGAAAGGAAAAGGCATTCAAAGAAACAAAAGAGATACGAGAGTAGAAAGCAGCAGGAATAAAAAATCAATAATTGATTATTATCTAGTTTGCCAAGAAGAATTTAAATATGTACATCTTCTTGGGGACATCGCTTTTGGTTGGTATCCATAATAAATGAATTTTGTGGTAAGTTAAAAAAAAAAAATTTTTTCAATATTTTATTTTTAGAAGTTTTGAATTTTGTAATTTTTAATCCAATTTTTATCATGCATTAAAGAAGATTCAATAAACTTAATAATTGTATGTTTAGAGATGAAACATCAATGTGAGTGTATCAAATTGGATAGGTTTTTGTTATTATGCTTGTGTAAAGCCTAACTAAAGTCATTTATAAAGAATTTAAACAAGTCAAAGATCGTTAAAGTATCTAGACAAGCGGAGATAGGAAGCGACTACTATCTCTTAAAGTTGATATTAAGAACAGATCAACAAGAGGAACAGGATAAAAGACGAAAAAGTATAAAAAAAATGAAAAATTACAAACATAAAGAAAACAATGTCAGGAAGAAATACCAAGTCGTCGTTAATAAAAAATTAAAGGAAAATATAGTAGTAACAGAAGTAGAGAAGAGATGAGCAAGGTTTAAAGAAATAGTACTAGAGGCAGCAAAATCTCAGAGATTAGCAATGTACATACAAGAGGGATGGATTGGTGGACAAAGAATATTTTTGGGAAAAATATTTAGCAATTAGGAAACCAGAGGATTATGCAATATATAAAGAAAAAGGGAGAAAAGTGAAAGTGAAAGAAGCAAAGAAGCAGTCATGGGAGAATTTTGGAAAAAGGATTATAGAAATTTTGAAGTATATCCAAAAACTGTTTTATGGAACATGGCAGATATAAAGGACAAAGACGGGCACGTAATAACAGATGGCGACAAGATTTTAAGGAGCAGGAAATAAATGCACAGCACAGAAAAAATATTAAGCCAATCACAAACAAAGAGATTACACAAGCAATAAAGAAAACAGAACGAGGAAAAGCACTAGGAAAAGATGACATAACACCAAAGATGAGAAAAATATATATGACAGGATGGAGTATCTGAACTACAGAAAATTATGAGTAAAGCAATAAAAACTAAGAATATGCCCATTGTTTGGAACAGTGGAGTAGTACTAGATACCAATTTACAGAAGCGGAGATAAAAGAGATTGCAAATTAAATTATTAAGCATACGAGGCAAGATATTAGCAAGAGTGCTGGAAGAAAGAAAAAGACCAATAATAGATAAAAAAAAATTGAGGAAACACAATGCGGGTGTAGAAGTGGCAGAAACACGTCATAACTGATTTTCTCAATCAAACAGATTAACGACATGGAAAAGGCGTTTGGTAGAACAAGGAGACAAGACATATGGAAAACTTTAGAAAATAATGGGGTAGACGCAGAAACTCTAGAAGTGACAAAGGAGCAAAAAATACCGTTCGAACAAACAACGAAGAATCTAGAGAGTTTAAAATGGAAATAGGAGTTTTCGGCTGCAATGGACGATGCTATTAAGGAAGCAAGGATAAGAATGAAAAAAATGAAAATTGGGTAAGTACTGGAAGATGAAAGAAGTCAAGATAACAGAGCTGATGACGATCTTGGCGGACACAGAAGAAAACTTACAGCATAACGGAAACACCATAAATTAAGAGCTAAATAAAATAAGTATAAAGCTAACTAAAACTAGGATAATGTACATAACATTCAGCTGAATGGACAAAAAAATAGAACAAGTAGATATTTTTAAATTTTTGGGTACGATCATAGAGACGATTGGAAAAATTGATAAAGAGATAAACAGGAAAGATATTATATATGATGAAAAACACATTTTTTTTGAAAACCGGAAGGTGCAAACAAACGTTAAAAGTGAATTGAAAAACCTACAATACTTTACGCGAACGAATCATGGACAGACATAAGTCTAAAGTTTATGCAAAGAAAAGGCAATTTTTAAGAAAAATAGAAGGGAAACTGAGGAAGGATCAGATAAAAAATTAAACTATTAGAAAAAAAAATAGAAATAAAATCAATCCGAGAAAAAATAACGGAGGAACAATTAAGATGGTTTGGGCATGTTTGCCGCATGCAGGAAAGAATAGCGAAAAGAATATAATATGAATCTAAGACAATAGGAAAGAATGTTAAGTAAAGGCCAAGAAAAATTGGAATAACGCTTTTACTCATTATAGATCAGCCACCTGTATTGGACACTGATATCACTTACAAAACGTGTCGTGTGTTAATAAGCACTTAAAGCTGTTTATTCCATATTTTCTGATCAATGAAATTGCCAACTAATTGTCAATAAAACAAATTAATCTCAAAACACTTAATACTATTTATTTACAAATGGAAACGAAAAAGGTGAAAAACAAAACAATAAATGGAAAATCCGGGGCAAAATCTGGAATCCTCCACTGTGGAAAATGGACAGACGTCCACTAATTCAATTTACAAACCAAAACAAAAATGAATGACCGATTCTACAAAGTAAGGCTTAAAGCAACAGTGAAAGATATTATAGACAAAACACTAACATGGCACCAAGCTAGTGCTCGAATTTAAATTGAATGAAAAATACGTTTCTCTGATAGATCACGAAGCTGTTTTAGGAATTCTTCCAATCCCTCAAATTGTGTAAATAAGACATTAACAACCAAAATCAGAAAACACAGAAATCACTACACTATCTTTACTTCCTTATTTCTTACTCGCGAAACTAGAGACGATGTTGTAATTCGAAAAATTAAACGAAAAGTGATTTCTAAAAGTTTCAGGATTAAGCACATCTGGTTCGAACTATCGCCTGAGGGGCTGTTGACTTGCGGGTGTAAGCTAAGTTAAAAAGAATTGACCAATTGAAACACTCTGCCTATCTTACAAGTGCCTTGTGTGCTCTGCCGCAAGCCGACGTGGTGGAAAATTACTATCTTAGGGCAAGTGCCTTGTCCCCGATAAATAAATTTCCATACGCCTAATATTAATTAATTAACCTAATCATGAATACAACTCATATAAACTATTTCTATATAGCACCTGCATTCGCAACTCGAGCTGAGGGAAACCCATTCTTAAGATTCATTTACTACTATCGGGACAAAACCTAGCTCAGGTGTATATAGATTCCTACCTATCTTAATATTACACACACATTAAATATAATGGAATATTTCCTGAATTAACTACCTTACTTATGTTATTCAAAATACTGTGTAGGTAAGAGATAGACACCGAGATATGATTCCTCGGTTTATGACCTTTACTCGCGTATTCGATTGATTCACTACTCACGGTTGATTGATTACGCGTCTTCCATGAAATACCCTAATAAACCCATTACCGAACTGCCTGTACTATAGATCCTCCGTGGCTCTCAACGTATTTCAAACATGTGGTACCGACTTAGTGTACCCTTTTTCCAACGAAATAGCTCTTTGTCGAATATCCCTGGACCTCAGCAAATTGTCTTATAAACGTTATGGCCCTTCTATGATGGCATGTCTTAACTGCGGGTGGTAGACATATTTTATAAATTGAGTCCGACACTTTTACAATATTTTACAAGGATGTTTTTAAAAGAAATGCCCCTTTTGCAAATCCACGATCTGTCACGTATTCTATTTACGATATTTTAACTTTAATTAAAAGAAACCATACCGAGTGTTATCTTCATCCTGGTTTACATACGATGTACATTTGTTACAACGTGATAAAGGAGAAAGTAGGAAAGAGAAATATGAAATGGGAAGCAAGTAGGAAAAAAAGACAAAATAGAAGGAAATGGAGAAAAATATGTAAAGGATAGGCTAAATGATAAAACTCACACCTACATGCCTTACACTTAGCGGTAAAAAGACTTTTGGTTTAAAAATAATGTTCCCTGGTGTTGGTTATTCCTATATCATTGCTTGTATTAATTTTGGATTAACATACTTGGTCTCCTAGCTCCTAACATTGTACACCATTTGCATATTCTACCCTTTCTGATTCGAGGTCATGGAAATATTTGAGAAGATCTAATGTGAGTTTGATTTTGTCGGTTAAGCACTTCAAGGGTTATGACGATTTTCCTATGGCCCTTCGCATAAGTAAAGTGTTTGTCTATATTATTTTTTGTCAGTCTATATGATCCCATTTTGGTCTCTGTCTCTACCACGATGTGTAAAAGAGGAAGATGCAAAAGTCTAAAATTGTAATTGAGGATGTTGACATCGTCTCTGTTATTTCTAGACATTCTTTCTACTTGTATGGATTTATTCTACTAATTTTACTGTACTGACAATACCAAATGATTTTAATTATACAAATGATATTACAAACTATTAAATCAGTTTGTTCTATTTATTTACTGGAGTTCTTGTTGAAAGTAGCTCAGGTTTGCTTTTATGATATAATATAGTTAAGTATTTCGTAAATCTTCAATCTTTGATTTTACCATTTGGAGCGCCTAAAGATCGTTGCAATTTATTTTCCTTAAAGTGGAAGTACATATTATACCGATGTCTTTAAAAAGCTTACTACCATATTGAGAGAAAAACCTAATAGACGATAAACTAAAAAATTGAAGCTCGCCATTTTGTACTAGGCACAATATTTACCACTCATTATTCTCACCATTTCGCCCAATACAAAGTGGCGTACTTCATTTTCTTCACAAGTAGTGCCAGATCACAGTTTCCAACTGTCTTAAGTATTGAAAAAAACTGTAATTTGTTTATTTTATATATCCTGATATAAGCAATAATTTAAATTACAATCACATGCCTGTCTCGGTATCGACAGCTTTAACCAATAACTTAAAGATGACTCACTTTAACCAACTACACCGGTCTTTTATTATTTTCCTGTTTGTTTTTCAATTAACGGGTTAAAAAATGCTTTACAGTTTACTTTCTTTCTTAAACTGGAATAATTACAATAATGCTACATGAAATTACTTTGATATAAATTGTAATAACAAGGTACTATTAACATGATGTATCTACAATAATTATTATTGATGCCTGTTATAATATCGGCCTACAGTCTTCATCTATGCATTTTGCAATTACGATAATTTTAATATATTAACACGACACCTAGAAGATTAGTTTGGAATTATTTATTTAAAATTGGTCGGGTACTTACATCATCAACTATAAGATAAGTATTTTAACGAAATATCCTTTCTACTAGATGTGAAACAAAGAAGCGAGCGAAATTGTTGTTAAACCATTTTAGTAGAGGTTGGGAATAAAAATGTGTAACGTTGTGTCCAGCAAATGAAATGTAATTTGATATAATGAAACTAGACCTTGGTGGATAATAACACATATTTAAAACATAATTTCAGTAAAAGTACGTAAAGCACATGAGAAAATCTCGGCCAACTGATTCGCATGGTCTGCGTGGGCCGAACTAAACCAACGACAATAATTGCGGATGGACATTCATTGTGGAAAAGATTATGACCATACGAGGTCAATTCACCGGTGATAATTTAAAAATGCGTATTTATGGTCGTTTTCATTGAATTAATGTACATTTGGCGCAGGTACTATATAAATCGGTACTACTATATTATTTTTACTGTGCAGAATATATTCCTAGTTTCATTTAGACTTTGTTGAAAAACTCATTTTTGCTGTTCAGGTACTAGCAACTAACCATAGATTGGTAGTGGGACATTTTTGCCACTCCATTTTTTCCCAGTCATTTTTTCCACTCCATTTTTTCCATAGGCCATTTTTCCCGCTGATTTTTTTTCCCACTGACCTTTTTTTCCATAGGATAATTTTCTCATTGCTCCTTTTTCCACTGACCTTTTCTTCCAAAGGTCACTTTTCCCATTTCTTCTTTTTCCCACTGACCTTTTTTTCCACTAAAACTTTCCACAAAATGTTTCAATAAAAAAAATTATTCGTAAATATATTAAGATATTTCAGATCTTACCATTGAGTAAAAAATAATAAAACAGCGCAACTGTCAAGGTTTCGAGATGTTAGTGTTGTATTCTTTTACCATGTGCTTCTGATTGTCTTCAATTTTAAGGGCTATGCAGCCACATTATAAATACCTTCCCATAGCACTAAAAATTGATGACAATAAATTGTCAGTAAATAAAGACATAGTGGAAAAATAAACTATGGGAAAAAATGTCCTATGGAAGAAAAACTATGGGAAAAATGGTCAGTGGAAAAAATGGAGTGGAAAAAATGGAGTGACAAAAGTAAAATAAACTATGAGAAAAAATGACTTATGGAAAAATAAACTATTGGAAAAAATGACATATGAAAAAAAAACTATGGGAAAAAATGACCTATGGAAAAAAATGTCCAGTAGAAAAAAAAATATAGGAAAAAATGGCCAGTGGAAAAAATGGAGTGGCAAAAGTGTCGTACAATCCCATGATTGGTAAAAGGCAGTGTGGGCCAAATTAAATGGGACCCTAATTCTTCTTGTAATAATTTCTTTATAGGCCTGTAGAATTAGACGATGTGAACGGGAATCTGTAACTAATTCGTTTCAGATAGCCGTAGGTAAAAACAGGTGTATTTAGTTATAAAGAATATACCTCTGCGATTCCTCCCAAATCAAATAAACAGAACATTGTTTATAAGTCACTTTTATGTGAAAAAATCATGAAATTTGGAGTTTTTTAAAAGTTGCTGTAAGACTGCAGTAGATTAATTTTTTTGAATGTTTCTGTTTACTAGGTAATTCCAAACCGGTTAATTTAAGCCCCGGTTGATTTCATTTCATTGATTATTTATTTAAATAATTGCCGAAAACCATCTAAATTTTCGAAAATTTCAAGCTTTTTGTACTCTGAAAGGAAAAACGCTAGACTCTTGAAACTTTGGTGGAATATGTGTCTCATTACCCTCAACTTACATACAAAATTTCGTTTTAAAATGTTTATTAGTTTTCGAGAAATTCTATTTGTTTATTAAAAACGTCCCAAATGTTTAATGAAAAATTGACCTATTAACGTTATCAAAAATAATTCAACCACAGCTCATTTTTTTCGTCAAGACGTCAATTTTACGAATCTGTTATGGGCGTATCGATTTTCAATAATTTTGACCGTCAAAATGGCGTTAACAACATTGCTACTTTTCGGAGCAGCGTTTTTTGCAAATAACTTTACAACAAATGAACGTATCTGCACAAATCTTTCATATTTGAGTTGCTGGTATTTTTCTACAAATTTATAAAAAAAAATGTTGCTCTGGGACATGTAGGAGCCGAGATAATTTTTTAAATTGTTTAATGCGCCAAACGTTTATTTATTAATATTTATGGCCAAAATTGAAACTGGTTGTTAATAAGATCTTGAATTTTGTGAATTCATCAAGTCCTATTGAAAACGGGCCCTTTTTGAGGTCAAAATATAATTTTTAATAAGTGATTTTAGAGCGTCTTCAATTTGTTTGGCTCAAAGGACAGGTGAATTTTTTATCAAACGATTTTCAAATTGGGGTAGCGAGAAAAATTCGTCATATCTCCGTTATTTTTCGGCCAATTTCGACGTTTTTTTTTTTTAATTTGGGGTAGCTCACGAAAATAATAACAATGGGCACATTTGCAATATCCAAATAATTGTTATAAACAATTTTTTTATTTTTTTTTTATTTTTCCTTTTTTGGGCTTATGCAACTTATAATGTGCTAATGTATTAAATATAAATTTATAAAGATTATATAATGGTAACAATGTATGCACAAACTATTTCTCCATCAAACAATATACGATGTTACAGCAATTTGAAAATCGTTTGATAAAAAATTCACCTGTCCCTTGAGCCAAACAAATTGAAGACGCTCTAAAATCACTAATTATTAAAAATTATATTTTGACCTCAAAAAGGGCCCGTTTTCAATAGGACTTGATGAATTCACAAAATTCAAGATCTTATTAACAACCAGTTTCAATTTTGGCCATAAATATTAATAAATAAACGTTTGGCGCATTAAACAATTTAAAAAATTATCTCGGCTCCCAGAGCAACAATTTTTTTTTATGAATTTGTAGAAAAATACCAGCAACTCAAATATGAAAGATTTGTGCAGATACGTTCATTTGTTGTAAAGTTATTTGCAAAAAACGCTGCTCCGAAAAGTAGCAATGTTGTTAACGCCATTTTGACGGTCAAAATTATTGAAAATCGATACGCCCATAACAGATTCGTAAAATTGACGTCTTGACGAAAAATATGAGCTGTGGTTGAATTATTTTTGATAACGTTAATAGGTCAATTTTTCATTAAACATTTGGGACCTCTTTAATAAACAAATAGAATTTCTCAAAAACTAATAAACATTTTGAAACGAAATTTTTTTTGTAAGTTGAGGGTAATGAGACACATATTCCACCAAAGTTTCAAGAGTCTAGCATTTTTCCTTTCAGAGTAAAAAATGCTTGAAATTTTCGAAAATTTCGATGGTTTTCGGCAATTATTTAAATAAATAATCAATGAAATGAAATCAACCGGGGCTTAAATTAACCGGTTTGGAATTACCTAGTAAACAGAAACATTAAAAAAAAAAAATCTACTGCAGTCTTACTGCAATTTTTAAAAGAACTCCAAATTTCATGATTTTTTCACATAAAAGTGACTTATAAACAATGTTCTGTTTATTTGATTTGGGAGGAATCGCAGAGGTATATTCCTTATAACTAAATATACCTGTTTTTACCTACGGCTATCTGAAACGAATTAGTTACACCGTTTTTTCTATTTCTGCAGGCCTATTATTACTCAACGATTCTTTACCGTTTTTGGGTATGTTGTACTTAAAACTCCCCGAAATGAAAGCCTGGTTCAAATTCTTTGCACTCAGCAACGAAACGTCCCCAAGGTTTTCCTATGGGAAATTTCACTCAACAACCTATAATATAGTATATCGAATTTTGCCAAAAATCAAAGAGTCGTATTTCGATTCTTTCAAGTTTTAATATTACCCAAATACCAATAAATTTCCGAAAACGAATTATTTGTAACACCCTGTTTCAAGAATGCCTTAGGATCGAATAAACCTTAAAGTTTTGTGATAAAAGTATCTCCGTACAAATCGTTAGCAAAGTCGGCGACTTCAGATGTAGTTGCTCCAACTAGTTTTTAACTATCATCTATTCTATAGTTAATGCCGTGGCGTTACATAAACTGAATTTGTGTTTCTTTCCTTTTACGTTTTTTAAATCTAATCTAGACACATTTGAGTCAGTGCACTTACGTAAGGACTGTAATCCGTTTTGCAAACAATAACATAAAAGTGAAATAAACCGAAAATGATTTTTTTCGTACACATTTCTACATTAAATGAATCACATACGAAGTTGTAAATTATGGATTCAGCGGCGCGTTTCCGCGAGGTCAACAGACGACTTCCGGTGCTTCAGTCTGCCTGGGCCGCACGCGTTTGCTTCCGGTCATCGCTGGAGCGGATTCTCACAATCTTTAAGATGCCCTGGAGGCATAATGGATAAAAATACCCAGCATCGACTCAATTATCTTCTCGTGGGTGTTTTCAAGGATGTGTGAAAGGATGGGCGAAATATTGATCAAGGATGAAGAGAAATAATACAAAGGGGATAATTAAATTAGGAAATGGTCAGATATTATTACTTACGGTACTTAATTTTTAACACTTTGAAACATACCTAATAAAAATAGAAAATTTTAGAAATAAAAAATAATTTAAAAAAAATTGAAAAAATTTCAAATATGAGTAGCTTCCTTTAAAACTGATCTGATCACTATTATAACCTGCCACCAACATAAGTCTACCGTATTGTTTATTACAGTAGCTTGGAATGCTTAAAATCCAAAACATTTCTCGCTGGAAAACAGCCTGTTCGCCTACTAGTTACCATGCGTAAGGAAACTTGTAATGGAACATGTGGACAACTGTTTGCATTAATCAAATATAATCTTAATAAACTAACAGTTATTTAATTTTAAACTCGTCAGATAATTTCACCGGACCCTATACTTACTGATTGCTGTCGATTATAATTACGAGTTATAAAAATTACGCTGCATAACAATTTCATGCAGATTTCAATTCCAAAGTCCAGAAACCTATAAATTTATTTTACTACCAGCTTTCAACTTGATGCTCCCAGGGCGTAATAATCAAATTTCAAATGGCGTGCATTAGAATTCCAGCCGGAAGGTACTAATACACGTTTATTATTGTTATTTGTAATTTGTGTCAATAATTTGTAAATTCTTCCGGGCATGGTCGACAAAAAGCACTTAATAAACGAACTGATATTTTGTTTCAACTCAATGAAAATATTTCGTAATCTCTTCGCTCGTAGCTGTTATAGTCGAGGCACATATTTTAATTCTTCACCGCTACAGAAGAATAAAACCTGAAATTTTAGCTGAAATTAACTAGCCTCAAAACTTTTGGTCATTAAATTATATTTTCCTTAGGAATCTTATTGCATTCTTGTAAATTCATTGAGTAAATGTAGTACAGGGTGCCCTAATTTCGCTGTATTTGCGGGGTATTTAAAATTTGAAATAATGTTTTCCACTAAGTACGTATAAAGCTTCATTCTGGTGAATTACCAAAAAAGTTAAAAACATTTGTTTTGCAAAAAAATTTAAAAAATAAAGTTCTGTAAAATTGCCAAAAAAGTTATCATGCTCTTTTATGACAATGGTTCATAATTTTTTTTTATTATTTTATAAGATTAAAAATATATCAATTTCTTTATAATCATAACAGAATGTTATTGGTTATTTGGAAGGTAATAATAATTAAGCAATTACAAGAGTTGCATGATCCGTATGATACTTACTCAACCAAGCAGTTTCTACATTTTAATAATAATAATAATATGTAATCATAAATCAACTTTACTAAATACTAACAAAAAAGTGAATTAAAAGTTGAAAATAACGTGATGGTAACAGACCTAGTAATAAAAAAAGTAAACTACTTTAACTATAAAATCAACGACCTCTGAGAAAATAACCAAGCTTTAACTAAACTGGTGCACGATATTGGAGAAATATGGGCAATATTTGAACCTCAATATTTTTGGAATTAGATGATTAATCTTGACACAAAAAATGAAAAATGTATCTTTAATAATAGAGATAGGTAACTAAAAAATTCTGAAATTGTTTCGGCAATATTATCAAAAATTCTGAAATATTGTATCAACATTGATGAAACACTGTTTTCAAATTTTTGACGAAGTGCCAAATGCAGAATCTAAACTGTCAAAAATTAGCCACTTTTTCTATAACAAATGGTGTATCTAAAAATAACAAAGCTATGAAAAAATCTCCAAATTGGTTCCTTAAATCATAATGAACATATTTGAAAAAGTCCCAAAATTTTTTTGGGGATTTGGGAGAACGATGAACTTTAACATAAATGTAAGGGACCGGATAATCACCCAGTAGAGAAAATAAACACCCACAAATTAAAAATCTATTACCAGAGGACGGAAGTCAACGAAATTTACTAACTATCCAATTCCAAAAATTTTGAGTTTCAAATATTGCCCACATTTTTCCAATATCCACTTCAATTGTGCACAAGTTTAGTTTTCCGAAATAAAAATCAATATGCTCAATATCGAAATACAAACTTAAATTTTTAGCCTCAACAATAGGGTGCAAACTCTTTATTTTTTAAGGATGATTTTAAATTAGGGTCATCAAGTATTTTAATCCTGTCCTTGCCAAAAATTATCACCTGAGTTTTAGGATTCATTCAAAGCTAATCCACGAGCACTAGAAAATCAGTATAATAACTTCCAAGTCAGAATTAATTTTATAGAAAATGTTAGGAGACTTTAGGGATTTTTGTTATTTTTTGATTTTTGTTATTTTTTGATTTTTGATTTTTATAATTTGAGGTAAGTTTAAATTTTTATTTTTTTATTTGCACGTTTAGTTATAAATTCTTATATTTTAATTCATGCTGTAGTATTTTAGATATTTAGTTAATATTATTTTCTATAGTAGTTGTAAATAGTTTGTTCAAAACAAGTATTTTTTAGTTCTTGTATATAGTTTTTGAATTATCATGGCATACGATCCGATCACTGATCAGTCCGCCACTGGGGCAGAATAATTTTAATGTTTTACTAATAAGCGACAGTGCGCATGATTTTATGATTATTTAACGTGAAACTTACTGTAGGTTTGCTATAATTACTCTTTTACCTTTCAGGGCCTTTGGGGGTTCCCTTCTACCATCGAAGAAATATCTTACCTGTAAATCTGCTGTTATGTTATTTTTAAATAAAAGTAATTTGAAATTCGTGCTAGTTTATTTATCAGATTTCTATGGACTTGCAAAAGTTAAAGCTCTTTATCAGAATGAATGTCGCTCTACTATTTGACAGCTAGATGTCGCAGAGACTGCTGTATTATAGATACCAGTTGAGATGAATTCAAATGCTTTGGTTATTACAATTAAACATAGATGGAATCAAAATATTAGGTTTTATTATGATATGAGAATCAGATGAACAAAAAGAAATAACGTTCCTTATATCTAAGTCCCTGCGATAATTGAAACTAATTTAAGCTATGACAAATTAAGGACTGTGTCCTGTTGAATGTTAACAAAATTAAATAAACTTAAAGTTTTAAAAATTCAGTTCAGAGTAAGTCTTTTAACTGCACGAAATTGGCAGTCCTGCTTTTGACACTTGTGCAGATATGATGGCTGATTGTTCTAGAATTTCTAGCACCGTTTACTGGATTTGTTTAAACCAAATAGGCCCTGGATGCAATTTTGGAATTCGACCAATCAGGTGGGTGCTTATTAATTAGGATGATTTTTACCTTAATTCCTTATAAATCGGAGTTGTTTTTCCGTTACTTTTTCGAATTTTCCCTTGACTCACTCTTGGGAAGTTCTGGGTACATAAATTTTCAATTTAAATTATAATTTTATCAATATATTTCAGGGGCGATCTGCACGAGGGTTTGCTTCTTTCATAGCCCAATAATCATTCAATTTTGTTTCCGTTTCTAAGGAACATGCAAAAAATTTGCCAAACCAAGGATTTCTTGATTCCTATCTGTCATTCATGGTTCGTATTTTTGCCTTTTTTAACTTTATTATATAATTTTCCTATGAAATTATGTCATTTTCAGCATCCTTATCCCCTGACGAATTTATGGATACCCATTTGTTGATATTACGTGAGATGAAATTTTGACATGCCGTCCACTTCGACGAAACATCACTGAACCTTTCGAATATCATTACACAATACTTCTTAGGATCTAATTTACATTGTGTCTCGTCATTTGACTAGACTTGGAGGTTTTTACAGGCAAGTCTTACACTATTTATTTACATTTTAAAAGATATTTACAGAAATAAAATACATCTTTGTTTAACTGTTGTGTTGAAAGTCGTTCAAACTTTATTTCAAGCATGTAACTAACAGCTGTTCTGTTATTGATTATTTTAAAGAAACATAGTACAATGCATTTACTTTATTTACGCCTTTAATTTGTTTACATTTGGTTTATTTTAGCGTAGCTGACCCTTTGTTTACGTGTGGCTCGTTGACCTCTTTTGCATCAATAGGTGTTCTACAGATGATTTAGGAAGATGATTCTCCCACATGATATCCTTTTTTTTAAACTTGTATTTATCTATTCAGTTTACCATAAGTAAGTTTCTCGTTATTTGATTTATTGTGAGGATTACTTCATTTTATCCTTGTTCTACCTGAGTATTGGAAATTATATAATATAAATTCTGAAGAAAGTAATACTAATTAAATTTGGACCAATCACGAAATTTAATTTTACTATCTGTTTTTCTTTTTTAATGACATATCATACAGTTTCCAAAATTAACGGCTTTTTAAAACCCTTTTTGGATTTAGCCTTTAATTTCTAAATATGATAACACTAGTTTCAGAAACTATATGTAATATGATTAGGTGGTTACTAATATTAGTATTGTAAAAGATTTTTAAACAGTGCCTAGACTATTAGTGTAATTACTTGAATGCGTGAGTTCCTGATTTTGTTCCGGGACGACGCCGACGTGGCGATCCACATTAGCATGTGCAACGCATATAGATATAACGTGAAAGTTGTGAATAGTAATTTATGTTACAATTTAATTACTCCGCATTTTATTTGATGCAGGCCTTATAATGGACGTGCAAGATTAGATTTATGGTTTTATAATTGGTGGTTAGAGCATTATTAATGTTCCGTCTAAATTCATTACTGTCCAAAAAAAATACACATATCTATTTGATATGGGCTCTTAATAACGACTCGGTGGAAAGTTATAAATTAAGACTTAATCGGTGAGTGCGATCCGCCATTGTGTAAACGGTGTGCGTGTGTAAACATGTAGCAGAATACTTCATTGCTACTGAATGTGTAGTATTCATAATATTTTCAACCTACCTGGTTTTATTTATTCGTTGTTTTTAAGGAAATTTTAAGTAAACAAAAGACAACTATTAATCGAAAAGAAACAAATGAAAAATTATTATACGTAATATCAATAAACACCAACATTGATATTACGTACAATAATTTTTTCTATTTTGGTACCTGACTAACATTTTTAACATGGTTAGAAACATTAACATCAAATTTTTTGTGCTAGACTTGAGATAATAATCCTATGCATATCCTTCGAATAATTTTAAGCACGCTAATGCCCATAGGATGATGATTCCGCAAACCCAATTTTTTTAATTTAATTACTCCTGCAACATTAACACTTCCTGCAATTGCGGTATCCGTGGATCTCAATTACCAAATCAGTACGACATCGTACGTAAGTGCAGGAAATACTGGCAGTAAAAAGACGCACCAGCTCGACCTTAGGGCCAAATCTCATTCGGGTTTTACTTAATGCAGATAAACTCATTTAAAGTCGCTCTGATGCACTTCGCAAGTACGGCAATTATACTTATAATACGTCACATCCAGCAGAGTTCGTAGCTAATATTGCTCGAAGAAACGGCGTAATGTGCCGGTTTTGCATCGTAATGTATGCACAGAAGAGCAGCCTGGTGTGCGTTTGAGTGATGTTAATTGCTTTCCCAGCAAGATCGCGCCTCTGCCTCAACCTAACCAGGACTTTTATGGCTTCTAGAAATGATTCCTGCTATACCTAGAGACCTGCTTTGTGATTTATTCACTCATATCTTCTGATATCCGAAACATTTAACAATGCGCTTCGGGTTCGACGTCATGTTCGTATAAAACAATAAGAAAATCAATTGTAGCGCGTGGGATTCCTATATGCAACGTACCTCATATCCCCGTGGTGTTTATTACTAAATATGACGTATAGGAGAATGTAAGGCTGTCTCGTGGATATCCTACAGAAATTTACTTTTCTCTTGAAACATGGGGCGTTCTCGTCCTGATTGCAAACTGATATTCTCCTAACGAAAAGACTGATTATTGTTATGATATGGGGAATTTTTGAATATCTATTAATTATTTTATTTTTTGATTTTATTGATGGTTTTTTTGTTTCTTTTGGGCCCCACGTTGGGCGCCAATATATTTGTTATGATAAGGAGATTTTTAATATAATTTTATTGATTTTTAAAATTTTATTTTAAATTTAAATTTTTATATTTTATTTATATTTTAAGGTAAGTTTAGATATTAATTTTTTATGCATGCAATAGTAGTTAGTTTTGTAGTTTATTTTTATTTTTCTATAGTAGTTGTAAATAGAATGTTTTATTAATAAGAGACAGTGCGTATGATTTTATGATAGTTTAACGTGAAACTTACTGCAGGTTTGCTACAATTACTCTTTTACTTTTCATGGCCTTTTGGGGGTTCCCTTTTACCATTGAAGAAATATCTTACCTATTAATCTGCTATTATGATATTTTTAAATAAAGGTTATTTGAAATTCGTGCTGGTTTGTTTTATTGACTGTCACTTGAATATTTGACAGCTAGATGTCGCTGTTTGATATCCAGCTGAGATGAATTTAAATGCTTTGGTTATTACAATTAAACATAGATGTCCCTCGAAATGTAAGATTTATTATGAATATCAGATAATCAAAAGCAAATAACGTTTCTTAATCTATATCCCTGCGATAATTAAAACTAGTTAAATCTATAACAAATTAAGGACTGTGTCCTGTTGGATGTTAACAGAATTAAATAAACTTATAGTTTTATAAATTAAGTTCAGAGCAAGTTCTACACTCTCTAGTTACAGAGTCGTTTTAACTGCACTTGGATTGGCAGTCCTGTTTTTGACACATGTGGTGCAATTGTGATGGCTGATTATTCTAGAATTTCTTGCACCGTTTACTGGATTTGATTAAACCAAATAGGCCTTGGATGCAATTTTGGAATTCGATCAATCTCGTGGGTGCTTACTAATTTGATTAATTATTATCTTCATTCCTGGTAAGTTGGAATTGCTTTTCCGTTACTTTTTCGTATTTGGCCTTGACTCACCCTTGGAATGTCCTGGGTTTTTATATTTCTGATTTATATATCAAATCTACCAAATATTTTCAGGAGCGATCTGGACGAGGGTTTGCTTCATTTACTCCCAATAACAACTCTCCTTTTGTTTCGTTTCTAAGGAACATGCAGAAAATTTGCAAATCAAGGATTTCTAGATTGCTGTCTGTCATTTATGGTTTGTATTTTTGCCTATTTTTTCTTTATTCTATATTTTTCCTATGAAATTATGTTATTTTAAGCATCCTTATTCCATGACGAATCTGTGGATATCCATTTGTTGGTATTGCGTTAGATGAAATTTTGACCTGTCGTTGACTTCGACGAAGCATCACTGAACTTTTTAGATTTCACTACACAATCACTTCTTAGGATCTAATTTCCATTCTGTCTCGTCTTTAGACTAGACTGGTGGTTTTACAAGTAAGTCTTACACTATTTATTTACATTTTTATACAATTTTATAGAAATAAAGTGCATCTTAGTTTAACTGTTGCGTTGAAAGTCGTTTAAACTTTGTTCAAAGCATGTAAATAGCATCTGTTCTGTTATTGATTATTTAAAAGGAACATCGTAAAATACATTTCATGTATTTACGCTTTTAATTTGTTTACGTTTGTTTTATTTTAGCGTAGCAGACCATTTGTTTATGTGTGGCTCGTTGACCCCTATTACTACAACAGGTGTTCTACAGCTGATTTAGAAAGATTGTTCTCCAATATGATATCCTTTTTTAACTTGTATTTATCTATTCAGTGCACCATACGTAAGTTTCTCCTTATTTGTTTTATTATGAGGATTATTTTATCTTATCCTTGTTTGACCTGAATTTTAATATTAATTTTATTTATTTAATAATCGGTTTTTGATTTCTTTTAGTAGTTTGAAAGGCATTGTTAATGTTTTTTGTGTGGCTTAAAATACTATCTAAGACATTGCAAATTTATTTGTAAAACAATGCCTCTTCTTAATGCATTTTTTATTTTCTAAATTTTGAAAAATATAAGTGGTAAAAACATAGAAATATATGCATAAAATGAGCCACTCTGTATATTAGCACCGAAAATGCTCTTGCTTCAAAAGTGCCTAATCCCTGCATCTACACATATCCTATTTTGTGTTATTTGAAACAAAAATTTTTTTTTGTACGGTGACGGCCTCAAAAATTTACTTTCTAAACTGTTAACCCAAATAACGCTTTGCTATTGATGTATATCTACCTCCCATATAGAGTATAATTTTATGATCCCTCTCTCTCTCATAAATGCAACCGATTTGATTTATAGTTGTATTATCTTACTTTTAACTGCTTGCATACGAGTAACCTTTAAAATACTTTGTAGGTAAAATAGTAAATAAATGAATGGGTCATTCATTATACGTCCTGGTATAATAAACACGAGAATAGATGGCCGTTAGTTTTGTTGTACTTGTTTATTCTGTGTTCATAAAAGTTTGCTATTTTAGAAACCTTGTGCCCGATGAAAGGATATGGAGTTTTCAGTTACATCGCATGGTAATAGTAATATTTCAGAGCTCCTTATTGTCAATAAGTTTACTGAAAAACAAAAGCAAGAAGAGAAATTGCAATTATTGCAAGTTTAATTTTTAAAGTCATCAAAAGATTTGCTAAGAATGGACACTGTAGTATTTATTCACCGTCAGAGTTCATGAAATATTTCCAAACTTACAAAAGCTATAATAATTCTGTAGGACCAAGTTATCATGTGAATTACAAATTTTGCAGTCGTATATTCAATTTAACATTGGATTTGGCTCTTCAGCTTCTGACATGTGTAGCTTTTCTGTGCGTCATCAAAGATAAATTCACTTGTGCCAAGATCCGTAAGAGAAAATTAAGTTAATGACCAATTTAAGAATGCACAGTTAAGGAGCAAACAATTTTATAAAATGCTGAAAGAAGAATCGGATGATTCTCTTTCATTTTGTTTTGACTTGCAGCAAGTGCAGGTGTTGCCCAAAGTCCCATAATATGAGATGCGTTTTATGCACAGCAAGTTTATTTCTATTCATTTTGAGTATCTGACCCATATTTGATTTCTGACTAGGGACTCAAGCCGGTTGTGGATTCAATGAAGTAGGCTATGCGGTTTTCTCTAAAAAATCCAGGACCACGTTTTTTGTAAAAAAATAAAGATTTACTTTTGGAAGTCCTGTATTTTACTATCAAATTGCATTAAGTTTGTCCAATAAAATTTTGTCCGCTTCAGATAATCAAAGAACATTTACGTCCTCCTTTTTTAAATACGAAAATAAATAAGAAAAAAATACTTTTGTGGTCTAGTCAATATTGGAGTTCTATTTTTTCCCACATTTATTAATATTTTAAATTTAGAAAAATGTATAAGATACTCAATGCATCACATTCAAAAATATGTATAGTACAGTTTAATTTAAGATCAAACAAACAAAAAATAATATTGTAAGTACTTCATTATAAGTTAATTTAACTTGTGCCCATAACTAAATCAAAAATTTTTCTATTATTTTTAGTCTTTGATGATGGCTTGTAAATAAACCGAAACGTTAGGAAAAAAAATTTGTTTATATATGTGACCGATATACCCAAGAAAAATAATACTTGTATTAAAATATAGGAATTTCCACAAACGAATTTTCCCTAGCATATTTTCGTTATGACCTGGTCTATAATATTTTAAATAAATATATCCATATATGTATAAGTATAGATAATGATTATCAAATTATTTATAAATTAAAATTGCTCAAAAACTACTTAAACAGAAAATTAAAACACAATTATTCTTATTGATGGTAAATATCATTAATCTTATATTTTTCTTAAGAATATGGCTGTTATGAAATAAAACAGTACGTAATAGGGTATTAACATTGATTAAGGAATGAATTCATTAAAAAATATTAAACAACAAAATTGCTATTCAAAGATTCATGTCAAAATAAATAATAATTAGGTTTTTACGTGGAATTAATTATAATCAAAATAGGAACCAAATGATATTCTAATATTCCTTTATGTTAACAGAAATTATTGTTCTAAAATGGTTAAAAATTAAATTAAAACACGATTTTTGTTTTAATCAAAATAGTCTTTCTACCTCTTTATGTAATAAACTTACATAAGTGAATATTGGAATCATGGAAAATCAACAAAATTTTAACATAAATTTATCTTAATTAATTTAAAGGCTAAGTTTGTATTTGAGCCATAATAATCAATAGGTGCTTGACGACCAATAAATATAGAGACGATAACATTTTCTTAAAATCAGAAGTAAAAGGCTCCAAAATTATTAAATTATATTTATTTTGAGTTGAAGATCTCGTTTGCTCAAATATACCTTAAATCATAATCGTAGGCAATTTCGTGAATCAACTTTTATCCGTTGCATTGCTTAAAAGTTGTGATTGATTTCAGTCAGTTTATGGAACTATACAAATAATAAAGCATCGAATAATATCGAAATCTTTTTCAGTGTTTCTTAATTATTTCATAAATTATAGTTACAATTGTATTGGAGGCGCTGCCTAAGATTTTGTTAGACTTCCCCATATTCACTTCTTAAACTGATATTAATATAAATTATTTAAATTCAGTCTATACGTTACATGTTATTTTTGGATTAGTCGGTAGTAACTGGTCTCTATACTTATACTTTTTTACTTTATTATAATTATTTTTTATTGATGAGCGTTTCCCGTGTAATTTGGAATTTAATTAAAAATCACAAATTGAACTAGGAATTTAACAGAATTTACAATTCGAACTGCCAATATAACATAATTCACCTAATAATTTAACAAAATTAACAGATTAAACTGTGAAAAATTAACAGAATTTATAGTTTAAAGAATTAAAAAAAAATCAAAATATGAACTAGGAATTTGACGAAATTTACAATTCGACTTGTGAGTTAAACAAAATTTTGCGTTTAAATTATTGTGATTTTAATAAAATTTACCGCCTAAACTGGATATTTAAAAGAATTTACAGTTCAAAATTTTACAAAATTCACAGTTTGACCTGGGAATTGAATTGAATTTACCGTTTAATCTAAAAATTAAACAAGACAGTTTGACCCAAAAATTTGAAGTACTTAATTGTAAATATAAGGAAATTCACGGTATGAACTAGAAATTGACAGAATTTACTATTCGTACTACACATATAACAAAATTTACACTTTGACCAAATGATTTAACAAAATTAACAGTTTAAACTGGAAATTAACAGAATTTTCGGTTTTAAATGTGAATTTAACAAAATTCACAATGTGAACTAGGAATTCAACAAAATTTACAATTCGTCTTGTGAGTTTAACAAAATTTTGCGTTTAAACTGTGAATTTAACGAAATTAATTTACCGCCTGAATTGGATAGTTTTACAGTTCAAAATTTAAATATTACAAAATTCCTAGAAATTTAATGGTATTTACCGTTTGAATTGTGAATTTAATAAAATCTACTGTTTTAGCTTGGAACATGACGAAATTTACAGTTCGAACAGAGAATTTGGTAAAGTTTTCTGTGTAACTGAAACTTTTACAAAAATCACAGTTTGGACTAGAACATAAGTTTACAATTCGAACTGCGAATTTAACAAAATTTAGTGTTACCTATAATTTGTTAGTTTAACAAAATTTTGCGTTTAAATTGTGAATTTAATAAAATATACCGCCTAAGCTGGAGATTTAAAAGAATTTATACAGTTTAAAATTTGAATTTTACAAAATTTGATCTTTGAATTGAATGGAATTTACTGTTGAAACTGGAAATTAAACAAGATAGTTTGACCTAAAAATTTGACTGAAGTACCATCTTAATTGGAAATTTAAGGAAATTATCAGTATTAACTAGAAATTAACAGAACTTACTATTCGAACTACAAATATAACAAAATTTACAGTTTGCCCTAATAATGTAACAAAATTAACAGTGCACACTGGAAAATCAACAGAAGTTACAGTTTAAAATTTGGACAAAATTCACAGTTTGAACTAGGAATTACACGGAATTTAAAAATCGATCTGTGGATTTAATAAAATTTTGCGTTTAAACTGTGAAATAAACGACATTTACCACCTAAACTGAAAATTTCACAGAATTTACAGTTTAAAATTTGATTTTACAAAATTCACTTGGGAATTGAATGGAATTTACAATTTAAATTGAAAATTAGACAAGATAGTTTGACGTAAAAAACTGAAGTAGGTACTTAACTGGAAATTTAGGGAAATTTACAGTATGAACTAGAAACAGAATTTACAATTCGAACCACAAATGTAACAAAATTTACAGTTTGACCTAATGATTTAACAATATTAACAGTTTAAATTGGAAATTAACAGAATTTTCGATTTAAAATTTAAATTCAACAAAATTTACAATATGAACTAGGAATTTGACGGAATTTACAATTCGACTTGTGAGTTTAACAAAATTTTGCATTTAAACTGTGAATTTATTTTTTTTTACAGTTTGGGCTTGGAACATAACGAAATTTACAGTTTGAACAGCGAATTTGGCAAAATTTTCTGTGTAATTGGAAATTTAATAAAAATCGTAGTTTGAACTAGGAGTTTAACAGAATTTACAATTCGAACTGCGAATTTAACAAAATTTACAGTTTTAAACAATAATTTAACAAAATTAACAAATTAAACTGGAAAATTAACAGAATTTTCAGTTTAAAATTTGAATTTAATAAAGTTCACAATATGAACTAAGAATTTGATGGAATTTAGAATTCGACTTGTGAATTTAACAAAATTTTGCGTTTAAATTATGAATTTAGCAAAATTTACCTCCTAAACTGGATATTTAAAAGAATTTACAGCTTAAAATTTGAATTTTAGAAAATTTACAGTTTGACCTGAAAATTGAATGGAATTTACCGTGTAAACTGAAAACTAAACAAGATAGAATAGGATGACTTAAAAATTTGACTGAAGCACTTAACTGGAAATTTAAGAAAATTCACAGTAGAAACTAGAAATTGACAGAAATAACAAAATCTACAGGTTGACCTAATGATTTAACAGATTAAACTGGAAAATTAACATAATTTTCAGTTTAAAATTTGAATTCAACAAAATACAGAATATGAACTAGGAATTTAACGGAATTTGCAAATCGACCTGTGAATTTAGTAAAATTTTGCGTTTAAACTGTGAATTTGGCAATATACCACCTAAACTGAATATTTCACAGAATTTGCAATATAAAATTTGAATTTTGCAAAATTCACCGTTTGCCCTGGGATTTTGTTTAAAACCGTTTAAACTGGAAATTTAACAAGATATACAGTTTGACCTAAGAATTTAACTAGTACTAAACTGGAAAATGAAGAAAATTCACAGTTTTAACTAGGAATTTAACATAATCTACAATTCCAACTGCGAATTTAACAGAATTTACTATTTATTTGGTCTTATAATGTACTTTTTAAGTTTAAACTGAAACATTAATAGAAATTACAGTTTAAAAGTTGAATTTAACAAGATTTACTGTTCGAACTAGGAATTTGACACAATTTAGCAGTTAAACCGTGAATTTAACAAAATTTACCATTTAAACGCTGCATTAATTTAATATGAACGTTCGTACTATAAATTAATTATTATAAATTTATTTTGTTAATATTTTGTCCGAGATTGTTTAAAAAAAATTCGAAACGTGGACTCGTTTAAAAATACCTTTTAATTTTTTTTAATATACCACCCAAAGAATGTGTGTAGGAAATATTTAACATAACTCTAAACAATTGAAAGAAATAAAAACGCAAATTTTATTTAAATTTTATAGACATCTCCCGGAGAATCTCATTTCTATTGATACGGGAATTCCAACAAAATGTAAGAGTGCGGAGTTATTCCTAAAGAATAATTTCAATTAGAGGTACAATGGGTAACAACTCTGAAATGTTGGAATTACAGACATTCTGCAATACCTGTACGTCGTTAAAAATCAACAATAATTGATGTTTGCATTGGTGACAAGCAAAAGGGCAAAAAGTAAATCATGACTACTACTTTTTATGAACTGGCATACCTCATACTGAGCACCGACGTCGGAATATTCAGTCCCATTCTGCAAGTCACTTTACTAGATTACAGTAATAATATTATGCTCCATAATTAATTTAGAACATCGACACAGCGCACAGCCTAGAACGCATATTTTTATAATAATGTTTTGCGCTTGTAGCATTACTGCAGATGGAAAAAACGTTCATTATTTTAATTGGCATTATTTCAATTATGTTCTATTATATGCCAGCTCCTTCTCTGTTGGTATGGCAATAATTTCTGAACGATTCAGTTAATTCAATAGTCTAAAGGCGCGACCTAACTAGAATGATTTTATCAAAACTTGTTGGATATATGTGCGTGTTTATATTGCTGGCCCACGTATACTTCCTTGAGGCATGACCCAAATAAAGGCAGCCACCGCAGGTGCTCTTACTTTAGTATTCTTGCTAGCTCACGCTACGCGTACACCTTATAGTCAGGACGCACCTTAATAGTATTTATTGATAGCTTGGTGTTGAGCAAATATTAGATAAATTGAATTTTTGGATTTTGCATTTCAAATTTGTTTTGCTGACAATAATCGAGTAGCAAATTTCATTCATATTTACATTTGCTAATTAATTTTATTTAAAAATATTAAATGTACAAATTTAAAATACTCTGAACAAATGTTCGTCCTGTTTTACAGGCCCATTTTTAAAAACTATCACCGATCAACTTTCAAATCGATTAAAGTAATGGCTAGAAATTATTATACGTCTAACTATTAAATAAAAATTATGAGCCATAAACCAGTAATTTTGTGCCATATACAACCCACATTAAAATAAAGTTTGTGGTATATATTGCAAGAAAAATTTCACACAATTTTAGTAGTGCTCTTTTAAAAATTACACAAAAAACCAATCAGACAGAAGCTATCGGTGAGAACTGATTTCTGACAGTTGATTTGTGTAAGGTACTGATCAGTGGCGCCCGAAATAATTTTTAGGGTTTAGGCTTCAATAAAAATTTATTGTACAGGAATTTTTCTTTTCAAAAAAAAGAAAACAATTTATTTTTTTGTTTGTAATGCAGAAACATCACTAGCAACAGTAATAACACCATGGTAATGGCATGGAGACTGGGGACTCTAAAACTTTGCAGGATTAAAAAGTGCAGGTGATTTACTAATTTAAAAAAAATTAAACTTACCTCCTCGGCCTCTTGTACGTCTGGCCGGTCGGTCACTGCTAACTTGTTCTCCACTTTAGAAACTCTTCATGGGTCTGAAATAAAATGGTAAAATGAGAGATCGCAGTACAGAAACTCAGCAGGCAAATATGAGCAGTGATGAAATGAGAATAAAACGCAATTTTTATTTTTTACTTATACACATAGAAAAATTATAATTTCCAAATTCCGTCACTTTCGCATTTTTTTCTGAAGTATATTGCGATTCTTCTCCGTCCGTCACGAGACGCCAATGCGACAGATCCTTCGTGGCGAGCTTAAGAGTAGAGGATGTGGTCTTAGGTGGTAGACCGGATGTGGAATCAGGTAGCCTCTCGACCACAGAAGTACGTGAACCACGGCGAAACTAACACCGGCACCATTTACTCTTCTTCAAGAATTGTTGTGAAAGAACTTAACATTGTAATGATACACTCATGAATGAATTGTATTACCCGGACAGGTACAAGAATCGTTCATTGATGGTGGAAATGTATACCTACTTTCGAGTTTAATTTTGTTGCGAGGATGTTCAAGGATGCTGGCGAATTGTAATTTTAATTAAATTGAGGTGATGGCATATTTCAGTAATATTAAAAAATTGACTATTAATGAAGCAGTGAGGACTGTTTTCTCTGAAATAATGTGTTAGACAATTTTTTAGTTTTTTTTTTAATTGGAAGGAGGGGAATGGCTAGGGAATGTAGTATTCCACTAGCTCAGTGTAACCGACTTTTTTTTCTTTCCTTTCCGTGACTATAATTTCAACATAGCAGGTTTACAATCTACAATCTTATTTACTATTTTTATTTTTTTTTATATAAATATATACATAGATATTTAACCTATCTTAGAGATTATTTACCACCATTTCATTAGAGATTACTTACCACACACACACTAATATTGGGCCGATATTGGTTTAATATTGTTAAAATATTAGCGCAATGTAAAAAAGGCAATATTGGATCAATAAGAAATGTGAACATTTCGCTATATTGACGCAATAATGGTTAAACTTTATTGGGAGATATTTAAAAACTAAACTGTATAATATTTAATTCAAATATAAACCAATCTTTAAAATTAAATATTAACCCAGTATTTAATATACAACTTGGGCTAGTTAACCCAAAGTAGTAAAACTATATTGGCAACATACTTAATTTAAATATTGTTAAATTCAATATTATAGACAATATTGAGCCGATAAAAAATGTGAACATTTCGCAATATCGATTCAATATTGGTCAAACTTTATTGGGAGATATTTAAAAACTATATTATATAATATTTAATTCAAATATATACCAATCTATAAAATTAAAAATTGGACCCAACATTTAATATATATATACCTTGAGTTAGTGGCCCAAAGTAGTAAAACTATATTGGCAACACATTAAATTTAAATATTGACAAACTCAAAATAGCCAATATTGAACCAATAAAAAATGTGAACATTTCGCTATATTGGCTCAACCTTGTTTAAGCAATGTTGAGAAATCTTGTTTAAACATATTGTATAATAACGTATTTAAACATAATTTAATATTTGAAATTATATATTGGTTAAACATTTATTATCCATTGGGCCAATATTGGTTAATTATTGTTAAAAACTTGACGCAATGTAAAAAATACAGTATTATACCAGTAAAAAATGTGATTGCTATACAATACACAATTTTGAGAAAATGAAAATGTTACTAATAAAAGTTAATATTAATTTTCCAATATTATAAAACCAATATTTATTTTTATGGATATATATTGGTTAAACAATATAGCTTCCAAGGAACATTACCAATGTAGGTTAAATATGGTTTTTTCAATAATGTAAATCTAATATTTATTTGTATGGATTCATATTGGTTGAGCAATATAGCCTACAAAGAACATTACCAATGTAGATTAAATATTGTTTTTGTAATATTGTAAAACTAATATTTATCGACGTTTATCAATATTATTTTGATATATCTAAGTTGAAAATAGCTAAAATAATATTGTACCAATATTGAATTACTAATATTTTAAAATCGATATTTGTTAATATTGATACAACATGTTTTTTTCGATTTCAACGTATCTATATTGACCCAATATAAAATCATGGTCCAATATTATGTTCTACAATAATTGAGATACGCAAATTGCAGGCCCTTAGAAGAAAATATTTTTCTATTTTCTGTATTTTTGGTCTGGTTCAAAAAATATATATCTTTATCAGGAGAAGTTAAAGGTGTTAATATAACTAATACGTCTCTATCCTATGATACTACGACTGTTTTTATTTAATTCATTGAGAGCTGTTGTAACTATTAACCCGATCAGCATCAATTCAGCTTCATAACAGAGACACAAAAACCAGCCCCACAAATCATCCTAAAAATTATGTTTTGCAACTGCAAAACTGATTTCGGGCCAGCTTGTGGATGTAGGAAAAGTTGTCTTTATTGCTAGGCGGCTTGCAGTTATTGTGGCGGAAAAAGTTGCCTTAATTCACAACAGGCAGTGTCTAAACTAAATAATTTTTTTCTTGGTTTTAGATTAATTTTAATAAATCGATTAAAAAATATAATATTTTTAATACTCATTTAACTCTTCTTTCATTTGTTTCCACCATTTTCCAGACACCGTTTTCCATTTTTGATACATTTTAATATAAAATTTGAGATCAGCGATCAAAAAACCGTTATATAAGAAATAAACACCTTTTCGCCATTTTGGATCCGCCATTTTTGATATTAGTTGAGTCTTAATGTCAAATTGGTAATCAGTGACTTCAAAAACTTCCTGACATCTAATAAAAATAATTTAAAAAATTAAAAAATTGAACATTCGACGCCATTTTGTAGACGCCATTTTGTATACAGACCGATTTTGAGACAATATTTGTAATCTGCGACCCTTAAAACCTTTTGTTATTAAATTTCAGGCAATTGTTTAAATAAATAAAAAAGATAAATTTTATTTGTTAATAATAATAAATTGAAAAAATAAAAAGCACACCTTCTCACCTATGAGGAACTTTTCTACAAACTTTTTCCGAAACTTGAAAAAAAAATTATCTAAATCGGTTTTGAGACAACGGAGTTAGAACTTTGGAGAATTTTTAGCGTTTAGAAAATGGACTATAGTGCAAGATACCCATAATTAAGAAATTCCATTATCTGATGGAGAAACTGATGTCGGTCGAGGAAAAAAAATTAATAAGAGAACATGGATGAGTAGATGGTGATCTTTCATTGTAGTCATCTCTAGCAAGAAATATAGGATGTTCTGCTATCTCTGAGTTGAATACTTTATTATTCATAAGCAATAATAATTGCGAATTAGTGAAGTGTCCATTTGGTTCAAAATATATTTTTGCAAAAAATTTTTTCATTACTGTAATAGCCCCTTCCTTATAAGTTTAGTTAAAGAATATAATTTAAAATAAGTTAACGCTAGATCATTTTTTCAACTGCGGGATTTTTGCAGAGGATTAGTAAAGGACTCCAGCTTTAACATCGGAGGTACCTTAAACAGGTTAAATTTAATAAATTAAAATAAAATTCGGTTTTGAGTGTATTACTAGTTAGTCTAAAAAAATATGTATTTCCCAGTCTGGTCCTAATACGTAATACGTGTCATTCTAAATATAAAATATATTTTAATTAATTAATGATTCATTTTTATTACCCATTTTAATCTCTGAAATTGCCTCATTGTATATCCTGCTCATCATTTTAATTTGCACTTAACTATACATGAATATTCATTTTTTAATCTACCTACATTTTTTGCAGGAGAAAGGCGAAAATGAATAAAGCACGGCTCTCCGCGATGCTGGTTGTCGATGGACGTTATTCGCAGCAGCCGCAGGTTAATTTATGTAGTTCATAAAGATATCTTAATTTAAAAAAAGTGTTCCATGAAAATAAATATTTCTGGAACTGTATATTTTCTTTAAACAAGATATATATAGGTGGTTCCGGCTATAAGTAAAAATATTTGATAGGTAAATTATTTGACAGAAACCACCTTTTTAAAAATTAGGCCAGCTTATCAAAACTAGTTTATTTTGGCGGAATTTCATAAGATGCTATGAAGTAGGAATTGAAATCTAAATAATAATATGATTCGAATAACATTAAAATTTAAATCGCAAACTAAATTGGTGCAGCCGATAGAAACCTGATTGACACAAAAATTATAGTATTTTATCAAAAATCCTTAGCAATGAATTTCCCAACACGTATTTGACCATTTACACGACTTTCTCTGTAATGAAAAAGTGCAATTCACTAGGACTAGGAGAAAAATAATTTTAAATATTTGCAAATATTTCCAGGACCCTCTGTTGTAAACTATTAACTAGAAATATATGATTACCCTCACCTGATGACTGTATTGACATTTTCCCGTATCCCTTCCATTCGCCTAACAAACTACTATTTAATTACGCAATTTTTAATCTCGTTTGTGTGTAGTTAATGATACTTGAACGAAAACAAAAACCCTATAAACTACAGTAAAAAGTCTTCGTAACTGTAAAAAGTTATGCATTGTCAAAACAGCACAATTATTACTATAAGGAACAGGTAAAGTCCAATAATAATTATTTTAATAGTAGTAGGTAACGCTCGGCATTATCCTCGCTCTGCCAGTCATTTGTTTCCAACCATGACGCCACGAGCCAGAGCCAACTACTATAGTTCACCTGCTATCTTAGAATATCTTAGATGAACCACTTTTAGTTGATTTATTATTAGCTTTTGCAGATAGAACGTTGAGCTATTGTTTATTAACAGGAATACATTTATTTACACAAGACTTCAGCTGCAGTAATTGTCGTTAGTTCAAACTGGTAACATAAATCTGCAAGATAATCATAGTATATAAATAATGGCCACAATAATTATAACACACTCTTTCAACCTAAATATGCAGCTCGTCGCGATTTCTTCTACCTGTCAGATGTCAATACCTACTGCAGATCAGGACCAAATGCCCTTCTGTTGCAGTCACGAGGTTTGAGTTAACGGAAATTTACGTTTTTACATAATTAATTGGCCACCATATATCTTGAGGCGTCCTACAAATATATTTTTGTCGTGTGCAGCAAAAGGTCAGCAAATGGCGTCCGTATATGACTCCTAGCGCATAACAAATAAATCACTAGATACGTGCTGGCACAAATTCAGCCTGGACAGGTTATTACAACCAATTTTTGTGGTGTTGCTCAGATGGGATACTATATTAGATGTAATGGAGAATCTATATGGAAATAATCAGCATATGTCTCAGTCAAATCTAGAAATATTCCGAGGCCCACAATAGCCAGGGGATAATAATTAAATCAATACAAGCCAGACTCTATTTTAAAAAAGAAAAAATACTAGGTTGATTGCCCTGTGTCGGCTGTGTCGCATTATGTGGTTTTCTTTTTCATTAATAGGAATTCAGATCCAACGACTTCTAAGGCTAACTTTAAAATTAACTCTCTCATTAAGAACTAGGAAACACTGCTATTGTTTTTGATGCTCGAGAGGTAGCGTACCGGCCTCTCACCCAAAAGTTCCGGGTTCAATTCCCGGTCGTGGCAGTGGAGTTTTAACATTGGAAATGTTTTTGTTTTCGTATAGGGGGTTGAAAATCAGTTTCGTATTGCATATTATGAAGCATGACTTATAGAAACAGTGGCGACAACAGAATGACCAAATTTTGATTGGTTGTCTAAATCACGTGGTACCGGCAGTTATGTTATTATTTTTTTATAGACGTCTTCTTGTCGTTGCGATTCTTTGAATATTTAAAAAGTTATTAGCGTTTCAATATCCCATGTCGAAGAGTTTTGTAAATTTTGCGAAATTAAAAAAGCCGAATGCGCACGCAGAACCCTCCAAATTTCATGAGCGTGCAGGTCTTGTCAAAACTTTAAAATTGTTCGTTAACGTCACAAATGTCACTTTTTAGTTAGGATCTGCTGACCTCAAAATCGCAGGTGGACCGCACAATTCACGATGTACTTTCAAGTTGGACTTTCGAGCTTGGATTTATTGCCAGAACGGCGGCCCGGCGGCCTGTTTTCGTTTGGAAATGAGGTTTAAAATTTTCGTGTTTTCGCAAAATTCGCTTAAAAATCCATAGTGCGTCCGATAGATTACACCTTATAGTCGATCCAGCGAAATTTAATGATTTCTTAATATCGGTCCTAGGACGGAACCGCGTACAGTTTCGGACTCGGGACGATTTCAGGACCTCGAAACAATTTTCTGTTTCTCGATAGTGCCTTTCCTTCACTTTGACATTTAATTGTATCGATCGAGTATCGTATCCCAAGTAAGAAACTGCATGTTTCAAGAGCAGGATTAAACAAATATTTTTAGTTTCCTAGTAGGGGGTCGAAAATCAATTTCATGGCAGAATGACGTAACGCGTGAGATTTCAGTGGTTTCAGAACGATAGACGTCAAAATTACACTTTTTCGTTCACTCCTATTGAGCCTAAAATCAGAGCGTGACCGTGCAATTCACGATGTAGTTCTAAGTTCGACCCTCTACCTTGGATTTCTTACCAAAACAGTCTCTCGGAAATTCGTTTGGAAATAGTATATGAAGTTTTCGTGTTTTTGCAATTTTTTCAATTTTGTCAATGACTTACAATTTGACAAATCATAGGGGTGGATTTAGGATCGGTGTTGCTCTGGCAGGTTGCCGATACCTGATTTGTACGTATTACAGAGTGTTAGAGGTTTGAGTGCCATTAATTTAACATGAGGTAGATTAAGCAAAAGTAAACAAAAAATTATTACATTGGAATTTATCGCTGCGTTAGAAAAGTCACGCCCAACAACCTCCAAGACAACTTAACATCGAGAAGCACGTCGAACAGCTTATTTCCTTTTGTCTCGTCGAAATATGTATAGGCGAAATCCATATGTAACTTAAAATTTTGTCGTTTTTCGCAAGTTACCAAGATAGCGGTGATTTGAAGGAAAATAAAATTATATGTTCAACTCCTCTCCAATGCCTGATCCAATGATATGTCACACGATTACAGTACAGGCAAAATGTACCGAAATTAATCAAATTAGCAAGAAAATTGCGAAATCTTTGTAACTCTATACTTATTATTTATGTAATTTGAAGGTGGATTTTTATTGCATCCACATTTGTACGACGTATGTTAACTACGTGAAAACCAAATTTTGGCACAATTCAGTAATCGTAGCCCTCCCTCAAGAAAAGTTTTTGTTAAATGATATAAACGAAATCCGATTAATTTCAATGTTGCCAAAAATTCTTTAAAACAAAAAATTGTTTGTAAAACAAGCTGTAGATGATGTGGATTCACCTATTGTTAAAATAGCAATTGAAATTTGTACTTAGTTGATGAGGACGTTGATATCCTTGTTCTATTAATCGCTTTAACTCCAGAAGAAAAAGATATACTTTTCATAAGGCCAGGAACAGGAAAAATTATATGGAAAATTCTTTCTTCGTCAGAAATCCAGAAATGACAAGAACGTATAAATATAGTTATTAACATTACTAGATGCGAAAGGTTACTTTAAGGTGTGAGGTGATTTTTGAATGGTCGAGGCGAAGCCGAGACCTTTCAAAAAACACCGAATACTTAAAAGGGTTTTCGCATCGTGAAATGTATTATATTTTTTCTACTATACCGAAAAAAATTATGGGATTTACTAATTTAAAACTAATTATTTCATGAAATTAATTGACGTTTTTAATAAATTTTGTAGTTTAGGAGGCTGCCTGTGAAAATTGTTTCCATGGCAACGAAATATTACACATTTTAACTTCTGGTGGTTTCAAACTAAAATAAACAAATACATATGTTTTGTGGCGATATAAATGGGAATATTGCTTGTGCCTTGTTTTACCCCCAAGAAATCCAGAGCATGGTATATGCAAACTTATGAAGGGTTTCTAAAAAGGAGTAGGTAGGTACTACGTGCCGACAGAAATGTTGTCGTACTTCCTAGAAAGAACTTTCTTTATTAATACAAAATTGTTTAGTTGTATTAATTTGTTCAAATAGAACGAATTAATTTCGTTTAAAATTAGTTTTTCTACTTTTCTGTCCTGGCTGCATAAGTTTTACTTTCGTAGATAGCAACGCCTTAGCAACCAGGTAACTCGAATGTTTACTTTCGTTATCGCGCGTGTTGCTAGGGTTAGAAAGTTCATTTATATAGACGGTAGTAGAAAAATACAATTTTACTGCCTCATGCCTTCAGTGGTTATGATACCACGTCTAGAATATTTCAGAAAGACAAATAAAAGTCATCAAACTTCTTCAGAAAGAAATGCAGTTAGTAAGAACTTTCAATGGCAAGAATTCAACCCCCTCACAAGTAAAATAGGCTGGTGAAACTCTTTTCCTACTTGTATACGGTGCAAGGAAAATCACAAATGTCTCACTCAACTCATACAGATTTAATCAATTCAAAAAATCGCTTCACAAACAAAAATCAAAGTTGGAATTATTACCACCAACTTCAGAGACAGTCGCTTAATATTCATTACGAGTATTCTACAAAATTCAGAAATGGCTTGGCAATGAAAAATATCCACAACAGTGGGGATAGAAGAAAATTAACGGCTCCTTACAAACTGTGACAACACTTTTTGTGCCAACAGCAGAATCAATATTGCAGCTTATCTCCTGCAACCACAACAGAAAAGCAGGTTGAAGATGCTCACAAATTTACGAAAATTGTCAGGGAGTGCGATTTCTAAATTCATACATGGATAAAATTATCGAGGATCCAAACGACGCAGAAGATTTAGATCTTCCGATCTTCTTTAGATACAAAGTGTGTTTCATTCAATATATATAAAATTTTAAACAACTCGATAATCCTCACTTGTACAATGATTATGTACCTACTTTTTTATTTTGCAGAATATACCTACTCACAGATAAACAAGCAGAAAATGAAGGGAACAAACGTAAAATTGGTAAAAAAATTTAATAAAAAAGTCAAAAATTAATATTTCTCTATAAATGGAAATATTCTTATTTTTTGAAAATTTCTCATGGTTCAATTGCCAATTTTTATTATGCATGTGAAAAACCTAGTTCATCCCACGATTTTTTAAGTAGGCAGCTCCGACACACCCCTTACGGTTCGGGACTCTTAAGTTTCTTGAAACATAGGTACATATTTTTAAACGTATATGTCAAGTTTCAACGAATTCACTATGTTCTTGTTCAGTTTGGACACTTTTCCTGTACTATTAGCTGCGTTTAATAGTTTGCGATTAATCGATATCGGTAATTGTAATTGTTAGGAATCACTTTTCATCTTCCCGAAATTATATTAAATTATTTCAGTATTAACATTAAAAATGTTAGTTAGTGAAAAAAATTTGTATAATACCATTTTAGTTTTCATTATGAGAATGTTGTTAATAACTTTTTATTTTCATTTCTAAATAAAACTACTGATAATAAGATTTTACTTTTTGAAAATGTTTTGTGTTAATGAAATAACTATTTACTACTTCGCAACAAATTTTCATTTTTATCACATCCGAAATATCACAAGATTTGCGTTCTACTTCGTCATTTCCAATGTCTCCTCCGGTTGCATCTTTGCGAAGGACTGTGAATTTTTTTTTCAGTAGTCACTTTGTTTCGAAACCCCTGAGTTGGGGTAACCCCCTAACGAAAAAGCACCCTTATTTCTTTTTTATATTTGATATTTGACCCATTTTGAATCAAACTATCCAAAGAAATTCGTACTAATGTTAACAAATGTCATTTTGATATCAACTGCATATGCCTATTATTGCTAACAGTATCATTTTCCCTAGACCCCTGGACAGTACCGTGTTTCATTCGCCAATGGAGTCTGTAATAAAATAAATATAGAAACATTCTTCCTCGGCAATTGTAAATTGTATCAGAGGAAAGGATATATAAATGTTTTCTTCACTTTGCAACAATTCCTTTCCACCTTATTTCAAATAGGCCTTTTTGACCTAAGGTGATTACTAACTTGCGGCCACGGCACATTATAACATGTTCCTGTAATGAGCGTTATTGAAATCATCGCTTGTTTCATTTCGCGCAATGTTGCGATAAATTAACCGTAAATTATTCGAAATAATTGATTGTACAAGAGAAAACGGCCCAAGGTAAATCGTTTAACATGAAATATAGTTTTAACATTAGAACATATAGTAATAAGCAATATACGCAATATATTAGTACATAAAAGATTTTTATGAACCCACCCACGCGGAACTGCTTGCAGAAATTAAAACGACAACGCACGCCATCCAACATAAACATATCTGCGGGCAGCGTGGGGATTTACGAGCTTAAGATATCAATAAGGCACGTCCGCATGATGAATGTCCCCTTAATAACTCTATTTTACATAAATAAGTCAGGTGGTGGTACATTTGATAGTGGCTGGGAAGGGCCAAAAGCGGCCTGCTGGTACCTATGCTCCGCTGCCGCCTTTCTTGTATAATAACCAGTTCGAAAGCGTGATTCTGTAGGTGGCCGTTAGATACATTGTTATTAGTTGTTCCGAATGATTTGCACTCTGTCCAAGTCCGATTCGGAATATAACTCAGGTTTATTTCGCAATCACATACCGGACCTTTTCTAAGTGTTTAATCTCCGGATTAAGAGTAATATGCAGGTGGAAAACTTGAGAGCATGCGGTGTCGTAAAGTATATAAGGATCTTATTGCAAAACGGTATTCATGAAGTCCCGTAAATCAAATTTGAGAAAAATATATTTTATTCGAATGGTGAGCCTCAGTTTCCTGCTTCATCGTTTGTAACAGTAATATTCCCCTTTAATAATGAGAGGTTTGGCAAAGAGAAGACTGATTAAAGAAGTTGTCAGATATAACGATTGTCCTTTAACTTTAGTTGGTAAAATAATTAGGAAACATCCAATCACACCCATCGAAATTTTCTGGTTGCTCAAACTAAAATTAGCATCCGCGAGTCAAGAATTAATAAATCGACATGGAAAGTCTACCATCCTACCTCCAAGTTAATCAATTTCATAGGTTGCCCAAAAAAACGTCTAATACTTTAAGAAACGAAGTCAACTCTTGAGATATGAGTGTGAATACTAAACAAATTTATCAGCTTTCAGCTACTAGCATCATTATTTGAAAGATATCATAGACAAGAGGCGTATCATTCAAGTAAATTTTAAACCAAAGAAATCCTAACACTGGGCCCTGAGGTACTCCGTATGAAACGGGATATGAATATGCTATTGTTCCATTTAATTACTAGTTGAGTCCCATAGACAGCAAGTATCCCAGCAGGAAACTAGATTTCCCAAATTTCAACTTCCTAGGTCTTCTGATCCTCAAACAAAATATTGGAACTAGTAATTATACAGGGTGATTCACGAGGGAAGGGACAAAATGTTATGGTAGATAGAGTTCACATAGGTGAATTAGAAATGACTATTGAAAAAAGCCTGAGCCTTTTTTTTATTGATCTACAGGGTGATTTATGAGTTTTGCCCAATATTTCTTAAGGTCATATCTTTTAAACTAATAACTAGAATCAGCTCGTATTGTGGGTATATAGTGTACTATTGATTGCCAATTTACATGCATAATCAAAGACAGAAAATTCCAGGGCCGGCTCAACTAATTTTTATTTTTAAGGCTCCAATGAAAAAATTCACCCTGTGTACGTGATTTTTAAATTCTAATACTGAATTATGAAACTACATACAAAAGTGATCGAAAACATGTATTTTGATGTTTTTCCACACTTTGGGCGAATTTTAAATAAACGATCAATTTTCGCCAAAATCGAAGGTCTGCACAAAATAAATTTATAAAATTACATTTTCCTCTCTTATTCAAACTAAAATATTTTTTATACAAAATTTTGTGATTTCATGCATGATTAATATGAAATAAATAATCAAAAATAAATAATTTCAACATCAGATTAAGTAATTTTTATTTCTGAGGTTTCTGTGAAAAAAATCAGTCTGTATAAATTTTTCTCAGATTCTGATAATAAATTATGTAACTACATAAAAAAAAACCGCTGCCAATTATGGGATCAAAACTTCCTCACCGTGTGGTGGAGTTTATAACAAAAGTAATTTCTGACGTATTTTGTTTTTTGACGCATTTTGTTTTTTGTACGTATTTTGTTTTTTTGGCGTATTTTGTGTATTTCAACATTTGGACACAATATTATAATGAGTTGTAGGTATATCAGATGCCATTTATAATCTTTCATCACGAATAAATTTTTTCGTAAAGTTAGAATATAAAAATGTTGGGGTCCGGTAGACCCCATTCCATTGGACCGATTTTGCTCATCAACGAACTCAATCTTTTCCTTGACCTCTAGAACATGTGTACCAAATTTGAAAGCTTTATTTCAAAAAAAGAAAATTTTTGTGTATCGTCATAATTCGTCGAGAATCGTCCAGATATGCAATAAAAAATTTCAAAATTTTTTTCACGAATACATATCTTCCTCACTTTTGGTCTTTATTTTTTGTATCACAGTACATCAATAACCAGAACATTAATAATCCTGTCGTTATTAGGAAAGCCGTAGGAAATTTAATATTACGACAAAGAAAATGTAGGGAGGCAGAAGGCTTTCATTTTGAAAATAAGTTATAAGGTTTTATGTTCTGTGAATTTGTTGTTTATAATGTTCTGTTTATTGATGTATTGTGATGAAAAATAAATAATTTCGTTAATTTTTAAATGTAGTTCCACAATTTATTAGCAGAATTTGAGAAAAATATATACAGACTGATTTTTCACAAAAACCTCAGAAATAAAAATTACTTAATCTGATGTTGAAATTATATATTTTTGATTATTTATTTCATATTAATCATGCATGAAATCACAAAATTTTGTATAACATATATTTTAGTTTGAATAAGAGATGAAAATGTAATTTTATAAATTTATTTTGTGTAGACCTTCGATTTTGGCGAAAATTGATCGTTTATTTAAAATTCGCCCAAAGTGTGGCAAAACAACAAAGTACATGTTTTCGATCACTTTTGTATGTAGTTTCATAATTCAGTATTAGAATTTAAAAACCACGTACACAGGGTGAATTTTTTCATAGGAGCCCTAAAAATAAAAATTAGTTGAGCCGGCCCTGGAATTTTCTGTTTTTGATTACGCATGTAAATTGACAATTAATAGTATATTATATACCCACAATACGAGCTGATTCTAGCGATTAGTTTAAAAGATATTACCTTAAGAAGCATTGGGCAAAAGTCATAAATCACCCTGCAGATCAATAAAAAAAAGGCTCAGGCTTTTTTCAATAGTCATTTCTAATTCACCTAAGTGAACTCTATCTACCATAACATTTTGTCCCTTTCCTCGTGAATCACCCTGTATATGGTGACTCAAAAGGCTCATGACTACACATTCAAGATAATAATGTAGTGTATAGTCGGATTGAATAAAAATTGGAAAAAACCTCAAATTCTCATTTAATCTTTCAAGATAACGCTCATTCTAATTTTTTTCATAAAACTCATATACCCCTTTTTAAACCATTTTTGAAGATGGCAGAAGCTCCAAAATCAAATTGAATAAATATACCCAGTTTTATTTATGATGAAACACTTGAAACTGCCGAAACTTCGCACAATTGTACTTCTTTATATGAACTACAGAATCCCATCAGAGAGTTACAAATATCTATTATTTTCTTTGAGTCAAATTTTCGATGAAGCGTTACTGATAATGCTATTTGATGAGGAGATATAAATGATCGAGGACGTACCGCAGATATTATTGCATGAGCTATTGAGTTGCATTATAGTTTCATCAAAAATTGCATTCTCAGGTTTACTTTTTTTATCAGACATAAATAATTTCCGAAAGAATAAATAAAAGTGATGGAGGAATAGATAAATTAATATCTTCGAACATTTTATCACTTGCTGGATACTGATCATTGCGTACAACAACTGCTCGAATATGTCGTCTGATAATTTCGCCAGCAGCCTTTAAAATTCCATATTCTACATATGTTTCATTCTCTTCTCTCTGACTATATACCATCCGTTTGAGATAACTTCATGGTGTTTTTTTCTGAAACAAATTATCATATTTGCACCAAATTAACTTGAGACAACAATATCGTGCTTTAATGGTTTTTTCATCTAGAATGTATTCCGATGTTAGGATGTTTTTTTAACTCCTGCATATAAAACTGGCAGTCTTCATTATCTTCTATGTACTGATATATTTGCTTCATTGCTGCACACACTAATAATATTTGTGGATGATTTTTTTTTCTCCTTCAGGCACCTTAGCAACTAAATTTCTCAATGACCGGTAGGAATCACCATAATTCATGCTTTCAATGCTACCAAATCCATCACACCGGATATTCTCTTGTGAATTTCTCGGCAATAGTCATTTCTTTCTTCTTTTATAAGCTCCAAAATTGTTGATTTTATCTGTGCGTTGTTAACCAAATGTATTTTCTTCTTAAATTTTTCTTTTTCATCACTAGCTTCTTTTCCACAAATGAAACAAATTGTTTTTCCATCGAAGCCACATGATGATAAACTTCGCAATAATCGCAATGATTTTTTTGGAGGTGAGAAATTCATTTGTTTTTCTTGTTTTGATGGGCTTCAATATATTTTTTATTAATATATTTCTGCTGTATTTAAGTATGTATTGTAATAATTAATCGTTTCTCTCCTCAGAAGCTTGTTTTAAAGTTCCCAATCTCTGGAACATATTCCATCCAACTAACCCGAAAATCGGGCCAGGCCCAACTTAATACCCTCTAAATGACTGACTAAACGTCGTCGTCTATCACTTTAAATAACAAAAAAATATCAATTAAAATTTTGCTCTATTTGTACCTAATTGTTAGACTGGTTAATTTAGCCTCGCCGATAATTGTAACAAATTAAACCCAAAATTCCCAGATCTGATACATTTCCAAATAACGTGTCATGGTTGGGAATTGAATTATTTTCGATGACTTATTCAGCATTCGCAGAACAGTAACCGACCGTTAAAAAATAAATATAATCGTTTGTCTTTGAAAAAAACTGAGAAGGAGACGCTCTAATATGAACCATGTCCAATCAAATAAATAAATAAGTAGTAACTATATAAATTAGACTCACAATAATACAAACAATATCCTATTGTTGTTTCAAAAATTAAAACTCGAAAGTAAATAATTATTACTGCTGCGTCTAGCAGTCGCAAAGAAGTTTCCAATACACGTTAGCTTTGACAAAAAATGCATTGTTAAAACTAAACTAAATTAAAAAGGGAAAGGCTTTTAATGAAAAAATGTTTAGAAAACTTAAGGAAGAAGATGGATCATGAATTTAAGGATTCTTCTGCAGAAGATGATGGATTGATTCTAGCGTTGATTCTGACATGATTTTGAGAAAGTATGATACACAAACTATGAATAATGTGGATTTTCAGTCTAAAAACTTAAAGACTGGCTGCGAATGTCAATTATTGAAGAAAATATCTTTATATATCTAATGGACGTAATCAAATTCAGTTTATTCTTGGAACTGCAAATCTAAATGAACTTTCGTCCTGTGCCACATGCATACAACTAAATTTCTCAGGAGGAGGTAAAAGCCCACGTCTAAATTTAGAAATGCGAACTACATCGATAAACAGATAATAGAAACAAAAACAATGAATATATTAGATACCACACAATCCGAATAAAAGAGCGCGAACAATGGCGATATAAACAATGTGTTGATCGAATTAAAAAATGGCGAACGGAGGCAGAAAATAATATGTATTTGTCGTGACCAGCAGAAATATTTCAATGTGTAAAAATTCTCGGCTCTATTCTTTACAGCTATGAAAAATATCGCTACTGGGCGTTGCTTTCGTACATATACAATAGAGATAAACTGAGACTTTCATATAAATGAAATTTGCAATGGATATCCGGGATGCCTTATTAAAAATTTATAGAAATTAAACGTTGCAAATTCTATGGTAAATCATGAAAAACCGTGACGTGCCTTGTAATATAATTCTCGAAAAAACCTTATGCAGTCAAGAAAGTTACTATGTATAATTTATCGTCATTAGCCTGGAGGAGTCTTGTTCAATAATCGGAATTTTCTGTTAAATGGTACCGTAAATTAACGAATACACATTCAGATACAAATAATATAAATAAGTGTACTTATCAATATATTAATTGAAAAAAAATGGCGTTATAAATTATAATGTTTTTGCCAAGATGTACAGGGTGATTTTCAAAGAGCTTAGGTATATTTTTCCTGAAATTAGCAATTACCAAAATCTTTCGATCGATAAATTTGTTTTCAAGTGTTTTGTGAACACAAAAATATTTAAAATAACTTTTTAATTTAATTTAATTTGATAATTATAATTCGCTTGTAATTCTTTTTCGAAAGTAACACATGCTAGGAAAAATAGTTTAGATGCAAAAACTTTTTTCCCGCGGGCACTTTATACAAATGTCGTGCCAAATCTCAAATTGTATTTAAACTTTTTGCAGACTTTTACACATAATCGATCGGTTGATCACGCAATAATATAACATGAGCAAGTTTATAAACTTACGGTACTATAGGTGTGTCCCTCTAACAGTTTTTTCATATTACCAGACCAGTTAGAGATAATAACATACCATTGAAATGAGGACCAACATTACTACAGTACCCCACAGCTCAATTATGGTAGAAACCAATGAATGTCAGAGGTTTACGATATTTTTTAATTATTCCTTGATGGTATATTATTAATTGATACGGTGTGGCGACATTAAAATTAAATTTTTTAAACTGATTTTTCGATAAATGAATTGGATACAAGAGATTCACGCTCAAGCTGAAGATTATCCCAAAAGGGAAAGTTTTCAACCCTATTTTGACATTGAGAAAATTTTCTTAGCAAATAGTAAACAATAGTAGATTTTATATTGCGAATTGTTTCTTCCCTTCAACTGTTGACTTGATTAAAATGTAGACGTTAATTTCTTGGCACATATCTTGAAATTATTTCTTACTCATTAACTTCTAAAAAATTAGTATGATTTTAACGATAAATGATATTATTATTAATATGAAATAAACTGGCGATTCGAACTGCTAATAAACAACGCTTAAATTGACTTGTCCAGCAAGAATTAAAGTCAGGCAAGTAAAATAAAATTGTAAGAAATAACAAAGAATTGCTTAAACGTTACCAAGAACACACGCGTTGTTCTAAAATCAAGTAATTTCTATTCTTGACGAAAGGCAAGAACCACCTATAAATATACTGCCTTCAAACTATATGATTAAAATTGTTGGCGGAAAAAACTTGCAGTCAGATAAATTTTAAATTGCTGTTTCATTCAGCATCCAGTTTCAAACAGAGGAAAAAATATGATCGGACAATGAAGTAACTGTTATATATCTTCTATTTTTTCTTCTTGCTTTTAAAGGACCGTCACGAACTTCACGTCGTAAACACGCCGATTTCAATATAACTTACGACAATGTAGGTTTTGCTATTAGACGACATTGGTGTTATTTGTAGAATGTGTAAATTGTCTAAGGTTGGAATTTAAGAGTGATAAAGAAGTGAATGACGAAAATATTTGGTGATACCACTAAATAGTAGTAATATCAAATTCACTAGGAACAAGTGGTCCAAATTCCAAAATGTCGTCGATTAAGAGGGGACTGAAAATTATTTGTGGTGTTCTTTAATTTTCTTTCTTCCCTTATTAGGGATTTATTACTACAAATTCTTGAATATTTTTTCAGTCCACGTGATCTAATGATAGGAATTATATATTTTCTACCTTATTGAATCCAAAAAAAGTATTATCTAACTAATACAATATAACTTCATTTTTTTTTTCTGGTTGAGGAATTCCGGCCTATAAATTATGTAATTACAACACAAAGTTTGTAAAATGTAAAATAAGTCGAATTATTTTGATTTTTGTAAAATTTGACGTACGCATAAATCAGTCTATAAAAAATTGGTCGCTAAATATGAAAGCAATGGGAGCAGCGAGGGTGGTAAAAATTATAAAATTAATTCAAACTTACAGGGTGCTTTTAAAAATTGTGCAGTAGCTGATGACACACATCAACGAAGAATAATACACTTTTTCATTTTACGTTAAACTATGGTTTCAGATTAAATTATGGTATGAGGTCTATATTGCTCTCTACATTGAACACCATGTCGAGTTATTGGCAGGTCAAATGCAGAAAGCCACACAACTCTAGTATCTACAGTCGTTAGTATACCTATATAAAGTGGTGGTAAATTATATGCTGGAGCTCTTTCCGTGAGGTGTCGGAAGTCGCGGGGATCCTGCCCAGCATTAGCAAGCCGAGAAAGAAGATAGTGACTGTCTCTTAATCAGTTGATTTATACAAAATATTCAAATCTATAATAATTAACAATCAAGGGAATGATTAATTATTTCATAATTATTTCGAGAAACACACATTTGTTGTGTCAGAGCAGATGGCGATTATTATAATGATCATCGACTCATTATATCAAAGTTATTATAAAAACTGGCTATATCCAACTGATCATATCGCACTCATTATATCAAATTCATTACATCAAATTTATTATATCAAACTATTTAAAGCAAATTAATTATATCGAACTCATATTATCAATCTTACTAAATCAAATTCATTATGCCAAACTCATTATATCAAGCTCATTATATCAAACTGATTAAATCAAAATAATTATATCAAACTAATTATATATATCGAATTCTTTATACCAAACTCATTATCTCGAACTCGTTATTGAACTCATAATATCATCATTATATCAAGCTCATTATTGATCTCATTATACCATCATTATATAGAACTCATTATATCAACTCATATCGAATTCATTATATCAAACTCATTGTATTAAGCTCATTATATCAAACTAATTACATCAAGCTGATTATATTGAACTCATTACATCAAACTTATTATACCAAATTAGTTATTTATATATCAAACTCCTTATATTAAACTCATTATATTAAATTCATTATGACAAACTTATTACATCAAACTCCTTATATCAAACTAATTTATATCATCTGATTAGATCAAACTAGTTATATCGAACTCATTGTATCAAACTTATTGCATCAAATTCATTATATCAAGCTCATTATACCAAACTGATTAGTTGGATATATCTAGCTGATTTATATTGAACGCATTATATCAAACTTATTACATCAAATTCATTATATAAAACTCATGTCAAACTCATTATCCCAAACTCATTTTATCAAGCTCATTATATCAACCTGATTAAATAAAACTGATTATATCAAATTCATTATACGAAACTCATTATGTCAAACTCATTATTTTACTCATTATACATATCATCATTATATCAAATTTATTATATAGAACTCATTATATCAAACTGACATCAAATTTGTTATATCAAACTCATTATTGAACTAAGTATATCATCATTATATCGAATTCATTATATATAACTCACTATATCAAACTCATAACAAATTCATTATATCAAACTCATTATGTCAAACTCACTACATCAAACTCATTATTTTAAACCGATTATATCAAACTGATGGTTAAATCAAACTAATTTTATCGAACCCATTGTATCAAATTTATTGCATCAAATTCATTATATCAAACTCAATATATTAAGCACATTATATCAAACAAATTATATCAAGCTGATTATAATGAACGTATTACATGGATCTTATTATATCAAATTAGTTATTTATACATCAAACTCCTTATATTAAACTAATTATATTAAATTCATTATGACAAACTTATTACATCAAACCCCTTATATCAAACTAATTATATGATCTGATTCGATCAAACTAGTAATATCGAACTCATTGTATCAAACTTATTGCATCAAATGCATTATATCAAGCAAAATATTAATCTCATTATATCAAACTGATTAGCTGATTATATAGCTGATTTATATTGAACTCATTATATCAAACTTATTACATCAAATTCATTATATAGAGCTCATATCTCAACTCATGTCAAATTCATTATATCAAACTCATTATGTCAAACTCATTGTTGAACTCATTATATCATCACTATAGCAAATTCATTATATAGAACTCATTATATCACTCATATCAAATTCTTTATATCAAACTCATTACATCAAATTCATTATATCAAACCGATTATATCAAACTGGTTAAATCAAACTAATTATATCGATCCCATTGTACCAAGCTTATTGCATTAAATTCATTATATTAAGGTAATTATATCAGGCTGATTATAACGAGCTCATTACATTAAGCTTATTATTTCAAATTAGTTATTTATATATCAAACTCCTTATATTAAACTCATTATATTAAATTCATTATGACAAACTTATTACATAAAATTTCGTGTATCAAACTGATTATATCATCTGATTAGACCAAACTAGTTATATAAAACTCATTATTTATTGCATCAAATTCATTATATCAAGCGTATTATATTAAGCTCATTATATCAAACTGATTAGGTGATTATATCAAGCTCACTTATATTGAATTCATTATATCAAACTTATTACATCAAATTCATTATATAAAACTCAAATGAAACTCATTATATTTAACCCCTTTATATTAAATCAATTATATTACTTATTATACCGAACTCATTGTTCGTATATTAAACTAACTATATTAAATTCATTATATCGAACTTATTCTATCAAATTCATTACATCAAACTCTTTATATTAAATCGATTATATCATATGATATGTTAAACTAATTATAAATCAAACTAATTATATCAAACTTACCACATAAAATTCATTATATTAAACTCATTACATCAAGCTCATTATTCATTATATCAAACTAATTATATTAATCTTATTAGAAACTTGTTACATCAAATTCTGATTGTATTAAACTCGTTAAATCAAACTGTATTCGTGGCCAAAATACTTAGGCCAATAATCAATAAAAAACATATATATATTTTTTTTTTTTTTTTTTTTTTTTTTTTTTTTTTTTTTTTTTTAATCGTCTTATTTATATTAACGTCCTGGCGAAGTTTAGCTTAGAGCTATTCTGACACTTAACCAGGACACACCACATACACCCATTCCCTCCGACATTGCCATCTGCCGGAGCTGGGACTCGAACCCAGGAGAGATAGGCAGTAACTAGTCGCCTTGTGCCACTCAAGGGCGATCTAGCCCGCTGCACTATCCTCGGTAATGTAATGAGATACGGTCACCCATCCATTCCCCGGCTCCGACCACCGCTGCTTTGCTCCGAAGATCGAAGACCGGCAATTGTACGCATGACCCCATCTCACTACTAATTATTATCAAACTGATTATATCAAACACTATATTATATAACTTATTACATCAAGCTCATTGTATCGAACTAACTATATCAAATTTATTACATAATACTCATTACATAAATATAATGAGTTTGATGTAAAGACTTGGATATAATGAGTTTGATATAATGAATTCGATATAATTAGTTTGATGTAGTGAACTTGATATTCATTATATGACACTCATTATATCCACGTAATTACATCACACTCATTATATCAAATTGTTTATATTGAACTCATTACATCAAACAGGCCTATGTGGAAGAATTGGTACTTGTACCTAACATACGGCCTTTTATTTACCCTAATTTTTAGAATTAAGTATGTGAATTAAATATATTGATACCTCTATTGTTGTTTGGGTAAATAATAAACATATTATTATTATTATTATTATTATTATTAATTACATCGAACTAATTATTATACTTGGCATCAAAAATTGTGAATATGTCAAGTACTGACGAACAGTTAATCATTACCTAAATTGATAATTTTGTAAAAATGTATGTATATAATTTCAATAAATTACATACTTTAAAATTATAATTATCTAATAATTATGTATTTATTATGTTATTACTTTAGAACCACCTCCCTATGTGTTGAATATGTTTTGATTATCTTCGGAACGATGCTGAGAATTACATAAATCGTACATTAAGTTTGTTTTCTTACAAATTTTTTTTTTTTCAATAAATGTCTTTCGAATAACCTGAAACTTCATATAAATGAAATGTGGCATTGTCGAAGTAAAACATAAGTTTTATCAGTATAACTTGGCTACCAGTTACTATTTGTCAATTTTATGATGAATGTGTTAATATGCCTATTTCTTGTGTTTACCACTAGTTTTTTTTCATGCCACCAATTTCTACGAACAATGTCACTGATCGAGTTGGGGCTTTGCACAACGAATCACATAATCAATTTCAACAGGAAATGCCTCCCGAAATTCTTCTAGTCATGAAGAAGCTCGAGTTTCATAATGTCATTATTTTTACAGTTCAGTGCCCTGTCATTTAGTTTTTGTATATTAACATGATATTTTATTGAGGGGTTGCTTAGATATCGTATTTTTGCAAAAATTGCTCGAGATGTTCCCCATGAGGGAATTACACAATTGAAAAAACACAAATAAAAATTTAAAAAAAAACAGTAAAGTCTTTAGGAACATGAGCAAACCGACGCGACGATTAGTTTTGATTAAAATTTGAATGATTTGCTATGGAGGCCGCTTCCATTCTTGGTCAGTACAACTTTATATTTTGATCTGTTTCAATGCTTCAATTATTCAAGAGCTTTCATCTGCAAAGCGATAATTCCAACACCCTGTATGCAATAAGCAGCAATTCCGTTGGTAATAAAGATGTCTTTAAAATTTGCATGACTTATAATTATTTATTGTTAATTTATAATATTGTAAATTATGAGCGTGGATATAAATAACTTAAAATACCGGACTGAAACAAAAATAGGAAACATAAATAATCACGCACTTTTCCAAACTGAACCAAATAAAACTACACGAGAGTAAATAAGTACATAAATTAACTGAGAGACAAAATATTTTAATTAGCATTCGAAACAATGCAAACAAACCAAAACGAAATCGATAGTTTTAAACTTACTAGAGTATAAATCAAGATTTGACACTTCACCTTTCTATCTGTGACAATTTATTTGCTATAGAAAATATTAATTATTGGCTGTTAATTAATTTCCAACAAATACAACCAAACATATCTGCGTATCAATTAGTTCGCAACTATCAAGTTACATGCACCAAGTTACGACGCAATATCGAAGATTTATCGATTTTCGATCAGAGTTTCCTAGTATAAATCAATCGGATTACTTTAAATTAATTATAAACGCTATATCACCTTTTAATTAGCTCATGGTGTGATAATTTAAGGGTGGGTTACTTATATTAACTTCTAATGTCTAATGTTGTGGTTGTTAAAAATATAATTCAATCAATATGTCGGTATCAACAAAATTGACGCATATATCTATATCTACATGGTAATTTATTGTCATGTTATTATGTATTAATTAATTAAATTTACGCATTATTGATTATATGTCAATTAGAAACGTATTTAACAGTATCTCCGTGTTACTAATCGGAATGGAAAAAGTTTTACTAAATGGAAAAGTAGCTGCTGTTGGAAACTGGATTTATCATAAACAAGCCCTGGCCTCGGAAGTTGAGGAGGACATGTTGACATTTTATTAACTATACAGTAAAAACGAAGTAAAAATCAACCTGTCTTTTTTACTTTCTTTGTAACGATTTTATTCCAACCTTTATTGAATTATTAAATAATTTTTATTATTTTCAAGAGATTTGGTAAGGAACTGACAAGCTGTTCCACTAAAACACACAAAGCTCCAATTTGCTACTCTAATAAGTACCCGAGCATTATAAAGCTAATAGAGTTTGTCTTAGGTAGCAGATTATGGAAGAGCAAAAAAATAAATCCATTTTATTTTGCGGTTAGGGATCGCATCTTAGACAGGTGCCAGCACACATCGATTGATTCCAAAAAAAATCAGTGTAATGGGCACTATGTTCAGCCAGTGAACTATGGACGGTCACGTCGTCCGCAGGTGAATTTCAAAATCTGATTTTGTCGGAGTTGATGACCCGACCAGTCATTATTCCTATTACATCTTTAATCCCATTACAAATTGTTTATTTTTAATTCGTTCTGCTCAGCTTAAGAAAAAGCCGATACTCGAATTAAATTATCTAGTTTAATTTTGCCTGCGTCTACTGTTCTTTCTTGAAAATCTCCACTGGTTTATATAATCGACATCAAACCATTTAGATTTTTTTTGTGAAAATTAATCCCAACCTTTAACAAGCATAATTATTCTGTTTGCCATGAGACGAATTTAACTTATTGTTTTAGTCGGTTTAGTTACGCCGGTAATTTTAATGCGAATTTGATATACGTCGATATGAATCAAGAGTGTTGCAAGCCCTTTTTAGATGCATAGTTTTCTAATAATAATAATAATAATAAATTGTGTTTTATTTAAAACAAATATTTTTCTACCATGATTATAAAAGTTTTTAAAACAGCATTATTTCTTTGAAACGAGGCCGTCGAAGGCAAAGTGAGTTTATATTTGTATCTTGGGTGCATATTTCTTTCATATGAGTTTATCAACAAAATTGCCACATCTGAGAAATCGAAGTTAACGAACAAATTCATTGCGGTCCAGAATTATTCTCTTAATCGTATCTAACCAATTCACTCCTTTTATTGTACCTAAGTGAAATCTTCTAAAATTTTCTTAGCCCAAATATAAACAGTAGAAGTGGCTAGAAGAAGTAGAAGTAGAAGTCGAAGTAGAAGTGGAAATTTTGCTCGTTCCCTCCACTTCCTTTTAACTCCTCCCTCACTTCAGCTAAGCTTCGCCCCCCTAGCCAATCAGAATGCACGAAAAGTAAGGTTATGAATTTTTGACAGCTCGATGGGGGCCACGAAAAGTGAGGTTATGGGAGCGTCGAGCCCTAGGGGTCTGATGGGGTCCTGAGTGGAAGGAGTAGGGAGAGGGCGCGGCTTAGCAACAGAAGCGCCCTGATTGGCTGGGGGCGGGGCTTAGCTGGAGTGGGGGGGAAGGCGGAGCTAAAATGGAAGTGGAGGGGGTGAGCTATGGTATCGCCACCTCTACGATAAATCCAACACAAGAACATTGCTTATAATTGTTTTTGGACGTAAATATCAAGACAAGAGTTTAATTTCAAGTTAAGTTAAGGACTTATCTTAAAAATATTAAAGTATTCGTTGTTAATGAGATTCTGTGACAGAATAAAATCATTTACAAAATAACTGAAATATAACTGACTCTTATCAGCATACTTTAAAATATGAGCAGCGTTTATCATAAAAAAATAAAGTACTATAAATGGTTCCTTGGGTTACTCCAAATGAGATATTGGCAGGGTCAAAGTATGACATATCAATTTTAATATTTTGTTCTGTGATTTTGTTCTCATTTTAAAAGATATTAGTCAATAAAGTGTAAAGCATTGGTAGAAATTCCATAATAGTTTAATTTTGAGACTATGATTAATCGTATATATATATTATATATATAAACTGTAAAGATATCGAGTAACTAACGCAAACAAGAAAGTGTATTCATAGATTTAGTAATATAGCGTGCTGCCTGCTATTAGTACTGGCCATAAACTCAACAAGTGGATCAATCAGCTGCAATAAAATTCTATTATTAAGATGTTATCGAAGAAATCGGTATCATTTTTACTTATGGACAGAACAATTTTTATTCAAGTCATATAAACCGTCAAAATATTTGTGAATAAAGAGGGGTAAAAGAACTGGCTGCATTAACAAAAAATTAACTCAGCACTCATATTATGAGGCAAATTATTATTGGAGAGCTAGAAAAGAGCAAACCAGACTTTTCAATTATAATCCTTTTTATTTCTGCACAAAATATTTTAAAAACCCAACTAGTTTCGGCTACACAGCCATCAACAGGGGAATATTAATAATAAGGATACTTGAAATATAAAAGTTTAAAGAAGGTTAGAAAAATTTTGTCTTATTGCATTACTGTTAACATTTAAACAAATAAATGTGAAGCAACACATTGCTAGGTGACAAACAAACAGTGAAAACAATTTTTGGTGTGACCGCATAAAATAATGGACGGTTATTTTTAGTTGTCGACATTTCGACTAATGTTCTTCTATTTCTTCAAGAAGTGAATAAACTTCGAATCGACAGATATGTAATTATTTGAGGTTTGTTTCACTAATCTCCTAAAGAAACTAATGTTCTTCTATTTCTTCAAGAAGTGAATAAACTTCAAATCGACAGATATGTAATTATTTGAGGTTTGTTTCACTAATTCCCTGAAGAAACTAATGTTCTATTTCTTCAAGAAGTGAATAAACCTCGAATCGACAGATATGTAATTATTTGAGGTTTGTTTCACTAATCTCCTGAAGAAACTAATATTCTTATATTTCTTCAAGAAGTGAATAAACTTCGAATCGACAGATATGTAATTATTTGCGGTTTGTTTCACTAATCTCCTGAAGAAACTAATGTTCTTCTATTTGTTCAAGAAGTAGATAAACTTCGAAGCGACAGATATGTAATTATTTGAGGTTTGTTTCACTAATCTCCTGAAGAAACTAATGTTCCTCTATTTCTTCAAGAAGTGAATAAACTTCGAATCGACAGATATGTAATTATTTGAGGTTTGTTTCACTAATCTCCTGAAGAAACTAATGTTCTTCTATTTGTTCAAGAAGTAGATAAACTTCGAAGCGACAGATATGTAATTATTTGAGGTTTGCTTCACTAATCTCCCGAAGAAACTAATGTTCTTCTATTCCTTCAAGAAGTGAATAAACTTTGAATCGACAGATATGTAATTATTTGAGGTTTGTTTCACTAATCTCCTGAAGATGAAAAAAATAATTGACACATCGCAAGCGAAAATAACCGCCTGTTATCTTATCTATGCTAACTAATATGGCTGGTTGATTGAGTGGCAAAGTCACTTGATTCTCAGCTAGGAGTTCCGGATTCGATTCCCGGTCACGGCACTGGGATTTTCTCGGACAAATAAATTAGTCCTATTACTCGGATATTGGTTGTGTGACAATTGTCTTCCGCACAAAGCTCTTTCAGAGTCTTCAGGAATAAAGGAGGTCGTATTACTTGTGGTGTTTAATACGGTTTCGAGAAATCGCAGCAAAACGTTCTTCCTGCAAATGCAAAATGTCAAAACATGATTAGACTTGATACAAAGCGTACGGAACCAGCTTTCGTTGATAGTCACCAAGATACAAGTATTAATAACGTGTTGATGCTTTTGGTCCGGAGACAAGCAGATAGAAAAGATTGTATATTATTTATCGTTACAGTCTTAGGCATCTTTCTTCTTCCCGAATTATAAAGTAGGCGTTTTAAGTCATATTATATTATCTCGACAAGATCGCATGTCTTGCCGCCCGGCACTTTGCTTTTATCACACGTATTTAACAACCGAGAGTTATCTCAAAATGGACAACATCACGTCGGCCATGTTAAAGAGGGAACCAGCTAAATAAATTTTCGGGAATGTGTGAGAATTTTTCAAAGGTCTTAGCGAGTGCAAGTTATTAAATTTATTACGGGGAGCCTTTCACATGAAAGCAGGAAAATAATCAAGTTTATAAATACGTGGAAGGGGATTTTGTGACGAGAAAATTTTATCTCTGCCTAAATTTGAAAAATGGTGATTTTACCAACTATTTTTAATTAAGAAAATTTAAATAATTTATTAAAAATACAATCACTTCATATCTGAGATTCAATATTAATAAAACATTATTAATTTTACTGCTTAACTCTTGTGTGTTTGGACTTGGAAATTATTATCATCAGCAACGATAAAAAGTTTCCCATATAGTGTGTGGTCCGGGTCATTTATAAACATTAAGGAAATTAGGGACCCTAAGACGCTGCCCTGTGGGATGCCTTTTAGTATTAAACTTGCTAAATATTCTTGATTTACTCAACTACTCAGTACTTTTTATCTGTCCCTATATATTAATGATCACACAACACTGTGCCACTAGCACATGTTATATTGTAATTGTAGAAATGATAACCGCTTCTTTAACTCCAACTAGAACATTAAGGAAATCATCAGAAATTTACGAACCATGGCAGTTCTTGTAACGAACATAATTAAAAGAAAACAAAACAACTCTGCAGCAAAATTGATTTCTCGGTGAACTAAAGAAGTTTTGCACATCACGTTAGACCCACCCACTTACCATAACTGACTATAGACGTCTTTGTCACATTCGTCGTTCCATTACTGATGCATAAGTAAGGACAAATCATCGAAACAAAAATCTCCTTCAGATTTACAGTAGTCGTTTGCTGGTTGAGTGATAACCAATGGAGTGTTAGACAATAACCGCGTCGCCATCTTTGATGTCTGTAAAAAACAATCGGGCGATCACAGTACAAATTATCCGTGTCCGTCTGCAGTGACCACCGACAGGTGAGAATATATTACTCAGTTGGCCAGGTAAACAGCAGCCAGTCGCGTAGAACTAATCCGGGGGAAATAATCGTAATAATAATAACAATTTGATTGTGAGTAGATATTCTAATCTTAAATGGTTCGACTCAATTGATTTACTTTCTTGGGAGGTGTTAATTAGCGGCGCATAAAAATGTCAAAAATGTGTACGTTCTGCATTTTTCATATATTATGTACTACTTTTTTTAGTTACTTAGTACTTTTATTGGTAAATATCTCACCTAGCTTATATCTTCAATATTATTTGACGTTAAATTAAATCATGTGGTTTTTATTTATTTATCTATTTAACAGTAATAATAATAATATTAAACGGCTTTATAATAATGTACATTATTCACTGGCGCTCTCTTAACCCTCCCAGGACGGACCGGGGTACAAACTGTACCCCAAGTTAACATTTTTATAAATATTTAGCAAATTAGCCGCATATTAGATGCCCTGATTTTTTTAAGCCTATGTAGGGACCAGGTTGTTCTAATGGACAGATTAATTTCATGTTTAATTTTATTATTTTGATGTTACATATAAAAATTGACTGTGGGGAACAATTTGTACCCCACTTCGTCAATTTTGGTGCATACATTTTCAGGCGTGTGCGTCATTCCTCTTCAATTCTGACCTCAAAATAATCGTGCCATACAGTCAGTTTCGTTGCGTTCGGTTATTTTTGTCCTTTGTAAGAATGTCTAAAAGACAAAAACTAGACCTCACAAATGAGCAAGACCGTCAAATAGCTATCGAGTGGTTGGAAGAAAGTGATGATGACTTTGTTGATATAGTTATTTTCCTAACAAGTGCGGAAAGTGGTACTTTTCCGCACGCGACTGCCGTTGACCGAACGACTCGAAGCGGAGTTCGGTCAAGCAGTCGAGTGCGGAAAAGACAGTTTCCTCATGTGTTAGGAACAATATTTTTCCTAGGAGCGTGATCACATTTTCAAAATGTAATTATAACTTACCCAAATATGCAAATAAAAATATAAATACTTTTCTGCAAGCATTTTAGTTTCGAAAGTTGCACTTTTCCGCACTAGTGCGGAAAAATGTACTTTTCCGCACTATTGCGGAAAAGTGCAACTTTCGAAACTAAAAGGCGTGCGGAAAAGTGATATTTTCCGCACGCTCGTAGGAAAAAAATATTACATCTGATGTTTCTGAAGATGAAGATAATATTATTGATATATTGTTCATATAGCACTGCATTTGATTGCATTCAATAGAAAAAAATGATGGGGTACATATTGTACCCCAGTACGTTAACGACGTAAAAATTTGAGCTCCGTCCTGGGAGGGTTAAGGGGATAATAGCACCTAACATATTTTTGAAAATTCATATTTTCGTTACTATTCATCGGAATCGTTTCAAATTTTTATGAATGATATAGAATTATATAATCTAGGGCTGTGTGCATGCATATTTGAATAGGCCGAAAAAATAAAAAAAAAATCGAAAAAATGTGAAATTTTCCAAATCCATGCACATGCATCTAGAAAATGTAATTCTAAATACGGTGCTAAAATTCAAATCGTTTACCTGCTGTCGTTTGCGTATAATAAATTTTCAAAATTCATGGCATTTTATTTTCCAGGTACAAAATGTCATAAGTTTTGAAAATTCATTATACGCAGCTAAATGATTTGAATTTTAGCACCGTATTTAGAATTACATTTTCTAGATGCATGTGCATGGATTTGGAAAATTTCATATTTTTTCGATTTTTTTTTTAAATTTTTTCGGCCTATTCAAATATGCATGCGCACAGCCCTAGACTATATAATTCTATATCATTCATAAAAATTTGAAACGATTCCGATGAATAGTAACGAAAATATGAATTTTCAAAAATATGTTAGGTGCTAATTATCCCCTTAAAGGGATAATATATTTCTCTTTGGCGAATTTTTAGCGTTTAGAAAATGGACTATTTATAGACAGCTGGTGAAACGTTTTGTCTTTGTCATTGTGAAGATGACAGGAGTCGTGATGGAAAAAAAATTAATCGTTAATCGTTAATCTTATTTATTCGAAAATAATTACAATAAATTAAACGAAATAAGTAACGAATGAAAAGATAATAACATGGATGCGAGCGGTATTAATGTAAGTTATCCTATGTCGGTAACTTTGATTAATATCGTGAGAAAATATTACTATTCCGCAAGGATTTGAAAATACAGAAGAATATTATAATTTATACATATAACACTTCAGGTAGGTATGTCTTTATTGTCTGAAACTCAGGAGCCACTATTATAGTGCATCAATCACAACTTTGGTTAAAATAAAACTTGTTTGTTTTGTTGATAAGAAAATCGAAAAATTATTTCCATTTAATTCCACGGCATCAGAAAAAAATCTATAAAGGTTGCTCTCACTCTTGCCTTTGAAAGCTGCACATAAATATTTTTTTTGTTTGTTGTGGAAGTATAGCCGTCATGCTAAATAAGTATTATTTTCTTCCATCAACCTATGTTTTGAATTTTTGCGCCTACAGACCAAGAGACTGATAGTCACACTTTATTCAAACTAGTTGGTTGTTATTGGTCCATTTCATGATCCTTCGCGATTTTAGATAACTCCAGAGGAAAAGTCTAATGGATTAAAATCTGGTATTCTAAGAGGCAACAGCTCAACCTATTATCCAATAAGTCTTCATAAGTGGTAACTGTCACACATTGATTGGAAAATTTGCAGGAACACCATCGTGTCATATTTGACATCTTTCAAGCCAGCACATTTTCTAATATAGTATAGTCGAGGAAGATTTAAATATTGAACAAGATCATGATTAATATAGTTCAGATAGGTATAAGCACCAATTAGGATATGACCAAATTTTTCAATCAATTAATTCAAACTTTCTTAAAAAACTGGTGAAGAACCTAGTCTTCACTATGGGCCAGCGGATTTTTTCAGCTCATATGTGATTAGTACTAAACTTAATGATACTTCATCTGTAAAATTTCGCCCCATTTTTGCATGAAACAGTAACAAGGAAACAGAAATTACCAGTGGAATATCATCATGGCTTCAGAATTTGTCTGGCAGTCCGAGATCTGTGATTTTCATTGTTTCCACAAAGGTACTGGTTTGATGTAGATGTTAATGCCAGTGACTAGTTCAAAAACATGATATGACTTTTCCTGGGTTTCCTCTGCATCGAGTCACGTGGCTTCAATAGCGCTACCATTCGCACAACCATGCACAAAGAAACAAGCAACTACCCATTGTTGCCGGTGTTTTCCGGTGTTTTCAAAATATTAGCTCTGACGAATGATAGAATCGTCTTATGGCTTATAAAATACAATCTAAGCCAGCCAAAATAATTGTACATTTTCACTGGTGGTTTCTCAACAAGTGCTGCAGATCTCCAGCAAGTGCAGCACTTCATTAAAAAAATATATTGTATTGTATGTCGCCACAACCTTTAAAAATTAAAACAATATCCGCAGCTGTAGACTCAAAACTGTGGCTTTCCTCTTGCCAAGAGTTTGCCTTGTTACCAACAACGAACAAAACCAACAGCCCAACGCTCTTCATTTCAAAGAGCATATATGGCTAGGCAGAAGATGTCGATGTCCACAGCAAGTAAATCATTCTTAACTGGATATTAGAAATATTGGGATTGTTTGTTCTTCGTGGCCAGTAAAAGCCTCAGCAAGAGGAAATAGGTCGAAAACACCAATCAGTTAGTAACTAAGGGGTGCTTTCATCATCGAAAACAACATTAGCATCTCCAGAAAAGCCTCTACTGTCCACCAAATTGTGTGGTTGGTGCGGTATGACTTTCTGCAAAATCTTATTTCACCATTAAGAGAAAGTTAAGTAAGATCTCACGCATAACTTGTTTCCTCCGGACATGATATACCTAAACAAACGAAAAATTTAGCTTATTGTTTTTCCATGGTGACTAAGACTTCTATTGGAATTGATGAAAATGTTTTCTTCCAGTGAATTGGATATACGCAACGATGAACTTTTCTGCCAGAAACTGAATTTGGAGGATTTTGTAGGATTTTCTGGGGATTACTTTGGTGGAGGAACCATTTTTTGTACATCCATGACCACCTGCAATATTTTATATTCATCATGTATTAGTACTGAATATATTTTAGTAATCTGGTACCAATAGGGCTTCGATTAAAAATAATGCGAACCAAATGGCATAATAATGTTTTTCTTAAATCAATCATAACCTGAGTTTGTTATTATTATTATTTCTAGTAGAATATTTAACTCGGACAAACATTATTTATTTTAGATTATTATAGTTATGACTGCTCCATTTAAATAGGAGGTTACTTATACCTTCCACACAGGATATATGAGCGTAATTTATATTATTGAACACAACACTAATTAGAAACTAACTGATGCATCCCGATTGCATGCTCTTCATATCGCTTTATACATATATGAAACATATTTTTACTTTTGCTGTGTTAGTTTCCAAAGCAGAATTCAACAATACGTAATAATGAATCTTAATTTACGCAAGAATTATTAGTCATTAAATTGCATTTATTTGTGTTTAATTCGCAGACAAACAGAAAACGCAACCTTCGTAGGTAGTTCTTGTAACTCATTTTTAGATAATGTTTAAAAAATGGTCAACATCCTGTCAAAAGCCAAGGTCGCAATGATTTAATTTCCAAGAAACGAAAATTGTTGTGAGCACATTTTAGTGAGTTTAGACGGAATATCCAAAATACTACACGTACAAAAATGTTTAATTTCAAAAATACACGAGATCAAAAAATGGTAAGGTTAAAATATAACCAATATTTTGAAGGTCTAAATATTAAATTTAAAATGATTAAGTCTACAGAAGTCCAGTGACTTACATACCCATATAAAATGTAATTATAGTAATAATGTTCACCTACACAATACATTTAAGTACCCCATGACATCACGCGATAAAACTTTATAAATCAAACAAGAGGAGAAATCATTTTAATTACAGCGTTTCCTGTTGTCAAAGCGGCGCCCCAACGGAAACATGAAACAAAGCATTTTATTTTTTTTTATCCAAAGGTGCTAGCAAATAGGATTAAAAATACGATAGCGGTCTAGCATTTACATGATTAATTATCATAATTTGCGATTTAGAGGTCATTCACAACGACCAAATTCAGACTGAAGGATGAAATTGCGATTTATATTCAAATTAACGGTTTGTAGCATACGCGAGATAAATGAGAAATATTTCATCATTTATATTTATATGTATTAAATTAAATACGTTTATAGAACTCCAACTAAAACTATCGTCATTTTGCAGTATATGGAAACACTCTGTATGCATGTAGTTGATTATGCCAAAAAAAAATAGTATTGTGCAAAACATACCAATAAATTTCGCGAAATCTAGGAATTAGTCGAAAATCAAGTAAGTCCAGATTGGTTGCTTCCGAATGGGCCAGTTTCGGAAGCAATGAACTATCTTAGTGATTTAGTTTAGATTAGATTAAATAAGTGGATCATTTTGGGATCCTTCTTGAGACCATCTCTTCCCTTCTGAAGATGTTAAAGTTTCCTGTTGTAAGTGTTGTAGTCTTTGGTGAATCATAAACGTAGTGACTAAAATGATATCTCTTTGCCAATTCTGATTTGCTGGGGTCTTGACTCTTTCCGCGAATAATTTATAAATTTTGTCACTTAAGTTTATCCCGGTTAGAATCCATTACGAAAATTGTTTCATTTTCTCATCACCTCCATTTTGTAGCATTTTGCCATCTCATAAAACTGTTTCTATTCAATGAATGACAATTCAGCACCTTCTTATATGAGATCATTTGCAATCTTATTCTCTTTTTTTCACTCGCTCTTTACTTGCTGGCATCCAGTCCACATCCAGGTCTTCTCGTTTTTTCTTGCCAGTTATATACCTAGATGATATTAGCCTAGCTGTCTAAAAATATGTGGATCCTACTTTTTAATTCTCAAGATGGTGGGAGTTTAACCTCAGGCTTTTAACAGATTACATTTTGCGCCAATATCATCGCCCAAGAGATAAACGACGCTATTTTAGGTTATGGTCCTCCAGAGCTTCACATCTGCCTATAGGTTACCACTTCAAAAACCCCATGTGAAAGCTGTGGGGTTGATCGTGATTCTAACTAAAGTTTGTTTAAAATAATCAAATGATCAACCAGCTTTCCTACTTTCACTTTTTAACTAGAACGCAGAAAGCGCTGAGAATCTCATCCAAGAGCAGATTAAGCAGCGCTTCTATTGCTACAGTTGACCATATCATGAGCATTGAAGTTGTGACTACGCAGAATGCTAACCACTACAATTTTTTGGCATTCCTTTTTCTATTTTTGTCATCCAAACCATCGATAAATCTCATAATGCTAACATCCAAATCAAATATGAGCCGTTGATCAATTTTGGGTTAACTACTCAAGTTTTCAAAAGGAAATTAGACATATATTTTCTTCTTCCTCAATGGAGAAGTCAATTTTCGTGCCATTCTGCATTTGAGCTATTAAAATGAAAGCGTTTGTCGTTTTATAAATGGTAAAAGTTAAACTGCTTGGATTGGCTTTTAGGTTTTCATTCAAGCACGAATTTTTAATTAGCAAGTTTACTGAGGAATTTTACTTGATAAGCCTTTATAGCCTTCATTATCATCTGTTTTAAAATGAAGAGCTTGTTTGTTGGTAAGAGAGCTTGCCTGTGGAAGAGCTGGTTGAGTTTCCGGAGGATCACATTTCTTGTTCTAGAGTGTAGCTTCTTTTGGGAAGCTCTCAGCTTGACCGAACTCATGATTTGTGCTGTACACTGGGTTTTCAGCAGATAAAAAATCTACTAAGTGAAACTGATTTTAATCTTCCATTCATGCACCATTTTTTAATGAAAAAGTTTATTGGGGAACGTTTTTGCCTTTATAGCCTTCGTTATCATCTGTTTTAAAGTTGTTGGCTTGGTTGTTGGTAAAGAAACTTTACTGAGGAAGAGCTGGTTGAGCTTCCGGAAGGCACTGTGTCCATTGACACTCAAAAATTGCCTTTCTTGATATGGGATTTAGCTTCTATTTTAAATCTCAGCTTCACCGAACTTATGATTTATTCCCTGAAGTTTTGTTCATTGGATTTTCAGTGGATAAAAAAGTTACTGAGGGCGTGATTTGGATGACGTTGCTTATAGCACCCTTCACTTCGTCACATTCAGACACTTTTTTTGGGCACCAACGAAACCCAAAACTTTATCGTTCGAGTCTTCTGTACTGTTCGCAAAGTAGACTTTAATTTACTTTCGAGATTCCTCTACAGCTTTCTATATAGCTCTCTTCCAAAATTTTAAATCCTTCACTATGTTTTTTGGCCAGCGGTGGTTTGATTAAAACCAGCCAATCTAGTTTAACTGTAGATTAAAAAAATATCTACTCCACTGTTTTATTAAAAACCTCATCATGAATAATCTTCAATTGATCCATTTTCGAAAGAATAGTCGGAAAGGAATTTACTTGCCTTAAATAAATTCATAAAAAGTCATGAATTAATATATTATGCTCTTACACAAATTTACATTTAATCACTATTCAAAATTGCTTCCAGAACATTAATAATTTATTTGAGCAACATGATGCTATAGCAACGAGTTGGTCTTTCTCACCTTATTATTATCAATATCTCAAGAGTAAGTACGAAACAGTAGTAACAGAAATATTGCAGTACTTTTCTGTCTCAATGGTCATGAGTTGATTGATATTGCTTCCAGCACCATCCACTTCCAATCATCAAATTCAGATATTTATTTTAAGTACCAATGAAACCCAAAACTTTTTGATTCGAGTCATCTGAACTGCAAAGCAAACTTTAATTTATGCTCGAGAAATTTTATACAGCTATCTAACAAGATTTTAGATCCTTCGCTACGTCTTTTAACCAATTTCAATCTTTTTGGTAGCTTTAATCGGCTTCCTCTACAGCTTTCTATATAGGTAACTATCTCCCAAAATTTTAGATCCTTCACTATGTCTTTTAACCAATCTGCAATGACTTTGTTAGAGATGGACATGATCAACCTAGTGTAAATGTAAATCCAAGGAATATGGACCCAAAGGGATTTTCCCGTCTGATCACCATTATGTAAAGACCTCATTCTGAGTTAATTCATAAGTGCTTGGAGTAGAATTCCCTCGCATTAAGCAAATTGTCAAAAAGTGATAAAATGAAATAGGATTTGCATGAAGAACGATGCAAAATTGTTTCCAGTACCGTAATAATTTCTTTGAGCAATAACAACGATTGGTCTTTGTCACCAACATAAGTAACAGAAATACTGCAGTACTTCCTGATCTCAATTTGGATTAAGTGTACCATAGCATAAGTTTCTGCCTAGAAGATGGTGTTAGAACGATCCAAAGCTTTTGACAGCCTATAATTTGGGTTAATGCGCAGACAACCTTGTCCAATATAGATTTAAATGTGTACCATATGAGCAAATCTTTTTCCAGTTGAGGTCCTCCGGAGTTCCATACCTGGTGATTCAAAAAACTCAATATGAAATCTGTAGGTTTGTCATTCAATCTAACTGAGGACTGCTTGAAACAGTTAAATGACTGAGCAGATTTTCTGATTAGAATTTCTAACGGGAATACCGTCCATAAGCGCTGAAAGTATCATTCACCTATTATGTAAAGGAATAGATGAAGCAGCGCTTCTATTACTACTGTTCAGGTACGCATTGAACTTGTAATTGCTAACCGTTGAAATTTATCAATTTGTTTTATGCCGTTTTTCTTTTGTTTTTTCCTCCCTATCATCGATGCAGGTGATAATGTCATCGTCAAATATAAATCGTAGATAATTTTTATTTAAACTCCTCAAATTTCATTAATAAGTCTGTAGCATGTGCAGATAGCCATTGTTATTATTTCAATAACGTATCAGAATCAGATGTGTATAACAATCATATTTTTGATTCAGAATTATACCTAAATATTTTACCATACTAGAGGAGTCAGTTGCGTACCCATTTTTAGGATATACTTGTCTTATTGTAACTATTAGATCATCAGTATGACTTTGCGCATCAAGTCCTTAGTTGATTAGTTTTGATGGTGTCTTCTCTTTAGACTTTTGGAATTATTCTTATGGAGTCTTTCCAGCTTTTGCAATTATTAGTTTAAAAGTGGATTCTTGTCTATTAGTAAAGAAGACTTTATGTGGCAGTACTGGTTGAGCTTCAGAATGGCTTTAGGTCCCCGCTACTAAGACAGCTTCCTCTTATTTACGAAACTTTGGTTATTTTGATAAGTTGATCTTGGCCGAATTTGCAATTTACCCCGAAATTGTTTTTTTAGGTTTTCAATCGATTCCTTCTCCTGGTCTTAAATCCTTCACTAATCAATCTGTAGAGGCTTCATTCAAACTGCCCAACCTACTTTAAATATAGAGCCAAGAAATTTTGGAAGTTTCCTTCTGCCCATCTACCTAATTACGGACCTCATCCTGGACGATCTTAAGTTGATCCGTTTTCGGAAGAGTATCTGAAAAAGTATTTACTCAAACTAAACAAATTGACAAAAAATCATAAAATCCTAATGAATCAAATTTTGTGATTTCAACAAATAAATTTTGCCTCAAGAGTACAAAAAATTGCACATTGTATATTGTGAGAACTAGGTACCATACATAAACAAAGAACAAATGCTTTCAACGATCAATTTGTACGGCAATTTGAGGGTGGTACCAGCCACACTTGTCCTAATTCGCGTTCCACTCGCCCCATTTTCTCACAGAGACCTGTAGCTAATGCTCTAAATGGTATAATCATATGCACCACTACCCTTTCCATTTAATTTTACCTGTTGATGTTAAACACACCGTGACAATTAAGGGTAACTGTGATAAAATAAATAATATTCGTGACAGCCCTCATTAATTGGGTAACGTGAAGTTAACGGTTTTTAAAACAAAACCAGCTTTCCTTTTGTGGGAATTGCCGAATTATAATAAGCAGCCCGAAAATGATGACAGACGTTCATTAAGTAAAAAACTCATTTTTATGCAGATAATCAACGCAGCACTCTAGAGTAATAGTTACTTGTTAAGGGAAAATAATGTGTAAAAATTGGACACAACTTTAGCAACCAAGGCAAAATACGAGATACCTCAGGGAACAATACAGGGTCCCCTTCTTATCTATTTTACTTATAAATTTAATACTGAAATAATTGACGACACAGTTGTATTTGAAAATTGAACTCAATTGAAAATAAAAGTTGAACAAGTCATTAATTACGAGAAAAGCGATTTTGACCCTTTCTAAATTTAAATTTCTAAACAAAACATGATCTGACACAATAATCGATCAACGTCTCACTTGAACATGTTAATTGTGTACTTTCTGTTTTGTGCACACGTGCAAACACGCCTGCATGTTATTTTTGCAAATCAATATTTCCTGCAATTACCAATCAATCACAAAAAGCTGTCATTTTGATTAGTAATGACGGCATGGCAATCGCTGAATAAACTATTTATATCAATATCTGCGACGACAGGAAAAAATAATAACGAAGGTCTTAGTAGCTAACAATTCTTTGTACAATAAATTAGTCACCTCATTCTATGTTTAAGTGACGGGTAATGCTACATGTGAATGAATGACTTCACCGAGAACTCCACCTTCTGGTAGTTAACAATGAAAATTACCTCACTTCCCTTGGATATTTCCGCTCTGGTCTTATTAAGTCTGGGTATGTTCCATGTGTTGTAGAAGCTATGAAATGTACAGATTAATTCATGTTTAATATATACACTGCCTAGAAATGTTAACGCACACCATAAGTTTTATGTTAATTTTTTTCGTTTAATAGCAATGAGACGTAATTTTCCTTCACTCGTAACCATAATAATAATTTAGTGAACCTTATTTATTTCACTGGTAAGCTTGGGGGTGTGATTAATAAAGCACAAAACCTATTTTTTAAATTGATATTCCTTGTGCATATATTATTATATTGAACTTAAAACTGTAAACATAAATATTACTAAAAGCATATTTTAAAGCAACCAGATTCTAATATCGACTAGACTTGAATCTTCAAGCCTAAAAGATGACGTGCCTTGTGCTAATGTAAATCTCCCCAGTAAATAATCAGTTAAATGGAATATCAGTAGCTTAGCAGTGCCGATTCTGGACAACTTCAAGGTCATCCGTATGGGCGGATGGGAGTGGCCACATGGAGATGCTAGGTCGTAGAATCGAGGGAAGGGCAGATGTGGACCAATGGCTCTACACTTAGATCTTAGATCTAAGGGTACGGAGGGTGGAGCTAAGACCTATGCTGGGGCTGTAGGGTAATATATTATAAAATTCAAATATGCAGCTTTAATTAATGGCTATGTGGATCTAAGGTAGGTGTACTATTAATATTGCCTTCAATTAAAAACAAATTTCTCACTGATGCTATCGACAATTTATTTTATTTTAAGCTGCTACTACTTTTGTGTATTTCCCAATAATTTTAGAATTAATGTAATATACATTACAAGGACGTGCATGACCACCTCTCTTGGGAATCAATCTCCTTGTTGGACATTTTTTAAATGTATTATTATTTTTGTGCGTCTCTTTATAACTTGCCAATCCGTACAAATAGTTTTGCAATGCAGATAATTCCTCATTAGAAACACACCTCTCTCCGAATATACTTCCACTTAAAGTAAATAAAAAAAATAAACAGTAATAAATAAATTAGAGTAATTGCACCATCCAACCAACCATATTTGTATAAAATATTCCGCTTATCTTCAACCAGAATCTATATCCATAAAGTATATAACGTTTTATTACATGTTAAATGATGGAAACTTTTCCATTTTATGTAATGAACTCATAACTTACCGTGCAGAAATTAATAAGGAATATGAATATTAACGATAACGCTGAATAGAAACTACGTTGTACCACTGGAGGGGAGTATCTCTAGACAAATCTAACAACAATACTTAGCGATTATAATTATCCCCCCTTGCACTTTGGTATAACAATCGCCGGCACACACCATGATGAGCGCACACGTCACTAATTAACAGAGAAATCTGCGTTATTTTTAGTGTTCACGGCTGCTGACTTTGGATTGACGTGTGGGGAAAATACTGAGCATCCAGCTCCTTTAATTGTCATTATAAAACGCTCCAGCGGGTACCTTATGCGATTTTGATGGGGCATATTTCTTAAGATTTAATAGTTGAGTTAACGTAACTGTTGGAATAATATTAGATAATAACATGAGGAAGGACTCCGTACAATTAGGGAGCGACATTGCGACCAATTTGACAAAATCGGAAGCGAACAAATGAAAAAGTTCCCGTATCTAAAACGTGAAACTCGTTTGGGATTCAGCTAAACTAACCATTTCTGCATTTGAAAATGAACTCGATATAAATAATTCCGAGATACTGTCGCTTTCTGGGATTTCATCTCTAGATTTGATGACTTCATTATACCCAATGGGCTATGTCCATCAATTGCAGCTGCCCAATCTGTTTTAATTCATTTCTGAAACTCTAATAGATTTTATCCACGAATAAATGTAGTTTAAGGTTTGTCGTCAATGACAGTGAAAGGGTTTAAAACTTCTTCGAATTGAAAAGAAACAGTTGATTGTACCATTAATATAACCTTAAAAACTAACTAGTAGCATTGAGGTGCTCCTGAAGAACGTTTTGGCCTTCGAATTAAAACTGCATAGATCCAAAGTAAGACCAAATTAATGAAAGGCAACAAGATCCACTAGCCTTCCCTAAAGCTACTACTACTACTACTCGTATTACCAATAATCGCCTTGGACAATATTGTGTGAAATTTTTGCATGGTCTAATATTTAAAAACCTAAATGCAAAAGGCATCTAGGCTTCGTCTACATTTTTGTTAACAACCACAGGAATTATGTCTTGTATCTCTTCTGGTCTATTTGCTTGAATACGCGAACTTTTCTGCGGCATTACCATAGAAAAATCCACGCATCGCCGCTCCGCTTGTTTGTTCCGATAAGAACAGCTATTTTTCAACATGCATATCCCGATCATTCCGAATAGATTATACATATGAGCACGTGCGGTAGCAGATGTACTTAAGAACATAATATTGGTGTTCGTGATATAATATATTGTTAAGGAGTCATCGGCCCGGGTAAGTAACGGGTGCCGCCGAGCGGACCAAATATCGCACGGGTGGCTGCCCGCCTCATAGCTACCATCTAGCCTGTAGATTTACAGAGCACGAGCCCCTCACCTTAGCCAGCGTACACTTCCAGAACACAATGAGATGAGATATTGCTTCCTTCTAATAGCTATGCCGATAATAGATAAATGATATCAACTGTTATATTTAATAGTGCCATTGTTGACATTTTATTTATAAGCTCTATAGTGCACCCACGCATGTTGCTATCAGTGGATATAATTGGAATTAATAAATGGTTATTAATAATGAGTAGCGGGCAGGTCACTTATTTTTCAGTCCAGATGGTTTTAGGTGTGGCTTGTCGGCGGGGTTTTTACTGATTCTGGTGGATTAATATTACTGTCGTTCTAGTAAAATATTCAAATCAATAAAATCAGAAATTGCACCAAGTTATGTTACCATTTTGAGTTTTATATTGAAGTTTTCATCTGTATTAAAGATTTTGGTTGTATTCATTGATTTCATACTCCAATTCAGTGCATATTGTCTTTGCAACCCTGCAGGCCAATACTGTTCCTTGCAATTCCAATTTTGGTACTGTTTGTTGATTTAAATGTGTTGCCTTATATCTAGATGTTACAAGAGACGTATATACCTCATCATCCACTATTGCCCTCAAATATGCAACCGTAGCGGAAGCTTTATCGCTGGTATAAGAAAACATATGCAGACTTGCCACTTTCACACCAGATATTCTTATAAAATAAGGCCTGGGAATAATTGGTGCCACTTCTTGGAGTTGAGTAAGCCAATTTTTCCAAATAACGAACAGAGTTTCAGTTATTTCAGTATCCTAATGAACATTGCCCCTCCAAATATTTTGCATTAACGTTCTTTCTTTAATGATCACTGGTGTAAGAAATCACAGTGGATCAAATATGGGCATAATTAATTGAAGAACTCTCTTCGTAGGAATTTTCACACCATTATAAATTGCCGACGAAATTTTCTTCAAACTTAACGAGAAAATAAAATTTTCATTTTCTGGACTCCATGTGAGCCCCAGTAACCGTCCTATTTTCTCCGAGTCGATTTTTAGTTTGCCTTGTGCAGTTGATCGGAGATGTTCAGGTACAGATTCTACTACCTCCTTGGAATTACTTATCCTCCTCTTCTGTGAACTTAAATAACTTCCTTTAATCTCTTGATACCATCTTCTACACTGTCACATGAATCAAGGTAATAGTCTAAATAATGTTGTTTCTCAATTGCTCTAACAATATCTGGAAATTATGATGCATACCTCTGGGCACTTCTAGTTTTTACGAACTGAATCACCGACGGTGATGACATAGCTCTAAAAGTCATCAAATTAATTTGGTACACTTCTGGTTTACAGTCACTATCCATTCCCCGCCATAAGAAACGTTGCGCACATCTATCTTCGGCTTTAATGACAACTTGATGAAACATCTCTCTGAGATCTGCACTGAAAGCAATTTTTCCCTGTCTGAAACGCCACAAGATAGCAATTAACGAGGGAACGAAATTTGGTCCTTGCAAAAGGAAATCATTTAAGCTTCATACGATTTCGCCAGAGCGTCAAAAACCATTCTAATTTTCCCTGGTTTGTTAATGTCAACAGCAAAATGAAGCAAGTACCATGTTCTCGAAGTATTTATAATTTCTGAATGATCTAATTTTCTTGTGTATCCTTTTGTGACGTATTCTTCTATTTTACTCACAAATTGTTTGGAAAACTCTGAATTTTTATACATTTTTCGTTCCACTTGACTATCAGGAAACATTCCTTCATTTCTCCACAAATGACCTATATCATATCTATCACCGATGTTTCTCAAAGTATTCTGCATTATACTAGCGGCTTTTTTATCTTCTACAGAGTTGATTACTTCGTTTTGAGGTTTCAGTCCAAAACAATCTAATCGAAAACTGTCCTTGACTAGTAGGTGCAAATCTTCATCAGTAACATAACGACAGCAAATGCTGATATGAGGTGTTCTGTCATCCACAACAGTATTATTAAGTGCTCCATTAACAGTCCAACCTAGTTTTGATCGAGACATTACCGGTTGATCTATTTTTTGTTGAATTATCTGCCTAGGAATGAGACCATAATGATCTTGACCAATTAATATCTTTGCCTTAGCTGATTGTACTAACTCCAAAGTTCTTTGATTAAGAATAAGGGAATTCCCTTACCAACCTATCTACATGTGTTTCCTGTTGAGGAGATTTTGGACTGTTCTTACTCGATTCATTTTATAAAACACCGGATGGGAATTTTTTCCAGATATATTTAGTGGAACCCGCTTAGAAGTATCATCAAAATGTGTGACACCATTAGGTACATTAAAAACAAAGTGGAACTACTGGACCATCTAGTTCAAATTTAGAGCATATAGAACCCTCGTCGAACAAGGCAAAAGTTTCGATCTCTGTTGCAGGTCCTCTCAATATTACTGGATCAATCCGCAGCAAAGCAACATTCCCATCGTTCTACATATTTGCGCAAAATTCGTTTCTGTTTATCTTCATTCTTTGCTTCGTTTGGACTTGGTCTTGGTCTTCTCTTGCAACCTTCTTCCCCGCATCTTGTTTTCTGACAATACCTATTTACAAGATGCCCCATTTTTAAACAAAAAACAAAGCTTGAGATTTGATGCTGCTTCTCTTCTCTCAGTTACTGTTTTTTCTCTAAATTCTTCATATTCTAGCACAGAATAGTTAGAATTTTTACAAAAAACACATTTTCTGTGATTTTGATCATCTGTAGTCTTATTCTTTTTGGAAATCATCACCATTTCTTTCTTTGCGACAATCTTCCTCTGAAAAGCGTTACTGATGCTAGCCAGAAGATTTACTTCCTCTTCATACCGGTCGTCAAAATTTTCCGAAGATGTTTGTTCTCCTTCAAGATCTCGCATTTGAAGCAACTTTTCTACCAAATTATAAAGAAGGTCTGGATTAAAAAATACAAATCAAAATTGATACTTGTCATGGTTTTAACCATGTTATTTTATGGCATTGGAAAATGCAATACATTATTCTAATTTATCTTCTCTAACATAGCTAATCTTCTTTACCTTTTCAATTAACGATAAAATAATCCATTCTGGCCTACCAAAATGCATCTCTAACATTTTAATGATTTTACTCACGTTTCTTGGAGATGGTAATAAAGCTTTAACGGTATCTCTAGCTCTTCCTCGCAGTGCTCTATCCACTCGTAACAGGTTCTGTTCATCACTTATGAATATCGGCTACTCAGTAAATTCACCTGAGAATTAAGTGAGCTCTCTTACTTTTCGACGAAGCAGTAACCTATTAGTTTGTCTTGAGTTTTCAATACACTGCTTAGCAATACCAAGCAAGACGTCATTATTTTCTTCTCCACCCATGACCTTCACTAGAATCAAAATCTAAATCGTAATACCCATAATCATTTAACATTCTGGAATTATTATCATCAGCTGCTACACATTTCTTAGAGTCTCCAACCCATTTCTTGAAACATTTCTCGCTACCATACAGAGTTCCAGAGAATACAGATTTGTTTTCACTACCTAGTTCAGATTTTCCGAAATTTTCTTCTGTAACTCCATTTCTTTAATCAAACTTTCTCGTTCTCTTTCGATAGCCAATAATTTTACCCGTGATTTTTCTTCATCCAACTGCCTTTGTCGTTGGACTGTCTTTAATTCTAACTCGAGTTGAAGAAATGTTGGATTCTTTCGATGCGACAGATGTCTTTTCATTAGAGTTGTTACAAATATTTACCCTGTCTTTAGCTGATTTTATGAAAATATCTGACTGTACATGTCTTCTGTCAGTATCAAATTTACACCATATTTTTTCCAAATTAGTTTCAGGAGTTGATTCTACAACACCAATGTAACTATCTTTTCCCCTAGTCTCATTCACCATACTAGATAAAGGCACATTTAAAGTGGCTCCAAAATCACTCACTATAAACCTACTTGGTGTTATGCCCTTATTATTTTTTTGACACCGTCTCCTCCATAGCCTGTTCTTTTATACCTCGAGGGACCAATTGTAAAATACTGCTTTTAAAATAAGACTACTTCATGCAATTACGAATAACTTTTTTATAAACTTATTTTCTTGACAGTTCTCTTTAGAAATTAGAAACGACCAATCGTTTGAATTAATAAATTGTGCCATAATAGTATCTTTGATCATACATATTTTTCGCCTCTTCATTAATAATGAGTGTTGTCCTCTGGCAGCATAGAAATGTGTGATCTAGTAACTTGGATAAAAATAATAACAATATAATAATCAATCAATCTTCAATTGATCGTTAGCAAAGTGCCCAGTTGCAGAATTTTGTAATACTTTTAATATGTTAAATAATTGTGTTAATTGTAAAAAAACTGCCAATATAAAGATAAATCAGGTAAAGCTTTGTATAATTTGCAATGTAAAGTTGGACAATTACAATTAATTTCCTAGAAAAAAAAACAAAGCTAATCTCTTTCAAGACCCTCAGCACTTAATTCATGAATTTTTAAAACACAAGCACAAGCCAGACAGAATGAATGACTCAAATGGTAACATGATTGTTCGAATGAACTCATCTAATGAGATATAGTGGGACATTATCATTAATGAACGTGGAGCAGATAAAGAAAACTTAACGGATTCGGCACATCTAGAAGCGAGACGGAATATGTGAGCGGTCCGGGGAAGTCTGGGAGGTGCACGACGGGCACGTGCTACAGGATATGCGTGGTGTTCGGTTCCGGAGTTTGCTCGTGCCGGTGGTTACACACACCTCCGGGAGTATGAAGAGTTTATGAACCTCTATGCGGCGGCTCTTGTGGGTTCTATGGTTTTAATAACGATGGCTCCCGAGTGCACTACACTTTCATAATTGCTCTCGCTAATTTGTAACCAACTTTTAGAATTATTGACGGTGGGCCTGTTTTCATACCTTGCTTTAATCCTTGAAGGGCGCTTTTGGAAGAGCGTAAGCATGGTAAAGTTATTTTATTTGGGTGAAAATATTTTATTTTATCCACAATCCCAGACCTGAGTAAAAATTTTAAAACGATATGCAGCTAACCCTCAAGAGTGATTATTTCAGTGTTTTATTTATAATTTTACAAGAATGGAAATAAAGTTAAAATCACTTATTTAAATTAATTTAAATTAATCTACGATATTCTCTGGTTGCGATTAAAGGAAACAACACAACCACATTCCATTCTTTAGTTACAAACGTTAATATGTTATAATGTATGCCAGATTCTTTTTTTGATTCTTTTTTCTTTACAGGAAACTTTAAATATTTGATGCTCTTTATTCATATGCCAAATTCTGTGCCAAGTTGGTAGTAGTTTCCTGTGTTTTTTTAAGTCTTCTTAGCTAGTAGTATATTTTTTTAAGAAAAAAATTAATTAAAACCCCATTAATTAGCTAACCAAATTAGTTTTTTTCAATAATCGGTTATTTAAATATTGTTATTTCTTCTTTCTAAATAATAAAAATAATGGTTAAAAATAATACAATATTTACCATTATTAACTGTCACATTCTTCATCGTCATCGACGAGAATTTCCTGTGTAATTTCTTCTTGAAAAGAGTCTTCATCATTTTTATGTAATAACGACACACACATTAAAGGTTTGCAGAATCACAAACAGCAGGAATAGGAGTATATGTGTAAACATGAATATTTGTATATTTATTTTAATTTTTCTAGTCATAAGGATTTAAATCATTTACTCGAGTCACGCGAACCATGTTAAGAAAGACGTCTTTTTCTAAATCACGTTCTAAATCACGTGTTTCAATAATGAAAAATATTAAGAAAATACAGGGTGATCCACCATAAATTCACCCCTCTAAATTGGCCATTTACGAATGAATTTAAAAATTTCAAAAACCGAATTATAGAGTTTTTTCCAAAGATTTTAACGTATACCTACTTTAAAAAATATATTTCTCCGAAATTAGTAGCGCTGCGAATGTAAACTTATAATCAATCAATCAATATTTGAACTTTTTGAAAATTTAAATTTAAAAGTAGGTACTTAAAAAATTTTTTTTAATGGAACACACTATATTTTATTTAAAAATCATTAGATGTGGAAAAACATAATTATATTTGTCATTCATCAATTTTGACACCTACCTATACATTTTATTTATAGAAATAAGAAAAAAGTGTAAAAACAAATTTTTAGATTTTGATGTGAAATATATTTTGATGATAAGAAATAAAACAAAGGAACATCAGAAAGTAAACTGTCAGTAATTATCAGAAATATTTTATCATTTTTTTTTTCATGGCAACCTATGTTCTATGCGGTACTGCATAATATTTCCAGAACGGATAGAGCAAATGACAACATATTATATTTTTTCTCTTCCTTTTCATTTTTGGGACTTATTGCCACATTCCTGCAAATTCCCATTCAAAAAAATTTATTTATCTAAAAAACATTCAAATTAACCAGTTTAAAACTGAAATAACCTCTACGTCTTTGAGATTATTTTTTTAAAACACTTTTAATTAAAAAATGTATAACTCTTTTATTTATTTAAACAATTTCCAGAAATTTTATTACGTAGTGTTTTTGGGGTCAATCTGGCCTTAAAGTCGGTCTAAAAACAAATTGTGTCTACAAAATGGCGTCGAATGTCTAATTTTTTATTTTCTTTTTCTTATTACTTTTATCAGATATCTGAGAGTTTTGGGGTCGCTGATTTCGAATTTGGCATTAAAACTGAAATAAAAATGGCGGATTCAAAATGGCTGAAAATGGTCAATTTTGAATCCGCCATTTTTTATTATATTGTAGTTTTAATGCCAAATTCGTCATCAGCGACCCCAAAAACCCCCAGATATCTAATAAATATAATAAGAAGAAGAAAATAGAAAATTAGACGACTATTTGTAAACGCCATTTTGTTTTTAGACCAATATTGAGACCAGATTCGTAATCTGTAACCCCAAAAACATTATGTAATCAAATTTCAGGCAATTGTTTAAATAAATAAAAGAGATAAATTTTTTAATTAAGGGTGTATTAAAAATACACTTATTTGTTGATAACAATTAAAAAAATAAAAAGCACTCCTTCTCACGTATGGGGAACTTTTCTATAAACTTTTTTGAAATTTCAAAAAAAATCATCAAAATCGGTTTTGAGTCGACAAAGTTAGGACTCTGGCGAATTTTTAGCGTTTAGAAAATGGACTAAAGGTGCATACTGTTTACTAATATACAGGGTGGGGCACATAAAAGTCCACCATCTTCAATTTGGTTATTTTTAACATTTTGAAAAATTGTAAAACATTTTCCTATGTATTTTTTCCCGAAATTTTCAATTTTTCTACAAAGAGTGTATTTTGACCTATGTATACAGGGCAGGTCAACAACAAGTCTGTTATCTCTTATGGAATACTGTATACATTTTTACACATTTCAAAAAAGAACATCGATTTATATATCTCCTGAAAATTTTGGGTTTCAAAAGTTGAAGATGTCAAAATTTATTTTGTTTTATTTTATTGAATAATTTTTTATGCATTTCTAATACACCTTATACTTATAAATACTTTAATAGTCTAAAATATATACCTAATACGAAAGCAGCAATTTAAGGGAATATAGTATATCATACTATATAAAATAATAGTTTTTAGCAAATTTTTATTAACAAGTAGGTTTTGAAACAAATGTTATAAAAAGCCATCTACCATTTTAGTTTGGCATACACATCAAGTTATTTGTTATTTTGTGAATAGTTGCCACCTAGAAGTCCCGACCTCAATCCCCTGGATTTTTCTTTATGAGGTGCGTTAAAAAATTCTGTTTACGAAGAACAAACAATAATGGAAGCTACGTTGAAAATGTTGCTTAGGATCATTAAATTTTTGTTTTGTGGTGTCGACTGTTATATGCCCCACCCTGTACATTGTACAATCCTATTTCCAACCGAAACATTCAGTGGATTTAGCCTGTGCATAAAAATTTATGAATTCTTTTGTGTTTCATCTCATTGGCACATACAATGGAAGTTGAGATAGAAAAATAGGAGCACCATAGGTCGAAATGGCAAGATATCAAAATATTGAACACTGAAACTTTTCTACAAATCATCATCTCCCCGAAAGGTTTTGGATCAAAATATTTATTTATTTTCGCCAAATTTTTCGACACGTCCTCGGTATTTTTGGAGACGTCGCGAGCGATGAAATTGAACGCAAATTTGAAACGTCATCTAACGAAATTATTCATCATTTAAATTATGCGTTGTTAATTATTGTACTAATTGGGACTTATTTTTACTTTTTTTTGCAATTAGTATAAGTATAACCTTGTTATGACTCGTGCTTTTTAATTTTAGAAACAATTAAGCTATAATTTTTCTAACTCGCAATCTGACCTCTGTCAGGATGATAGAACGATGATGTTATAAAATAATCACCGTTTCCTGTAGAGTCCATATAATTACACAAAATGTTTTATGAAGGGGCTATTGTTCATATTTAATGTGTTATGAACCACAATATCATTAAATCCGAATACAAACAATATCTTTAACGACGTGCGATGAAATTGGAATTGTTAATATTGTCCTAGTCAAGCAATTAATTTTGACAACAAAAATATAGCAAAAAAGGTTCAGAGGCAGTAGTAAAAATTGGGAATATTTAACGCTATAAAAGTATTGCATTTGTATTCGCTGAAAGGAAACATTCATCGAAGTAATAATAATAATAATGTTTATTTTCGATAATAAAAAGAAGAAGAAGAAATTACAAGTAAATGTAAGCATATTGCTTGGGTATTGTTTAAATATGTAATTTTTTTAAAATTACTTGAAAATAAACATGAATAACCTACAAAAGTAACCTTGTAGGGTTTACAATTAATAGTGCATATAAAATATTTTTTTAGATATTTAAAGTGGTTCTTAAATTTTTAAATGAGATGGTTAAGAAAAATAAAAGCAGAATTAAGACTAAAGCAACAATTGTTTTTGATATTAACTTATCATTTCATGGAGATATTATTTTGGTAATGCTAATATTTATAAATTGATATACCGGGTGGCCACAAGAACCGGCCTAAATATAGCTCTTTTGTTTATGAAGCAATTGTTTTAAAATTTGGAGGATTTGGAATTTACAACGTGTGTATATGACTTATTTTCCAATTTCGTGGCGTGTGTTTTGAAAATGGCCGACTTCCGGTTTCGACGGAAATAACATCAATTTCGATTATTTAAACGAAACACCCTGTATATTTTATTATTTTTGAAATCTACGGACGAAATTGTATCTGATCAAGTTGCAAAATTTACATACATATTTTTTAAAATAATTTTAAAATTTTTTATTTTATTTTTCAATCCAAAAGGCTGTGACTTGGGAAAAATGTATCTGTTATTCACACAAATAATAATTCTTACTAGTAAGTTAATATTAAGTGTATTGTGGACGATAAATTTTAAAATGTTGGTTTTTGATAGAGAAGTAATTTTTTTAAAATGAACGTGTATGGACCATCTGCAACATTAGATAGAACATTTTATTTCGAATACGACAGTATATGATATGTCTAGTTTTATTTCTATTTAACACTAAAAAATTAAATAATTCAAAAATTTTAAAATTATTTTTGAAAAAAAATTAAAATTTCGCAACGTGTAGATTTCAAAAATGATAAGATATACAGATAAGATACGTTATTTACGTCGAAACCGGAAGTCGGCCATTTTGAATGTACACGTCACTAAATTGGAAAATAAGTCTTATATACATGTTTTCCAAATTTCAAAATAGTTGGTTCATAAACATAGGAGCCACAAGCCTGGGTCGGTTCTCGTGGCCAACCGATATAATGATTTTAAATTGAGTCCTATTCACCATAAAAATATTTCTCGTTGATATTTTACACCACCAGTTGTGTCTTTGATTAATTTTGAATGATTTGTAATTTTTTTTTAAATTAAGATTCAAGCCATTAAATATTTCAAATGCTAGTAACTTTTCCAAAAAAAGCAAAAAACCAGTGTCTAAGATTGTATCAAAGATTATTTTGATAATTTAAAAAAAAATCAAATAAACATTTCAGGATTTTTCAGGACCGGCAGGAAGGTTTTACGAATTTTCTTTCGCAAATTGTTTCTCAATTTCTCTTGTCGCCAGTAATCTCATTTTGATTTCAAATGAAACCTTACTGAGAATCTCGCCGCCAGAATTGGCTTCGCATTTTACCATTTGCATCCCTTAATCAATGCTTTATTTCAATTTTCATCTATTAGAGGTAGTGGTACTTTTATACCATCACATATTGGGTATTTTTGGAGAGCTCAAAGAAAACTGTATATGATTTGAATAAGAAGAATAAAAAAAGAAAGTTTCCGGAAAGTTTCGAAAATTTTCAATGAAAACTTTCCGGGAATTTTCAACAAATTGGAATTTTTCCATCTCTAACTCATACCACCTTAAAAAAACAAGAGAACATAAACCTAACACAGGCCCGTACTCCACATTTCTTTTATTATCTAAATAAGTTTAATAAATAGGATTATAGGAAACAACTACTGGACGGGCAAAGGCCCCGACTCCCATTGAATTATACCTATCAATCCAAAATTGGTAGCCAAATTTGTTATTTGTCTTTTCTCCACCAGACACAGACCGGTTTCGAACTCTTTATGTTCTCATCAGTGTGCCACAGGTAGCTGAAAAGACAAATAACAAAGGCAAACCAAACTGGTCTATGGCAGACCCAGCACATGGTAACTGTGAGAGATAAGTACATCCCTCTGGTGGTCAGTTGCTACTACCAGTCAAGATATTGAAGATGTCTCGTGACCGATAGCGGCTTGCCAAGCAAGCACCAAGAGCGGCGACCTCTAGCCCTGATGGACTAAAACATGCTTAATAAATAGGATTATAGGAAACAACTACTGGACGGGCAAAGGCCCCGACTCCCATTGAATTATACCTATAAATCCAAAATTGGTAGCCAAATTTGTTAACTATTTAAATATTTATTAGTTAGAGTTTTCCACTTCCTCAATTAATATAGATACTTTAGATCACACCTGGTAAAAAAAAACACTTGCGCGCACGTCTTGTATTATATTAAATTGCCCTGATCTGTGTATTGGTTATTAAACAGTGTTGGGCTAGCTAATTACGACAAAATATAAACAAACCAAAACCGCCAAGGAAACGCATAAGGAAGCTGCACGGAGTTCCGTTTCGCGTATGGAAGCACTTGGGTGGTTCTTAGCGTGAAGACACAGTTCGGGTAGGTCAGGGTCGAGGGTAGTTCGGATCACCGGCCATCCGAGGCGTGTGAACTACTGGTGTGAACTAACAGTTTAGTGTGTGGTCACTGTAGAGCGATCAAGGGTGCTCTCAGACCTACGTACTTCGGCCGCTATCAATGCCGCCGATGTGTAAAAATCAGCGCCGGCTTCATTATCTGATTCAGTGATCACTGGCAGTCGATTTTCATTTCGGACGCATCTGCTCAACTTGATTTTCAATTGTTTTGCTCTTGGTTTTTAACCTGTTTAGCCAGTGGCGCAAGATGCAGTTTCGTTTGTATGAAAAAAGTATCCTACATGTTTAGTACGCAACAGTTGAAAGTAAAAGTGTGTCCTTTGGTCGTAAAACAAAGGCCTCAGCTGAGCATCCACTTTATGCCTTAATGTACCATATATTTATTCAAATAAGGTATGCCAGTCTACGTATCATATTCGAAATCTGGAATATCTTAAGAAATAAGCTACGATTTTTTTGTAATTCAGGGATAAAGTCTCCAGCTGGATTGACCTGGTGACCTGTTGAAATGGCCTCACAATCTATTATGTAAGTTGAGTTTTACAAACGTGGTTATTTTGTCTTATTAAAAGTTTACGTATATTGAAATATAATTACTTAAACTAATTAATGGATTAGACATTTAGGGTATTTGTAAGATAAGTGCAAAAAATTAAAACAATGTCATGCAATGAACGACTTTTTTTTCAGAATGGAGCAATGAATCAAAGTTGTCTAAAAATATGCAATGTATTAACAAACAGTCATTAAATTAATGTGTTATTACAAACCTTTTAATTACAAAATAATAAATAATATTGTGGTAAGATTGATATAAAGTAATTCAAGATATAAAATTCTAACATTTATAAATCGCCATAATTATTTTTGATATATTCTTCTTTTTTAAAAAAATCTTAAGATACACAATATTTTTTTAGGCATAACTACTCGAATATTAATGACCCATTGTAATATTTTATTAAAGCACTGTTTTCTGATAATGCTCTCTTCTTCATCCTCATAATGATTGTTGAAAATAATTATTTTTCATATAATATTTTCATATTTTCCTTGATTGTTAAGCTACGCAATAATTTTTTCGGGTATCCTTGAATTTAAAAACTTAAACAAAGGCTGACTTACCATTAAGATCACTTTAACAAAATATAGTTTGCTAATAAGGCTCTCCTAAAAGTTTTTTATTTTATTTATTTTGTTCAAGTACTAATTGTTTTTTTTATATTAAAATATGAACGTGATGGGTTTTTTTTAATAAATTTATGTAAAATGCCATTTATTTTGAACAGAGCAGAATGATAAGGCTCTCTAGTCATATTTTCATGTACCAACATAATAAGATTCACTTGACAATGTGGTACCTATTTTTGGTTCTGTGTACCAGAAAGATTTGTTTCCTTAGAAGAGTTATTATTTGTTATATTAAAGAGATAAGGTTCTCTTGGTATAAATTATTGTTAGTTATTTTAAATGCTATCAAGTACATTCAAGCCGTGGAACTAATTTGTTTTATTATTTATTTTATCTAATTAAACGCTATTGGTCACCGATATATATTCACAAAAAATATGTTTTGAAAATCTGTATAAGGCTCCCATCTCAGGTTTTTGACTACCAACAAAATAAGGCTCTCTTTTAAAAGTGTCATAATTTCCTCTTGGGTCTTTGTACCTGAACAATTTGCTTAGTCTAGCAAATATCATGATTTTTCACACTAAAATGATAAGGTTCTTTAGTATAAGTTATGAATTATTAAAGGTTATTCCTACATACAATGGATGTGTCAGATTTGAGTCAAATCAAATTAATAGCCAATGGTCACAGAGATGTATCAAATTTAAAGAAATATCCCAAATAAGATTTGAAAAACGTCTATAGAATTGGTTATATGATATAATTTTGTAGTCCTCTTTAACTAAAATTTTTGGGCCTCTTGGACATTATTAACCCTAAATAAACAAAAGCTAACTTGCGATTAAGATTATTTTATTATTAATAGTTTGCCGTCTAAATTGCCGATAAGGCTCTCTTACAGATTTTTATATTGTACCTGTTTTGTTATAATTTGCTACTTTCTGGCAGTGGATTTCACTTTACAAATTCTATGTTTTGATTACCAGAGTTTTGAGAGTTTTAGCCACCAACACAATAAGGTTCTCTTAAACATGTTACAATTTTCTGTCAATTTTGTACACTTGAATGGTTTCGTTCTCTCAACAAATATCAAATTTTTTGTCAATAAGATAAGGCTCTTTGGATTTAATTATTAAGGATATTGTATTAATAGTTTGTTCACAATGCTCTCTTACAGATTTTTATTTTGTATTTATTTTATTATAATTTGCTACTTTCTATATAATACAATATACTAGGGTAATGAACTTCTCTTGATAAATTCTATGTTTTGATTACCAGAGTGTCTTTTGAGAGTTTTATCCACCAACAACCAACACAATAAGGTTATCTTAAAAATATTACAATTTTCTGTTAATTTTGTATACCCATGGTTTCGTTCTCTCAGCAAATGTCATAATTTGTTACGCTAATAGTCTCTTTGGTATAGTTTGTAACTTAATTATTAAGATTATTGCAATTGCATTAATAATTTGTTGATAAGGCTCTCTTACAGATTATTATATTGTACTTGTTTTGTTATAATTTGCTACTTTCTGGCAGTGAATTCCACTTTACAAATTCTATGTTTTGATTACCAGAGTTTTGAGAGTTTTAGCCACCAACTTAATAAGGTTCTCTTAAAAATGTTACAATTTTCTGTTGGATCTGCATATCTAGACAAATGATTTAATTAATGTTCTTATATATAAATGGTATACCGGGTGGCCACGCCCAAGCTTATAAGCTTATAACTCCTTTGTTTATGAACCAACTATTTTGAAAATTAGAACATGCATATAAGACTTATTTTCCAATTTAGTGACGTATAAAATCAAAATGGCCGACTTGCGGTTTAGACGGAAATAACATCAAATTTGATTTTTTGAATAAAATTCTCTCTATCTTACTATTTTTGGAATCTACAGACCGAATTATATCACCACCACCACGTTGTGAAATTTTATTTTTTTTCACAAATAATTTTAAAATTTTTTAATTATTTAATTTTTTACTGTTAAATGGGAATAAAACTAGAGGTATCATATATCGTTGTATTCGAAATAAAATGTTCTATCTCATGTTGTGGATAGTCCATACACGTTTCATTAAAAAAAAATTTATTTCTATCTCATGTTGTGGATAGTCCATACACGTTTCATTAAAAAAAAATTTTTTTTTATCAAAAACCAACACTTTAAAATGTATCGGCCGACAATACACTTAATATTAACTTACTACTAAGAATTATTATTTGTGTGAATAATAATAGAATGGAGATAGGTACATTTTTCCTAAGTCACAACCTTCTGGATTGAAAAATAAAATTAAAAATTTTAAAATTATTTTTGCAACAAATGCAAATTTTTGCAACGTGTTCAGATAGAATTTGGACAGTAGATTCCAAAAATAATAAAATATACATTTAAAAAATCGAATTTGATGTTATTTCCGTCGAAACCAGAAGTCGGCCATTTTGAATGTACACGTCACTAAATTGGAAAATAAGTCTTATATACATTTTGCGAACTTCAAAAAAGTATTTTTAAAATATTCCAAATACTTAGGAATAGTTTTTCTAGTCTTATTTGAGTAACATTTTTGGGTAAACTTTCACCTTAAATAAGTAAAAACTAATTTACCATTGATCCCTTTTTATTAAAATTTACTTTGCTGATAAGGCTCTCTTACAAATTTTTACAATGCATTTATTTTGCTTACTGCCTCCTACTTACTATATACACTAATGTGATGGATTTTTCTTAATAAATCTTGTAATAGGTGCTACATATTTTGATTACCATAATGTTAAGGCTCTCTTGATAAGGTTTTTGTCTATCACCACAATAAGAATCTGTTAAACATGTTACAATTTACTGTTGGTTCTGTGTATTTGAATGGCTTGTTTTTATCTCTGCAAATTTGTTAGATAAAATGATAATGGTGTTTGGTATAGGTTACAATTTATTAAAGGTCATTTCATTATATCCGTGAAACAAGTGAATTAGGTTATTATTTCATCTAATTCAACATCTATTTGAAAAACCTCCCAAACATTTAAAAACCATTTCGATATCTGCTAAATCAAAAATGATACAAGGAAAATAAAGGCAAAATCTTTTATTTTTTACAAAAAAAGTGCTAGTTCTTTTTGCTCGCTCTTTTGTTTCGGTAAATTCGAAATTGAAAAAAAAAATCCAAATTGTGTTTTTTGTTAGTCATTAGATTATGTATATGCACAGAAAATGATGCCAATAAACTAAGGAAAATCTACTATTTTTATTTTTTTGATAAATATAGCTTAACGTTAATTTTTTTGTAATTGACACATTTAAAATAAATATAGAAAAACTGACAACCTTTGCACTGCTTTGACCTACCTGACCTTAAAAAGGATTAAAAGATCTTCAAAATGCTTTTTTTGGTGATTTTTAGCGTTAATTGCAAAAGAGATATGACCGAAATAAGAAGAGCGCCTCATTTTAGCAAATTACGATATTGCTCGTTTGGAAGTAATTTAGTCTCAGAACTTAGTTAATTATTGATTTTTTTTAACTTTAGGGGTGGTTTTCATCCACAGGGGGTAAGATCAATTATTTTCCTTATTAGGGGATGAGTTTTATGTCTCAAAATGTAACAATCTACTGAGAAAGTCCTAATTCCAAAAAATAAAGAAATGACTAATTCATCCATTTTATATCGGCCATATTGAGGGTGCAACATAAAACTTTAAATATATGACTTTGCGTTCGTGATCAGTGGACTCCAAAAACATAAATAATATAAGTTCCAATCATTTATTCTCAGTACTTCCTTAATTATTGATTTTTTGATTTTAGGGGTGGTTTTTACCCTGCTTAGAGGTAAGGGCAATAATTTTTCTTATTAAGATATAAGTTTTATACATGTCCTAAAATATAAGAATTTACAAAGAAAAAGCTCTAGTTGCTCAAAACAGACGAAATATGTTTTTTCCATTGTACCCCTATTATATCGGCCATATTAGGGGTGCAAGCATGAATTCTAAAATTCTGACTTGAGATTCGTAATCAGCGACCTCAAGCACATATACATGAATTTTTTTAATAACTAACTCTTAATATTTCAGTCAGTATTCAATGTTTAACTTCAGGGGTGGTTTCCACCCTCTTAGGGGTCAAAGCACATCTTTTCCTTTTTAATATTTGAAGTTGAGACCTTAAAGTTTGAGAATCCGCTAAAAAAATTTTACAAGCGGCTATAGAATTCGTTCGAAGTTTGGGTATACTTTTTGGCACCAAGTGACTGTATTACAATGATCACTGATATTCATTATTCCAAAGGCGTATTTAAGTAAGGAAAGATAATTCCATATTTGAACACCCAATAAAATCAAAGAAGACGAAAATGTCTGTAACAATGTGGAGAATAAATGAAACTAAAAATTAAAATAAAGACTTATTTAAAAAAGTAAGGCTTTTATTGAACATTTCTGGATAGTAATTTACATTAAATTATCAGCTTTTTTCTTTGAAAACTTCATAAATTTACTGTGGCATTGATTGCAAATTAGTTTCTACAGGCACGAAGAGAAACAGTTTCTTGTGGGACAGTGTCTTAAGATTAGTAAAATCATATATTTCCAAATACTGAATTTTACTAACTTTTGCTCTCTGTACACAAAACCATACATTTGAATCTATTTGTAGTAATTTGTGCCCGAGAAACTGAAACAAAATTGCATAGTTTCAGCGAATTTGAGCAAATATAGTAGTATCTGGAAGAATATGATTTTACCACATTTAATTATACTGTTAGTTTTTGAACCTCGTGTCTATAGCAACTTCGGATCTGGTCTGAACTTACGAAACGGCAGTTTCAGCTAATTCGACCGAAGCACATTTTACATAAGGATCGGTGCGAGGTGCTTTGTGAAAGAGTAAGAATAGATTTATATTAAGTACAAGACAACAAAGAGTTTTGAATTATTTTTATAGTAGCTGACAAAAGAAGCTATATTGTAATGTGGTCAAGAAATTTAAAATGAATGGAATATAATCAAATTTTTAGATTATTTGATAATAACCTTTCCATAATAGTTATACATCAAATACATCGAAACATAAAAAATCATGTAATTGTAACTCCAATTGAATAATCTAAAGCGATTCCAACATAATGTATAAAGGCTTAAATTGAATATAATGTTTGTTGTAAGGAACGCCGTTATTCGCCGTACTTGTACAGAATACCATAACTTTTAATGTAAGAATCTAAACCGCATTAAAATCCAACCATTAAAAATGGACATAACAAGATGTTTGATAGATGCCCGACTTTGCAAGACTCTACCCAGCTGCTCAGCATGTAGTACAAACTATAATTGTTTTTACACATGCATGTACTTATATCTACATCATCTATATCACTTCCGTCACGATAAGCACATTGAAATAAGTCGCCACATAAATAAAACCGGAACTGAATAGGCGACTGTTCCAAAGTAAACTATCATAGTTTGTGTGTACATCTAGAAACCAGATAATAAATGCGCGGCGTATCGGCCTCCGTCCAGCAATGGCAAATATGCAACCGTGGCAGATATGGAATGCATTCGCATGTGTGTCAGGTCAGAGGGCACTCTTGGAGCAATCTCACGCTCGCCTGCTAATCATGCGCTATGTTATATCTGTCACATCCACCTCCTATATCACTGTCCACTACATGACTGCAGTGTGCAACGCTATTTTTCCGGGCGCGTCCTTGTTCCGGTGCTCCGATTGCATTTTATTTACAGGTGTTTGCCAAATACAGCACGACGATAAATATGACGGCTTGTAATGGTCGGTCAAGCAAAACTGCCATTTGCATTTAGGAGTTTTGTTTAGATTGGGTGTCTTATATTGTTTGTTGGTTGCTCCGGAAGAAGTTTTTATGGTTGTAAATGTTTTTATTTTGATTGGGCGTTTTTGTAAGTAAGTACTTCCCTATGGCTAATTGCAACCAATTTCGTTTTATTACGCAATAATTACAAGATTCAAAAATAAACTTATTATAATAAATGTTCCACCTATTGCCCATTTTTGTTGACACACATCTCTATGTTCCTAAAACTGCCGGTGTGATAGATTTAAAGACAGTTAGTATTCTTTCCTTCATATTTTGTACTGTTGTTGGTGTGTCTCTATAAACAATTTCCCTCACGTATCCCCATAAAATGAAATCCATTTTTGTAAGATCTGGGGATCCAGAAGGTCATTTAGTGGGTCCGTTTCCTCCAATCCATTGATGAGGGTAGGTATTATTTAAGTGGTCTCTAACTGCATTTAAATAATGTGGTGTAGCACCATCTTGCTGAAACCACATCCTATTTCGAATTCTTTCAGGGAGATTTGCCAATATTTGTAGCAGATAGTTTTCCAAAAAATGAAGATAAATAGCTCCAGTCAATGTACCATCAAAGAAATGGGACCCATTACATGTTCTCCAATAATTCCTCCCCAAACGTTTATAGACCATCTGTGTTGGTTATCAACTTGCATAAAAAAGTGAGGATTTTCCGAAGCATAATAATGGAAACTGTGCCTATTAACAAATCCATTTTTATGAAAAGTTGCCTCATCAGTGAATAAAACATTATTGAAGAAGTTAACATCATCTTACATTTTACCTCTGGCCCAATTACAAAATTGTAGGCGTTTTTGAAAATCGTCATCAGATAATTCCTTGTGCATTTGAATATGATATGCATGCAACTTATTTGTTTTTAAGATTCGACCCACAGACCGTCTACTTATTAATCTGCTGCACTCAGCACGTTTTGTGTACTCATGTGAGATCTCCTTAAAAAAGGATCAGTGTCCTCAATAAAGCAGATCTTTCACTCACATTTATAATAATTAATGGTTCAATTTCTGCTGTATTCGTCACAGAATTGTCCCAAATAATGTGAGTATTTAATCCAAGGTTTTTCCCTCACCTCCAAAACTTGTTTGTTTTCGAAACCTCCTTTAAGAATGTGCAGATCATAAAATTGTTTGCAAATACCACATACTAACTCTAACTATACCGGCAGATGGTAGAACTTGCTTTTGGAGCAATTATCGTACGACATACCTTGGCTTTTGTTTATTCTGTTCTACATAAATTAAGAAGTCAATTTTGAACATATTCTTGGTAAAGAAACATTTACCATTATCCTTTTTATTTTGTTTCATTTCAGGAAGCTGACAAAACCGTGGTATCAGTATTATCAAAGGTTTGGTACCATTTTTTCCAAAACCAGTTTTTTCAAAAATATAGGTCGTCGATTTTGACTTCATGGAAACCTCCAAACTAATGACAATTTGGACAGCTGTGAATATGGTCACTCAGCAAAAAAAAAGTGTTTTGTTGTGCTGCAGCCGGAAATGAGGTCTAGTTTTATATAGAACGCTTCATTGGTGGCTTCCATGAAGTCAAAATCGACGACCTACAGATTATTTTCCTATTTAACAGAAAAGGCTCGATAATATGTAGAAGAGTTTCCGTGATCTCTTCCACATTGATTATTTTAAATGTCGAAGCATCAGGGAACTTCATTAACTTGATCGTTGAATCAACATCCTCCAAAATCTCTTGAAATACGCTTTAAATTTGTATTCCAATTATGGCTAGATCAACTACTATAACCAGGCTTACTACTCAACATAACTACCAAGAGGGCCGTTGATCTTTTATTAATTTTGTTAACCTGCAACCGCTCTGACGCTTCTTGGACACGTCCTGCATCACAGAAAGTAGTACCAAAAGCCCAATTACTTGCAGTCGAACCACAAATCCTGTTCATGGTGATTTTAGTGTCATTGATCCATCTTGGTTTTCTGCTCATTCAACGTATTAATCGTGACCTGTATTATCTTGTCTTTCATGATGTGCGAATTTATAATTTGACATCATCAATAATATTGGTCAGCAATTTACATCTAGTTCGTATTTCTCCTAAAGTATTGTTGATCTTCATATTTGTAGCCCTCGTTTCTGTGGTATAAGACTAAGTTTTAAAGTTCCCTGATGCGCTACAGATGATTCCAAGAGCCCATAGTTTTCTTCTTCTCTACTTGTACAGATCGGTCTATCTACAATATTTCAAGAAACTGAAGAGTCCTGAACCGGAAGGAGGTATGTCGGAGCTGCCATCTCGAAAAAACGTGGGATGAACTAGATTTTCACATGTATAATAAAAATTGAATTGAACCATGACAAATTTTCAAAAAATAAGGATGACTTATTATACTTTTATTTATTGAGAAACATTAATGATTGACTTTTTCCCAATTTTACGTTTGTTTCCTTCATTTACTGCTTGATTATCTGTACATCTGCAAAATGAAAAAAGTACATAATCATTGTATAATTGAGGATTTTCGAGTAGATTAAAATTTTATATTATATTGATTGAAACACTTTCTATTTAAACAAGATCGGAATCGATAGCAACCGTCTCCTGGGCAATATCTTCTAAATTAGTTTCCGCATTCTCGTCGATTGCATCTAAATCTTCTGCATCGTTTAGATCCTCGGTAATTTTATCCATGTATGAATTTACACATTGTACTTCCTGACAAATTCCGTAAATTTGTGAGCATCTTAAACTTGCTTTTCTCTTGCGGTTGCAGGAGATAAGTTGCAATATTGTTTCTGGTATAGGCACAAGTTGGAAGGAGCCGTTAATTTTTTTCTATCTCCACTGTTGTGGATTTTTTTCATTGCCAAGCCGTTTCTAAATTTTGTAGAATACTCGTAATGAATGTTGAGCGACTGCCTCTGTGGTAATAATTCCAACTTTGATTTTTGTTTCTGCAGCGATTTTTTGAATAAATTAAATCTGTATGAGATGAGTGGGAGACTTGTGAATTTCCTTGCACCGTATACAAGTAGGAAAAGAGTTTCACCAGCCTGTTTTATTTATTATGAGGGAGTTGAATTCTTGTCATTGAAAGTTCCCAGTACATTAACCAACTGTATTTCTTTCTGAAAAAGTTAGAAGATTTTTAATTTTCCATTCTGAAATATTGTAGACGTGGTATCACAACCACTGAAGGCATATACTGCTGCAGAACCAGGCATTTCGCCCCTAACTCTAAAAAGCAATAAAATTCGTTTGCATGTTATTTCTCACAAATGCATTAGGTACCATAAGTAACAAAACTAGTTTTCAATTAGATTTAAATTGAATATAATTACATTATTGTCGCTTTTCCAAATTTCAAACGTTGTTTGCACCCAATTACCATACTAGGAAACCAAAAACATTTCCAATGTTAAAAGTCATTATTTTTTAAAAAATTTCGCCTGGCGAAAAAAATTAGTTTACCGTATACAAATCAACTCCAATGCAGGTAGAAAAAAATAGTAAGTAATGGACAAATATCTGCATTGTTTTAAAACCTATGACTCCTTTCCGGACATCCTGAACTATGGAATTGAAGTGAGGATTAGAATTTCTTCTTCCCTCTTGAAATTCACATTCCGAATTTAAGTTCAAATTCTAAATTCATTTTTACACAAAAGTGCCGAACAGAATCACTTTAATCCGAATAACATTAATCAAACAGAGATCATGTGTAACCCAGTTTAAGAGTACTATAGTTTTCTTTTAATTTAGATTATTAACAGGCAATAATTAAATAAAATAATGATTACAGGAAGGCAGGGAGAATATATTATATTAATGAATATTTATTGCGAGCAGTTACTTTTTATATAATTAATATTGCATCATTACTATATTATAAGGCAATTATTATTAAAAATAATTGTTTAATGTATTTTAATATCGCACGCGACCCATATCGCCTAGATGAACAAAAATACTGTATCAGTAATCGGGCTTGGTGCCATTTATTGTACATATTTCGTATTTACCAAAAATATGAAAAACCATAATAATTTCGAACGCGGTTCTTTTAATTATCATCCGGTATACTATACTACTGACAACTGGCTATTTTGGTGACAGTGCGGTAATTTTACCCAAAATCTAATTGTATGCTTCCAACGTCCGTGGTTTTTTCCAGCATTATGCAAATACCGTCAAACATTTTCCCAGTAAACATGTATGTAATTTTATCCCGTAATTAATAAAGGGGGTTGCCCATTTTTATGCATATACGAAGGAAGGAGACAATGAGAAATTAAAATAACAACGAAGATAATTTTTTTAATCGTATTCTAAACTCGGAGAGCGGAACGTCCTGCTACTGACCAACTTGCTCACTTAGTATGCACATATATTACCGACCGCTTTAATTAACAAATTTTTGTTTATTCATTACTGCGGCGAAATACATCATTTCAAATTACTAAATATAAATCTGATCCGAACGTTTCACTTCTCTATGATTTTTTACGGGTAATTAACAAACCTGTATGTTTATTATACATAGACTTTACTTTATGCTAAATAACTGTGCAATTTCATTTGCAGTTAAACTTAGAATACATACTTTTTATTCTTAAATGGTTTTTAAATTCAACCATTACTATTAATATTCTGAGTTAAAAGACGCGAAAACTGACAATTTAAACCTCTCCAGGTTCTCTTGGCTTTAGGAAAAGATCACTCAAGATATGTAGCGTCAAGAACTCAAAACAGTCAAAGAGGAGAGGAACCCGGAAACTCTTCTACAAATTGCTAAACTGTAATTAATATTACTTATTATCTTCTTTAATGTGGAATAAGTAAATGGATTTTGATGAACTATTGAATCTAAGATACGAGATGACATAAATATTTCTTTAAACCCAACAAAAGGCTATAAACTACACAAGTTACGCACAACTACTGATGGTATTTAACCCATGATGAAATTATTATTCACGCCTGTCTCCTTAGCATATCTACAAACGGCAATAAAGCCTTTAAAACTTCAGCATGAAACACTAGTTCTAGGATATCAGTCTGATATTCAGCCTTCCCGCATTATTAATGACTTTAAAATTACATTAAATTTATGTTAAACATGGACGGTAAATTAAACTAGGTACTATTCAAAGCATGAACACTCCACTTGAATGGAAAGTGACCTAAAACAGTTGATGAATTGCAGTTGCAAATGCAGCTGGAATACAAAGAATTTTATTAAATCAAACAATAGCCAACAATTATGTGTTATTGTAACCGTTTCTATTCATAATTTACAAAAATCCATCTGGATTGAAACGCAATCTATCACTTGGATTATGATTTATAATAACACACATCGTAAATGTTTATAAACTATTATAGGAATGTATAGTATTAAAATGAATGCGGTTTTTATTATAACAATCAGTCTATTCAAACCTGCAACAATGGATTTAATTACTGAGTTGCAATTTGTATTTTTGTGGTTATTTGTATAAAACGCTCACGTCTGACTGATATAATTGTATTTTAAATTGGTTCACATTTAGACTTGCGTCAAACAAATACAGTCATTCTTTCCGAAATATTATCATTAAAAATAAATATACGTGCAATATTGGATTCTATTATTGTGAGATGAAACCGATTAAGTTATTTGGAAACAAATTGTTCGGTAAAATAATCTTGACGGCCTAACGGTCCAGGTAAGTGATTTCTTCGATTTCTATTTACCATACATTCCTATTTTCTCTAATCAAATACTCTAAAGAAACACGTTTTTTGTCTTGGCTGAAGTACGATTAATCCATTGATTTTTTCGATGCCTGTGTACAATACATTCCTATTAACTGATCAAACACGTGAAAAAGTAAATTTAAAAATGTTGCAACCTAATGGTCAGTTGCAAACTCTGCAGATTCTTAAAAATGGGATATACTTATCCCTTGATTTAAATAATACAAAATAGGAAAGCATATTTCGTATTATTTTCTTAACGAGGAGGTTGACATAAAATAAAATCAACCTTTAGTTAATTTAACAGCGGCATATTTCTGCTACTAAAATCATTGTCGCCAGGAGATTAGCTAACTCCAGACTGCAAATTTTCACAACTTTTTCTTTGTCAAATAGAAGTTTTTTCCTTCCCTAACGTCTAATAGAAAAGGGGAGGATTTTGTATGTTCCCTTCACAGGATGGTGTGTCAACTCTCGCCTAAGGTTGCCTCTGCGATAATTCCTCTTTGACAGAAAAATGCTGGGACTCTGTTGAAGTTAGATATTAAAAACAGAAAATCGATAATAAAAAGAACAAACAAAATTGTTGATGGAACATATTCTCGTCGTATGACTGAACAAGTGGAGAGAAAGGACGGGGCTAGGAATGGGCTATTATACAAATATAGCTCCTCAGACTAACTTCAAGATTTCAAGTGTCTCAATCCAAAACAGCGCTTTGGTGGTATTAGAGGTTGAAGCTACAACTATTATCCCGATGAGCTATATGGACCATTTAAATCTACTCAGTCTCATTCAATATGTTGATAACTTCCTTTAGTGAGTCTCTAAAGAACCAAATGGATTAAGTCATGACTATTTGTTATCATCATCAAAGGCTTCTACAACGATGTATATCATTGAAGAACTTCATATACTTTTTCATATCCTACTAGGTGCCTCTACAGGCCATACCTGTGCCCCTTAGTTAGCACATAAGGTGTCGCAGGAGTTAATTCCACTTCATCCAAATACAATTTTGATTTTGAAAGACCAACATCAAGAGTAAATATCAACTCAGTTGCGATAATTAATCTCTGAAAGTAAAATGCTGTCAGCAGGGAACTGTATGGAGTTAGGTATTGAAAACAGAAAATCTTCAACCAAATGTTGATATACTAGGATCGTTGCAGACCACCAGAATTAGTAGAGATGGTTTCTCATGTATGACGAAGTGAATTGAACGATTGAAGAGAAACAAAGAGGCCAAGCATGAGCTATTCATAAAACGTATACAAATTTTAAAATTTTAAAGTCGTGATTTAAACTATAGATATGTCTCCAGGTGAACTGTATGGAACAAATCTACTCAGCCTAGATCGACTGACTTGTGGAAGGAAAAGGACTCCTCTAGTTTCTTTTAGGGAGTCGTTATTAGTGAATCAAACTGATTAAGTCATATAAATTTAATAGTTTATGCATTCCTTCTAGAGACTTCTAGGATGTATAGTATCATTGAGGAATTCCACACGCTTTCTAATAGATGCTCCCACACCTATGTTCTTTACTTGCCCCGTAAGGCGGCTCGAGAGTTAATTCCATTGCTTTCAAATACAATCCTGAGAAGCCTATATCTTGGAAATATCAGCTCCAATAAGTTTGGCATTGTTGAAACTAAAACTATTTATTATTATATATTAGTATAATACTACTTAGATTTATTTTCTGGCATTCTTCTTTATTAATAAATTAACCACCAGCACAACTAAATCTTCCGACTATACAATGGCAACGATTTCATGAAATATCTTTGTGATTTTCAAAGTCATAACATAAATGAATATCTTCTGTTGAACATTTTCAAAGAAATCCCTTTTGGTGATCGCTTCAGATACCTACCTACCCTACAATTTTAGTAGTATGTCGATAGCAGTTTCCATTATTTTGGAAAGTCTGGGATAGTGGCAACGGATCGATAACTATTGGAATTGTTCTCCTTTCTTCATTGGGAATAAGCTGCACATGAGCTACTTTTCAGTTGGACGTAAAGACACCTGATTCGGATCATCTAATTCGTATAAACAGATTTTGAATCAAACCAACATTTTGAGTAAGTTAAAGAATTTAATTCGCCATATTATATGAGAATAATGGGAGCGAGGAAGAACAATGGTTCCTGTAAGGAAAAATTACTGAACAAAATAGAATATTGCAATTTTAATTGAATTTTTTATTACTGTGATATTGACAATACTTTACTTAATATAAAATAATTATTTGAACTGAATTTCTGATAGGAAGTAGAAAAAATAACTGAGAATTAAAGTGGCGAAAATGAATCCTCATCACCGGTGGGGGTAAAATGATTCCAGCACTGAGGCAAAATGGCCCCCGCTATTTTATTTGGAAATATCACAAATATCACTTTTTGTTTTAGTTATATTCAATTTAAATCTAATTGAAAACTAGTCACTTTTTGTTATTTATCGTACCTAATGCATTTGTGAGAAATACCATGCAAACGAATTTTATTGCTTTTTAGAGTTAGGGGCGAAATGCACTGAAATTCATAAAATAAGCAAGAAAATTGCGAAGTCTTTGTAACTCTATACTTATTATTTGTGTAATTTGAAGGTGGATTTTTATTGCATCCAGTTATAAAGCAGAGAAATAAAACTTATAAAGACCTTTGTCATTTGTGCGACGTATGTTAACTACGTGGAAACCAATTTAGGCAAAATTCAGTAATCATATCTTTTAGTAGTTTTTGTCAAATGATATAAATTAATTTCAATGTTGACAAAAATTCTTTAAAATAAAGGATTCTTTGTAAAACAAGCTGTAGATGATGTGGATTCACCTATTGTTAAAACAGCAATTGAAATATTAAATAATAGACGAATATCTATACCTAGTCGATTAGGACGTTGATCTCCTTATTCTATTAATCGCTTTGACTCCAGAAGAAAAAGATATATTTTTCATAAGGCCAGGAACAGGAAAAATTAAATGGAAAATTCTTTCTTTTACTGGTTCATGTCTTCCGTGGTTGTGATACCACGTCTACAATATTTCAGAAAGAGAAATTAAAAGTGTTCAAACTTCTTTAGAAAGAAATGCAGTTAGTTAATGTAGTGAAAATTTCCAATGGCAAGAGTTCAACCCCCTCATAAGTAAAACAGGCTGATGAAACTCTTTTCCTGCTTGGATACGGTGCAAAGAAAATCACAAATCTCTCACTCAACTTATACAGATTTAATCAATTAAAAATATCGCTGCAGAAACAAAAATCAATGTTGGAATTATTACCACCAACTTTAAGAGGCAGTCACTCAACATTCATTACGAGTATTCCACAACAGATTAACGGCTTCTTACAACCTGTGACAACACTTTTTGTGCCAACAGCGAATTCAATTTGCAGCTTATCTCCTGCAACCGCAACAGAAAAGCAGGTTCAAGATGCTCACAAATTTACGGAAATTGTCAGGGAGTACAATGTCTAAATTTACACATGGATAAAATTATCGAGGATCTAAACGACGCAGATTATTTAGATGCTATCGATATCGATCTTCTTTAGATACAAAGTAGGTACGTTTCATTTAATATAATATAAAAATTTTGTATTTTTTCATTTTGCAGAATATACTCACAGATAAACAAACAGAAAATGAAGGAAACAAACGTAAAGTTAAAAAAAAATTAATAAAACTGTCAAAAATTAATATTTCTCTATAAATGAAAATATAATAATACTGACTTTCGAAAATTTCAATTGACAATTTTTATTATGCATATGAAAACCTAGTTTATCCCACGGTTTTTCAAATAAGTAGGCGGCTCAGACACACCCCTTACGGTTTGGGACTCTTCAGTTTCTTGAAATATATGTATTTTTAAACGTATATGTCAAGTTTCAACGAATTCGCTATGTTCTTGTTTAGTTTGGACACTTTGCCTGTACAATTAGTTGCGTTTAATAATCGGTATTTATAATTGTTAGGAATCACTTTTCATCTTCACGAAATTATTGTAAATTATTTTAGTTTTCACATTAAAAATGTTTGTTAGTGAAAAAAGTTTGAATAATACCATTTTAGTTTTAATTGTGAAAATGTTTTTGTTAATAATAAAAATAATAATTCTATTCCATTCGTTTAGATTCTGGTGGGATACGTAAGATAAATAGCAGGTCTACTTCTATTTTGTCGCTCTTCAACTGTCATCAATTAACAAATGGTAACAACAAAAGCATATATTATAGATAGCCTTGTACTAATCCCAGAAAATTGTAAAACAAACTGTTTACGTAGCGCTGATCGTCACACCACATTTACAATTACTTTACATGGCATTACTTTTGTGATTCTATAATGACTTATACTGCAAAAGAGGCAGACTTCTTGTCCAATAACACTAGAGACGACAGCAAAAACTAAGCACTTACACACCAAACAAGCCACATCAATTTGCTTCCGCTAGATAAAAGTCGATACATAGAAAGATTACATATTCATTTAACAGTAATATGTGTAAAACTTATTCTATTTATATATTTAATAACTCAAGAAGAAGCGTTTAACTTCTTAGACCTGCGGAAGCGTTTATGTATGTATAAGATGACTCACACTACAGTTTCAGCAGATTCGACTTTCAACTCGTTTGCAAGTTAACTGGTTCCGTGAACAACATAGAAAGAAGAATCGAATATAATTTAGTCTCAATAATTTCTTTGGGATGGAAATCGATTTCTCGTCACGGCCAATAAATTAGAAAAATATTAAGCATAAACGTGCTTTTAGAAATTTTTTTTTTCGGACTTCATCTGTAGTGTTAATAACTAATAACAAGTAATTTATTACTATATTATGACAAATCATTATCTACAACTCGAAACTATGAAAAGTAAGTCTAGTTTTTGGATGGATGATCCACCAGAGAAACGTAGCGACCTCATCCCATCCTCAATCGGCGTAAAGTGTAAATGTATACGCAGAAGTTGCGTATCTATCTCTAGGCAAGTGTTGTGTAGTTGATATCCCATCCTTCGGAGGAGATGTAAGCAGTAGGTGGATGTTAGGCAAGGAAATAGTCTCTACTTTTCGACTAAAAACAGATAGAGCAAGATTTTCAAGTTGAATGTAGTTCGTTGTGTTGTCGGTTACTAGTTTCAGTAGAAGGAGAAGAGAAGAATTAGTAAAAATTTGGTTCCGTATACCGAAGGAGAACGACGCGACGTCTTAAAATTACAAAGCAACGTTAAGAAACGTCAGTTCCTCGAAATACTTAATATTAATACGTGAAATTCAACAATTAGCATATTTTTAATTCGTTCGCGTGCGCAAAATGCTATAAAGATAACGAAAAGTAACTGTAGTTTTGCACAGACACGGAATTAAAACTTTCAGATTTTTTGCTCTGTTAAGTGCGCTGCATCTTATCTGAGTGCAATTAATTTCTTCGCTTGTTATATAAATTGGTCGTTGGTGGTGATTTAAACAAAAACAATATATTAGAAATTGTACGTGAAAGTTGGTTTATTGTTTCTGCAAAATGGAGATTGTGTTATGAATAATAGTAATTGTAACCCGGCCTGTTAACACCTCCTCTGTTTACGTACTTATCTGGAATTGTGGAATTTATTAAGTGCTGAAATTGTCATTGTTACAAATATAAATCGTTGCCCAACATCGAAACTTAATTGCAGAAAGCAGTACTTTACGAAACTACATTGGATTAATATAAACTTAGATTTATGGTGTCATACATACGTCGCTGGCATTTCTAATAATAAAACCATGTTTATGGGGACAGGGTGTTACCACGCCGCACGGCATTCATATTATTTTGTTTGCGCGTGTATAAATTTTAATTAATGCACCTTAGATATTTTTGCAGTCGTAACTGTGTTTATTGCCTACCTCTTCACAACTGTCATTCAGCAATTTCTTAATTTTCCTAAGGTATGGAACAAGAGTAAACTACAGGTAAGCTCTTGAAGTGAACTAACTGAATATTAGCCTGCTATTAGCAATGGGTCATACCCCGTAGGAAGGAAACCGATAAAGGAGAAAATCGTGTATTTTTTATATCTTTTTCGTTCATATTTATAGATCTTGTTTCCAAAGTAACTGTCAGGTAAATTATAATAGAACAACGAAGAAAGGTCAATTCCATGTGAGTAGTGGTTCATGTTGAAAGAAATCATCAAAGTCTTTTTCTCACAAAAATTCAATAATTTATTACGAGTGATTTCTTGAGCTAAAAATTACTTCATACCATCAGGCCACAGAGACTACAATATAGAAAAATTCTAAGTTAATAAATTTAATTGTATTTAATTGTCCCATTTTTTTGTATGTCAAAATATAAAATATTATTAATTTAAGTGTAAAAAACAAATTATAGCAATAGATATAGAGTACAAAAAGTGAAATTTCTTATAAAGAATTATTGAAAAACTTGCTTTAAACAATTTCTTACAGTTATTAGGAAATATTGTAAGAATTTAGAAAATAATTTGTTCAAATATAAATTTAAAAATGGTCAATATAATAATATTGCAGATTTTCAATACTGGACAATGCCGAAATGGCAGATATGTTTTTCGATTACAGTTGTGTAAATGCAAATTCTTTAAAAGTTATGCATCTTTACTCAAAAATGCACCCAGCATAAGTAAGTAAGTAAGTAATTTAGTATTTGCGCACCTTCATCAATCTACAGACAAAGAGTTTCTATAAGAAACCAGTGACGGAATACTGCTTAGAAAAATTCGAACAATGCAGATAGAGAATGCAATTCCTCATCAATGGAGAACCAGTATGAGAAATATTCATTGAACTTAATTCTGGGAATCACGCCAAATTCTAAAAAATAAATAGAAATAAGAAAATTGCCAAAATATGTCAAGATAAAAGTGTAGTATCAAAGGCAAACCTCAACAGTTTGCCCCAGAATGAGAAAATTACAACAACTTTCAATTTAAACTACCAAATTGTTTACAAAGTGGTGGAAGAACAGTAGTTGCACTCATATCAGCAAATTCAAACACATATGTCAATAATATGCCATTACAGAAAAAATGTGAACAACATAAAAACTGGTACGTTCCTGAAACTTTGGTTATAAATAATGCAGTTTAAGAATCCAAAAAGTGCCTAATAAGTGGGACGTAAAAATTGGTTTTTGGGGATGGTAGGGTGGGGGAATTTAGGAAAAATTAATATCCTCGAAAGGCATAGCGTGGGGTGTCAATTTATATGTTTTTGCATGCAGAACCGAATAAAATCAAAATCAAGGCGATAGGAGTAACCATTGAATAGAAAAAAAAATTTTAATCTTTTTGTCTAAAAATACAAGAAAAATGTACAAAAAGAAGAGTAATTAGAGAGAAAAATACAAATATACTTCAATAACATGTAATATGTAATCCTCGTCATCAAAAGGTGAATTTCCATCATCTCCATCGTCTCCATCAATGTCCTCAGGTAGCATAGAAGGAACGTCTTCAAATTCTAATGTAGCCAGGATTTTCGTACAGCTGTTCGAGCAGCCCCCTCCTTCACAAATTTTACACACAGCAGAACACTTCACATCAGTTTTCACACAGAAGCATTGACAACTAGAGCAATTTCCTTGGCAGGAATAAGATATCAACTTCAGGTTGACATCGGAGTACGGTTAAGAGTTGTTCTGTTTGGTTGCAAAGTATTGTTTTGACAAACCCAACCCCACTGTTGTGGATCCAATTTATTTCCTTGGTAGAAGGTACGATATGAATGTTGGCTGATGTCGGAGGAAACGATTCCAATTTGGCAACATTTTTTGTAACTGACCTCTGGAACATGAAGTTCATCAAGCGTTTTATGTTTTACATATTTCAGACCAAATAGGTAGAGGAAAAGAGTTTCTCCTGCGTTTTTAACTTCACTGTTAGTGGCTGTACTTCCCTGAAAATCCTCAACGCTGTGAATCAAGCCATGTTCAGTTTCAAGCAGCTTCATAATGTTTTTCTTCCCTTTGCCATAAATGGCACTCGTCTCGCAAAAACAAAAATAGTGCGCCAGGATAATGTAGGTGTTGATGATTACATGTTGTTTCTGGAGGCTTGCAGAAGAAAAAACTTTCTTCTTCGTATGACCAATCTTTTTGGTTTAATCAAGAATATTTCCTGATCTAAGGGAGTTATTATTCTTGTATTTTCAAGATTGAAATTATTTTTTTCTAATCAATGGTTAGTCCTATTGCCTTGATTTGATTTGAAGAAACATATAAATTAACACCCCACACGTCGACTTTCGAGGAACTTAATTTTCCCCAAATTCCCTCACTTCCTCACCCCCAAAAACTAATTTTCACCCCCCCCATTCATTAGGGCCTCTTCTGATTCTTAAACAGCATTATGCATATAGTTTTTATGTTGTTGGGGCCATTTTAGGGGCCATATTTCTTGTACTCCACGATTTTCCATAAAAAATTATATTTTGAGAATAGTTTGTCAAATAACTTTGAAAACTCAATTTTTATCACAAATCTTCTTCACTGATGAAGTTACAACCAATTATGAACTGAAAGAACCCAGACCATCAATACCAATTAATGTGTTAATCGTATGTATCTGTACTGGCGATTTTTGAATTAGTATCAATGTTTCCTTTTGTTGCCTAAAAAATAAAATAAAATAAAATGTATAAATGAAGGAGCGAAATCAGATCGGTAACCTACCCACGTTGGACAGAGTAGGGGGAAACCTTTCTAACAAATGACAAATGTCGAATGTAAGGTTCCAATGCTAATCACCTTGGAATTCCCAGTGGTTCCACAGATCCCCAGAGAAATGGGCCTTTACAATCGGCCCCAGCCGGCTAAAAATCAAAGAACGTTGAGAAGGCCTTACCTGTGCATTGGGAAACGAACGCTTTAAGTGAAAAAGGGAGTTAAAAGATGACTTGCCAACGTATTACGGACTCCTTGGTCAAAGGGATGTTTCCAGAAGATGCCAAACATATGGCAGATGCTGCTAAGCCAGAGTTAAGTGGCATATACAAGATAAGAGAAAAATATTTGATCGGCGAGACAAGGCACCAGTTTTCAAGTCATGGTTGAACGAAGGGCGGCAGATTGCGGGCTACTAATCTTCAAAACAGGAATCTATCTGATTCTAGAAGTTACAAACCTACTTGCCTTACTCCCGCTATATGATTTACACGTATCTTGTATACCAGGACGTAGAGGTCTGCTGATCTATATGATAGATACATGAACAGCAGAAGTGCCTGGAAGGTTGTAAGGAAAACCCACTGACAGATGGCTTCTGTGCAATGCAAGAAAGGTGAGCTCTGTTGGTTAGAGCTCACGTCGCTTCAGAAGAAGATAACGATAAGATGGTCAAAATGTCAAAAATACAATTTAACAACCTTTTTTTCGTAGAAGAATTTTTGAGTTACCTTTTGCATAGATTATTTTGAATACTTAACGTTCCATTCGTCCGTAGTCATCCTGCTACGACAAAATGGCTGAAATATTGAAAATTCATAATATAAGATAAGATAATATAAGAATTTTCGGCTTCACGAAAGCCTTACAATCAAAACTAATCCAATGGTATATCCGAGGGTATATCCTAAAACATTGTTACGTGTTTACACCCCTTAGCAAGATTAACACTATATCACTGATTTATCAACTCACTAATTACTTACAATAATTAGTCACTTAAATTATAACACTAATCTCTAATTTTAACCACTATTATTCATTACTTGTCACTGTACTAATCACTGTTGTGTTGTGTTATGTTCAGTTCATTTTCCAATATTCAACTGATTGTAGTGGAACATCTTGGCCTTTATATACCTAGAGATATACCTTCTAGAACCATCTAGGTAATCCGTTGGAACCTTCCATAATTTTCTAGTTGGTTTCGGTACCACCGGCGCCATCTCTTGGACGATTAGACCTACAGGCCCCTGTAAAGCGGGTATATATGCATCACAACATTATAAAAATCAAACCAGATTTCAAAAAAATAATTTTAGAAAGAACCTAAATTTTTTTTTAAATTATTTTGGAAAATAGGTCATTTAATTTATTTTCCAGACGGACCACCAATTTGTTGAATCAACTACTCTGCAAAACCAAAGCATTAATTATATATTTATAAACTGGGGTCATTAATCAGCGCATTCGCCATATTTTAAAGTTAAGATTTATGATGTTTCTCACTTGGCTGCTTTTATAAATCAAACTTGAAAATTTAGATCACCTACGTCTTAAAATTATTATTATTTCTTGATAAGATTTTGAGCTTACAATATGATATTTCCCAAATAACAAGGATTAAAGCAATAGTAAAATTCAAAACATAAAGAATTAACTATTCAATCGGACTATTAAGAATTTATATTCAATTCAAATGTTTTAATTTTTGTATTTAAATTCATTGCCATCTAAAAGTTTGTATAATAATTGTAAGTAGTTGTTTTACAAAATTCATTAGTTTTATTGAGAGGAAGTTGATAATCAGCTACCTAATATACCAATGAACCCGTGTTTCCCTTTCATACTGTTATACAGCAAATAAAACAGGCAAATTGACATAATGTCAATGAACTTGGTGTTATTATTATTCCTCATTACTAAACTCAATTTACTGATACTGATATTTACACCTGGTGTAGAATTCCTTGGAACAAACTAACTATTAACGAATATTTTATGAAAAAATATTTGGTAAAATATTTTTGTTCTAGAGAATTTATCGACCCGTTTTTTATAACTTTGAAAGTCACAACTTGATAACTGTCCCTTGTTTTTCCAGAATTTCCTGAAAGAATTGTTAAAGTCGCCATATCCCAAACAACAATAAAGGCACAAAAGAGAGATTAAAATTTAATATACTCCAGCGATTTTTTCAATAAGCTCTCTAGGAATTTTATTAAATGCATTCCAACCCTTAAGTGTTTGCATGTAAGGAACCAATAAAAGTGGCTGCTGATTTTTAATTATCCTAAAACGATTCTTAAACAATCTTTAAACAATTCCATCCATTTTCAAACTTATCAACGATGAACAGATAAAGCACAGCATTTTAATGGATGAGTGCCAAGTGCAAGTAGTAAAATAGTGTATATGATGGTAATATCTCGAGAAGAGGAAGGGAGTACCTGTCCAGAGCAGCGGAAGTGCCGTCACAGTGGACGGTTCTTCTCAATGGTTGAGTCCAATCTCCACCGGAACTGGCCAGCCCTCTCTAGCCCTCGTGTGTCGCATCGTCCGGAGGAAGGAATATTTTTACTTTATGCTTAAATAGGGACGCCAGGATATGTATGTTAGTATAATTTAAATTATAATAGAACTTAGATTTTTAATGACTGTCGATTATAGCGTAGTTCTCGCCATGATTTATTGAATACAAAGCCAGGACAAATATGTGGACATTATTATTTAGCTGGTTTGAAAATTTTCATAGTCATGCGGGTGCAAGGTTGGAGTTCGGCGAAATACGAACAATTGTAACAAATATGTAAGGAGGAACGTCTTCTGAGGACCTGTTTGCAGAAGAGTTCAGGAATTTGGACACTAGGTTACTTATTACTTACAATCCAAGAAACTTTATAATGATTTCCAGAGTTTTCTCCTGGTCAGTTTTATTTTAAAAAATTTCTCAGATCTCGCCTGTCTTCATCATCAATGATCTTCCATGCACCCTGTATGAGGATAATGATTTCCTTTCGTTTTAAGAATGCCTGATTACGCAAAAAGTTGCTAATTACAAGGACAGATGGTGATCTCCTACGGCGGAATTTATTATTTTGCGAGATGACGATCACGAGCAGTTTTTATATTTTTGAATAGAAGAAACAGACAAATGATATTCGTGCGCAAGTTTAGCGCGTCGCAGATCGAACGGCTGATTGGAAGCCAAGAAGTGACGTCCACATCCATCGCTGTCCGGCCGCTTTATAGATGGCAACTATTCATACTATTCCCCATCTATTTGTCACTTTACTGCGTGCTTAAGATTATCTTTCGATAAGTCACTTCGAAGAAAGTAAAAAATAATCAAACGTACCAAAAAAATGACATTAATTGTTGCAGCATTATACCTCTAACGGTGCCATGCAATTTATATCTATCTATTTATGGGTATCGTAATTGTATTCTTAACATTATAATAAAATCTAATTTATTATACGGTGTATAAAAGATTTTTTTAAGAACTAGAATGTATATGAAAGGATCTTTATTACACTTAACGCGAACAATAAGTAGCGTTAAAAATATAAATGAAAATACTGTTATCTAGTGTTATATACCCATGTAAAATTCTGTTTGATGTAGCCTTACAGGGGTCATTAGTGCTCTGTACATTACACTTTTTGAAGAGTTGATTGGTTATATTTGTTACTGAAGGAAATCTATTTAGTACTGTATTTAATGTGATCAGTTAAACCACAGTCACACTAGATAATTTCACATAATCGAGGGTAACATGCTTGCTGCTTGTTCCCGTGGAAATAAAGCGCTGAAAATATTGAATAAAATAAATTATTTTAAATACCGTTCGTTTGTGGTGTAATCCAAGCATTGCAACTAATTACAACAGAAGTATACAGGATATATGAGTTTGACGTATGTTCATGAGGGAAACTAGAGTTCCCCAGTTTACTGAAAATGGTCGGAATTTTAAAATCAGAGACATCGAAAATTCTTTTTTAGATTCCCTTATATAAGTACTCCAAATACTTATAATTGAAATATTGTCCAATAAATTACTTATATTTAATTTTAATTATATTTTTCACGATAATTTTTATCTCTCCATTGCTTCCAGAAGCTTGAGAGGTGGAGAAAGTCGACGATATTTAAAAAAAATGGTACGCTTTTACTAAATTGTAATTTGCTGTTCTTGCTTTGTAGGTAATTTTTGGATCAGAACTCAACACGTTGAGTTTTGACCAAAAATCACTAATACTCCTAAGAAACTAATTTAATTAAAGTTATTCAAATCAGACAGACGGTTTAGAAAAGAATCAAACCTATGTTAAATTTATGGTGGATCAATATCATTTTTCTACTACTGGTTATCTGGAAAAATATCTCCTATAATTTTATAATAAAATTTAGCCTTTAGAGTTTTGCTGATTCTAAAATCATTCATTCCTCGTCATTTTTAACACGCTTTTATTTTAATTTTTTTATTATTATTTTTTTTATTTTTATTTTATTTTTTATTAACACGCTTTTTTTATTTTTTTTAGTTTAAAAAACTAAAAGACACGCTTTTATAGCAAACCGAACTAAAAAGTAAAAAATAAATTATTATATGTAATTTAGAAAAACTAAAAGAACACGCTTTAAAGGGAAACCGAACTAAAAAGTAAAAAATAATGTTTATCTATTAAGATTTTGTTCAACAGTGATAAATATTCCACTAACTCAATATAATTAAATGTTTTTTACTAAGTTTAAAATAAGAATAAAGTGATTGACAAAAAATAAGTTTATTTTAAAAAAGCGGAGTATTTTTGAGCATATAAAAATTATGTTTTTTTCGCATAAAATTTTTCAATTAATTGATATAAAGTGCGAATTTGGCCGACTTCCGGTTCCAGACCAATTTACATGAATATTAAATTTCTAAACGAGACAACCGGTATATTTTTAGTGGTCGAAATATTTTGATTTAAAATTTTTATATTTTTCTTCAGCAGATTTATTTTCTATACGATCAGCTACTGTGGCGAAATAATCGATAAATTCATCGAAATCTGTATTAACTAATTACTATTACTTACAAATAACAAGAGAGGTGCGGTACCGTCTTTGGTCTATCATGTATAATACATGGTGTTTCAAAAGTAAGCGTAAACCTTCTGGGGGTGAAATCCTCGGATAAAAATAAGACAAAATGTTCCTATCAACAAGGGTCCGGAAATGCTTTTTGAGGAAGTTACGGCCCTTTAAATAGCGAATAAAAAAGTTTCTTATTTTATTGAATCTTTTAATTTTAATATTTAGTAACTAGACTGGACCAAAGTTAAATCACATGTCACAATGACAATCAGTATCAGTAAAACTTCGAATTACTTGAAAACAATGACAAACGTTTGTATGATCGACTGTTGTATCTTTTTCATAATCAATTTTCTCGAAAACGGTTCATTCTATCGGGATGAACTAAGAATACCTTTTTTACGTAGAAAACTTTGAAATTTTATAATTTTCAACGAAAACCTTAATAAACTGAAACGAAAAAAAATGGGGTTATATTAGCCCTTAACCTTCCCGGTATGTGTCGCCCCTGACTAAAATTTTTAAATTCTGAATTCAACATCTAGTTCAGCGTCAAAAGTTTATACAGTGTATGTATTTTAGAAATTTGATTGTTAACGGTTTCGGAAATATTGCGGAAAGACCGTCTTCAGGGCGCCCCATTCGAAGGGCCGTAACTTCCCCAGAAAGCATTTCCGGACCCATGTTGATAGGAACTTTTTGTCTTATTTTTATCCGAGGATTACGCCCCCAGTAGGTGTACGCTTACTTTTGAAACACCCTGTATAATTGCAATCAATTGATCAAAAATTGATTTTCTATTTAATCAAATGTTTTAGGAAAATGATGATTATATCTAAGAATATGACTAGCCTTCGTTGTAATGAAAATTTTCTAGATTTAATTTTTGAAATACCATGTTTAGAAACCTTGCATCATAACATGATATAATTAAGATACAGAATAGCAACTAAATTAATATTATTACAAACGAGATGAGTTCCTACCTTTGTAGCAAAATTGTATTACAAACCTTGACACAATTACGGACGACATTAAAAACGCCTTAGGTACCTACCTAATTTTTGTTTTATACTAAACATATAATCTTGGTTATCATATCATTTTTAGGGGACTGCCATATATAATTAGCTTCTCCTAATTCTAGCTTTGACAGAATAATTATTACAGCCTTTATTTTTAATCAGCATTTGACATTGCGGTGCAGTTTCCACTCTACTTCTCTACATACTTAATTACTTAATGCAATATTAATTAACAATAGAAGAAGAGTTATTAGAGACCCAACACGACAAGAATAAACACAAAGATCACTAAATAAGTATTTTAGGAAACCAACACGAGAAACTATTAATTATGAACCATGCTCTAAGCTTCATCCAAGGAACAGGTTCTCCTGAAGGAACATATTGTTATGATATGGGGATTTTAGGGATTATTTATTAATTTTTGATTTTTGAATTTTTATTTTTGATTTTTATAATTTGAGGTAAGTTTGGATTTTTATATTTTTAAGCTTTATGCATGTACTATGTAGTTAATAATTATTATATTTTAATGCATGCTATAATATTTAGTTTTGAAGATTAATTTAATTTTTCTAAATAAGTTGTAAATAGTTTGTTCAAAAGAAATATTTTTTAGTTTTTGTATATAGTTTTGAATAATCGACCTTATGCCGCCTCTGGGCAGAATTATTTTAATGTTTTATTAATAAGCGACAGTGCGTATGATCTTATGATAATTTAACGTGAAACTTACTGTAGGTTTGCTGTAATTACTCTTTTACCTTTCAGGACTTTGGGAGGATCCCTTCTACCATCGAAGAAATATCTCACCTATAAATCTGCTGTTATGCTATTTTTAAATAAAGGTTATTTGAAATTCATGCTAGTTTATTAGATTTCTATGGACTTGGAAAAGTTAGAGATCTTTATAAGAATGAATATCCCTTTACTATTTGACAGCTAGATGTCGCTGAGACTCCTGTATTTTAGATATCCAGTTGAGATGAATTTAAATGCTATGGTTATTACAATTAAACATAGATGGCACTCAAAATGTTAGGTTTTATTGCACATATCAATTGATCAAAAGAAATAACGTTCCTTATATCATCCTTATATCTAAATCCCTGCGATAATTAAAAACTAATTTAAACTATGACAAATTATGGACTGTGTCCTGTTTAATGTTAACAAAATTAAATAAACTTAAACTTTTAAAAATTCAGTTCAGAGTAAGTTCACACTCTCTGGTTACAGAGTCTTTTAACTGCTCGAAATTGGCAGTCCTGCTTTTAAATAGGCTTTGGATGCAATTTTGGAATTCGACCAATCAGGTGGGTGCTGTTCTCTATAGCAACCTTAGTTCTTCGTACAAGGAAATTATTGGAAATTGCAATGTTTTTTTAAAAAATCCATATTTTCCACAAAAATAAAGATATCGAGGTGAACCAAAACCGAAAATGTTAAGAATAGACGAGACTTGATAATTAAAACTTAACTTAGAACAATTTACTTTTTCGCCACTCCACAGAGTGTCTTAAACTTATGGTAAAAAACATCTTTCTGTTTAACCCTGTATATTATAAACGTACGTATATTTTTTTGTAAATTTTTAAAATGTGAGCGATTCTCCATTAATTTGTCTACAATATTCTTCAAAATTCGTTTAAATCCAACATCAAATAAAAAAGTTATTTGCGATTAAAATTCGTCGAAAATTTGCGTGGATCGATTATTTTGCCTTTGAGTGTATTTCAGGCGCGATCTGGACGAGGGTTTGCTTCTTTCATAGCCCCATAACAACTCAACTCTTGTTTCCGTCTCTAAGGAACATGCAGAGAATTTGCCAAACCAAGGGTTTCTTGATTGCCATCTGTCATTAATCGTTCGTATTTTGCCTTTTTTAACTTTATTATATAATTTTCCTATGAAATTATGTTATTTTCAGCATCCTTATTTCATGACGAATCTGTGGATACCCATTTGTTGATACTACGTGAGATGAAATTTTGACCTGCCGTTGATTTCGACGAAACATTACTGAACTTTACGAATATCACTACACAACACTTCTTAGGATCTAATTTACATTGTGTCTCGTCATTTGACTAGACTGGAGGTTTTCCAGGTGTCTTACACTATTTAATTACATTTTTAAAAAAATTTATAGAAATGAAATGCATCTTTGTTTAATTGTTGTTGAAAGCATGTAACTAACAGCTGTTCTGTTATTGATTATTTTAAAGCAACATAGTACAATGTATTTACTTTATTTACGCCTTTGATTTGTTTACGTTTGGTTTATTTTAGCGTAGCTGGCCCTTTGTTTACGTGTGGCTTGTTGACCTCTTTTGCATCAACAGGTGTTCTACAGCTGATTTAGGAAGATGGTTCTCCGACATGATATCCTTTTTTTTAAACTTGTATTTATCTATTGAGTATACCATAAGTAAGTTTCTCGTTATTTGATTTATCGTGAGGATCATTTCATTTTATCCTTGTTCTACCTGAGTTTATTTTTAATTTTATTTATTTAATGGTCAGGTTTTATTTTCTTTTATAGTTTAAAATACATGACAATATTTCTGTAAAAAGGCATCTTCATACTTCAACTGTATGATGATCTAGACTTGTGGGAAGATGTCAGAAACGGTGAGTTATCTTGTATGAGGTGTTGTATCAATTGGCCAGAGAAACTGGGTGGAGGAAATTTAGACATGGGGAGTGCAGTAACCGCAGGAGGCTACAGTGCCCTTGGCATTTCGCAGATGAGCTTTAAGAAAGGAAAAATGAAATTACGAGATTGAGAGCCAATATCCTGTTATCAGTAATTTAAAAGAAATTTATTATGTAGGCATCAAAAATGAAGAGAAAAAAAAATTGAAATTATTCATTATTTCTTTACTTAAGGTACCTAGATCTTTTAGGAGAATATTCCAGATTTTTTTATCAGTAGATACTGAAATTAGTTGATGTTTTATCAAAAGTGTAGGAACAAACGATTATCATTGTAGTAATTAATATTTAATGTACACATATTGGCCAGTCAGTAATAAAAATAATAGAGAATAATGAATGCTTCCTTGGGGTACTCCAACTCCTAGTGGCTGCAGGAACGCATCTTGTTTTCCCCGAAAATAAATTAGTTGTACGCTCTAACCATTATTAGTTTTTGGATCAAATGGAGCAGATTGGAGTACAATGGAGATACTTTTTAAGTTGTTTAACATTTTAAGCCAATGAAGAAAATTAAGGTATTGGTTACGAAAAGAACAAGCCCTAGTATCCAGTTTTCACTCGACCATCGCCACCGTATATCTAGTTAATCCAAATAGAGTCTTGCCGAATCTATTCTATATCAATACGTTCATAATTTTGGTATTAATTGGTACAATGAATCTGATATAGTTTCGATTCGCCCTTTCCCCCTTCTCCCTACATTTAGCTTGCCGCCTGCTGAAAATCCTGCAATTATTTATTATAATACGGCGACTCTTAACGTCCAACCGTATAAATTTTGACCTTGATGCGCGCTGAAAGAAAAATTAATAATTAATTAGCGATTTTGATATATCGCATATAAGTCTTATTAAAATGATGAAGTGCAGGTAAGATTTCATGCGCTTAATAAAATACAAACTCACAGCAGTTACGTACAAAGCTTAATTTAGAACATTTAACGAACTATTGCGAGTGAGCATTTAATGCCTTCGCAGAGTTCGTAAATCTCCAAGTAATATGCCTTATATGCTCTGGCAAAAGCACTAAATCTAAACGCGCACATACATATTCTGGCCATTCTGTCAGTGGTTTGTTTACGTACTCACGGAATGCTTGCGGCGTCCAGCATTCTTTTACGAACTAACGTATACTAATTATCCAGGATATAGCTCTATATCAAAGTTGATGTCTCATGGCAGTTCTGGCGCAAAAGTAAAATTTATTGCCGATATGTCCCTCTCGGATTGCTCAACCTGTTGTGGGTGGTACTTTGAAAAGGTTAAAGTTACTCATTAAATTGGTATCGTACTAATGGTGGTCGAATGTCACAAGGATTTTTTATTCGAAATAACTAAAGCTGTTATATAATAATAGATAGTACAGACAAGGAAATCCAGTTTTTAAAATAGGGTCTATTGAAACATACCATTTGAGTGAGTGCCAATTTAATGATAACATCTTTTAATTGGTTCAAAATAATAGAATGTAAAAAAATACTTTGCAACGAGGAAAAACGGGACATTTTTATATGGGGTATAGTGTTGGTCGAATGACATTCATTTATTTCAATACATTCATTCCTCCAAATGACTTTGGAAGCACCTTTTGGGATAATTTGAATTTCATCACGAATATTTTTTTCAAAGTTCAGGATGTTATACGTACACTCTGCTCTTCAATCAACCTCAAAGAAAAAAGTCAAACGACCTCTCAAGTTAGCGTTTCGATTTTGCAAGTTCTTTACGGATCCTCCAATATCCCATGAAATGTAAATTTCCTTTATTTGCTTTTCAATTTCATGCAAAATAATGTAACTATTAAAAATTTTCTTTTTTCCTTTAGGTATATTAATTCTTTAAGTAGTTTTTGCTCAAAAGTTGATACTTCTTTTGTTAATTTTTAATTTTGTGGAGTAAGATCAAACGAATATCTTGATTATGACGCTTTTAAAAATCAATTTATTTAAAACTGTCTTATTTTTTCGACATGGTAAACATTAAAAAAGTATCTCATAAAAAAATCCAAAAAAGAGTCAACTTTATTAAGGTACCTATCAATTTCTTTATTATCTTCACATAAAAATTTATTTTTCACGGTCTAGTAAACAAAATCACGATCCATTCACAACTGTATTGATTAACCTCGTCATGTGTCTTTCATGTAGATCTTAAGATTTGTTTACGTAGGTATAGCAACACATGTAACGAATCACTTCCAAGGCCTCATTCTATTATTTGCAGTCGATTTGCCTAATCAAATAAAAAATTCAAATTCAGATCTAATAATAATACTATTAACACCTGGTGCGATGCGTCCGTATATTCATCGAAGCGGTCAATGCTGAGGAAGGCGGCACTCGATCGAGGGTGCCGCCGTGACCGCATGATGACCCTGATAACCCGGCAAGAATGTAGCTTCAGATCTGATGAATATACGGCAGAACATGCTAATGCCTGCTAATGGCTGTTTCCATACTGTCTACCGTATTATCAAGTGCCATGAAGGAACGGATTATGTTTGTAAATTTTCACTACTTACAGAGATTAAGTTGGAGAGCAGTGTTTATTATATATCTGCGTCCTTTATTTGACCTGGAAAGTTTCTTGTAAAACTATTAATTTGATGTTACTCCAGAAACGCCGCGTTTCATTCGGTTCAGCAAGATCTTATGGAGCAGGAAATTGGAAAATTTACTAATCGAAACATACAGGATGTCCAAGTCCAAGAAAAGTAATATCGAATAAATTAATAATAATGAAGCCTTTACAAATATTGTTGTACAATATGAGAGCGCCGCAAACATACTAAATACGTGTATCATAATTAAGCAATTTGATCCATCGAGCTGGTTGGTGATGCAGCCCTACAAACATCATCGCAATATTGGTGAGTCCATTCGCAGGTATTATCATGGAGATTGTTCTGCAGACATGGCGTCATTATACCCACCACGAATGACGTATGACCCTGAAAGTTTATTACACAGATGACAAGCCTGGTTTTGCAGCTGAGACTTACAGTGTCTGCTTATGCACCTAAATGAACTGCAGGCGTCGCGTTTCGCATTTCTACAATAATAGTAGAGAAACACCATTAAGAATCTAGGCTACTGAAACTTGCTTGTTTAGGAATCAGTATAGTTAGCAGAAGAAATTAATAAAACTCGTTGTCTTCAGTATCCAACAAAACAACCATATCGTCATCGGCATCGTCATCAGATTGATTTTCCATTAAATTAGCTGTTAAAACCAAGAGCGTTTCTAAAGAGTAAAAAGCTGCAGAAACTATTTCACTTGAGCTGCTTGTGTGATCAGTATCTGTCCATATAAATGATTTTACAATTTCAGGTGTGAGATTTGATCTTAAATGCGTCTGCTACCAATCTAACATTTTAGAAGATTTATCTGAAATTTTTGGCAATGATGAATTTTGTTAATAGTCAAAGAAGAATATTGGAATTTTCAAATTATTTTCTCTCAATAAGTCATGAAATGCATTAGGTACTACGCTAATTGTGTGTACAAGGTGATCATTTTAAGTGCCTCACTCGATTTTCCTGCTTTATTCTTCACCTAGGAAAAAAATTCAAAATACCATACTTGTGTACTTTTTTCCGAGGAATCCGATTCCGAAGATAAAAACAATTGAATGTCAAAGAAAGAAGTTATGGCCGAAAAACTGAAAAAGAAAAAAATATACACCCTGTATATTAATGCGGAAATGGATATGTGACATTTCACTGATTGTAAATGTGTATCAGATACATATTTTTCACTTCCGGTTTGACCGGAAATTGCTTTAATTTTTTTATTTTAGGTGATACACCATGTATATTGAGCTCAGTTTAAAGAACTTTTCTTTCCGAATTCAGCAATATATAACATATTATCACTGTCTTTGATATGTAATAAGATATTGGGGTTTTAATTTAAAATAACACAAATATACGTTATGAAATAAAGTCATCCATGAAAACAAACAAAAGCATTTGTAAAGAACCTGGATCAGAATTCATAACAAGATAAATACTATTAAAAATAAGTTCATGTTTTCAGTTAGATTTGATTACAATTAAAATAGAGAAATCAAATAAATGAAACATTTATTTGTCCTCAAAAGTAATGTGTGTATAAAACAGTAAAATGTATAATTACTAAAACAATTACATAACATATATTAATTAACTCTTGTCTATAAGTGAATAATTAGCGCGCATGATAGTGGTTTTCAGAATAAATCATATACCTGCAACACTGTCCTGAAATATGGTATTATTAATTGTAGAGCAAATTCTTTAGGAAAAAGTAAGTTTGATATATTGATATGGACGTGAGAACGAAACAGCATATTAACATTTTAAATAATATTCTTTATTGTCCACTCAATTAATAACTTCCACAGACACTTGTATTTAAGTTGTCAAAGGCGTTTATTATTCATATCCGTCAATTATTGATATTTTTATGCAAATACATGCGTACGGATATTTGGAGATTTTCAACTTGATTCCATTTTGGTTTTGTTAAGGACTTAAATCCTCCAACATCAGTATTTAGTTTGAATTTAAAAGCCTCCGAGTATAAAATCCTTCTTCATCGTAATCGGATAACGTTTAATTTTTGTAAAGTTTTATTTGTCATTTATAGATTTGCCTAATCCGCTTGTCCATATACACAGAAACAAAAGTTTTCAGTTCAAGTGTATGTGTTGCATTGCAAATTTGTGACGTGAAATGACTAAGGATAAATTTCAAAATTTCCCAAAAGTTGTTGGGTAATGCAAAGCTTTCGCCATCAATGTCTGGGCTACGCTACATTTTTCTTATGTTTTTATCGAGAAGAAATGTTGTGTAGTGCATTCTGCAATAGTGTATGCAGTAAATCCTGTAAGCATGACATTTTTTTAAATACTATTATCTGCTTGAACTAGGACCCATCAACCGTGTAAATATCATTTAATTAAAAAACTTCTATTCGCTTATTTCCGCAAACGCTGAAGGAGATTTGAAATAGCTTCTCCTTTGGACAAATCGGACCTAAATTAACCTCAGTTTTTGCACTTTTTCATCATATCAATAATCATAATAATAACCTTAATAACTCCAAGTGACCGTTTAATTCGTAATAGCATAATTAATTGTTTCAAACGCTAGTTTTTGCATCAATATTATTATTGCGTTGTCATGTGTGCAGCAACTGAGACAAATCCGATTCTGTGAATTTCGTGTTAACAAAATTGGGTTTGAAAACTAGCAAAATTTATAAAGGAAGAACCCAGTTCAATAAGGGCACAGGAAGGATATGGTAAGTTCTGTAACGACTTTGCTGCCACCTGGCAAGTGCAGAAACCGAGACGAATTTATTCCTGTACGACGGGAAAACGCTTGTGTCTTGTTCACAAGGGTGGCTGGGAATTTTACTTGTTAAATTATCAAATTAGTGGAGGTATCACAATAAGCCGGAATTTAATCATTTTTCAGTCAAATGTACTGGGTGCAACAATGCGATTGGTTTAGGAGTTTCCCTGAAACTATGAGAGATATAAAAAAATCAACGTGGGTATCAATTAGTAAGGAAAAAAATTGCGGTGCTTAACAGCCTACTGGGGTTAAATAAGTATGCAGGAGACACCAATAACATTTATATTGTTTAAGAACTCTTTTTAAATACAAAAATGAATTTAATGACTTTGAACGCAGAAAGCTTACACCACACCATAGTAAACCTCCTCATTTTTATGGTTTACCAAAAATACATAAGGCAAACATTCCTTTAAGACCAATTGTTAGTTCTATTAATTCTCCGTGTCATAACTTGGCAAAATTCTTACTAAAAATTATTAATCCGCTTTCTGGAAATACCATTTCATATATAAAAAATAGTAAGCATTTTCTAGAAAAACTTTATGAAAATAATATTCATGATACACATCTGATGGTTAGTTTTGACGTAGTTAGCCTTTTTACAAATATCCCTGTGGACAAAACTTTGAAAATAATTAGACACAAATTAATAAACGACAATAATTTGACAAACAGGACTAAACTTAGCGTAAATAGTATAATGGAACTGTTAACGGTATCAATAAAAACAACCTATTTCCAATTAAAAAATGATTTTTATCAACAAGACTTCGGGATGGCAATGGGTTCCCCTTTGTCACCAATACTAAGTAATAAATTTATGGAGGATTTTGAAAACAGATATGTTCAAAATAATATCCATAAACCGGTAACTTGGATATGTTGACGATATTTTTGCAATTTGGCCTCATGGAATAGATTTATTAAACAATTTTTTGGAAAATATTAATAATAAAGAACCATCTATCAAATTCACTCTAGAAATAGAAAATAATAATGAATTACCATTTTTAGATGTTTTAATTAAAAAAGTCAATAATAATAATTTTCAAACTAGCGTTCACCGAAAAAAGACTCACACACTAACAGATATTTAAATTTTAACTCAAACCAGTCTTTCGACGCTAAAATAGGTGTTATAAAATGTTTGTATGATAGGGCAAAAATAATTTCTTCTAATGATGAAATATTCAAACATGAAAGGCAATTTGTCAGGGAAATTTTAATTAATAATGAATACTCGAAAGAATTTGTTGATAAGACTTTCATGAACATTGAAAATAGAGTTAATAATCCGGTGCAACCAAAACCAGAATATCATTATTCGACATTAGTTCCATATATAAAAGGTTTATCTGAGAAATTACGTCGTGTCGGTAAAAAATTTGGCGTTAGGACAATTTTTCAAACAAATAATACTTTAAGATCCATATTGACAAAAACGAAACCATTAAATCCTGAACAAAATTCAAAAAATTGTATATACAGTATCCCGTGCGAGTGTAATAAACATTATGTGGGTGAATCATCTAGACCACTTAATGTACGATTGGGCGAGCACAAAAGTTATATAAGAAAAGGTGATATTGAAAAATCTAAAATTTATGAACATGCTTGGGAAAACGATCACAGGATAAAATGGGATTCAGAAAAAATTTTGACCAAAGAAGCAGACAACAAAAAAAGAAAAATCAAAGAATCTGCAATAATTTTACTTAATGAAGATAAATGCGTATCAAATTGTTCGGTAGAATTTTGTTCAACTTGGTTACCAATGTTGAGAGAAGAACTCAATAAAATTAATATTATATTTTGTGTATTTTTCAGCATTTCTATGGTAAGTATCTATGGAAATGATATAAACAATTTTTATTTTATGCCGTGTTATTCTACACGTTACATAAAAATCTAAAGCTAAAACTTTGAAAAAGGAAACGGATATAGTTTCCGAAACGTCAGCGCAGTATTTTTGTATTAATTTAATTCCTATTAGTTGTCAAAAAACACCCTCTAACTGATCCTCTGACATTACGTCAAAGGCGTAGAGGTTATTTCCCAGTTTTAAACTGGTTAATTTGAATATTTTTTAGATAAATCGAATTTTTTGGATAGGAATCTCAAGGAATGTGGTAATAAATCCCAAAAAAGAAAAGGAAGAGAAATAATTTATAAAATGCCACAATTAACGTTTAAACAATATCAATAACATTTATCAAATTGGTAACTACAGTAATAGTAATAATAATTGTAGTAAAACTATTCATCTTATTTCTTTGAAAAATAGAAGTCTTTAGAACTACGGAAAAACTGAAAACGTTAAAAGAAAAAATATTGCAATATTAAACGACCTTCGTGAAGAAAATAGACAAGATCAAAAACTGCCAGGAAACCATTTGAAGAAAGTTTGAGAGAAAAAAAATGAATACTACTATTAAGGGAAATAAATTAGAAATAAACAATTTAATATACACCGTCAATCAGTTAAAAATTGATGATATAGATATAGACAATAATGTCGGCGACAATGAAGGAGACACAAGCCAAGAAGGAGGGCAGGGAAACGTGGTGTTAGAACAAAACAAATAAAAAGCTCAAAAAAGTAAAAGAGAAGGGAATGAAAAAACAAAAAAAATAGGAAGCATGAGTAAAGTTCAACTTCAAAGACATATCGGTCAAAAATTCATCATTCAAAACATCCTCATTATAAAATGAATTATCAAAAGTCCCCACACCATCTATTTCACTTGTGCTAAAAAAATTTTTCAAAAATCGTTTTTCGCAAATATCTCTAGGAGAGTAAGTCAAAACCATAATAAGATAACTTTGCTTCAATTAAGTCGTGATTAATAGTATCGAAAGCTTTAGAGAAATCTAAACCAACTGACACTGAAGCTTTCTGTTTATCAGCTGCTGTTAAAACGTTGTCTGTTAAATTAAGCAGAGCAGTTGTAGTGCTGTAAGAGGCACGAAAACCTGACTGATGACAGTATGTCATTTTCTGCAAAATAAAAATTTTTGAAACCAAAAACTGCTAAAACGTATCCTCGCTATGTCTATGTGGCCCTATCCGAGTAATCCATTACAACAGGAATTTTACAAAAATTGCTAGGACTGGATGACATACAATAAATACTTATATCTGTTCACGTTTTAAATACCGTTATTTCAAATTCTTGCAGAGGACGCCACCTTCCTTTTGTCTATCTATCCTATAGTATTTCTGCTTGTGGCGAATACGTAACATGTAACGTTTGCTATCATTTCGTACTTAAGACACTAAGTGAGAGTAAATAGAGTAAATGTGAATAATTGTCAGATTATACAGACATATACCAATCCCAACGAATATTATTCCACTCATTACAACTTGAAAATAGTTCTGCGGATGTACCAGGAATATCGATAAGTTGCCTTATGTGCACACCTGCTAGATCTAATATTTTTACGAATTCCTGAAATGCCGGTAGTTAATACAGTCTTCACCGCCGACTCCTCTTATTAATTCCAACGTGTATCGTGCATTCCGGCCATTTAATATCGATTGCTGTTCTCCATCAATATGGAATTAACCCGGAAAAAAATTAGCCACAGCTCGCCTTACGAAGATTATGCATGATATGGGTGAAGAGGTTATTAAATATTTTTTGTTTCTACTCCTCAACCTTGCCAATAGCTTGCGAGTACCGCAATCCGCTTGGACGTCGAACAGAAGGTTCCATAGTGAATTGACGAGGTAATCGCTGCAGATAATAATAAATGTGTGAGAATAATTTGACTACGTACTTCCGCGTAAGAGTTATATAAAAAATAGCGCAACACGAGCAAATAATAAATATTAATAAAATTTAGAAAACTGCTTGTTGCTAAAATATATTTTCTTTAGCACAATTGGTGAGGTTTTTGAAATCAGTAAAATATAATTCAACACTTTTTAGGATTCGCTGGAAAAGTAATTGTAGGTAAGCAATTGTTTCTTTTTACAAAATTTAACGCTGGAATTAAAAGAGTTACTCGACACGTGCACAGAACTTCGCCTTACTTGATTGATTGTGTCTTAAAAATAAAAGAAACGACTACTAGAAAACTTAACCCCAACCATGAATCAATCTTGGCATAGATTCAACATGATTTTGTCACGATCCTATTTTGAATAAGTTTTAGAAAATACATCGAAAATTATCAACGCTAAATGCTTAATTTTTTTTTTCACTTTCATCAATGATTCAAAAATTTATTCATCAAATAATCAATTAAAATAACTGTCGGTTTCGTACAATAATCACCAGATAACTGAATTTTATCTTTGTTTTACATAATCTTACTAATCATCGATCTCGCTGAAACGTCAAACTGCACGTATAACAATCTAATTTCTTTTAAAGCAGCACTTGACAATGTTGACGTAGTCGTGAATAATGGGTGCACGATAAACCTATGTAGAACCAAAACTAATTTCGCGGTGGTTCAGGTTATGTAGATTTTCTGATTAATTCTCGACGAGTGCTGGCAATAGTGTGAAGTTAATGTGTAAACACCTCTGCAGACAGATACAAGGTCGGAGGTCAGCCGTGAGAATTCACAACGGTATGAGCAAATTGTTTAACACAGAAGTTCAGTACCGATGTTAGTGAAAACTTTTGTGAATCCATTGAATTTTCTGTGATCTACGATAAACATGCACGGTCACGAATTAAATTGTACTAACCGCAGTATCTTGAGCAACTAATTACTCGTAAAATTAAAAATATACCTATTGTCGAACATGTGTTTCATGCCTTTATTATTGATTCAAATGCCGCAATTTATATAAATAATGTGAGTGCCAGAGTTAAGTAACGACACTTCTAATAAAATAATTAGATTTTACGAAACATTGTACAACTAAATTTTTGAAGGTTATCGCAATTTCAGCAGAGCGAGCAACACGTAGGAATTTATCTAAAACGCAGATATTTCTGAAAAATATAATTTTGGTCATATTCGGAGGATTTTTGCTTGATAAAAAAAGTAACCAAGAGGAATTTAAAAATTATTTTAGAATTTAGTTTTCTCCACGAAAACTGGTGTGATCTGGCACTTATTACTCTATCTCTTCTAGAAGGAAATAGGAGAGGGCGTATTTATTTAAAAAATATGCCAATAGCTCCTTTAATAAATTTCTTTAATAAATCTTAAGGTACAGGAAATAATAATCTCATAAATGCAAAAAGAAATTTGGATTTATCTCCAAGCATTGATAGCAAATGCAAACTTTGATGACTTACTGTCATTCCCTAGTTATCTATAACCTCTCAGTATTTCCTGTATTGCTGATTTGTCGGTACAAGTGTTTTCAGGCTTGAAAAGATATTTTATCTCTTGCTATCCAGTGCCTCATAATGACAGAGATATGTTCTACTGTTTTCGGATCCTCTCCATAGAACCTGCAGCCTAAGTTATCATCATAATGCTCCATTTTTTGTAGATTTTCTTTCACTGAAGCATGAATGACGTTACGAATACTCCATAAGTTATTGGCGAATCCACTGAAGAATTGAATATATTTTGAAGCTGAAGATTTTCACCACTGTTTCACTTCTAGACCCATGTGTGTACCAGGTCAGTCCTATGTTAAGGAAATTCTCCTTTGATAATTCTTGATCTGATATGAATGTCATGAAAGGTTTGTTAAAGAAATATTTAAGAACCATGTGGTCTAATAACACCTCAAAGATAGGATCTGCTACAGTTTTTTTGATTGTCTCATTACTTAAGTAGGGACTATGATGTATCAGCTCCCCAGGCCTTTGCAGCTTAAGAAGTTCCATCATCACCTCTCTATGTGATATGGGCTCCATTGCTGATGTGGGGTAGAGAGCATTAAACGCGTTATGGTATAAAGCCGGTGCACCATATCAGACTTGATACCCTTAAATATTTATCACCCCTTAAAATGTCGATCCCAGCATAGATACTTAAATGGGGATTATCTTCTGCATACGTCAAGACGTTTATGATATCTTCATTCTGGTTTGTACATCGTCTGACTGGTACTAGCAGGATATCTCAATGAGTCAGAAATGCCAAAAAGCTGACCAAAATATGAAGACGTTCAATAATATTTGCAGAAATTTGTACGCAGCGGTTTTTGAGGTCGCTGATTCCAAATCCGAAGTCAAAATGGCGGCTGTAGAATAGCAAAAAATGGGTAGGTAAATAATAGCGAATTTTTTTAAAATACTTTGTAATAGTTCATATTGAGGTCGATAATGACTAATTCGAGATCAAATTTGAAAAGAAACAAAATGGTGGCTGCAAAATGGCGAAAAAATGGGTAAAAATCGCAAATTATTATTGAAATCTTTAAAGTAGCTTGTGTAGGGGTTTCCGAGGTCGCTGGTTACAAATCTGAAGTCAAATTTGAAAGAAACAAATGGCAGCTGTAGAATAGCGAAAAATTGGGGTTTTTCAGGTCGCTAATTACTAATCCGAAGTCAAATTTGAAAAGAAACAAAATGGTGGCTGCAAAATGGCGAAAAAATTGATAAAATTCACGAATATTAATTATTGAAATATTTAAAGTAACTTATGTAGGGGTATCCAGATTGCTGATAATAAATTCGAAATCAAATTTAAAGAAAACGAAATGGCGACTGTAGAATAGCGAAAAAATGGGTCAAAAACAGCGGATTTTTATTAAAACACTTTGTAGTGGTTCATGTTGGGGTTTTTAAGGTCGCTAATTACTAATCCGAAGTCAAATTTGAAAAGAAACAAAATGGTGGCTACAAAATGGCGGAAAATGCGTTAAAAAATGACGAATAATTATTGAAATATTTATAGTAGCTTATGTCGGAAAAAAGGGTTAAAAAATCACAAATAATTATTGAAATATTTAAAGTAGCTTATATAGGGGTTCCTAGATTGCTGATACTAAATTCGAAATCAAATTTGAAAAAAACCAAATGGCGGCTAGAGAATAGCGAAAAAATGTGTCAGAAATAGCGAATTTTTATTAAAATAGTTTGTAGTGGTTCAAATTGGGGTTTCTCAGGTCGCTATTTACTAATCCGAAGTCAAACTTGAAAAGAAACAAAATGGTGGCTGCAAAATGGCGGACAAATGGGTAATAAAATCACGAATATTATTGAAATATCTAAAGTAGCTTATGTAGGGGTTTCCGAGGTCGCTGATTACAAATCCGAAGTCAAATTGGAAAAAATAAAAATGGCGGCTGTAGAATAGTGAAAAAATGGGTAAAAAATAGCGAATTTTTATTAAAATAGTTTGTAGTGGTTCATATTGGGAATTTCAGGTCTCTAATTACTAATCCGAAGTCAAATTTGAAAAAAAAGAAAATGGCGGCTGTAGAATAGCGAGAAAATGGGTCTAAAACAGCGAATTTTTATTAAAATAATTTGTAGTGATTCATATAGGGATTTTTGAGAAAAAAAAACAAAATGGCGAAAAGACGGGTAAAAAAATCGCGAATAAATATTGAAATATTCAAAGTCGCTTTATACAGGGGTTTCCGAGGTCGCTGATTACAAATTTAAAGTCAAATTTGGAAAAACAAAATGGCGGTTACAATATGGCAAAAAATATAGGTAAAAAATGCGAATAATTATTGAAATGGTTAAAAGTCTCGAAAAGAACTTTATTTTTTCAATTTTGGCCAGCTTTCCAGCATTTCCGACCGCTGTGCGTCGGTACTAAAAACTCAACAATTTTCTAAATCAAACCAGAAACAAATAATTGCTGTTTGGAGTTTTGTTTTTGTGACTTACTTAAGAAAATTGAATTAAACTTCTAGTTTAATTAAACGGTTCCATTGGAAAAATTGTGCCATTAAAGGTTTAAGCACTGTCAAATGACATTTTTACTTCCTTGTTACTATTATAATGGTAAATTTTCGTTTAAATTTTTAAGAAAAACAATATAGTACATTTTCTAAGCGCTAAATATTCGCTAACCTTGTTGATTAAAAACTGATTTTTATCATTTTTTTTATTTTGGAAAAAGTTTATAAAAGAGTTCCTCATAGGTGAGTTAGTTTTTCAAAAAATATTTTTTTAATGCTCTTACTTAAAAAATGTATAACTCCTTTATTTATTTAAATATTTCGCTGAAATTTGATAACATAAGATTTTTAGGGTCCCAGATTACGAATCTAGCCTCAAAATCGGTCTAGAAAAAAAATGGCGTCGAGAATCTAATTTTCTATTTTAATTCTTTTTTAATTTTTATTATGTCTGGGGGTTTTTGGGGTCGCTGATTACGATGTTGACATTAAAACTCAAAAAGAATAAAGAATGGCCGTTCCAAAATGGCAGGAAAGGTAATTTTTTTTATTTGGATATGTATATATTTTAATAAATTAAAAAATAATGATCAATTTATATTTTTTAGTAAATGGACTAATTAATGCGTCTGGTTTTCATACAGCACTCGCAGTTTTCTTTTAAATAAAAAAAACAAAACCAAACATTTTTTCTAATTAACCGTTTTATTCAACGTAGAGTTATTTTTGGAAAATCTAATTTTGTTAAATTAGGCTTAGACGAACGAATTCATCAACATATTCTCTTGAAGAAATACCCCCTCCCCTTCCCTATAAGGTATGCAAGATTCAAGTCGTAGGAAATTGTATAATAATTTCGACACAAGTCTAAATTTGAGGTCTCTTTGAAACGTCATACAAATTAATATAGGTATGAAAACTTTCATTTACAAATTTTTTCAGTTACACACACTATAGGCTAGCCTTATAATATGCGTTTATTAAAACCATGAACTTCAAATATTTTTATGAAAAATTTGAGATTAAAATCCTTACCGCCTTAATTCAGTAATTAATTTCCAGTGTACAGTCGATGTGTGGTCCAACCAAGTGTTGGTCAATAAGAAACTTGAAACTCCCACCTTGTCATAAAAACTTGTTGAGTTTGTAGCTCCGAAAAGTAGGTTACATAAATCGCGTTCCATTCGGATGGATCCAGGAAGTTTTTTGAAATAATTTACCAGCTTAGAAACGCCGCATTATTTTTTGCAACAAGTATCTCCTGCCTAATCTTAATTCACCATCAAGCGTTTTACTTGTGGTGTTAATTAGATTGTGAGTAAACATTATCATACATAAACACACCGTTAGCTGGGATGTTGGTAATTAGAGTGAGGAATTAAATTCATACAGACAACAATAAATAAGCGATGTGTGATGTGTATTTGAAATGATATCAGCTAGGCAAGATCTTAGGTAAGATGGCGAGCACGTGCCCCACAGGAAGTGCCCAAGTCATAGTTGGTTGGCAGACCGTGGAGCCCACAATACACCTCGCCCTCTGAGGAAATGAACTTATGATTGGACTCGGAAATTAATATTACCGAACTACTTATGGACCTACGGCTTATTCTTAAATCACACGCATATTCACATCCTATATGCTTAGAGGTAATTATTTCCACGTCCGATGCGACGGGCAGCAGTGACGTTCTATTGTTTAATTCATGTTTTTGCCACGGAGATTCAAGCATCTTAAAAGGGTGGATCCGGGAAATACTGGTTAAAAATGATAATAAGTATTGCCAATAAAAATAAATGAACTGTGAAAGTTCTTAAGATTTTTTTCTAGAAAATTTAGTTTCATTATTTATTAATTTTATTCAAGCTAATGAGCCAAGCATAAAATACGACCCTATAAGTCGATAAGACTAAAAATAAAATAAAATCTTGTTTCCTTGCATTTTTTTTCTTGCATTTTTCATCTCTTTGGACTAATTGTTTAAATCCCCAATCTTTTATTGCTCAAAATCTGCAACAAAATTTCTCTTTCGCTTTGAAGGTTTTCCAGCACTGCATCAATGCTGTCCTAATTTAAATACTACGTGAACTTCAGTCAATTTCGCAAATTATTTCAATCCATGTAAATGAATTCCGCTTCTTAGATACAGTTAAACTAAGGTTGGCTTAATATTAAAATCATATGACAATATATTCAAAGAATGTTCTTCCTTTAACAACCTCGTTATTCACCTACCTTTCGAAACCCAGTCCTTTTAAGCACATAAACACATGTGTGCAGAATCATTACCTTAATTAGTAGAAAACTTATTGGTGTAATCATTGCTTAATTTTTGCAGGATATCAAACGATGACAAGAAAAAGTATGCGCTTAATAAGAAAATTTAATTACACCAATTCTCACGCTCTCAACTTCCTTGTGCACGAAATTAATAATATTTAACGTGTTTGCAGAAGTTGACACCTGTGTTGCGAGTGCAGTTATTATTTTGCAAAGTAAAAGGTTATCACTATCATATGTAGCAAATAAGCTCAAGAAGCAACGTAAATTACCTGCATACACACAAACGGAAGCTTTTGAATAAGAGGTAGGTTCACACAGGACATTCCTACGTTCTATGATAATAAATAAGTTTTCTCATATGGTGTGTGCATGCTAATCCAAAGGCTTTGGCCGTACAGGGTTAATAAAGGTTACGTCTAAAACGGTCCGGGGTATTTTATTGTTAATTTAATTCGATTTATTTGGAAATAAAATTAAAATGAGTATTGGACAGCAAACGAAGAGTTATAATATAGGCGAAACCCAAAGGTGTTTGAGAGAAGTTCACATATTTGTAAAAATGCAGACACATGCTCACGTTATCACTGTTGGAGCTGGGAATCGAACTCGATTCGCGACAGACAGTGTAACCGAACATTATCGTCGCAGCTCAAAATTTAAAAATTACTATATCTGAATAATTAATTATCAATTTAAATTCTACCTACAAGTGCAGGGTTATTTTTTATTTTTAGGTGTTAAGTAGTAGTAAAAATTTATTTTTACATAAGTTTTCCTATTTGTAGTCTTGTGGCCTGATGATGTGATGTAATATATTGATCACGAAACCGTTTGCAATAAAAAAGAATTTTGTGGGAACAAGACTTTTGTGTTCTTCTTCTTCAATAATTAGGTAATATTGATTAAATGTCAAAACCACATTTTTTTGAGGTTAGAAATTTCAATGATTCATATTAATTAATAATTTTTTAATTTGTAACGTGTAAAACGGGCTATTCCATACAATGGTCTAAGCAAATGGGGAGGGACTTAACTATTTGTGTTCAGTAAATAGAGTTTAAACGTTTAAAAATATCAAGACGTCAATTTCCCCGAAAATCCATGAAACAAATGAAAATTGATCGTCGTATTTTAATAAATTTCGAATTGTGCCACTTTGCCATCAAATATGTTTTCACTCATAACAGATAAGACCCATAATACATTATATTGGTAGAATGTTCCTTTAAAGGGCTCTCCTTTAGTGCCATAGGAGTTTCATTTGAAAAATATGAGGAAAAATTAATTAGGCGTTTCCTGAGTCGACTTCGTTAGATTTGATAATATTAGCATAAATTAAAGGTTTCTTGACAATTTTTAGCATAAACTAGATCTTAAAGTGTTTTTCCCTTAGGTACATCACTGTGAGCTCACAAAGTGACAAATTTTTCGTACAAACTCACCCATAACAACATATTAATTAGACCAATCAAGTGGCATGTCGTTTGAATCGTCTTTAAATGAGTATCCAAATATATAATAAGTGTTCTGTTTAAAAAACAAGTTTGTGACCTAAATGAACCATTTTGTATATTTCAAACTATTTTTAAACTACACAATTTTATACTCTCACCATAATTTTTTATAAGAGAGCCAGAATATTTGGACGACGCGAATGAGACACCCTGTATAATAAATTCAGAAAAAGTGCTGGTGGCCGTTATAAACCACCCACTTTGGAAGGCCCATAAAAAGGAACCCCCTTAGAACGATTTTTTTTATGCCAAATCACACTAGATGCAAATTATGCAAGCTTAAAAAAATTGAACATCGACTCAATCAATCACGAGACCCAGTTATTATTATAAAGAAAAAATTGACAAAATAAAAACATTACGCAAGTGATGCACGAACTGAAATCCAGGATACCCCAAGGAACAGTTTTGGGCCCTTCACATTTTAGTGTTTAAATTAATAACACAGCTTCACAAAAAAAATAATTCTGCGCAAAATATGACATTCCTATGTATTTTGAGCCGTAGAATGTGAATAGGAGATCAGAATTGCTCTAGCAAATCACAATTTTTTTCTAATCTCATAAAATGGCTCAACATCTTCAAATATTCCAGTTGAGATTTTTTTTGATATAGAACCGTTTTTTGAGGTTATAAAAAAATTGTGAATCATGCAGGATTTTGCCTTGAATATATAAAAAGATACTTGTTTTAAACTTGAAAATGTAGCCGTTTCCAGCCAAACCGGAAGTACCAACCTGAATGTTATAAAATAATTTGAAACCATAGGTACTCGTTTGTGTCCTTATAGGACCCGTTTTTGACAATTTTCAATATATTTTATAAGAATTTTTGACAATGCGACACCCTATATAATTCATTTATATCAATAAATTCAGAGAAAAATCATCCTCTTTAGAAACCTTATAAAAATGATACGAACTCATAGAACGATTTTTTTATTCCAAAGCCATCTAGATTTTAAATTTTAAAATAATTGAAAAAATTAAACATCCGACTCACGAAACTTCGATAATATACGTAGAGTTTTTGCTTGACTCATCATACAGAGTGACCCATTTTAAATGGAAATGCTACTGTAAAAAATGTTTCTATTAGGCATCCAATTTTAACGGGAATTTTTTTAAAAGATACATCGTCGAAAATTCTCTTTATAACAAAAATTTAGAGATTAATTTCAATTGTCAAGACCGACTATAATTTTTATGTTTATGTTAAAAATGGAAAAATTTTATTAGCGATTTTTTTATTAAAAATCTAACTATACCCACTGGATTCAGAAACATCTCTAATAAATGATTCCAAAATTTCGTGAAAAAATGTGTGATGTTTTTTTTATTATTAATTACCTAATTACTAATATTTTTAATTGATAATACAATATTTTTAAGTTGTATATGGTTAAGTTTGTTTAAAAGACAATATTTATTAAAACTATCTACTTAATTTATCTTTCTTTTATTTATTTTTCCGGGGCTACTTTGATTTTTAGAAAAAAAATCACGTGAAATTTATTGTAAAACACTACCTACATTAATTTAGTCATATATCTGTCCGTATTTAATATTTTTTCACGAAATTTTGGATTTACCCGTTTGAGATGTTTCTGAATTCAGTGGTATAGTACGAATGTGTAGAAGGGCCACAGCAAAAAAAAATTTTTAAATGTAAAATTCTGACTTTTATTTCAAAATTCTGACTTAATACTCAGAATTCTAACTTTTATCTCACAATTCTGACTTAAAACTCAGAATTCTTACTTTTATCTCACAATTCTGTCTTAAAACTCAGAATTCTGACTTTTATCTCGGAATTTTGGCTTCTATCTCACAATTTTTACTTTTATCTCACAATTCTGACTTAAAACTCACAATTCTTACTTTTATCTCATAATTCTGAAATAGAAGGCAAAATATCTGCAAGTAATAGTAGTTAACACTACTTATTACAAATTTAAATTTTTAAAATAATGTGTAAATCTGTTGGTTTTAATTGGTTGGTTGAATACTTTTCAGCATTTACGTTGTATGAATGTTTTTTTATTGATTATGAAAGTTTTTATTAACTCGTAGTCAGTTATAAAGAAAAAACGCAATTTTGTGTGAGATACTTAATTCTTAATTTTGTAAAATTTCCTTTTATCAAAAAAAGCTAATAGAAAAATGAGACGCGCAATGTGAAAATGTACTTTAATTGACTTATCTTTATATGCTCTTTCCAAATCAGATTTCGAACATTTTCGATACAGGGCGTATTTGATATTTAACAATTCGGCCCCCTTTTTTTGCCCGGTCCTGTATTTTGATTCCACTAAATTGAGAAATCGGTGTGGCCGATTGAGTAAAACATACACAAAATTCTGAGATAAAAGTCAGAATTCTGAATTTTAAGTCAGAATTTTGAGATAAAATGAGATAGAACTCAGAATTCTGGGTTTTAAGTCAGAATTCTGAGATAAAAGTCAAAATTTTACATTAAAAAAAAAAATTCTGTTGAGGCCCTTCTACGCCTTCGTGTAGTATAGTTAGATTTCTAATTTAAAAATTAGCTAGTCAAATTTGTCCATTTTTAACATTGAATAAAAATTATAGTGTCTTGAAAATTGAAATTAATCTCGAAATTTTTGTCGCAAAAATGTAAAACAACTTTTCAGTGACGAATAAATTTGCCTCTTCTGACTTGTTTCACTACCAACTTTTTTTTTGAAAAATAGTAATATATTCACGTAATTTATAAATTTTTTTTGTTGTTATTAAAATGTGAAATTAGTTGTAATTTAAGGAATTTTCTCTGCTTTACATTGCTAAGTGAACAATGATTTATAGACGTGGATAAAACAGGAAACAGATTCAATCCCACCAGAATTGGTTACCAACGTTTGGCGGTGCTCAATTCGAGCATTTGCACTGATTTCTCTTATTATTTATTACCATATTTCGTACTTTATGGAAGGCTCTGTGGCTTTTTATTGATAGGTCTTCGCACTATGTCATTTTATATGATGTCAACTATTTCCTTTAACGGATGTTGCAGTTCTGTGACTGTAGATGGTATGCGTAAAATTTGACAAGACATAACAGTTTTGCATAAGAGACTAATTAAAATCAATTTAAATATTACACAATGTCTCGTCGCTTCATATAATACCGTACATTAAACACTACTAAAAAATGTCTTTTTCCCACTGAAATTTTTCTCACAGTTAAAATTTTATACATATATTCACTCTCAAAAATACTGTCGCCTTACTCACACAACATGCGTTTTTTTAAACAAACCTAAGCGAAGTGGTGGATAATTATGTTTATAAAGCGTAAATTTCTTGCAGCTGCAAACAGTTCTTAAGGAAACCAACTGCCTTAAGTCATCCTTGGGTAACCACCCTATAGATAAAAGAACAATTATATTACAAATGGACGAGAATGGGTGTTTTTAGACATATAAAAAGCTGGAGAAAGTGACTTTAAACGTCTTATGGTCATTTCAAATGGGAAACTTATTCCATATTCTAAAATTATAGTTTTTAAACCGCAGCGTTTTTTTGATAAAAAAATTGCGTGTTAGGGAAAGAAGGTGAGAATTATTTCAACATTTAATAGAGACTACTTTATTTTTTGAATAATGACAGAAATCAACAAATTTTGAAAAACACTATGAAACACAAATAAATTGAGTCCAATGTTTTCCATGATACCTAACGAAGTACAAGGTTTCCTTTACAATTAACCACCCCCCTCCCCCCTACAGAATTTATTTGAAGAAAAATTTTATATATCAGCTGACAAATAACAACGACAAACAGCAAAACAAGAAAAATTAATCAGTTTCTTTTAATATTTATTTTAATAATTTTAATAAAGTGGAAAAAGGGCGAAAATACCAACCATCATCACAGTTGAAAATCTAGAAATACATGGTTTGGAAAATTTTCTGCATGCTCCTTAGAAACGAAACAAAAGTTGAGTTGTTATTGGGTGGTGAAAGAAGCAAACCCACGTCCAGATCGCTCCTGAAATAAATAGAGAAAATTATTATATAAATTTGAAAATTTTACTCCCAAGACTTTCAAATGATCAGTCAATGTCAAAAGCGAAAAAGCAAAAGAAAAACAGCGTCAACTTACCAGGAATAAAGGTAAAATTTATCCTAAATAATAAGCAGCCACCTGATTGGTCAAAATCCGAATGGGCATCCAAGGCCTATTTAGTTTATGCAAAACCAGTAAATGGGGCACTAAATTGTAGAACAGCCAGTTACCATATCTGGACCACAAACCACAAGTGTCAAAACTTCAAACAGGTCTGCCAATTCAAGTGTAAATAACGCGACACGGTAACTTTATTGTGCCGAGAGTACTCCGAACTGAAAGTTGAAACCTTAACTTTATTAAATTTGTTATTATCCACAAGGACACTGTCCTATATTTGTTGTAGATTAGATTAGTTTAAGTTAGAGCAGGGACATAGTTTAAGAAACATTTTTGCTCTTAACTGTTTCATACATATAATAAATCTGACTTGTTGAGTTCCATCTATGTTTAATTCAAGTAATTAAAGCATTAACATTCATCTCAGCTGAATATCTAAATTACAGCAGAGGCAGAGACATCTAGCTGTCAAATGACAAAATAATATTTATTCTGATAAAGATCTCTATCTTTTCTAAGTCCTTACTAATCAAATAAGAAATAAAACCTGCACAAAATTTAAATAATCTTTATTCAAAACTTGTACATCAGCAGATTTATAGGTAAGATATTTTCTTCGATGGTAGAAGGGAACCCCCAAAGGCCCTGAAAGATAAAAGAGTAATTATAGCTAACCTATAGTAAGTTTCAAGTTAAATTATCTTAAAATCATACGTACTGTCGCTTATTGTTCAAAACATTGGAAAATCCTGCCCAGTGGCGGACTGATCGTATGCTATAAAGTCGATAATTCCAATACTATATACAAGAACTTATTAGTACATACATGAGAAAAATCCATGGCAAGCCTCCTCTAAAAATGACCGTGAGTGGCAGACGACAGAAGGGAGACATGTGGTCTATTCTGTATACCGGTCACCGGTTTGCTGTTATTCAAATAAGTACAAAAAGAATTTAACATCTTCAACGTAAATATAACTTTCTGCGTAAAATACATCGAATTAATGAGATAATTACCGAGACATTTAGGTTTATGTCGTCGATAAATTTGCCCAAGTTTATGTTTAAATATCATTAAGTAAACTGGTAGCATTGTAATTTAAATAATACGCTTCCAATACATGCCTTGAACATATGTTACAAAATAACACACATCATCCGAAATTACGTATTAGCCGACAGTAAAACCTCGTAAATCGCGGCCTAACGACAAACCAGATAAAATCAAGAGATGCTGCAGTTGGGAGTAGATATCTACACTCTATATTATCCATATTGTGTAGTCGGCTTGGGTCCAGAATCATGAGTCGTATGTAAATCAGAAGTGACACCTCTACAGCCGCTATCTTATCTGCAACAATTATTTGTAGTTTACTACCGCGAGAGGGCATTAGTTACTGCCATTCTGTGCAAATGGCGCTCAGTGGCGGTCTCATCGGCATCGGCAGATAATTTTAACTAGATATATTTCACTGACTGCTTTCCTCTTTACCACCTGATGAGATCAGATTTAGAACTATTGGTTTTATACGTGTTTTATGAACGGGCAGATAAGTAGTTGTAAGCCGTTCACTAGAAATTGTATGGCTTTCTGCGTTGCACAGTACAGTCCAATAGCAGTTTAATCTTATTGAAAAGATAGAAGTCAAAGGGTAAATTCTTCACACTGTCAAATAAATCGCGTAAAGTGTTTAGTTTTCATCTTAACAGCTTGTAAGGAAACTATGTTATAATTTATAAAGTCCGGTATATTACATCACACCACTTTAACACATATACGCAGATTTGCGATGTAGATTAAAGTAAGTGTTTACTGCAAATGCATATTCAGTGAAATGTAAGAGTTCTTCGAACATAACGCATTCTCATAACACGACCTTTTGCTGACAATTTACACCAACTCCAGCACAGCTCTTTCTAACTAGGTACTTATACACACGTCTCATTAAAATTGTGCGTAAATAGACTCAACGGCGATAATTTTCAATATAATAACTCATCTATTTTGATTACAGCGCCCAATGGAATAGATAAGTTATTTTCTTTGATCTTGGGTGGGATTAAGACCTGCAATAGAAACAATCAACTGTTTTTTAATCACATTGACGTCTTCATATAACTCATTAAACCATTAAAAGTTATATATAGGTATAACACAAACAACTAATATAACTGAAGCAGACACTAACTAACTGTTCGGTTCAATTTGGATGGAATTTTTTTTGGTAGCAGTTCATTTTGGAGACAAATGTTCGTTTTCAGTTAATTTTCTAAAGTGTTATATATTTTATTATTTCATTTTGGAAAGATCCTATTGTAGGTGAAAATTCGGAAAGAGTTGCCATCAAAATGGAAAGACTGTGGGTAAAAACTTCCCTCCCGAAGGTCATTAATTTAAGAATCTTACAGCTCATTCAAGCCTACCAGGTTTACCAGAAATTTATTGAAGCCTTATAAAGAACGTAAAGACAATGAAAACTATAAGAGACGAGTATGAGCATTCAAATAATATTCTCTGAAACTATTTGAAATTTGCTGCTGCAAATGTAATGGTTTTGAGAACTGCGGATGAGATAAAAATCATCGAGTGCCGAAACAGAAGAGGATTTTTTTAATTGAACAAGGAGAAAGATGAATTCGCCGATTTAGCCACGACCAAGAAAAATCATAAAAGAGACACGAGAAAGGCGAGAGAGTTAATTCAGCTTAGTTCAGATTCACAGCAGTCGTCTTGTTCCAATAAGCTAACGCAAGCCCAACAGGAGATGATAGACTGTGCCGTTCCTGCCAGCTGATTAAAGTGAAATTAAACATCCCCGAGGAATCAGAAGAACCACTCGGGTAACTAGCAGATAATATTTCATAACATCGACCACAAGCATTAGCGAAAACAAAGCAAATTTTACTACCATCTCTAGCTCTGGCCTGTGATCGTACTGAAGTGTCGGATAGGTCTGCTGCACTTCTAGCCTCTGCTGTACTGCAAAATATAGGGTTAATCAATCTAGGGGATAGCTCCGTTTCTGATCTTTCAAAAATAAAACGCGAAAGAACAAAAAAACGAAACCAGTTGATACAAAAAGATGGAATGGGATCATTGCTTGGGCTCTACCTCCATGGTAGGAAGGATAAAACGATGTAGCAGGAAAAAAAGGATTGATGTACAATCGAAAGGTTGCGGTCGAGGAACACTACATTCTCGTATCAGAACCTGCTAAAGCTAGCTTACCGTCGTATTTTGAAAGCAAGGTCTGGGCAGAAAATGGTAGGAGTTTGCAAATCCGTCATACCTACTTTCAATTTCGAGGTTGAAGGCTACATACATATTATGTGGCAGGGATCACAAGTCACTGAGCCACCTTTAACTGCAAAATTGTCTGCTGAGAGTGGTTTCGATCCAGAAAACAGCATTCACTTGTTCCCATGCCATACGCAAGCAGTGTAGCGTTACATCAAATTGGTGACCGAGGACTCAGCAGCTGTCATCAGAAAAGTAGGTAGCAAGGAATAGCTTCATCAGAGGGAGGCTTCAATCTCACATGACTATTCCATTTTCAATTGTTTATATTGTAGTTTGTTTAGTATTTCACAAAGAAATATTTTTTGTTTCTTTTGTTTTTGAACCTCATTTTGTGAATGATAAACTATCTCGGTAAATCAAGCCACAATAATGCCTGATTACGCGAATCCTGCATAAGCCAAGTGATTATTTAAAATAGCAAAACTTTAACTTCGAGGCAGTTGAGGCAGCTATTCCGTTTAAAAAATTTAAATTTTGTTTTTTGTCAAGTATAAACTTACTCCATCCTGTACGCAGTACTCAATTCGCACCTTCGTGTAATCATGTGCCAAAACATTTTCTTGTATGTATATCTTATAATACAGGCATTTTACCTGAAGAAATAATAAGCTTACGAATGACAAAAAGACTCTTTGTTTGATTATGTATAGTAATTCCGTTTCCAAGGAATCGGTTTTTTAAATCGAGGCCTTCAGATGTAGAGGAAGGATCATTTTATTACTTGTCTGCATTGGATTTGCCATTTCGACATTTTTTCTTCATAAAGAATTAGCCCAAAAAAGGCAATTTTCAAACGCGGCCGCCATCTTAAGTTTTAAAATGAAATGAAAAAAAAAGAGTTGTCGTTTAGAAAAATGTTAAAATGTCGTAATGTTTTTAAATACTTCTCTAAAAACACAGTTAGTTGCATTAGATATATACAGTGTGTTACAATTTGATCCGGAACACCCTTGAAAAATCTGACTCAGCAGCGCGTTTTTGGTGATATTTTTTTTATATAGAACCGTTCTAGATCTATGTGAAAAACATATTACGGTATCCAGATTACAAAGCCATGGCTTGCTATGATTTTTTTTCGACGCCATTTTTTCAAAAATCATATTAGCGGTTTTTTTATTCAAAATCTGACAACGTAGCGTTATTCGGCACCCTTCAAAATGTAATCTCCCATATTTTCTTGAGAAATTATTACTGTCAATAACTCTACTGTGAAGCAACGAAAATTGCGTTTTATGTTATTTCTTGCCTGAAGAATGTACGTATAAATAACAAAGATGTTACTAAATAAATTTTTTCTATGAAGTTCCTCTTGTGATCTACTTCATTTAGCTCCAAAGCCTTCTAGATGCTCGAAGTAAAGCATTTCTTCTTGCATTTTGTAATTTTCGTTGCTTCACAATAGAGTCATTGACAGTGATAATTTCAAGAAAATGGGGGAGAGTACGTTTTGAAGGAGGCCGAATAACGCTACGTTGTCAGATTTTGATTAAAAAATCGCTAATATAATTTTTGAAAATATGGCGTCGAAAAAAAATCATAGCAAGCCATGACTTTGTAATCTGGACACCGTAATATGTTTTTCACGTACATCTAGGACGGTCCTATATGAAAAAAAAATATCACCAAAATCGCGCTGCTGATTCAGATTTTTCAGGGGTGTTCCGGGTCAAATTGTAACACACTGTATATGATCTGCCGCGGTGAGTAGACGTGTTTGAAGTGTGCTACGGCTGATTTAAGAAAATATCTCAAGTTTACGCAAAACTAGTAAAGTATCTGTTTGAAAATGTCATCTGATAGAGAGACAAGAACAAAAGCCAAACAAGCAAAATTCCTGAAGTTACTGAAAGTATTACTGCTGCTATTTCATCTGCTTCATGTTCTGAGGTTAATTCTAAAAAATTTATCACAAATATAACTTCTGTGGTCATGAAAGCCGTAAGGACTAAGTTAGATGAATTTATGGATCAACAAAAAGCTATTATATCTAAGTTGTGTGACGAAAATATAAAACTTAAAAAAGAAATCAAAGTTTTAAATTCCCGGTTGGATAGTGCTGAGCAATGCTTACTTAGAAAAAATTTACGTATTTTTGGGGCACCTGAAAATAATGTATCTACCAGTATAATTGAAGTTTTAAATACTCATCTGGGAAGTGATTTAAGTACGAATAGTTTTGGAAAATGTTTCAGGGTAGGTCGTGAGGTCCAAAACAACAAACCTAGACCTATTTTAATAAAATTTTCTAGCTATCATCTTATTAAATTGAAATCTACAGGCATTTCTTTGAAAGAAGGCTTAACTCCTACAAGATATAAATTATATGCACATGCATGTGAAAAGTTCAGTTACCTATCGTAATGTTTGGTCTAATGATGTATATATGATTGTATGATGTATGTATATATATTTTTGTTTATTATCTTTAGTTAAAATTGTTTATTATACCTACTGAATTTAAATTATTACAAATAAAGGTAATACTATTTTATTATTATTATTATTATATTGATTTTCATTCTGCTGTAAAGATATGCCTCTAAATTATAATTCTCACATACTTAACTAATTCCAATTACAATCGATATTACACGTTAAATATTATTTCCCCGTATCATCTCCACATTTATTAAATCAATAAATGTAAAAATCCACTATCCGAGAGCGAGCTTGCACCACTGATATTAACTGGATCAGATAAAATACAATCGTAAAACACATTCATACAATCGCAGTGGGCAGCAATCCTTTAGTTATAGTACCGGGTGTGATAGGTTCCCATGGCCGCCTTCACCTAACTTGGTAAGGTGTTGTTCGTCTTTTAACGAGATCAGTTGCTTCCAAATATGTATTCTAAAGAGGGTTAGTTGGAAAAATGCAGAATCGGATTGTCTGATTTCAATAAAGTTTACGAGAAAATTGGCAAATGATAATTCATTGCTTGGTGTTTTCATTATGAAATAAACTACAGACAGTTGATTTGGAAAATTATCGACCTAACTAACAGCGTTTTTTATTCGAAATACAAACGCTAAACATTCAAAAAACAGATTTTCGCTTTCTACAGAAATAACTGGAATTGAATTAATATAACTTAAGTCTATTGACAAATCCAAGACACTTAGAATTGCAAGCAGCTGACAATAACGCATTATCAAACTCCTGCGTATTTCCACGTTTCCTTAAACCGTTAAATTATAACACATCACAAGATGATGACATCCCTTGTTTAAAATTATGGAACCCCAGTTTTTAGTGCACGAAATTTTAACGATCATTGTAAGTAACTTCTTTTTAATAACATATGGTGCGCGAGGGTAGTTTTCTTGGCGGTACCTTCGACTATTACAAGAACATGAAGAAGGTGCAACCCCGGCTTCAGCTGTTCGAAGACGTTAGACGCGAGTCCTACAACACCAACCGACAATCCGTCTGCCGCGGATGTCATTAACATTCAAATTAAAATGGTTTTTTTGATATAATTGTTTTATTTGGAAATATCTTAGAATGGGAATATTTCATTACTACAAGCTAAGAAGGACAAAGTATACATAGGTACTAAAAAAAAATCATCTTGGCAAAACGTGGGATAAACTAGGTTTTCACATGTATAATAAAAATTGTTAATTGAACAATGAAAAATTTTCAAAAAATAAGAATGACTTATTATATTTTCATTTATAGAGAAATATTATTTTTTGACTTTTTTATTAAAATTTTTTCCCAAATTTTACGTTTATCTCCTTCATTTTCTGCTTGTTTATCTGTGAATATATTCTGCAAAATGAAAAAAGTACATAATCATTGTATAAGTGAGGATTTCCGAGTAGATTAGAATTTTATATTATATTGAATGAAACATACTTTCTATCTAAAGAAGATCGGAATCGATAGCATCCGTCTCCTGGACGATATCCTCCAAATTAGTTTCCGCATTCTCGTCGATTGTATCCAAATCTTCTGCTTCGTTTAGATCCTCGTTAATTTTATCCACGTATGGATTTAGAATTGTACTCCCTGATAATTTCCGTAAATTTGTGAGCATCATAAACATGCTTTTCTGGCGCGGTTGCAGGAGATAAGTTGCAATATTGATTCTGGTGTTGGCACAGGTTGTAAGGAGCCGTTAATTTTCTTCTATCCCCACTGTTGTGGATTTTTTCATTGCCAAGCCATTTCTGAATTTTGTAGATTTTTGTAATGAATGTTGAGCGACTGCCTCCGAAGTTGGTGGTAATAATTCCAACTTTGATTTTTGTTTTTTGCAACGATTTTTTGAATTTATTAAATCTGTATGAGTTGAGTGAGAGATTTGTGATTTTCCTTGCACCACATACAAGTAGGAAAAGAGTTTTACCAGCCTATTTTACTTATGACTTCCCACAGTGGAAAATGAAGATTCATTTAACCACATTATTTTTCTTATAAAACTTGGATCTTCATGAATTCTGCGCAACTTGTATTCACAAAATCTGCGGCGATTAACGAAATCATCAGGAAATAGTTTTTGACTAGGCAAAACACTAAAAGACTTAAAATTGTGTTTATTAAGGACATTCAATATACCTACTAGTCTTAGAAATTTGAAAAAATGCAGCTGCATTTCTTAAAGATTTATTGGGGGTCTTCTTATATTTAATTCAGTATCTTCGGTAAACACACTTTTTGGCTTATGTCGTCTTCTATTTTCCAAATTATTATGCACTGAAAATTTTTCTGCAGTATTCTTAAAAGTAATATTACTGGGAACTTACCTCATAGGATATTTATGTTGATACTCTCGTCGAGCTGCGTTGCACTCAATACCATTATTCACTATTACTGTTATTTATTTTAGTAATTAAATGTTGCTAATTCAACATGAAAACAAATGATTTGACAGGTAGGCAACAATGGCAGTCAATTGTCTTTGTTTTAAGTTTGGACTTGGTCTACTTGGCATCTCTTTTATTTCCAGGAACCTTCTCATTTTAGTGCAGGAAAAATAAATTTTGGTCTCGAAAAAATTAGTACAAGCAAGAAATTTGGTGGAGATGTTCCACTTGCCACCCTAATAAATATATTAAAAGCCCCCTAAAATCGAAGCTGTGCTGCGCCCGCCATATTGCAAAATGGCGGTTAATTTTCAGATTTTTTAACGTTGCAGATAGGAAAAAAGTTTCAAATAGAAAATGTAGGCAATAATAAAACAAACAATTTTTGATATTAATATTGTTTCTCTAAATCTAGCGGTTTTTGAATTATGGGCTGCAGAATGTTTTTGATTGAATTGAATATTTAAAAATCCCAATTTTGTACAAAATACAAAATTCATTGTAAAATGTTTGTTGACAGATTCCAAATAAAACGATACACATTTTTATGGGTGTTTGCCCTAATTTTTATTTGATATTATTTTTCCTATCTGCAACGGTAAAGGAATTACCTATATACAAAAATCTGAAAATTAACCGCCATTTTTCAATGTGGTGGGCGTAGCACAGCTTCGATTTTAGTATATTTATTAGGATGGCAACAGAAACATCTCCTCCAAATTTCTTGTTTGTATTAATTTTTTTAAGATTCGTATACTTTAGGCTTATTTTTCTTGCACTATTTAGGAACATATTAATTATATCAATAATAATTCTGTTTTTTTTAAGAATTTCATTAAACGATGTAACATTTGCGTGAGAAAAAATGGAGAAATAATTGAAAATTTATTATGATAGGATATAGGATAGATTACGTTGAATTAGTTGATAGAATATTTCAACAAGTTAATAAATTTTTTACATATTTTTTAATTCCCTTTTATTTTGAAAGCAAAGCTATAAGTATGGTATAAAATACGGGGTGTTTCATTTAAAAAAATACTTCTTGTTACCCCTGTATACATTTGAAGATTATTTAAAAATTTGACAGTAGATTCGTAGTCTACGATAAAAATTATACAATGCGTCTTTAAATCTCTAGAATATGTTAAAAATTAATGAAATAAAGGGGGTATCTTTTTATAGGGACCACTCTGTACAGGGTGGGGCACATAAAAGTCCACTTATTTTGTTTATTTTTAACATTTTGAGAAATTTCAAAACATTTTCCTACGTATTTTTCCCCGAAATTTTCAATTTTTCTACGACGAGTGTATTTTCACCTAAGTATACAGGGTAGGTCAACAACAATAATGTTATCTCTTATGGAACACTCTGTATATTTTTACACATTTCAAAATACGGCATTGATATGTATGTCTCCTGAAAATTTTGGGGTTCAAAAGTTGAAAATGTCAAAGTAATTAGGAGTCAAAGTTCAAAAAGTCAAAATCTTAAAACTGAAAAAAATTATTATTGTTTGGTAAGTGTAAAAAATTTAATAATCCTAAACAATATTTTCAACGTAATTTCCATTATTTTTTCTACGACTGCCCTCGAAAATTACAAAAAACCCACAGCAACCACGACCCGAAACTATCATTTTTCACACGATATGTGCAAAAATCCGAAAACACAGTACTGTCATGTTTTTCACACAGTCCTGTCAAAAACAGAACGGACATCTGTTATTTGTATTTTTTTAGGTATGCCAGGCTTAATCAGTTTCATAGTAGCCGACTTGTAATTTTAATTTTTAATGTAATTGGTTTTGTTAAATAAAAATATTTATCAAATTGTTTGTTTTTTTCCAATCGTAGAAAAAATATTGCAAACAACACATTTGAAAACATCTTTTCACTGTCATTCGACTTGTGGGCCTCGCCTTCGGCTCGCCCCACCAAACTGTCTCACTCGTGTGAAAAGATTCGTTTTCAAAACTTGTTATTTAAAATACTTTTAAAATATGACCCAGCAGTAATGGAGGAGGCTATTTAGGTCTGTAAGAGGTGGACTGTGGACATATAATATTATTAAAGCTTCTGTAATAATTTTTAATGTACCAAAAACTACATTATTTTAAAAAATTAAAGGAAAATATCCCGAGGGTAAAAAAGTGAGTCCCAAAACAAACCTAACTAGAGAATATCCTTGTGCAATAATGGATGTTCGAATGTGCAAATAAAGGTTTTCCAATAACCAAGGAGCAGCCATTGGATTCAGTAAAATGGATGAATAGGATGATTCTATCTTTAGACCCTAAACAGGAATGGAAAAGGCAGTTCATTTATGGAAGATAAAACTCATCTACAATGTGAGGATCTTGCTCAAAAATTGAACAATGAAACTTTCATAAACGGATTTAGGATTTGTGTCTTGGGGTAAAAATGCCATCAACGATGCAAAATATTTTAAAATAAGTTGTACTGGTAGTCATAAGAATAAAATATCCAAAGAGTTGATAAAAGTTCATTTGACATTTTTAGAGGGCGAAATTGGCACTGAAAATTAAAAAGGTTGGAAGAGTTGGAAAATGCTAAAAACGGAGGTAGAAGAAGCAGATTCTAATGATAAAGAGAATCTAGAAAATAATTCAAGGCAGGAGTTACAAAGGGACAATGAAAATTACGAAGTGGATATTCCAGAAGAAAACGGAAGCATAATTGAAGACATTGGAACTAACAGTAGTGAGAGCATGATAATTTCAGATGTAAACGTTGAAGAGAAGTAAAATAAAAAATCCGGAAGAAAACAGGAGAACTGAAGAAACTTCTCCAAAAACTAACGACTTTTCCAAAAATTACTCCATTTAAAAATGCGTTATTTTGGCCAAGGACGCCAAAGGAAACCTGTAAAAGAAGTAAAAGCTAGAATTCCATTTGTAATATCAAGTTCTAAAGGAAAAAAATTTTTCTGAACAGAGATAATCAAAAAGAACAAAAGGAAAAAGAAAAAGAACAAAGGAAAAGAGCACAAGAAGAGAAGAAATAGTTAAAGGAAATCGAGCAAGCCAACAAAAAACAAGAAGTCGCTGTCAACTCAAAAATCGTCGGAGTCCTCATCTGAGTCGTCACTTGATATACTTGAAGAATCAGAACTGTCCGAAGGAGCAGGCGATTATTGGGGCAAAATGACAGATTATGAAAATGAAAACTCCTCATATAACTTAAATACTAGTAGAAATATAAGAACAACACAAAAAATATTATTATTTATGAAGAAAAGTACTACCTATCCAGGAAAAGTGAAGATTATAGACCACCAAGATAACAACATTTTTATAGACACAATGGTTCACAGTGTGTTTAATTTTAAATGACCAACGGATGAAGACTCTTATTGGTATCTATTTAGTGAAGTACAAAAAATAAGAGCCTCGTTGCTCATAATTCTCGAGGTTCGCATAAAATACCAGAGATGTCAAATTCTTTTACATTGTCTCAGCTGCTGGCTTTCAAAAATCCAGCTATAGTCAAAGTAAAAAATAGTAGTGTCAGGCATTGGGTAAAAAAAAAAAAAATCAATTATTTTGTATAAAAAGGAATTTAAGGAAGTTTTCTTATTTGAAATGGTTATTATAATAATAATATATATTTAATAATAATAATAATAATATATATTTTATCCAATAGATTATTACAAATAATATAGGATAAGTCAGTAAATGTATACATATATAGTGGACAAAAATACAAATTAGTTATATATTTGCACTACTAGTGTAATAGAAATTAATTCTTTAACTTTGTCCACTAAATAAATCAGTTAATCTAGTTAAATCTTGCCTTAAAACTTATCCATTAACCCCGGAACAGCTCCCTTAACTACAGGGAGCATTTCGGAAACTTTACCAAAAATATCTGGCCTAAATTAACTTTTTCCAAACTCCTAAAGTCCTGGGATTAAAAACTGAAACAATTAATATTCCAAAGAAAGTCCCTTGCGAAAATTACTAAAATTTTACCACATTCATTAAAAACAGACACCCCTAACAGAGTGGAACAACGGCGTAAAGAATAGCCGATAATATAATTACCCACCTATTCCACCTGTATGTAAACGACCTTACGAAGGTAATTAACATGTGGTGTAATTTTTGGGCGGGAGATTTAATACCGTATCACGATATGCTATGATTAAAGTACGTTCATTAGCGCAATAATAGCAGGTACGGAATTTACGGTTACTAAATTAACATGTCCAGTTTTTAATGCCATTCCGAGACGTTAGGGGCTCCCTGTTTGAAGCTCAACCAGTAATAAACTTGAAATTAAATTAATTCGCCTTATTTATCACATTGCATCAACGAGAAGTCATAATTTAAGTAGCTACAAGTGCATAATTTTTTACCTAAATATGCATTGGTACAATTGTTTATGTTAATAAGGAAGCGACTGGACGTACGTTTGCTACCCTACAACGGTGTACCACCCTCACTTATACAGTTTAATTATTAGTTTATTTTTACAAAATTAACTGTAATTTATTATTATATTTTCCGTTTTGCGTTAAGAAAATTAGTGCAAAAATTTTAATTACTCTATCAACATTTCACGTTTCCCGTTGTCGGAAATAGGAATTGTTGTCTCCCAAAACATATGTCTCGCCCAGTATGCTGAATTTACGAGCAACGTTCAGTCACCGCGGTCCGGTAATTACCCGCCATAATTTATTAATTAGTAATCGTTTACCCGTAATGAAGAAGCGGAAACAACGTTTCAGATTTAAATTGTCTGGTGGTAGAGAATTTCATAGTATCATGCTGGGTACGAGCGTAATAAAATTAAAAAGAAAAGAAAAACTGTTGAAGAACTACCTGCTTGGATCGCAAGGTCCTAGACCTTTAGACCTACTGGATGGCCCATATGTTGGAATTCCACACACAAGTGGTAGGAAGCGCATAGTGTTAACGGTCCAAATTGATCGGTGCATCAGGTGTCACGTGACAGGTGAATTTAAAAGGACATGTGCCACGTGCCTTTTGTGCAGTTAAAGGGTTTTCCCGCTTCTTTTAAATGTTTGAAGTTGCGCGCCGTTAAAAGTTACTTTCGGTTATTTTTATTGGAAGGGACTACGAACGTTACCTCCAAAGCTCTCGAGGCTCGACTATGCATTTTATTGCCTTTATCCAAGGCAAATTTGTTGTTAATAATGCAGGATTTAGTTAACTTGTTAAATTATATGTAAGTAAAGTGAAAAGCCAGTTTGTGTCATTAAATTTAATTGAATACAGGGTGTCCGCAAACCCGATGTAAAAATCATCAGCTGGTTAGTTCCATATAGCCCAGTAGCTCGGTTCAAAATAAATGGCCTTACCGCGCAAAAGGTCAGCTATTAGATTTATTTCTTCTTTATATATTGAGGCCAGTAGTGAGTAGTGAAGATTCTAAATCGAAAGAGCTCGGCCGCACTTTCTGTGGTCCAAAAACCACGAATTGTTTGGACATTTTTTATTTTTTTCCAATATCTCGGCATTGGTTGGTTCAAGAGCTTTGGTCAGTCTTAAAGAGGACACAATTTTGAATCAATTGCATCATTACAAGTTTTCTCTAAGCCCAATAACAGGCGCGCTGCATCTCCAAGAAAATGGGACATTTTTCTAACTTTGCAAAAAAAATACAAAAATCGAATTTTAAGATTGCCATAGCTCTGGGCGCAACCAATACCTAGATGCTTGAAAAAATAAACCAAAAAAAGCCCAAAAGTTTCATGGTTTTTGAGCCACTGACAGTTTAACCGCGATCTTTTGAATTGGAGAACTTGGTTTTTTATTACTGGCCTCAATATATACAAGTAAAGAGAGAAAACAATCTAATACCCGACCTTTTGTGCAAGGTGTACAGGGTGGAGCACATAAAAGTCCACCCCGTTTATCTTGGTTATTTTTAACATTTTGAAACATTTCTTTCCTAAGTATTTATTCCCGAAATTTTCAATTTTTCTACGAAGAGTGTATTTTGACCTACAGGGTGATTCACGAGGAAAGGGACAAAATGTTATGGTAGATAGAGTTCACTTAGGTGAATTAGAAATGACTATTGAAAAAAGCCTGAACCTTTTTTTTATTGATCTACAGGGTGATTTATGAGTTTTGCCCAATATTTCTTAAGGTCATATCTTTTAAACTAATCACTAGAATCAGCTCGTATTGTGGGTATATAGCGTACTATTAATTGCCAATTAACATGCATAATCAAAGACAGAAAATTCCAGGGCCGGCTCAACTAACTTTTATTTTTAGGGCTCCTATGAAAAAATTCACCCTGTGTACGTGATTTTTAAATTCTAATACTGAATTATGAAACTACATACAAAAATGATGGAAAACATGTATTTTGTTGTTTTGCCACACTTTGGGCGAATTTTAAATAAACAATCAATTTTCGCCAAAATCGAAGGTCTGCACAAAATAAATTTATAAAATTACATTTTCCTTTCTTATTTAAACTAAAATATTTGTTATACAAAATTTTGTGATTTCATGGTTGATTAATATGAAATAAATAATCAAAAATAAATAATTTCAACATCAGATTAAGTAATTTTTATTTCTGAGGCTTCTGTGAAAAAAATCAGTCTGTATACATTTTTCTCAAATTCTGATAATAAATTATGGAACTACATTTAAAAAATTAACGAAATTATTTATTTTTTATCACAATACATCAATAAACAGAACATTATAAACAACAAATTCACAGAACATAAAACCTTATAACTTATTTTCAAAATGAAAGCCTTCTGCCTCCCTACATTTTCTTTGTCGTAAAATTAAATTTCCTACGGCTTTCCTAATAACGACAGGATTATTAATGATCTGTTTATTGATGTACTGCGATAAAAAAAATAAACAATTTCGTTAATTACTTCCTCACCAAAAGTGCGGAAGATATGTATTCGTGAAAAAAAATTTTTATTGCATTTCTGGACGATTCTCGACGAATTATGACGATACACAAAAATTTTCTTTTTTTGAAATAAAGCTTTCAAATTTGGTACGCACGTTCTAGAGGTCAAGGAAAAGATTGAATTCGTTGATGACCAAAATCGGTCCACTGGAATGGGGTCTACCGGACCCCAACATTTCTATTTCTAACTTTACAAAAATATTTATTCGTGATGAAAGATTATAAATAGGATCTGATATACAACTCATTATATATAATTCAGTATTAGAATTTAAAAATCACGTGCTCAGGGTGAATTTTTTCATAGGAGCCCTAAAAATAAAAATTAGTTGAGCCGGCCCTGGAATTTTCTGTCTTTGATTATGCATATAAATTGACAATTAATAGTATATTATATACCCACAATACGAGCTGATTCTAGTGATTTAAAAGATATTACCTTAAGAAGTATTGGGCAAAACTCATAAATCACCCTGTAGATCAATAAAAAAAAGGCTCGGGCTTTTTTCAATAGTCATTTCTAATTCACCCCCTTTCCTCGTGAATCACCCTGTATTTATTAAGGATACTCACAATAAATCATCTGCCTATATTAAATTTGTCTTCGGCCTCCGAAAGTTTTGTGAATAAAATCGAAAACACCCTGTATACAAGCAGATGACTGGTACACACTGTAATTCTCCTCCTAAAGCGTTGTAAAACGCTGTTGAACGTGTCCTCAAAAAACCTGCGGCTTCTCCATGAACCAAGTCTTTAGACGAAACAAAACATATACCATATAACATTACAAATATTATGTAGGTTGCCGGCTAAAAAATTTCGATGAAAGAAATTTCAATTAAAAATAATAATTGTTATTTAAAATGATTTTAACCCACAATCCAAGAACCTTTTGCGGTTGCCGGCGGTGAAAAAATATACCACTAAAATTTATTTTATTTGAATTTCTATTGTAATAATTAACCAAAAAGGTGACAATAGTAATAAGCATTATGTAAAGATCTTTCTCAATGACTGCAGCGTAGTTTTTTATGGTCAACGCCAGCTTTCTCGATTGACAAACACGTTTTTGGAATAAGGTATAATAACTTAATCAATTATTTTTGCTGTTTATTAAGTTACTGAAAATATAAAAATAGAAAAATATACAATATCAAGAACTTTGAATAATATAATGTTACATAAACGATTCCATTAAATATGAAATTAAACTTTATACAGGGTTGCCCAATAGAAGATTTGCCCGTTTAAGAATATTTAGATTATTATTGGCTTAAGTGAAAGCGTTAAACGTCATTAGCTTCAATATTGAATTAGTTATTCCACGGCCCTATTTAAACAAGAACCAGTTCATCGTTTTTCCGCTCGCATTGTCCAGCCCTGTATAAACGGTAAATATTTAAAAAATATACAAATATAAGTAAATTTCCACCTGAGATCACACTTTTATCTGATTTCTCAAGAAATACTGTTTTAATTTTGGTGTTTTATTATTTTGCCTATCCTTAAGTAAAAAATTACATATTATACATCTATCACCAGATTTAAGGCATAAATTTCCTTAAAAATAATTAACCCTTTAACCAAGAATAATATAAAGGGTACCGTTTAATCTTACACCCAAAAATACTGTTATTATAGTCGGCATAGCAAACACAGAATGTTAGATTAATATTTACTAGGTAAATTGTTTATACAGAATACCTCATACTGTAATAGAATATTTAACTAACGGAATATCAGTTTTCCTTTGTCACATTGGTGTAAATATTAAAAAAGAATTATAATGATAATCTTTAAATGTTTCACTAATTTTACGTTTTCATGAGCCACAAAGAATATTTTAGGGCGACTCCCAAAGAAGTGTTGTGAAAAAAAATCCGAAAGTATTTTGTAAATTTTTTGCAAGAAAAATTAAGAAATTTGAATTTTTAAAATTATTTTGGGTTGATTTTTAACTTTTAAAATTTCAAAAATTTTTTTAAAAATTCCCAATTAAATTTGAAATCTGTAAATAATCTGGCGATTTAAAGAAAATTATACGAAAATTTTAACTACTCCGCAAAACTTCATTGACTTTCAGTAGTCATGCCTTCAGGTGTGGTTTAAATCCCAATCCTAAGATACGTCTAATTTAAATTTCATCGGCCACCACTGCGCATATTAACACAAATTTAAATTCAAATGAATGTATACTAGATAGGTTATTTACATGATTTTCGCGAATAGTTCACGCCTTTACCCCTGTAAAAACAGTAACTCCTCGTCATCAATTTTATACACAAACCTATCCAACTATATTTGCTTTGCCAAATTACAATAGAAAAAAAAAAACAAAAACAAACTACACTGACGATTCAGTAATATTTCTAAAATCGGTAGCAGTTAAAGCTAACACCTGCTCGCAAACTTTCTTATAGCACCAAGAATCGCCCTTCAACCGTTTCCTCCTGATCCCGACGAATGCAGAGACCGACGACTGCTTTGGATTATTGAAACTATTGTCAGTTTTACCGTCTTTGTTATTTGCATCAGGCTCCGTTGGCGGAATATTGTTTACTCGCGTAGGGGTATTGAAGTTGAGCGGGCCTTTTTTCAGAATAGACTTCGTGGGTGTGTCGGAGTTCTTTATTAGCAGCGGTGGTCCCAGACTCGGTAGGTAACATATTTCTAGCTCAAAAGAGCAGCCTCCAAGGCGTTGCATCATGTTCGGTTCCAGTTTGCCCCTAAGCGTAAATCTGAAAAGATAGCGAGTATTAATATTGGAACCAATGCCAATGAGTGTTTTTTGGGGATTGGAAAATGTGTGATAAAGCAACACTGATCTTCCAGACTTAGAAACTACACCAGTAATGATGAAAAAGGGAAGGTTCAAAGTAGGAAACGGAGCAGAGTTTTCTGGAAAATATACGTTTTGGTGTCCGAGGCTAATACACGTCGTCCTTAAAGAATTAGGAACTTATTTTATGAAAGTTAAGAAACTAAACCTATGTAGATAAAGAGAGAAAGGGACCTTTTGGAAAAAAGAGTGGGTGGCTGGGAATGGGGGGTTTGTAAAGTTAAAAATTATAAATTCTACCAAAAGTTGAGTAATTGAAAATAAAAATCGTTTCGACCAAGGGTTTTTTATACAATCAATTATTTTAAATGTTAAGGTCATGTTTCAATGCTTTTTACACACGCTGTATATATGTGACTGCACTGCTTATGTTAAAAAGGAAAAAATATATTCCTAATAGTAGGAAAACGAAAAATAAAAGAAGAAGGAAAAGAAAAAAAGAAGAATAGATAGATAGGAAGGGAATGCGAAAATAAGAAAATTTAAAATTAAATTAAAAAAACGAATAAAAAAGGAAAAGAGAGAACAAAATCAAAACCACCTAGGCGCTCTCTAGTAGTGATCACTCATATTTCATACATTTTCTAGCTTTAATTACAAATACTCTGCACGTCTGTCATTATACATATCCCTATTTATGTTAAAAAGTAACAAATATATTGTTATGATATTTTATTTTGCCAGTCACGGTTGGTGGGCCTATATCATTATGATTTTATTTGAGTTTCTACTTTGAATATTTCGGTTGTGGGTTTTTAAAAAAAATTATTTTATTTTATTTTAGAATGCTTTGTTTCAATTTTATTATTGCACGTTTTTAATTTGCATGTTTGCTCATATTCTCAGGTGGGATCGCCTATTTATTTATGCTTTTTATGAAATGTAAATAGTTTTTTATTCAGAATATTTTATTATTTAATTATTTTTGGAAAATTCTTTTATTTTACTTACCACACTTTAATCTACTTATACTGCAAATCTTTCAGACACCTTATAGCACTTTATAATACTAATTAATTGATTTTAATTACAAATACCATGTGTTTTTTATATTTTACAAGAATGCTTACTTGGGTTCTTGGTTTTAAACCCTGTTTCTCTTTTTTAGGTACTCTAGATGAAGTTCGACCAGGAAAAACTTACCTCCCTTGGCATTTCTAGTGATTTATTTTATACACTTCGCACATAAATTATGGAATAGGTAAAAAAATGAGTCAAGTTTATACATTGATATTTTTGTTGTTGTTACTAAATCTATTCTTAAATTTAAAAAAGTTCGTTAACGTTTGGTTTAATACCGAAATTCCCCGTGGGATTCGCAATGTCTTTTTTAATTTTGACAGTACATGAAATTTGGTCGTTGACCTCAGTGCTGTTTTATATTTATGCACTTAAATTACTGGTAGTCGGCTGTGAAAATTTCCAGCTTCTAATTTAAGATAGCTTATGGTAAGTACCTGGGTTTTTACGTATTTTTCTTACTTCATGCCTTTCCTGTGGCTTGGTCTCTGTGATATTCTGTGTAACTTAACCTCTGCACACTTCTGAATATTATTGTTCTCAATATTTCAGCGATTTTCTGGTAATTTTTCTAATATTTTTAGGAGCTAAAACTGGCGTGAAGATGCCTCAAATTATCGAATCAACAACAACTCTTGCTTTTGTTCGTTGCCAGGTAAGTTAAATTTTCTTGTAAATTTGCAATATTTATGTCAAATCATAGCCAACTGTCATTTTCTGTATTGTATTTTTCAGTTTATTTTTGAAATTTCCCTTTTATCTTGATTCTTTTTCAGGTTTCTTGCTTGTTTTCCCGTTCTTTAATTTATTTGCTACGTTTGGATGTCCATTTCATAGTATTACGTTGGGATGAATTTTGATCTACCGTTCTACCGTCACATTTTTTAAATTTATTTTTCTTTCACTTATGCACTTTATTTTAGGAACTGAATTTTCACTATATCAAGTCTATTTTAGTTAGGTACTTATTATCTATTTACACAGTTTTCTTACTAATATTTCCTTAAACTTTAATTACACATGTGACAAGTCATATTTTTACAAGTTTTTTGTGCTTTTGTTGACATATTGTACATTTTTTTCAGTCTAAACTAGCATATTTCATGTTTATCTTGTAGTTTTCTATCCTTTGTTTGTTTTTTGTGATAATACTTTGTAAATTTTACTGATAGTTTACTTTTTTAGGATCTACAACGTTCCAGCGTTGGAGGTTTTTGCTGCGTTGAGTCCATGATGAGTTTATTTTGTGGTGGCTAACTTTCTCCTGTTCGAGGATGATCTAGAGTTATTTTATAATATCCTTTTTGACTTTACTGTAAGTATTCTTGTACAGGGTGTTAATATTTTTATTTATTTATGTTTTAAGAATTTAATTTTCATTTTAATTTTGATTTTTACATGGTATTTCTAATTAAGTCATTTTATATGGTACGTTAGTGAATAACATTGCAATATTTTCGTTTAGATAGGGAACAGATAAAGGAAAAAGGAAAATGGGAGCAAAAAAATAAGAAAGAAGAATAAGTAGATAGAAAAGGAACATTAAAATAGGAGAAATTTAATTTAAAAAAATTAAGAATAAAAAAGGATAAGGAAGGGCAAAATCAAAACTTTGGTAGATAGGAAGGTAATGCAAAAATAAGAAAATTAAATAAGAAAAGAAGCGGGATACAAAGGAAAAGAAAGAAAGAACAAAATCAAAACTACCAAGGCTAATAGTGGGCACTCATTTTTCATATATTTTCTAGCTTTAATTACAACGTCTCTGCACATCTGTCATTTATACATATCGCTACTTATGTTAAAAAGTAACAAATATATTTCCGTATAGAAAGAGAACGGAAAAGGAAAATAGGAGGAAAAGGAAAGAAAGAAGAATAAATAGATAAGAAGGAAACGTAAAAATAAGAGAAAGAAACATTAAATAAGAAAAAATGTGGAATAAAAAAGGACAAAAAAAGACACAATCAAAGTATATAGGAATGGGATGTAAAAATAAAAAAAGGAAAATCAAAGAAAAGAATAAAAAATAAAAAAGGAAAAGAAAATGGAACAAAATCAAAACTACCAAGGCGCCCTCTAGTGACCACTTATATTTCTTATATTTTCTAGTTTTAATTACAACGCCTCTGTCATTTATAAATATATCGCTACTTATGTTAAAAAGTAACAAATATATTTTCATATAGAAAGAGAACGATAAAAGAAAAATAGGAGAAAAAGAAAAATAATAAATAGATAGTAACGGAACGTAAAAATAAGAGGAAGAAAAATTAAATAAAAAAAGAAGCGGAATAAAAAAGGAAAAGAAAGAAAGAATAAAACCAAGACTACCAAGATGCCCTCTAATAGTGGCCACTCACATTTCATACATTTTCTAGCTTTAATTACAATATCTCAAATCAAATCAAATCGTTTATTGGTGTCTTTTACAATATAAATGTATTACACAAGTAAAAAAAAATAGTACAAAACATATATAATAAAATACAATACATATATAACTGAAATACTAAAAACACTAAAACACTAATATCACAGTTCTACAACGTCACACCTTAAAAAATCCTTTATATCATAAAATGCACGTATCTGTCATTTAGACACATCGCTACTTATGTTAAAAAGTAACAAATATATTTTCGTTTAGTCTGAGAACGGAGAAAGGAAAATAGGAAAAAAAATAAGAGAGAAGAATAAATAGATAGAAAAGGAACGTATAAATAAGAGATAGAAAAATTGAATTAAAAAAAAAATGAAGAATAAAAAAGGAAAGGGAAGGACAAAATCAAAACTTTGGTAAAAAAGAAGGAAAATTAAATAAGAAAAGAAGTGGAATAAAAAAGGACCAGAAACAAGGAACAAAATCAAAACTACCTAGGCTATTAGTGGCCAACAGAATAGGAATATAGGAGGAAAAGGAAAATAGGAGGAAAAAGAAAGAGAGAAGAATAAATAGATAGGAAGGGAACGTAAAAATAATTAATTAAGGAAATTTAAATAAGAGAAGAATAAAAAATAAAAAGGGAAAATAAAATGGAACAAAATCAAAACTACCAAGCGCCCTCTAGTAGCGACCACTTACATTTCTTACATTTTCTAGCTCTAATTACAACACCTCTGTCATTTATAAATATGTCGCTACACCAATAAATGTATCTATCTATCTATCTATCGTATGTTAAAAAGTAACAAATATATTTTAATATAGAAAGCGAACGAAAAAAGAAAAATGGGGGGAAAAGAAAAAAAGGATAAATATATAGGAAGGGAACGTAAAAATAATAGAAATAAAAATCAAAACACAAAGAGGAATAAAAATGGAAAAGGGAAAACAAAATCAAAACAACCGTGGCACGTCTAATGGTGTCCAGCCACATTTCATTTTTCTTTTTCTAGCTACAATTATAACTGCATATCTTTGTAGTATTTTGTTAAAATGCAAAAAAATGTATTTGTATATAGAAAAAAATAAAAAGGGGACAAGATGAATAAGAGGAGAAAGAAGAGCAAAATGAACAAATATATGAAAAGGGATTGTAAAAATAAGAGGAATAAGAATTAAAAATTAAACAGAGGAATAAAAAACGAAAAATGAGAAAAAACAATCAAAACTACCGTGGGTGATCCCTACGACCAGCCTCATTTCGTACATTTTCTAACTTTAATTACAACGTCTCTCTACATCTTTATTAAGAAAATAAGAAAAGGAAAGTGGTGAATGGGAGGAAAAAGAAAAGAAGGAAGAACTAATAGATGCTTAGGGAATGTAGAAATAAGGAGGAAATATTAGAAATACGAATAAAAAAGGAGAAAGACGAAAGAACAAAATAAAAACTATCGAGACGGTAGCGTAATGGGCTAGACCGCGGTTATGAGGAAACGGTTGACCATTGCATATCTCTGCTGAGTTCGAATCTCAGTTGTGACAAAATAATTTCACAAAGATTGGCTGTATTGTGAGTATTTTGGTTGAACGTTAAAACAAGGAAAAAGGAAAAACTTAAAAAGACGAAACGTTAAAGAAAAGAGTAAGAAGAAAAATAAATAAAAAGAAAAAGAAAAAACAAGGAAAAAGAAACGGGAGTCTGTAACAGCCATAATACTATGTCGTATATTTTTGTAACTTTGCTTTCTAATTTGTGAAAAAAGGTCAAAGATGAATTTTTGTTAAGTAGATATTTTTCATTTTTATCTTGTGTTTCAATATCTTCCTTTAAGATATGAGTTGTTTTTACATGAAACAATATCTCAGCATTAAAGAAGTAGTAGTTGTTTTGACGTATGTCTTCCAATTCGAATTCATTCGAGTATTGGATGATTCCGGAGGCCCATTTGCACAAATAGTCGGATGGTATAAATAATTTAAACCACACCCGTAGTATTTTTTCCGAAAACTTGCATATCGCATTATTCGCATTGCATTTTCACCTCCCTAATTTATCAGACAATTATACGACACCGCCTGCTGAATCCCAACGATTAGCGAATACCTTCACGGCCTGCGCTATCTTCGTGCATCTATTCCGTGCGAGACGCGTTGATATCCGCGGATCACGTCCGTCCGTCCGTCATCTAGAGAGGGCTGCACACCGTTTGAATACCAAACCGAAGGACGGACTAATGGTTCGCATCGGCGGCATATCAATTAACACCTTTCTGCGTCCACACGAGATAAAAACGAACACAAATACTAGAAGATTTATTTTATTTGGCTGTGGCCGAAAATGCCGGAGCATGCCGTCCCAAATCGCTACCTGCCATTGTTTATTAGGATGCACGCCGTGTGATGAAGCGGTTTGTAGAACAAAAATCAATCTAATTAGGCGTGAGGCGCGTTTTCTTGCAGTGTTTACATTCATATGAAAAAAAAAATTAAATGTGAATGCACTTGTTTTTTACTCTTAATTTCCAAAGCAACACAAGTGTTCCGCATTTTTATCATAATTACATGTTTTTTATTTGGAAAAGCAGTAGCTGACCTGAATATAAACTGTGTGATTCAGTAGGTTGCTATAATTATCTAGGAAAAGGTTACAACTTTTTAAAATTGAATTTAGTTGATTTAGTTACATGTTTATGTTATAAAGACACAAAAGTACTACTTGTCATCTATACAGCTCGACACTTCTTCATTTCAAAAGTAAGTGCAATGCATAAGACGAGAATACAGCTATATTAATTAGATTAATTAGATCAATTAGTTCAACGATTAACTAGATCAAGTAGATCAAGTAGATCAATTAGATGTATTAGATGAATAAGATCAATTAAATGGATTTGATGAAGATGAATTAGATCAATAATATCAATTAGATCAATTAGATTAATTATATAAACTGATGAATTAGATGAAATAGATCACTTAGATCAGTTAGATCAGTTAAATCAATTAGATGAATTAGATCATTTAGATCAGTTAAACAATTATTAGACCAATTACATAAATTAGACCAAATAATAGATCAATTCGATCAACTAGATTAAGTAGATAAATTATGAATTAGATGAATTTGATGATGAATTAGATCCATAAGATCAATTAGATCAATTGGATTAATTAGATGAACTGATGAATTAGATCACTTAGATCAGTTAGATAAGTTAGATCAATCAGATGAATTAGATCATTTAGATCAGTTAGATCAGTTAAACAATTAGACCAATTAGATAGACCAAATAGATCAATTAGAAAAATTAGACCAACTAGATTAAGTAGATAACTTAGATGAATTTGATGAAGATGAATTAGATCAATAATATGAATTAAATCAATTAGATTAATTAGATGAACTGACGAATTAGATGAATTAGATCACTTAGATCAGTTAAATCAATTAGATGAATTAGATCGTTTAGATCAGTTAGATCAGTTAAACAATTATTAGACCAATTACACAAATTAAACCAAATAGATCAATTCGATCAACTAGATAAAGTAGATAAATTAGATGAATTAGATGAATTTGATGATGAATTAGATCCATAAGATCAATTAGATCAATTGGATTAATTAGATGAACTGATGATTTAGATGAATTAGATCACTTAGATCAGTTAGATCAGTTAGATCAATTAGATGAATTAGATCATTTAGATCAGTTAGATCAGTTAAACAATTAGACCTATTACACAAATTAGACCAAATTAGACCAAATAGATCAATTAGATCAACTAGATTAAGTAGATAAATTAGATGAATTTGATGATGAATTAGATCAATAAGACCAATTAGATCAATTGGATTAATTAAATGAACTGATGAATTAGATTACTTAGATCAGTTAGATCAATCAGATGAATTAGATCATTTAGATTCATTAAACAATTAGACCAATTAGACCAAATAGATCAATTAGATAAATTAGATCAACTAGATTAAGTAGATGAATTAGATAAATTAGACTAATTTGATGAAGATGAATTAGATCAATAAGATCAATTAGATTAATTAGATGAACTGACGAATTAGATGAATTAGATCACTTAAATCAGTTAGATCAATTAGATGAATTAGATCATTTTCAGTTAGATCAGTTAAATAATTAGACCAATTAGACCAAATAGATCAATTAGATCAACTAGATTAAGTAGATCAATTAGATGAATTAGATGATTTAGATCAATTAAATCGATTAGATCGATTAGATCAGTTAGATCAATTAGATCAATTAGATCAATTAGATCAATTAGATCAATTAGATCAATTAGATCAATTAGATCAATTAGATCAATTAGATCAATTAGATCAATTAATTCAAATTCAAATTCAAATTCTTTATTTATCTTTTCAGTGTAATATACACAATCAGATACGTCAATACATAGAGATGTAGAATACAAATATACACACATACACATATACACACAAATTGTATACACATATATATATACACATACATACATATGTAAAGTAATTAAAGCAATTAGATCAATTAGATCAATTAGATCAATTAAAGCAATTAGATCAATTAGATCAATTAGATCAATTAGATCAATTAGATAAATTAGATAAATTAGATAAATTAGATAAATTAGATAAATTAGATAAATTAGATAAATTAGATAAATTAGATAAATTAGATAAATTAGATAAATTAGATAAATTAGATAAATTAGATAAATTAGATAAATTAGATAAATTAGATCATTACATCATTACATCAATTAGATTAACTAGATTAATTAGATGAATTAAATCACTTAGACAAGTTAATCAATTAAATCAATTAGGTCTAGTAAATCAAGTAGATCAGTTAGATGAATTAAATGAATTTGATGAAGATGAATTGGATCAATTGGATCAATTAGATAAATTAGATCAAATAGATGAATTAAAGTCACTTAGATGACTTAGGACTTAGATCAATTAGACCAATTAGACCAATTAGATTAATTAGGTTAATTTGATTAATTAGACTAATTAGATTCGTCAGATTGCTTTAATTAATTAAATTAGAGTAATTAGGTTAATTAATTAATTAAATTACTTAGATTAAGTATCATTATATTTAATTATCTGGTCAAAAATGTTCGCAAAATACATTGTTTCCAAAATTATTTACAAATAATGCTAGTTTGTCCATATTATCTGATTTTTAGGACAATTTTTAGATTGAGATGGGTACGTTAACCCTACAAACTCTTTTTTATTTCACTACATAAGCAAAACACTAGTCGAAAACGCAAGAATAATTTGGTTAGCTAATTATGCTATTAAGTAATTTAATTCTTTGCAAAATATCCTAATAGAGAAATCCGAATTCTTGGAATATAATAAATTTCTTATCTTTATCCCCATTGTGAAGTGTGAAGTGCACCAGATTTTTGTTCAGAACTGATTTCTCATACCATCTCACTTAATTTTAAAGTTAATTTAGTAAGGCCATTTTTTATTTTTCCAAAAGGATATAACGTACGTGTATGTTAAATTAAAATATTCGCTAGTTCTAAATATTACTTTAATAACTAACAAACTAATTAGTAGGTAATAAGAATAATAATAATAATAAACTGGTTTCCATTGTAAAAAAAAATTACAAGAAAAAATTTTCCCACATTTAATCGCTGAATTAATAATGATAATAAATAACAATAATAATAATAATAATAATTTGACGTGGAGATTTTTAGGATTCTCATATGACTAAGTAAAAACTATTTTTCATTTCCTTATTATTTTTTTATTATTTTCTATTTGAAGCTTCAGTTTTTATAACCATCTTCAGAGAAAATTCGCGTGTTAAATTGCCTTGTAATTAATGTTATATAAACGTCAGAAAATGGGAAATAGTTCTTTATATAACCACGTGACCGAGAATCCTAAGAATCTCCACATCAGATAAGGGCCAGTTTTATAAAAGTGGTTCAGCGAAAGCTCAGCTGAACTTCGTTCAAAATTCAAGGATACCGATTGTTGCAAGAATGGTAGCCAACGAGAGGTCTTGCAATCCTAGTGACTTTAACTCCAAAAGGATAACTGCTGTAATAATTATCACATCAGAATCAATTATGATAATTGAAACGTCTTTGTACGTGGCCAGCTCAAGAGTTTTCATGTGTGAAGAGTCCAACAGTAGTGTTCTATCTTCTTCTTCTTCTTCTGAAATGATACCGCTCTTCTGAGAAGATGAAAAAGTTATTTCTTATTGTCAGCATAGGGAATAAATTTACTATACATCTATGGGGAAGGTGAACTTATCTCGACAAGTATTCTTCTCTTCCAAATATCAGTCACAATCAATGATTTTCTGACCCAACACCCAACAAACAACTCATCACGATGAAAAAATCTTTGTAACTTTTATTATAGATTCCTGAAGAGGGGTTGGAACCTTTGGTGTAGAACTTACACTTGGAGTAGTTTTCCACACACACCAAAACACTTTTGCACACACTCGACGCGCGTTTCGCCAACCAAGTTGGCATCATCGGGAGATGATTAAATTCAGATTCAGATTCAGATTCAGATTTCAGATGATTAAAACAGTTTTAATCAACTCCCGATGGTGCCAACTTGGTTGGCGAAACACGCGTCGAGTGTGTGCAAAAGTGTTTTGGTGTGTGAAAAAAAAAAAATTTATTATAGATAATAAAAACGCTATTTGCTCCTACTGTTGGTCATATTATTAAGCACATTCTCCTGCTTTTAATCCTAACTTATTTTAGTTGGAAACCTTTTTTGGTCACGATTCCTGTTTCTCCTCAACGTACTATCTACTGTACTCAAGTTATATGCACATTTTCATGTACCATGTAAAAATCAGTCAAAAATGGTCATGCCGGATCAAACATCATGAACCAGTTTCCTCTACGTAGTACAGACGATAAATTTCAGAACTTTAGAAACAATAACATATTTGAAAAAACTACAACAGTCAATATTTCAGTGTTAACAACCTTCGTCGTTTCCTTCTGGTAGTTACTAATGTAAATCGTCAGTGTGCCTGATTTACAAATTCGCATGCCCTTACGAACGCAGGTATTTTATTGGCTGATGCTCTCTCCTTCAGTGATACGCAATTGGCATCCAGAGTTAAGTTAATTCCAATGAAATAAATACAATGTTATGTTAAAGTTCTGAATAGACAGCAGTTCAGTAAGACCAAAGTAGACGTAATTTATGCATGGGAACGCATCTGTAGTCGTTGTTTAACAACTAAACGAGTATTAACCTATGCTACGGCCTGCATATATTAAACTTCTTTTGCCATTTGTTTTCTGTCAGTACGATTTATTTTTATTTTTTCGCGCTATATTTATAATAAATTAAAGAGGAATTGCTCTCGGTCGAAGGAAAGAGAAAGGCATTCCGCGAATAAGGGTTTCATATCTTCATGGGAGAATTTACTCTTGTAAATTCAACACACAACACACATCCAGCACTGGTTTAATAATATGTATAGTAGGGAGCTTAAAATACCATTATTAAACTAAATGGTATAGTCAATCTGTCATTTTTGTTGTACGGGAGGTTGTCACACTTCATGTTGTCCCGAAAAATATCGTACTATTACAGCCACCATCTTGAAAGGACAAAAGAAAATTTACTCGCAATTATCTCCTCTTCCTAAAATTAACTAAAAAAAAACAAAAAAATATAAAAAAGTAAACTTTTCTCGAATTATTGTCCATATTATATTTTTTCCAGCTTGAACTAACATTTGCAAATCCAAATTCCTATTCCGGACCATTCACATGAACTTCTTGTTGGTCTCAGAAATCCATATGATATTTGGATATATTTTAAAACACTTTGTATATCGATTATCGAATCTTGACAATTTACTCTAAATTACCTAGTAATTCTACAGCTGACCGCAGGACGTGCTAACGCGAGGCTTAGAAAAATGAGACACCCATTAAATATTTTTGCAGCTATTTAACCGGAATGATACGTATTAACATAATATGCTATTCGCCCTCGGGCTGCGGCACATACAAGAATGGTAACATCTTTTTTTCTTGGTAGTCAGTAATTTACGGACCTCAATAACCGATGTTTCAACAAGCTATTAGCATACGAGCGTTTAAGCGGCTCAAACGTCTTATAACTCATTTACTAATCAGCATAGCGCATAATTAGTTATTTGTTAAATAAGATGTTCGGCAGTTAATCAAACAATATATTTCGCGATTTTTTTAACTCCCACTGACGTGCCCGTAATAAGGAAAACGGAGCAATGCATATCGTGAGTATGTAAAGGGCGGGGGTCTTTCCCTCAGTTTGAGAGTAATTGACTTGCAATTTGTCAAAACTAACACTCCACATGACGGTAATTATTATTACAAGTAATAAGCAGAAACAAAAAAAAAACCTTTCTACAAAAATAGAGCAATTAATAATAAGCGATATTTTTCGTCTTCTTCTACTGACGCAACTATTTTAGGTGCGTTTTTGGCTTCTTCAATAATTTGGGACCATTTGTCTCCACTATCAGTCCATATTCTCTAATTCCTTCCTTCCAGTATCCTTAAATCCTATTTTGGCTTTTACGTTTGGGCCCAATCCTGTGCCTTGCGTCACACCATAGTATACATTTTCTTCAGCTTTCTACCTATTTCAAATGCATTGTGGCAAATGCTTCCAATCCTATTAATATTCTACGACATTTTATCAAGAAAATAACGTTCGCAAGTTTCATCTATTTAGCTCTTAATAAGTTTTGGGACACGCTATATATGAATATTTTATGTGCGCTTATAAATGCTCATTAGTATCTCTTCTGGGAATTATTTAATGCCGAAACTCAATTACCATAATATGAGTTTGAAAAAACTATATCATAACGTCATTCGAATAATGTGATCAGTAAAATGTGATTTTTTTTTCTTTCTAAAACGTGAACCGCATTGTAAACATTTCTCGGCAAATGCGAAAGGATTTGTTAAGGAGTCTGCGGAGGAATGTGAAGATTAATTGCTAATTATGAATTACAAATCAGCCGCAGATTTAAATCAGTGTGTTTTATATTAATCAGATTTTTTTCTAGGTCGTCAAGCGGAAGCTGTTATCTTTGAACGTTCATTTATATATGGCCAGTACTGCAAACGCTATCTGCAATATTTAACTAGATAACTTAATGAATTTCGATTTTTTGCATTTAAAAATTTACGTTTGCATACCTATAATGCATGTCGGGCTAAATAAAGGCAATGTTTCAATACAAAAAAGTGAAATTTTGTTTAAACATCATAAAATGATTAAAAATAGTCTCATAATCACATCTTCAAAGTTTTACAAAAATCGATAAATCCATTCTATGGAAAAAACCCAAAAGAAATATCAATATTCGTTTAAATGCGCGTAACGCTATCTGACGTCACTATGCGTAATAGGTAAGCGCGCGAGAATGAGTAGTCAGGGATCCAGTGAACTAAATTCCGCTTATTCCTCTGTTGCAATGTAACTTTTGGACATACTTTTAAAATTATGTCCATGTTATGTAAAATTTTCTGCCGAATCCATTTCCGGAGGGCGATTTGCGATATGAGCTTGCGTTCATCCCCTATATTAATTTTTCACCCCTTTTCGGCGATACACGATATTTAAAATTTTTCAGATATAACTCGTGCTATCTCCAAAACTATCAAACCTACAGGGATCAAATTTTAGACGGAGGTTATATGATGTATGTCGATTACGATAGCAGCGATAAAATAGTATTTTGATTATTGATCTTCCAAGAAAAAAATAAAGTACGCGGGGGTGCAGGAATATTGTAGAGAAAATGTAGCATCGAGGTACTTTTTCTATTTCTAGAGATACTATATCGGTTATGTGAGCGGTATTGTAGTTGAAAGTTCAAATTTAATTTTGGTGAAAGAATTTTTACAATCGGAGTATTCTAGCGAAAGATATGAATTATTTAGTATCGGGAACGATACCGCGCGTTTCGATAGCTTAGGCATGAAGTGTTGTTTTGTGAACTGTGGCAGAACGCGCTCACCATTCGACCGACCGATGTATCAAACATACGAAAGAACACGTGAAATAACAAATAGAAACGTGTGTGTACAGGGGTTATTGGTTATAAATGGAACCCCCTCTTAACTTAGTTATTTTTTAAGATAAGAAAAAAAATGTAAACAAAAGTTTCAAGGTATTCTATGAATTTTCTTGCTACAATATTCAATAGTATACAGGGTGCCTCATAAAATTGGTTTTTGTAAATTTATTCTTGCACAAGCTATAAACATAATGTAATCAAGTTTTTGAACCAAGTCTAAACTAACAGATATGTATGGAGACCTAAAATTTTCAAATCACTAACACGTTTTATAACTCGACTTTAATGTGAATCAAAAATTTCAGAAATCTTTCTTTTTCTAGCTCATTTGACGTCTACTTTGGCATTAGAATTGAAACCTCTCTAAGCCCTCATCTAGCTGCACTAAACCACTGCTTTTTTCTTTTCAAATTATTTGGCACACTTATAAAAACTTTTTCGGGTTATATATTGATGTATTTGTACATTCAGGAACAAAACACCACTTTCTCCTACTAACTTTCACACTGTTTGAGTCTTCCATCTTAACAAAAACGCATATAAATGAATACTAAAACAAAGAATATAATAGCAAGCAGGTAAACGAGTCTCGCCACCTGTGGTCCCTTACGCATTATGACATCACACGCGCTAGTCTCGCTGCAGGGATCGTTTGCTAGCCTCGTTCGTTTCGGCGATTTTATTTTTAGTTTATTTTTAAGAGAAAAAGATTTTTAGGCGTTTTTAATGGTTACCTACTACGTGTTTTTGTGGCCTTAGAACTATCATTTTTTATTACAATTAAAAAATAGTGAACATTCGTATTGCTGACGCTAATATTGAATAACGTATTTTCTTGAATCACAGACAAACGAAATCTGGAGATTCTGTAATTCAAAATAAAACTATTAGCTTCTCCTAAAGTGTTTCCTAACCTAAAAATCATAAAAAAATGGTTTTTTAATTTAAACGATCATTTTTACTTTTTAATATCTGTTTGTCATGTAATATTTACTACGTTACTTTTCCCTAAATAAAATAGCTTTTTTGCTATTTATTAAATTCGTTCGGATCGTAGTTTACATTAATGCAAATATCTCAAACACGTTAAGCAAAATCGACTGCAGCGAATCTAAAAAGAACATTTTGTAAAAAATGCAGAGGCGTACGTTCTTTTGTGACTTAAGTGATTAACTTAAAGGATTCTAATCTGCTGGATTGAGCCAGTTTTCTCAAAATTGTCTGATTAATTATATTTACTTTTTCAGTAGACCAAGTCTCGGTTTAATATTTTCTCGGTTAGGAAACATTTTCAGAAAAGGATTAATTTTTGTCTTATTTTGGCTCTTGGAAGGTTTTCATTTGCGGAAGATTTAAAAAACACTGTATACATTTTTCTGGTGTACATAAGGGAAATTTTGTATTTAAAACTGGAAATTTTATATTTAAAACCCATTACTGCGGTCACCAGTTGCTGAAGGATGGGATACATGTTATTGGAGTACAGAGTTGGCTTCCGTATCGTTTGTGCGTGCAACTATTTATGCGTTAATTGCTGTTATTGGTTCAAACTTAATCGTCAATATTTAGTAGCAACTGAAGCCAACCCTATCCCATTCTCGATATCTCCCCGGCTGGGCGGAGAGCGAGGGTTTTTTGCGTGATTTTTTCAATCCACAATATCCACAAGTTGAAGTATACCAAGGAATCAACTGTTTTCAAACATTCAAGGAATAAATGAAAATGATTACCTACGATTTTACATTGCACATTATTAGAAAAATAGAAAGTGCGATTGACTTTATATTAGAAACGACATCGACATTTATTTAAAGTTATGAAAGTGGCTTTCTGTGTTATTAAAAAAATATAGGCATGTACTGTTTCCCTGTCAAATCTGTATTCTAGTACAAAGTTTTTGTAATTTATATTTGTATCTGATCCTGGTTCTATTCAAAACAAACCACTTGTTTTGGGTTACCAGTATCAAGAACAGAAGTTTTTAGTCTCTGAAAGTCGGTTTAAATTATATTCTGTTATTTAGTACAAATACAGACATCTGTATGTCAGTAGCTGAACTAAATAGAACTGCATAGCAGTTCAAAGTATGTATCTCATGCACGACTGGATACTGCCTCTGTTCTGGTCACACGTATCAGACCAAGCAAAACCATATATACTGATTCGATATAATTTTGAGATACTATAATTTCATGTCAAATTTTTACACATAAATCACCTGGACGTGAGCTTTATCTTTTGGATACAAATTAAGTTTGTTTTGATTTTTTTAGAAGAAATATTTCAAGAAATTGTTTGTAAAACATTTTATATCTGCGATTCGCAAAAAAATCGTAAATCTGAATATTCCATAATGTTATTATTTTTTAAACGCCCTGTAAGATTAAATGAATATTGACATATGGCTATAGTTAACAATACCTATGCGTAAGAAAGTGACGAATAAAAATATCCCATTAAACACCTGACTGGAAAGTTACAGGTCAGTAATGAGAAAATGTGATTTTTTCAAAAAAATCGCTGTATTTTTTTAAATATTGCAGATTTTGAAAAAGTGACCAAATTGATTTTTGCAAATAGTCAGTAGATTACCCCTTAACAAAATTAAATTTAAAACCGCTATTGTAAATTCGCGGTGTCAATGAAATTTTCCATTTTTGGACTGGTCTTGCAATAGGCGCTGTATACAATATTTATTGCAAATGCTCATTCCAACAGACAAAACTGCTTATTGTCAATGAAATTTGCAACAAAATGCCGAAAACCGCAACTCCAGAATATTCCTCCCTGTAGGGATATCTTATTCCAAAATTTGAGGAAAAAATCCAAATATGCAGTTCAATAATTGTTCAGGAGTTTATTATGGAAAAATCTACCCATAATTGATCATGTTATGAAATGTGATATTTAAATAAAATTCATCCACTTGCAAAAGTTGCTTCATAGAAATCATGGGAAAAAATTGTGAAAATAAACATAATTCGCTTACCCTTTCCGGACACAGTGAATTCCTTTCTTTTCCAATGCCTTCGATAACTCGTTGATGACGAATTCCGGATCACGACACTGCGTTGTAGATACATTACATAAATCCTACAAAAAAAATAATTCGATTACCAGCATTTAGGTACAACCTAGTTGGTGTGCCCTCTCAAATTTTAGTACCTATACATATCATTTAAACAATGAACGTTTTACAAGTCTCACCCTGTACCCTACACCTCTATTAATATTCTCTAGGTAATTATTCTTTTGCTCGTTGAATTATACCGAGAGACGGCGGAACATCAGCACCAAGATGAAGTTGTCTCAAGATATAATTGCTACATATATCATTACTCGACGAAGACTTACCTTGCTGGTAAGCGATGCGGGCTGGGTGGTGGCCGTTTCTCCGGGCTTCCTGGGTGTTAAGACATGCCTAACCTTATGGAAAGATCGCTCAATGCTTCCTAGGACGCGACGTGCTGACCCGGGGGTCTCCGAATTGATTTGTGCCCGTCTCCTGAAAGTAATCAAATGAGTCATTTGAAAAGAATAATTTACTTTCCAAGTCCATATAAAATACAATTTGAGTGAATTTATAATAAGCACACCATAGGAAACAGTTGCTGTAAACATGTTATTTCTACCAGCTCTTGTAGGTTCTGAATTACTTAATTATAAAAGGGACGTGACTTTTAAATGTTTCTATCCAAAGTTATAGTTATACAACCGACAATGTATAGTAATCATTATTGTACTATTTTATAGCGCTAAAATGCAGGAATAATGCGGATTGGCAAAAGAAATACCTATACAGAATCAACATTTTCAATAAAACAAACCATTCCCTACGCAAAAAAAGCATTTGACTTCCCATGTTAAAATTACAACTTAGTACGATCACTTGATTATTTTTATACTATGCACGCCATTAGGTAGATATAAATCATTATTTAAGTGAAATACCCCATAACAAGAGCATTCACGAAGATGGATCACATGTTGCTCATCTCGGGGCAACCCCGGAACTAAATCCTGCCCAAATTACGCGACGCATAACACAAATCGCAGACCCTTAACGAACCGTAAACCGATGTTTATGACAATCAGCATTGGTAAACATGTCCGGAGACCACGTGCAGGTTGACCAAACATGTTCAACCTCATGTTTACTGCCCCTATTGCTCATATACTCGCCACTTTACTGCTTCAATTATCAGCGGCGAAGTTTACGTGCTTAATCGGGTCGACCCAGTTTAAATATGAGCTCGGCTTTGCTCACAAATACGAAACAAAAATCAAACAAAACTTTAGTATAGAGTAATAAAACTACAATGTACTGCATAGGATTTTGACTAGAAGCAAAAATGTCGTTTCGTATACCTAAGTTTTTCATTTATTAAATAGGTATTCCATTAACAATAGATTTATGTAGCAATTCCTCCCTATTCTGTGTCTTTCAGAAATGATTATTTTCTAGAGGAGTCCAGCCTATCATCATGGGTATACCTCAAGGTATGGTATTAGGGCCCTATTGTATTTCTAATTAGCATCAATCAGCCTTAAACTTATAAGTATACTAACTAGTATACTACTTAAAGGTAACTTTTGGAAGGGAGTCTATAAAAAAACAGATTGAGTAAAATTGTTAGCAAAAGTTTATATTTCGTATCACCTTGGATTTTTATTTGATTAACATATGAGTGCAAAAATAATCATAAATGTGTTCTTCATACTTTTTGCCATCATCTGTGGCCCTTTTGAAATGTCAAATAATTCGTCAGACTAAACCGCAAGAACCAATAATGTTTTTGTACCAGTGTGGCATATACCTTTCTGTGTTCCTTACGCTATTTACGTTTTCATTTTCTGTTAATATTTCCTCTATATACTTACAACTAAATTTAAAACCAGTTTTTTAAATCAAGATGATTATTTTTTTAAATGTCTTAAATTTGTTTATCAGTAGGTATGGCTAAATAACATTGAACTAAGAGAGACTTACCCCTCCGGCGTATGCACAGGTGTTCCATTTCCAGTTGTAATTTTTTTCAGAGGAACTGAAATAAAAGAATCATTTTTACTTCATTTCACTAAAATTAGCTACATAGTCTAAGCAGCCGGGAATGAGACAACTACAATATCTTCATTGCGTAAATCTCGCCATGAACAACAATAAAATATTTCGAAACAGGTAAAGTAGTTAAAACTTTAAATTACTGCATCTTCCCTGGAATCTTAACAGTGCAGATGTGTATATCAGTGTCCAGCCCTTCAAGGGCTGTTACCTCTTTCTTTATGGCTCTAAACTCTTAAATTAGTTCAACTTTACACAAGTGTTCTAAACACTAATAAGAAAGTGCTGGAAAATATTGCCGAAGCACTCTGCGAAGTGGTCCCTGGGGGAGAATTCCTCACCCGGTCCTGCACGCTAAAATATCACCGTTTTAACTTTTGTTACTACGACCCCTATCTTCGTGATGTTATGCAGCAGTTTATTTTTCTTATAACGGCCTCTATTATAGTAGATAAGATTTATTTTTATTATCTCGATTATCTGGCGCTTAGGATTAAGGGCTCTTTCAAACTTCATGCAGAATTTCACGTAAAAAGGTTTAATGCTAAGTTTATAGAAAAAGAAAATATATATATAATACAAGTCAAGCTAGTGCTTAGGTATGTATTGGTTTGATTACATGTAGATCAAAATAGAATATGTATTTGCGACCAGTCAAAACCGAGATCGAAAGAAAAAATCTCGGAAATAATAGAGCAAACTGTAATACCTATATTATAACGGATGGGCCAAAAAATTTTGCACTTTATACATTTGCCCATAACTTTTTTGTTTATTAACCGATTTTAATCAGCTAGGTGTCGTTGGTTAGAGAAAAGAAAGGATTATCGACGAAATGTTTCAAAATGGCCGATTCTTTAAAATGCAAGATGGCGGCCTCGTTTGAAAATGGCCCTTTGTTTGGGCCATTTTCTTTTAAGAAAAAATGTCGAAATGACACAACCAATAGAAAAAAGCAATAAAATGAACCTTTCTCTACATTATAAGATATCGATGAAAAAAATCGGTCTATCGGGAGAGGAGCTATACGTAATCATAGAAATCGACTTTTTGTCATTCTTATGTTGTATTATTTAAATTGCACTTGTTTCATTGGCCAATAACTTTTTTGTTCATTAACCGATTTTAATGAGCTTAATGTCGTTGGTTACAGAAAATAATGGAATATCGACGAAAAATTTTAAAATGGCCGATTTTTTAAATGCAAGATGGCGATCGGGTTTGAAAATGGTCCTTTCTTTGGTTAATTCTTTTTGAATAAAAAATGTCGAAATGACACATCCAATAGAAAAAAAGCAATAAAATAGACCTTTCTCTTCATTTTAAGATATCGATGAGAAACATCGGTCCACTGGGAGAGGAGCTATACGTGATCATATAAAGTGTCTTTTCGTAATTAACCGATTTTAATGAGCTTAGTGTCGTTGCTTACAGAAAAAAATGGATTATCGACATAAAATCCAAGATGGCGGTCAAGTTTGAAAATAGCCCTTTCTATGGTAGATTCTGAAGATACCTATAAAATTATTTTTTAACTAATTATCTACAAGTGTTTATAGGGAAATAATAAATAAAAAGTAAATCGTTTAGGGCTTTCGAATTTTTGTCCAATGTCATCTGCCACTGCCGCTCTCCTCGGTCTTCACTTATGAACTTGGAGTCGTAAAGTGGCAATTCATTCAAATTGATTATGTTATTATTCTTGTTAGGTATTCAAATATTGAACAGTATTACCTGCTTACTTCCAGTTGTGTGGGCGGGAGCACATCCTAAACTTATGTGTAAATTAAAAATTCAGATTATTTATAATTAAGTACACTACAACAAAAAAGATATTGGAAGTGCAATTTAAGTAGGTACTTACTACAGTTTAAGAATAACAAGTTATTGGCCAATGTAACAAGTGTAATTAAAGTAATCAGCTTAGAAATGACAAAACGACATTATGTATAATTACGTATAGCTCCTCTCCCTATGGACCGACTTTTGTCTTAAAATGTAGAGAAAGGTTCATTTTATGGCTTTTTTCTATTGTATGAGTCATTTCGACATTTTTTTTCAAAAAGAATAGGTACAAGGGCTATTTTGAAACGAGGCCGCCATCTTGCATTTTAAGGATTCGGCCATTTTGAAACTTTTCGTCGACAGTCCATTTCTTTCTCTAAGCAATGACACCTAGCTGATTAAAATCGGTTAATAAACAAAAAAGTTATGGGCGATTATGTAAAAAGTGCAAAATTTATTGGCCCACCCGGTAATAAAATAATAATATTGTCATAATTATTGTCGTAAAAAAATACAATATAAAACTTGTGTGACAGATGAACTAATTTTTGAATTTATGAAAAATTCAAGCACGCGCACCATGTCCTATCTAGGTATTTAGACAGACGTTAAAAAATTATTTTAGGTTCAATAATGTCGTAAACATTCAGATAACTTCCTAAATAAGAACAGAAATGCCGTAAGCAGTGCAGTGCAGTTGACTTTCGATCGTTATAGAAGTCAAGCCGATAAACCCCTCGGAAGCGTGCAGCGTTATTTCTCATTTTGCTCTGAGAAAAGATACAAGATCCAATGCATTGTAACATTTAGAAACTCTCTCAGACAGTACAGTAGATTTATAAAGTTTCAATATTGCAGATTATTAAAAATAGACTACTAATTAATTATAGTATAGGAATTCCAACCAACAAAAAGCATCTTATTTTTTTATTAAGGCGATTAAAACGTTATTAATAACGCACTGAACAAAATTTTAGTTGCTAATACAGGAACCAAGCAGAAATTTTGATAAAATTGACATAATTCGAAAATTTTAGAAAATGAGCTAGTATTTTTGAGGTTAGTTGTGACGTCATATGCGCGTCACCCATTTGTTCATTCTGACACATGTCATACCACTTAAGCTGCAATAAAAGTCGAAAATCAAAAATCCAAAAATAAAAATTGTTTTAACCCCATGCACTTTATACACAATATGAAACAGACCTGTACATTTTTACGCCCATTTATTTTTTGAAATCTAAAGAGGTAAAAAATCTATCTGTACATGACATTAATTGAATCAGGAAATGATTTTCTGTGTTTGCCTACACTGAAGTCAGATTAATATTTTCGTAATAATTGATTTCTATTTAATTACTAGTACATATATTAAATAATCCTATTATAAGTTACGTTTTTATAAGTAGACATAATATGACTATTTTGACAGAAAACCAAATATCTTATTAGTCCTGAAGAAGACAATAAATAATTGTCGAAACGTCGACATTAAGAAAATTTAAACTTTTTCTTTTTATCCAATAACACCAACGAATAACCTTAAAGATAGACAATAGGCTCGTTTAACAATTTTTTTTTATTACAAATTCTGAAAGAGCACATTGAATTTAGGGGGTATGCAAAATTTTATAATTTTCTGATGCTTATTTACTCCGTAAAAAATTCCGAAAAGTCCAAATCGATCTCGCCAGTTGTGACGTCACCGGCCCCCTTAAGTCGGCTTTGGCCACACGCTGAGTGACATTTCGTCGCCTGCACTTCCACAAACGGCAATACAAACGTAAACGTCTCAAGTTGTCAACGAATTAAAACAAATTTAAATCGCAATAACGGAACGCGGAACTATCGCAATACGCTTGTGGGAGCCCGTGACGTCACGTCTGCAGCACGGAGTCGGTCTTTTTATACCCCAATATTTTGGCCAATTCTTGTCAGATTCGAAAAAAAATTTCTTTGCTGCTCCAAATACAAAGTTCTTTATCGAAATTAAATATAAAAAGTAATTTTGGAAATGCTACTAAATGAGCCTATTGTGGATACAAAACATCTAGTAAACATTATAACTTATGTTTGATATAATAATAATAATAATTTAAATAGCAACTAAATTTATGTAATAAAAGACCACTAACCTGGTGAGCTATCATCTGGCCCAGGGCTCCTAATCCTCTTTTGTGGTTTTCGTATACTCGAAGGCTTTCTTGGCTCCACGAACCCACCTGATGGGCTAGAGAAGTCTTCTGCTTTTGGAGTTCCTTTTAAGTTTTCAATGTCCCGTTTAGGAGTTGATGTAATATATATAGGAGTCTTCAAGCTCGGCAATTTATTGCTGGTCGATAATTCTGGACACATTATATTACTGGTATTTTTTAGGAGTAGTTTCTTAGTGGATGTTTCATCCTGTAAGAAAATTACTAATATTTATTCTCTTCCAAGACTAAATTTGCCTTAACAAACATTTTGTACGTTTTTATTCTGTGAATGATTAGTTTTAATCCTCATGCAAATATAAATATGACCTGAATTATGTACATTTTTTTTTTACAAAGTACTGTTGATATACTTTCTCGTAAGCAATGAGGAAATCTTGATATTCATTTTATTATACTAACAAGCAGGATCAACATAAAGTACATGCGAACAGTGCATCAGCACGACGCACGCAGGTATAGTATAGTATAGTAAAGATAGTAGGGTTAACCAAAAATAAAGACATATTTAAACTATTGGAAGAGTTAAAGTTTCATACCAACGTAGTTCTTAAAAATTACCAGAATTGCCTTTTAGATAGACAAGAACAAGTTTAGTGTATCCAAATATACAATATACGTATTGATATCAATAGTCAGAAAAAATTACATTTTTGGGATGTACTTTCCGAATGCACACGGTCCTTATTTGTATTCTAACAATTCTAACAAGTATATCTTATACTTATTTAATCTATGGTAGAAGTAACTTTGGTCATTATTATAGGTACCAAATTAACATTTTTTTTATTTTGTTTTCCATAGATTAATTTTAAATAATTTGTTGCATAAAATACACATACAGTTACAGTTGCATATAAATTGTAATTTACTTTGTTTTAACACTTACCACACTATCGAACAGAATATTAAAGAAAAAACTTATGCAAAATTTTACAATTCACTTTAATAACTATGACACGAAAGCCTTTACTTTAGAGAAAATATCTCAACATAATACGTGCTATTCCCCACACTACAGCTATACATACAGACGAGATATTTACATTGCTAATTACTGATGAAAACTTCGCTGCTGCAGCGTTCAATTTAAGTGTCGAGCCTCTCCTCTTCTTCCCTAGCAGCAGAAAATACGTTGCTGTGTGATAATCATATTTCCATTTTTTCAGGTGACTCCACATCGTATCAGATTCTACTTGATGATGTTTCGCCATGGTGGTAACACAATCAGCGTCATAGCATTTAGAATTTTCTGTTTTTATGCCAACGGGATCTAGAATGCCCAAAGTAAGCCAAGGATGAGAAAGAAGCTCCATAACAGTAATACGCTTTTTGGGATCTACTTGCAGCATGGAGTTTATTAGTAGCAGGCTCTCCTTTGACATGAACATGGGTTCTTCGTATTTGCCACTCTGTAAAAATACAGTCATAAATTAATGAATTTGTGTTGCAATTGTTGTTGTACACAAAAAGATTTATTTGCCCAAAAAGAAGTATGATTTTTTTAATAATTTCTAAAAATTGGGAAAGAATTGCTAAAAAATTGTTTGATTTTGTGATATTTATATTTTTTACATTTTTTTATAAAAATTAAATAGAAAAACGCCACTAATTAACTATTACATGCATATAATTAAAAAAAAATTATAGATTGTAACCTCATATTTATTTATAAAATTTAATACGAAGCAAACATTTCATGATACATTAAATTCATAATTTTAGGGGAACCACCAACTTTTATCAATAATACATTTTTATGAGAAATGGATCACTTTCCCCATATGTGTACTATTGTGTCCTACATGTCAAGGGATTAAAGTGCATTTTTTATCCCGAGGGTAAAGTTTATTGGGACAACAATTGTACGAGGAATGAAATTTGAAAAAAAATAACAAAAAATATATAGTGTTAAATTGATGCTAAATTATTTTAGAATTTGCTTTAATTGGTTAAGCAAGTGGTTAATGAGGTAATATTTACTTTCAACCCAGCGGAATTGTTTTTTTTTTTAATCTCTCTTCAGGAATAAACACTTGAAGTTTTCGAAAATAAAAGGTTAAAATAGCAATTTTAGACTGTGCAATTTTTCACTTATCACAATTTTCTTCGAGAATTATGACTTGTGAAATTTGTTATTAAACAATTGTTAATCTTTATAAGTAATTAAATAAACTACTTAAATAAATGATAAGATAAAGAATGAACATTAAAACATTGTTTATACACAAAAGTTGATCCTCACAATATAAATCACGAAAAACTACAGGCGTGCGAAAAAATGGAATGATTTTGTGCATTTTCCACCATCACCTTATTTTATATCTTGAGAAACGTGCATCAAAAACACACAATGCATCATAATACGCATAAACATTGATCACCATAAATCAACTGAGAAGAATTATAAAATGATTTTATTTTGATAAAATTGTTCAAGGGAATATACTTAATTTTAATATAGTGAAATTAGTGTGTAGTGTAGTTAACTATAAGTTATTAAACAAATGTCTGTCATACTTAAACTAGATGTCATATGCAATCATGTTAAATATGCAGATACAGAACTATCGACCATCCATTTCTCAAAATGCACGTAGCAATATGAATTTAAACCCATCAATTTCTTACATCTTCCAAAGAGAACCGGTAATAGTACGGGGTGATGGAAACATTACCATATTTGGGTTGAATAACCATTTCTGTACAGAAATGCCAATTAAGTTAATATCTCTGGTGGCTCCTGACGAGTATAAATATACGATTTACAAAATCAACAAGGTTTTAGAGAAGAAACTTTCATACAATATCAAGCTATTGTTTTGTGGCTGCTTATGCTTTTGTTGCACCATTGGACTGTCGACGTGTCCCTCTTTGGCATTCAACAAAAGAACTAAGAATCAAATACACAACATATTAGACATCGAAAATAAGAGACTGTATAACCAGCTGGGGCTACACTGGAGCCTAATAAAACAAACTTTAGGGCCTGTTCCGATGGTTGAATACGTATTGCACATCGAGTTCATAAATAAACCGAAACTGTATACTCCCGATTAACAATAATAGTACTAGTTACATCGTTACTTATATTTGTACGTAGTTGGGTAGGCAAACCAACAGCTAAAAATTAAGATGAATGCTACTATTTTTTGCTTCACTATACCTAAGTTCCGTTATTATCGTGTTGTTTAAATAAATGTTCGTCACTTATTTTTCTGCATTTAATTAATAAAATAAATAATCTTACAGAGTGTATTTTTAATTATTAGGTACATAATTATATAGTTGGTTATTATCATTTTGATTTTTTCGCAATGATAAAAATATTGGAGATACTATATTTCTCCTTAGCACTCTTCATTACAACCTAGGTGCTACTGTACTATAACCAGGTATTATAGCTAATTGTAGGTGTAATATTTTGTTAAAATTAATTAATCCAATGCATTTAATACTCAATACTCGTCATTATCCTTACCAATATTTTTTTATATAAGCTCTCTATATTAAGATCATCAAATGGCAAAGATCCAGCAAGAAGAGCGTACAGCAGCACTCCCATAGCCCACACGTCTACCTCTGGTCCTAAGTACTGCTTTCCTAAAACCAGCTCAGGAGCAGCATACGTGGGCGAACCACAAGATGTAAATAATGGGCTCTCCATACCTCCTGAGGGCCTTGCGCATAATCCAAAGTCTATTAGTTTTAGATTTTGGAACCTATCTAAAAGGACGTTTTCCTAAAAAAGTTATTATAGTCATCAGATGTGTTTAACTGCACAAAACTTCTCAAGGTTTGACTCACAGGTTTCAAATCTCTATGTGCGTATCCTAGACTATGCAGATAGGCTACGGCAGAAACAATCTGCCTGAAAAACATCCTACTTTCTGATTCTGACAATCGATTCTTTTCAACGATATGGTCAAATAGTTCTCCACCTGAACAATATTCCATGATTATAAAGAAATTAGTTTCCGTCTCAATTACCTGCAAAATAAACAAGTCAAATAAGTACACTATTTACTTCTTCGATAAGCCGTATTTTATTAATTAATTATTATTAAAAATATTAACAAAGGCCGAAAATATAGCATAGAGTTTGACAAATTGTAATTGTAATGTTCATTTAGTGTCAATTTAGTGGATTCATACAGGTTTGTTATAGTCTTAGTTAGCATGGACGTTCTGTCGCTCCTTTGATTTATGAATCCATATGCAATGAAATAAAAATAAAACATGTTTGTACTTATTTCTACTACGTACCTGATATAATTTACAAATATGTTCATGTGACAATGTTTGTAAGGCTTTTAATTCCAATTTGACTCTTGGCAAATCATCACCCAGTGTCCCCTTGTCCATAATTTTTATGGCAACTTTTTCTCCAGTTGCTAAATGGGTCGCTAACTTTACTTTCGCGAAACCACCACATCCTACAGTTCTTTCCACCTCGTATAGTCCTTTTAGTGCTTGGTAGCGGACCATTTTAACTAATTTTATTTACAAACGTTTTAGGTTATATTAATATGAATTCACAATTTCAGAAATAACAATAAACAATTGTACACTTAATCAATATAATACCCTAGATATTAACATCTATTCACTGGTCATCGGTCGTCAGTATAAATTATATGTGCGAAACTTATAAAATATCAAACTTTGCATATTAACGATTAACGAATTATTTGACATTTTAAATTTGAAAACATTTTAAAGTTGAAAGTTGTAAACAAGTTCAGTCACCTCTATGTCAATATAGTTTCACTACTCCTCGTAAGATGGCAGTATTGGTACTTCTAGAACACTGGGAGTACGTTCAGAAAATTCGCGTTTAAGGGGCCGGATTATTTTGATCCTAGTGACGTACGGACGAAAAGTAAGGCTAATTGTTCAAAATAACTAAAGTTTTTAAAAATAACCATAGTTATTTAATGTAGCTTTATTGTCGCATGCTTGATACACTATCTATCAATGGACTCTGGGTTCGATTCCTAGCTCCCTCAGGCTAACAATGTCGGTGATATGGATATATTGTGTCACGTGTCTGTAGTTTTCAAATTTGTAACCCCTTCCCGAATAATCTTGATTTGTAAAATATAATAATTGTTTAATTTTAGTGGCATGTTTTATGTTATTTTTTTAGCTAATAACGACCAAATGCACCGTTTAATAGCAATTAGTTGATCGGGCCAATTTCTTATGCACCGCTTAACTGTTACAAATATTAATAATAAAATTCGAAATACCTAATTGATATAGTACAGAGACGGTATAGGGACAGAGACGACAATAGAGCACAGACCTAATTAGGTTCTGTGCAATAGAGCCAAAGTCACGTCCACCCGCCATTATGAGGCTAAATTGATCAAAATTTCAGAATTTCTAGTTTTGCAAATTATTTTCAATTTTCATTTTAATATTTGAAGTTTTAGCTTAACGTTTAAAAATTCATCTCTCAGACAGTAGAGTTAGAAAGTTGCAATATTGTGGATTAGTTAAAATAGACTGCTATTTATAGGTTAGAATTCCAACAAAAAGCAGTTTGGTTTAATTGGTTTCCTTCAGTTGACTTTATTTCGTTCATTAGTGGATACAGATCCACTTAAATAGTGTATTTAAACACTAATTACAAATAGTTTTTATACCTTTAATAAGTCACAATAAATCGTTTAAGATGCACAAGTATACAGTATAATTAGCATTTTTAGCCTCAAATACCACATGAATCCAACTACCAATCAAAATACTAACAACCCTATGTCGCCACTGTCCCTATACAGTATCTTTGTTTTAAGTACTAGCCGACCTCTATCGGGAAATAGCTTAAAGATACTTGAATCGTCTGGAAGAAACCTTCGATCATAGAAAAAATTTTAAATTAACTGGTAACTAAAGTCTCATTCAATTCAACAGATTATCTCTAAATTCAACCGAACAGATCACTTGTTATAATTTTTAGATTACGGGTTTACGTATTTAATGAAAGTTTAGACTTACTGATTTTAGCCATATAATGTTAGTGTTTGTTATTTCTTTAAATTTTCCTCTTATGTAACTTAATATGGTAAGTTCTCTGTACTCTAGAGAACGATATTGAGATTATGGGTTAACTGAGCAAGGTAAATGGAAAGCCGCTATTAGAATGGAGCCGCCCAGGTGAAAATTGGCAAGTTGTTTTGGGTAATAATAAATAAAAAATTTCAAAAATATGATAAAATTTGTAAAAGGCCATCGAAGGAACCTACAACCACTTCTACAGCAATACCGTTGCAGTTCTTGGAAGGAGGCAAGTAAAGATGTACCAACAAAACCTAAGGACACTGATAAAAATGAGGTTATACCAGGGGAATACGATCCAAAAAACGTTACTAAAGAGGATATGAAATGGAGAACGCCTTGGCATCATAAAGATAGAGATTACTACACTTTCTTGCGGACGTTTTACAAAGAGGACAATAATCGAAGCCTACTTCAAGCTATACAAGCGCCTATCGATTTATCTCCCTCGGCCATAAAGAAATGGTGGGCCGAGAAGAAAGAATTTAGAAACGCGTTTATGCAATCTTATATACCTGAAAGGAATCAAATGTTAGGTAACGAATTAGCTGCAGCTCATTTCATTGTTCATCGAGGAGGGTCCATAAAATTTTATAATGAAGATAAGTGGATAAAGGCTAATGAACGAAACGAATATACTCTTCCCAGATTTTATGAAGAAGGAAAAGTTCTTCAGGCTATAGATTGTGCAGATATGGGTTTAGTATATGAAGGATTAGCTAATCTCAGAGACTTGAAACGAGTCGAATGGCTTAGTCTTAATGGATGTGATTACATGGATGACTGGTGTCTGGATACAATTAGTAATATTTTCAGTCATAGTTTAATATATTTAGATTTAAGGAACTGTCCAAAAATTACTGATCGAGGTATAGGGGCATTGTATAAAATGAGAAACTTGAAAATTTTATATCTTGACGATTTCTTGAAATCAACTACTTATGAAATGACGTGTTTATTATTGGAAGAAGTTAATCCGGAACTAGATATAAAAAGTGATGTTGTAGTATTTGATTTAGAAAAGCATTAAAGATTTGTTGAAATAATGTTTGTAAATTTATTTTTATTTTAGTCTTATACGCTTCCCAAAATATTAATTTGTTTGTAGTAGGCACTTAGTATTTTATGGTCTATTTATCCTTATTGGAAGCAAATGTTAAATTGATATATATATACCATTGAAGAGCATTATTATGTAGAATCGTATGTCATAATAAAATATACAGTGTGTTATTTAATATAATAAAATTGAGTGCACATCCAGTTTCCAGTTGAGCGGGAAGTAGTAATTAATAATAACGTTTAAAATTCGTATCATGCATAGTAAAGAATACTGGAAACTGAACTCTTTGTGATTACCCAGTAGAAATAAATAAGATCCACAATTTTTTATGCACAAAGCACAAAGTTTAGTGTAATCTTGTTTCGAAGTTTCAAATAATTTAAAATTCTACATTAATGTGTAATGTTGGTTGCATAAGGTTGCGACAGATTTATGCGCAACTGGATTGTATATATATGTTTATGTAGGAATATATTTATATTATGAAATAAATAATAGATGCATGTATCATTTTTTCAAAAATGCCCTGCTTAGAACCCTGCAATTAAACCAATCGAATTACCAGTAAAATGCTTAGGTTAAACTACTTACCTACCAATTTATACTTGAATTCCTCAATTTATTTTGTTACATTATCACATAATTTCATGATCACGTTAAACAATTACTTATTGTAGAATGGCAAAAAATTTTATTGAATTATCACGGTTTGAGCACGTGTATAAAATAAATGAAGCAAAAATTTAATTAGCAGTTATAAAAATATATAGGTAAGTACCAGTAGGTATGACTTTTCTATTTTAATTGCGATTTATGCTACCTTTTTGGTTTTGCAATAAATGAGCATAAATGAGCCACTGGAAAATATGGATCTAAACAAATTTTGGAAAAATGGAATTGAATATAAAATAGTAAATATCTGTCAAATTTGCGAGTTTTTATCCCAATAATTATTTTCTATAGTGATTTGGAAAAGCATGCAGGAAATAATAATTTTTCTAAAGACACTTGAAAAAATCTTAGCTCCCTTCTGAATCATTTTCTAGGTTTATAAAAGATTTTTTCAATAACCCAAAATAATTTATTTATAATGTAGCAACAAACACCCGGTATTAAGGTATTATCAATAACCGGCGTTCCTCATTCGGGAATAACTCTTTATAATCTTATTAATTCATCACATATATATTAATATACTGAATACTAATTAAATAGTAAGTAAATATATATATGTACGTTCCATTTTCCATTTTTGTACGTACCTAATAAGGCTATTTAAATGTTTAACTTGGTTTTTTAATGGGTACGTGAATATCGGCTGATCTTTATCTGAAACACAACACCGCTTTCGTGAAAGCATTTAAGTGTTGTATGTGTGGTTGCCTATAACAACAGCACCACTAAACCGGTAAATCCATAAAAGTTCGTGGAAGTCTGCATACAAAAAATAATAATCGATAAAACGCGAGAAATACCGTGCTACAACTATAAGCTATAAGCCTACAAAAGTGCTTTATATAATATATTTATATATAAATACTAAATGTGTGATATCAAATACCTCTATTAATTTAATTTAAAAATTTGTCATATTTAGCAAAAAATGTTTCCAATTCAGTCCTAGATGAACACTATAAATTTGGTAAAAATAGGATATATATATATATATATTATAGGTACAACAATCAGACGTCCTTTATTTGGTCTCTTTAATGCCTCACAAATTTTAAGCACCAACATTTACAAAGACGTTGGAAATAATCACAAATACCTACTAATTAAAACAGAGTAGGGAAAGGCAATCAATTTTTTTTTATTTCCAATTAATTAAGACATTTTTTATACATTTAAAAACTTGTAGCTCCATTAGGAACCATTTTGATTTTTGTCATAGAACTATAAGATCTTTTAATTGATGCCTGGCTTCATCAATCATGCATTAATAATTATTCATTGGTACAATGATTCCACATGGAATCGCTTATTTTAGCTGTAACTATTTTATTAATTAGGTATTCAGTTTTTATGCGACAAAATTCATTGGATGGCTTAAACCAAGACTTTCTCAGTTTCCCCAATTGATATAATTTTAATATACCTAAATTTCAAAATGCATCGGTAAAATGTCGATCTTTAAATTTATTTATGACTTTCTCAGTTTTCAAAATTTGTTTGTTTGAAAAAATTATTTGGTCCCTCGTGAATGAGTTGGGTTTAAGTTTTTTGCATTCTGATAACTAAATTGAAAGAATACAATTATTGTGAATTAATTTAAGTTTGTTTATATCAAAGGTACTTTTTTGATGTTTTTTCTTAACACAAAATTCTGCAACTGATGGCGTGATAACATAGACATTTTCAGAAATCCTTCTATCTCGGCTGAAACGATAATGGAAAATTCTTCACCTTGTAATTGGAGCCTCAGGTACTTATAACTTCACTTACTTCACGATGTGGTGGACTAAAGAAATTGCATTTTTTCCCAAAAATACGCACTGAACGTCAATTTCTACCAGGAGGAAAACTTTCCTTGATGTATGGCTTCTATTATTAATTTGGTAATTGTATTTACATCAACAACTGGTTTAGGAGCAGAAAATTTCATTATGATGATTGAAATAATTTTCTAAAGCTCTTAGGAATTAAAAACCAAAATTATATAAAATCTATTAATATAGTATCTAAATTAAATTTGTGCCATCTATTAATAAGTAGATAGCCAAATTTTTGCATTATTTGGTGAAGTAATTAGTACGCCAAAAATAATCGTCAGTCTACTCCTCGCAGCTAAAGGGAATATTTTCATTTGACAGTGAATTCCTAAAATTATACTTGTCGCTGTTGTATTTCTCCACCATCATGTTAATGATCGAATTCTGAACAATTTTCAAAATATTCGTCCGTCCGTCCGTCAAGGTGCTCTTAAGCACGGTAACTTAAGAACTGAAAATCAGACCGTCACAATTTCAAAAATAAAAATTCGTTCCTATAAGATTTTCTTCGTAGTTTTCAAATATGTCCATCATCATTTCCTATATTTCATCATATACAGAGTGTTAAATATTTTTTATTCAACGTGTGTGAAAAAATCGTTAAGGAACGACTTTTTATTTTTCAAATTGTGTCAAATGGTTAGGATTTAGGCGGGGGTTCAATTCTCAAGTGAACACCCTGTACCTATTAAGATTTACTTATGACTTACCAATGGTTGTAAAATCATAGTCCCTCCTCAAATTTCGCAGTACTTTATTCAGATAAAAACCAAACAAAATGGGAAAATATTGATAACTTTTTGACATGGAATTGTATTAATAATTATTATTATATGTTGGTAGAGATAAACCCTTTACAGCAGCCAGTCTATGATTTTACATTTTAAACCTAAATTTTTTATATAAATTTTGCGGGGGGGGGGGGGGGGTATAACCAATTAACCAATACGGATTCGAGTAACTAACTTTAGGGCAGAACTATAACAGGAGATAGGTAAGGTAATCAAGAACAGTTTGTTTTTACCTTCATTTTTTCAAGATGGCGAATGTATCGGTGGCATTGAATATAGGGAATTCCTATATTCAATGTCGGTAGGTAATAATGTTTTTTAAGAAAACGTGAATGAATCGAAATTCTTCAGAGGAATATTATTGGTTACTTACCACTTTTTTTGCTCTACAAATCAATCAATTCCAAAAGAAGATTTTAAATGATATTTTAAGTTTTTTATTAATAAAATTTAATTTTTTTAAAATTACCCCGGACACCACAATACGAAAATCCGGTATCAATTAAATTCCTCCAATTTTTATTTATGTTGTTCTGATCCTTGATCCAGTAGATCAGAATTAAGTCTCAATGAGCACGAGTCCTAAAAACACATCCTTCTACCCTTTTTTACCCTCTATGGAGGTGAAAGAGCTCCTACACTACTACTCTAAACTACTCAGTTGAACAACAAACTTTAAAAGACGGTGCAAAAATTACTTCAAAGTATCCCCTAATGCTTTTCTACCCATAGGGAGTCATTGTCAATAAAGTGGTTGCACAGCGGCATCTGAGTAGTACCTACCTAACAGTGTCTATAAAAGTTTGCGTTAGTACGGGCGCTTAGGTCAGAAAATCAAATTATTTAAAATTGGCTTAAGAGTAAATTACCTTTATTTTTGAAAATATCGAAAAATGTTATTTGAAGAAGTTGTTCATAATGCAAAGTTACATCCATATATCAAATTTGGTTGCTCGATTCGAAATACAAAATTTTTCGCCGTTATGCCGTTACGCATAATTTCTGAATTATATTTTTAAATATTTCTCTGTTACCAGAACCAGAAGTACTCTCTAACTAATTTTAACCTAAGCAATGCATTAAAATCCCCGTTGATGAAACCTTAACCATACTTTTTTGGCCAAATAAATATTTTGTAAAATGCTGCATTTCTTGGTGCAAAGTTCTTCTAGTTTGTTCCAGTGGTACTGACATTTTAAAAAAATTTTTAAACAGATCTTTTCGAAAAACCTTCATTCAACTCTGACAATGTTAAAAAATCAAGAACATTTCCCTAAAATAACTACAAGTTAAAGAAATTTCCATATACCAAAAAACGGTAAGTTCTACAAATAAATATTTTTTAATTAAAACGCTGTGTCATAAATGTTTTTGATTTTTAACATTATTATAGTTGAATGAGGTTTTTCGAAAAGGTTTTTCAAAATTTAAAAAAAAAATGTCAATATTGGAACAAACTAGAACAACTTTGCACCAAGAAGTGCAGCATTTTTTACAAAATATTTATTTGGCCAAAAAAGTATGCCTAAGAGTTCATCAAGGTGAATTGTAATTAGGTAAAAATTATTATTCTGAGAGTATTTCTGATAACAAAAAATTATTTAAAAATATAGTTCAGAAATTATGCGCAAAAATTTTTTTTTTCGATTCGAGCAATAAAATTTTATATTTGGATGTAAGTTTGCATTATGAACAACTTCTTTAAATAATATTTTTCGATATTTTCAAAAATAATCGATTGAATCGAGCCGATTTTAAATAATTTGATTTTTCAACTTAAGCGCCCAGACTAACACAAACTTGTGTAGACACTTACTCGTTTGAGACTATGCATAAACTTTTATCAAGTATAAAATTTTTTTGGAAATCAATAACAAAATAATTTCCCATATGGAGCAAACTTTTTGACAGACACTGTAGTACATATATTTTTTTTGAATATAACCTAATAAAATATACAGCATTGTCTTATTCAAAAAATGAACTTAATAGTCACAAAATTCCAGTAAAATATCTGTTATGTTTCCTGGGTTCCATAGTGTTATTTATCTTCAGAGAGTTGGCAACTCCTTTAAAGATTCCTCCAATCCTACTTCCTACTATTCTAGAACAAGAAAAGGCATAAGGGAAAAAAGAAAAAAGCATTCAAAACCACTTTCTCAATAAAATGTTTTGCTTAATTTACGTCAAAATAATATAAATGCATTCCAGGTCACATAGGGAGGGAGAATTTATTCTTAGAATACCCTGGAGAGGTAGGAAACTCCCTTGAACATTCCAAGAAACTTTTTTTGGCACAAGTATTTAGATGAGAGACGAAAATAAATTTTATCCCCCGTAAGGGGTGAAAGAGCGTTATGGGGTACATCATAATAATTGCTACACCATCTTGTAAGACTTGCCTCTCAACTGAAAACAGTTCCATAACTTTTTTCCAGAAACTACAACACTGTGCAGCTGTGAAAGTGATTTTCACCCCTCGGAAGGGTTGAAAAATGGTCAGAGATTGGCTCAGAGTCATTGCTGCACCTTCTATTGAGATGTACTACTTCCATAAATTTTTTGGAACAAAGATATAGATGCGCATCCGCTTTATTGGGATCACCCCAAACAAGGCTGGTGAATTTACGACGTTCGGATATTTCAATTTCAGACATAGGACCTATGCCAAATTATACGAGGTTTCATTCGGGAGCAAAAGAAAAGAGAACATTAATTGGCGAAAGAAAAATTATAAAACAATTTGGGAAAAAAAATTCCGAAAATCCCATCAAATCCCTGGAACGTCCTGAAATTTAATATATTTGATTTTTTTTTAAATATCAGATTAATCTGAGATTGTTTCACTTTTGAGAAAATATTAATTTTTGGAGAAGTGAAATTTTTTTAAACGAAAATTCACCATTAAAAATTTCAAAAATAGAGGAAATTTAACGAATACCGGATTCTCATTTGTCCGGATTCCCATTTGTGGTGTACGGAGTTCTTTTGTCCAAACTATTTAGATGATTTAGGTGATTCTGAACAATTTAGGTTAATAAAAAAACGTCTAACAATTCTTTTCGCTCAATCTTACATTGCAAGTGGCTTTGCATTTGAAGATGGTAAATTATTTTGTGGTCGGACGGCCGGTGAATTTTCAATGTTTTATATTTCAGTTTAGAGACATGGGACCTGAACCAAATTCTAAGAGGTTTCATTTGGTATCCAATTGAGAATTGGTGAAAAAAAAATTCAAAAACAATTTGCGAAAAAAATTTTTGAAAACCCCATCGCCCTCCCTAGAAAGTCCTGAAATTTTATAATATGATTGATTTTTTTTTAAATATCAGAATAATCCTCGAGGTTGTATCGATACAAGGTTTTTTTGCTTTTTCAAAAAATATTAATTTTTGGAAAAGTTACCAGCATTTGAAATTTTTTGAAATTATGATTCAAGAAAATTAATATTATTTCAAAAGCAAAAAAAAATTGGCTTAGATTGTGTCGAAGATTATTCTGATATTTAAAAAAAAAAATCAAATATGTATGTTAAATATTATGACTTTCCATTCGGAGGGGGCGATGGGATTTTCGTTTTTTTCCGCAAATTGTTTTTCAATTTTTTTTTGGTACCTACAAATCGATTAAAAATTAAAAATGTTACAATTTCATTAAGTGGGACACCTAATATAAACTTTTAGTTCTGTTGTAAACAAAATCATCTCTGCTGTTTGACTTCCATAAATAGGATAATTAAATTAGAAACGTCCAATGTCCAATGTATTTAATTTACATCTAATTCCAGGTCTGGTCCTCTAACCTTTCACTCTCCGTGGACGCAATTATTGAATATCCGACTGCTTGCAAAACCACATCCACAAACCCAATAAGTTTTGAGATCTGGGCTTATCTCTAGATAACTTACTGAATTAACAGACCTATCACCTGAGTGGGGACGCAGCACGTTAGACAGGCAACAGGTGATTGTCAGTTACCGGTAAACATTTGATCGGAGTGGGTATGCGCTGATTCTATTTCCCATTGCACACGTTCACTTGTTTTGATATTGTCTCGAGCAGTTTTTTTAGCGATTGTAAAAAAACTAGCAAGGTAAATGTTGATGTAAGATTAATTATTACTAGTGTCGAATTAATTGAACTGAGTACCCGGGTCAGGTCCAGTTGTATGTTGGAAAAATAATATTTTGTGACAGTTTATGGCACAGACTACAAAAACATTTTCAGTGCATGTTCTCTAGTGAAGAATTCAGTGAGCGAGTGAGTTGGTGTAAATATAAGTGTATTGTAGCGGATTTTTTACTTATTATGCACTATAAAGGATTATCAGCACTTTGAAAAGGTTAGTCGAATCATATTTAACAATTGCTAGCTAGTATTGTATTTTACTGATGTTCAGGTGCAAGGTGCAATGATTTGAGGTTATGCAATATTATAGGTGATGCATTGATTTGAAATGAAAGAAGCCGCCTATATTACGACAGTTTTGGTTTTAATCTAATTATTATATCTTATCTTTTAATAATTTACGAATATGTTTTATGTTGATTAATAAAATTGTTATCTAAATTAAACTTTTTTTATGTAGAAAAGCAATATTTGTTTATGATATGAATATATATCACCATAACATTAATTTTATTCAACTAATAATAAATATTGCTCAGCATCATATAAAGCCGGCATCCAATATTGCAAATACTTGGTGTACTTTAGAAGTTTCTATTTTTGGGTCAGTTAGTAAGCAGAAATATTTTTATCCATAAATATTTATATAATATTTTGATCCTAACGTTGCTGTGTATATTATCCTCATTTTTTAAAGTAGAACCTGTTCTCTAGCAAAAACACTGTTTTTTAAAATTAAATAATAAAAAAAATGTTATGTAATGATTTATGGTCGCAATAATATGACTAACATCATGTACCATATGATGGATATGCCTATATATATTTAAAATGTTAATCCGTGTGGGTATGTACTGGTATTCTTTGTGTCAAAGCATATTTTAGCAATTTTTAAAGCACCAATGTGTCGTAGGTATAATAATATATTGAAGGCGTGTCAAAGTATTAAAAATTGAAAACTGACATTTTATTATTCCTACAAACGTGCCTACACCTCAAACACTGCCTATAAAATATTCCTCTCGATATTCCTTCCTTTTTAATATAGTTAAACCGATAACTTTGGCAAAGTCATTGAGAGCTAAATTCGGATGTGATTCAAAACTTACCTGTTGCATCAATGTAAATCTGATCTGGTCATATCTGATCATAAACCAATAAAGTAAAAAATTGTTTCTAAAATATTTTCCTAAGCTACTCCCAAGTTAAAGAAGTAACTTCTAGAAAATCCTATAATTTTTTGTTAGGTGAGAGAGATGAGGCCCTACCGAGGGCCCTACAGTTTATTGTGGAGTTCGAACTGCGTCTGGGGCATTGACAATTTCTACTTTCATCTAAATCCGAAGCAAATCACCCTTGAGCAGTCAGAAATAAATAGAGGGATAATGTCCTATTCAATTAATGTACGAAGCAATACTGATGTTATGTTATTTGCAGTGTTGTATTACGGATACACAGATCTATGCAACTTGATTTTCATGCCATACTTGTTGGAAAAAATAAGTAGAATGTTTACCAATATTGATTTGGGCTTCTAAAAAAATATTAAGTGTGCCACCAAAAATAGACAAATCAACAAACCTATAAACCCATTTAGGTTTTGTATAATCAGGTGTACTATGGAAAATAATAAAATCAACAAAGTGACATTAATATGTCAGTTAAACTTCTCGATTAAGTATTGAATCAACAAGTGTGCTGTGGAAAACAGTGGAATCAACAAAGCGATAAAAAAATATCGTTTTTAAGTTCCCACCCTATATGTTTTGTATTATCGATATTGAGTGTGCTATGAAGACAATGAAATAAAAAATGTGACAAATGTCATTTAAGCTTCTCGATAAAATTTTGTATTATCAAGTGTGCTCTGGAAAACAGTAAAAACAAAAAAATATATTGAAGTTTCTACAGTAAGTTTTGTATTATCAAGTATGCCACAGAAAACAGTAAAATCCAAGCGCCAAATTTCAGTTAAGCTTCTCCTTTAAATATTGCATCAACAAGTGTGCTATGGAAAGCAGTGGAATAAACAAAGTGATTAAAAAATATCGTTTAACTTTCTACAGTAAGTTTTGTATTATCGAGTATGCGAAAAGAATTAAATCAACAAACCCATAAATATAATGTCATTTAAGGTTTGTATTATCAAATGCCAGATCAAATGTGCTACGGAAAACAATGAAATAAAAGAAGCGACAGATGTCAGTTAACTTTCTTTAAGTTTTATATTATCAAATGTGCTATGGAAAACAACGGTATCAACAAAGCGACAAATAAGGTCAGTTAAGCTTCTCTTCGAGCTTCCCCTCAATTTTTGTATTGTCACAGTGTTTTTATATGGAAAACAGTGAAATGAAGCTTCTCTAACAAATTTTTATTATCGAATGTGCTACGGAAAACATTTAAATTAACAAAGCGTCAAATGTCATTTAAGTTTCTTCACTAGTTTCTTCAATATGTTTTTAATTATCGAATGTGCTATCGAAAAAGTTGATTTTATTGTTTTCAATAACACTACCTATTGATAATACAAAAAGGAATGAAGAATTGCATTATCGAATTACGTTTTTTATATTTTTGTTGATTTGATTGTTTTCTTGTCACGCTTAATTAATTATTGATTACATTTTATCGACATTTTATTTATCGTTTCTATGAAATATTGCACGAAAATACTCGCAAAATAAGTCATTTAGCAAAGACAAATTATACCTAACCAAACTAAACTAGTGCACAATTGAAGTGGATATTCGAAAAATATGGGCAATTTTTGAACCTCAATATTTTTGGAATTAGATGATTAATCTTGATACGACTTTTTGTGATCGTTAGCAAAATTCATTGACTTCTGTCCACCGTAAATAGATTTTTAAATTGTGGGTGCCTCTTTTATCTACAGGCTACAGGGCGATTATTCAACAACATTTATGTTAAAGTTTATCGCGAGGTTTATTGTTCTCCTAAATCCCTAAAAAAAAATTTGGAATTTTTTAAACCTATTCATTATGATTTATAAGTAATTCTAACTAGTTTGAAGATTTTTTTCTATAGTTTTATTATTTTTAGAGCTATCATTTGTTAGGTAGGTAGCTCGGTAGGTAGGTATAGAAGAAATGTCAAATTTGTTACATTTTAGGCTCGATTTTAGGTTACAACATTTTAATACGTAGTAAATAAACTACAAACAATATTTTAATACGATTGCCAATAAAAAAAAATTTTTTCGATACTCATTGCAAATTGAACAAATTATAGAATATAATAGGAAATTAATTGCCAAAAATTTATTAAAAGTTTTTATATTTTCACTAATCTTCTTATATTCGGCACGAGATTCGGGACTTCGTCAAAAATTTGAAAATAACGTTTTATCAATTTTGACAGAATATTTCAGAATCTTGTGGGTAATATATTGCCTGAGCGGTTTCAGATGTATTTAGCCAAGTATTATTAATCGAGATACATTTTTTTTTGTAAAAAACCGTATAATTTGTAATTGAATCATAAATTTATTTGGAACTACCGCAGTCTGAGGAGATATCCTCGGAGATATCGGTATAAATGAGACGGTTCAATCTTTTTTTTTACCATTGGTGGTGGTACTAAAAATGTTTTCTAAGGAGCCAAAAATATTTTTTTTAATGTTGTGGCAATACAACTACTGGTAGATGATATAAATTTAAAAAAACACCTTTTTGAGTCCTTGGAAAATATTTTCAGTACACCAATGGTCAAAAAGGATTGATCCGCCTTATTGTTATCAATATATATTTTCAAACCTCGTTTCAAACTAAACAAATTTATAAATCGTGGGCCTTTTTACAAAAATTTGTATTTTGATTAATAATAGAGATAACCGAGCAATTTGCATTCGAAGGGGGTGCGCGCTGGGAGCGTTGAGTATAGAAGAAAAAAATTTAATAAATAATTAACAGGTTTAAAAAAATTTCAAAATTTTTTTTGGGATTTGGGAGAACCGAGGGGAGAACGATGCACTTTAACACAAATGTGGATAATTGCCCTGTAGTTATAGGAGACACCCATAATTTAAAAATCTATTTACGGTGAATACGAGGGTGAATAAAAGACAAAAAGCCGTATCAAGATTAATCATTTAATTCAGAGATTCAAATATTGCCCATATTTTTCGAATATTCACTTCAATTGTACACCAGTTTATATAAAGACAATAATGAAGCTCCTTCAAAATACAGAATCACGTTGACGCGACCAAATATGTTTTATTATTATAATACGAGTTATAATATAAATGGAGATATAAATATTTCCAATTGGGGTGCAAAATAATCCACATCAAAACAGCAATTTAGTGAAAGCAGATGTAAAAAAATCGTCATACTGTGCCAGTAGTTCAGTGTAAACTAAACGTTAGTGCCTGTCTTTAATCAGAAAACTTGAATTATAATGGATTTATTTAAAAAAATTCATTTATCTAGTCGGCCGCGAACAGCCACTTGGTTTGATGAAGAAGTTAACGCGCCTTATATTTGTATGTACCCAAACATTTTATGTTATTTCGGAAATTAGCGCAGAATATGGCTTCTATTTGGAATTTACAGATTTCTTGCTTAAATAATGCAAATGATTAAACGTGATCTTGAAAGGAACACCGAGATTAAACTTTCGTTAATTTTTGGTGGACAATTCGCAAGAAGTAACATTTTTTCGACAAATGCGCAACACACTGTAGAGAAAATTTCCTACATTTTATTTATTTCACATTATCTTAAAATGTTTTTTTATAGTCTAATGAAAACTATTTTGATTTGTATATGGGGAAAATACTCCAGAAAATACAATAAACGTTACAATATTGTTATTATTGTTAGATATACATTTTTCCGAGCATTTTTCCAATAAAAATTAACAATAGCCTCGACAATAGCTTATTGTTCCTATGGCAGATGTGTGAACATTATATTTTCTTTAAATTCGTTAAATAATCTGCAAATATATTTTTATAAATATTTTCTTAATTAATAAAATTTTTAAATATTTTTATATTACCTTTTTTAAGTTTATATGAACTACTTTTTTTAATACTGTTTACATAGGCACTACTTTTTTATGTAGTATAAAATACTCGATAAAATAATACTTACTACGTTTTAAAATATTTATATCAATTTGAAAAAGCAGATAATTTCTATAATACACTTAAGTTTCAATAAATATGGAAAATTTCAACAACACCCTGCATATTTTACACTTTTGAAATAAGATTTAATTTCTCTTTCCAAAAATCGAGCCAAAAACTTGGCCAAAAATATAACATAACATATAAATTTTCCTTCGTACCTATTTAGTAAAATATTGATAATAATTGAAATAATTTAACACCAAATTGGCTTAGAATGTTTTTTGAACTCATTACATATTTTAACTCGTATTTTACTAAATATGAAGGTAAATAGGTATATACCTATTATATTATATTTTTGGAAAAATAATTTAAATCTTTTTTCAAAATTTTAAAAATATATTTAAAAAAACCGAGAAAAAAACATTGCTTTGTTTTTACCACTTCTATTTGACTTTCAATTGTTTTTTGTTGAAATTTTCGAAATCCTTAGAAAAACACCATAAGTTAAGTTAAACATTTTTATTTTATTTCCAAAAACAAACCAAAGAATTGGGGTGAGAACGCTCGTGAGAACGTTATAGGAATCGCCCTGTACTTGTAATAATTCTTTTACTTAAAATGGAATATTCAGCATGAATTTCTACCACTGTTGTCGAAACACAGTTCTTTCTCAAGTGCCACATTTTCTCTTCTTAATTCTTTGCTAGGTCGTAAATCCTATATAGAAACAAAATATAATTTATAATAACAACTTTCTAAACAATTAAAATGGTAGCTAAAAACATTCGCTTCTCTAAATTAAACTATAGAAATGTACCACCATTACTGGCAATCCTTAAGTCCAGCTCTTTAAAAAGGACTCCCCAGTCGTAGCAGTCGTATTCTTCGTTTATTCGTCTATAAGCCCTGTTGCATATTTTCTCAATGGTACCTATTTCTAATGAGATTTACAATTCCATAAAATATTTTTTAAATACTCTTACGAGAAATAGTCGTAATGTTAGGAGACTTTCGTTATACAAGTATAGAGATATCCTAATTAATTTGTCTCCTTTCCTTCTATTGAGGATTCCATTGATTGTAAATTGGATTTCATCAGTTCACAAATTGGTTTGTACGATGATCTGAGCAGCATTTTCGAGCCAGGTCAGAAAATGCGGTATCTGTGACGTCTGTATTTGTTTTCTTTTAATATTCGTCCTGTCGTCCTTTCTGGAATATCAACACTTGTCTCAAGGATGTTTGTGGACGACGCGACGTCTTCTGTACTTCACGCCCGTACATTATTCGTCATTATCGTCAGCATAAAAATTGTTTTTATCTCAAGCAACACTTTTATATATAAAAAAAACAATAAAATGGCTACAACATTTAAAGGTCAGACTAAATATTATGCCAAGGATAACTGTATCATTATACCGCCACATTTTTAACCTGTAAAATAATTACGAAGCCAAAGAGATTCTGCTGAATGAACACGGGTGCATCCAACTTGATGTCTCTAAGAATAAATTGACTAGCGCTGGCAATTAACTAATACTGCTCAATGAAAAATACGTTTGACTGCTCATAAATTACACACACTTTGTTGCAGGTAAGATCATAAATACTAGGCAGACAATCGAACTGCTATGCATATCATTAGTCAAATTACTTCGGAACATCGGCGTTTATTGGTACCGGTTTCTTCAGGAGGCACGTTCCCAAACGAAATGAAAACTTAACCGTAAAAGCGCACATGCAAAAGTTCCATTTTATGGAAAAATTGAACGTTTTGACCCCTTTTCCTATAGATAACAACAAACTTCTATAATATATTTATTTATGTTTATGTTATTTATTTATTCTGCTGCTCTGCTACTTGCTACATCTTACGCTGGTACAATTAATAACATGTAGTGTCATTCTTGACCCACATTACTTGTTTCATTAAATCATTATTTAAAGCCAATCTGAGATTGATTTCAATTAAAAAAGATTAAACATTTATAAAATGCAATCTAGTACGTATAATAAAAACTCTTGATCACCTTCAAATCCTGTAACCACAATCTCTCAATTAGATCTGCTTGTATTGTAAATTTGTGGTATCGGCAAATTGAAATGTCTTTTTAAAAAATCATGTAACTGGATTTCGATTGTTTATATTCGGTAAGTTATTCATTTCGGTTTTAATTAATCGATTTGCATTGGCGGCTAGTTTTGCAGACTCATTGTGTCCCACTCCGTCAAATTTGAGTTGGCGATGAAATATAACATCAGGCTGTCACCTATATAGGAGTAGGTGTCGAAGTTTTGTCTTGAATTGAGGCACTGTGGGGCACTCTGACAAAATTTTATTCCTAAAGACCGCTAATTCTGTTAGCCCTGGGATAAATAAATTTTATCAATAAATATAAATTCAAAAAAATTAGTAACAAATTTCAATTTAGAACATAAGAAAAAAATTGAAAGATTAATATGAATCTGCTAAGATATTTTTAACAATTTAATTCAAAAATATTCTTTTCGCTTCTCTGCGGAAACTGTTTAGCGAAATATTTTTTACGGTGCAAAAGTGATTAATTATTAATATATATCAGATTGACGTTGTGTGTTTGCGCGAAGATAAATTGGCGATGATTAGATGAGGATGTGACTCGTCTTGGAAACCTACCTCAAGGGTCAGTGCTAAACCCACCACATTCTTTTATTTATTGAGATAAATGAAATTCAGTGCAACTTGAATAAAAATTCCGCATTTTTCTAAACTAGGAGAATGTTTGCACCTATCTTACACTACAGTAATAAAATACTCAGCGTTTACTGCAAAATAATACATGCAATTTTTTTTATTGAAGCAATCAGAATCATAATTTAACAAGCATTTTGACTAACATACAAATTTTAAAAACTTGACACTATATCTGTAACTTTTTTACAATTAAATATTTAAAAGTTAATAAAGATAAAACGAATGTAAAGTGTAAACATAACTTTGTTATAAACGACTATAACTATAGGAACTATTAAAACATCGTCCTTGACGTATTTAAAGCACACAAATACATGCATTAATTTTTTATAGGTATGTGTATTAACTTTTACATGATTGGTAATATTTTGTATTTTACCATTTAGTCCGGCCGAAATAGAATTTGCGGTAGAATCTTTTTTCCATCAGATTCATTTGTATAGATTTCTTGTTGAAGGTCTACACAAACAGGAAATCATAACGCGGACATTTGGTAGGTGGGAGGGGGGGGAACATATTATTTATTAATATGCTGTTTTATGCAAAAAGTGCGTTTTTTGTGATTTTTGCTCCTTTTTCGTTATGTTTTCAAATGTATACGGTTCCAAACATTTTAGATTTGTTAAAAACGTATTATTTTATTACTATTTAAACGCTTCTTATCATATAATAATTATTTATGCAACAAGTGCGTAAGGTGTGATTTTTTCAAGAATGGGATTGTCAATCCCATGAGTGAAAAAAGCTGACTTTTCACACGAATTGGATACAATATATTTTCTACTACCGAAATGGACCTAAATTCTCTAATAATAATGTGATATTAAATAAATGTACTAGGTACATAAAATTAAATAACCACATTTAACGTTTTTAAAATAAAATATAATTAATAATTATTATAAGTGCTCTAATAGGTATGCAATTGTTTATTATGTTACTTTACGCACTAGTGCTTAAGGTAAATACACTTTACACACTAGTGCGTAAAGTTTAACTTTACGCACTCTACAGCGTGGGGAAAGTTAGTACTTTACGATCGGTAGTAGAAAAAGTCAATTATAAGCGTTTAAGAACTCTTTAGGGCACAAAATTGTATATTATATATCTCGTTATATATGCATAGGGAACAAACATTAGAGACACGGTTTAATATTTAAACATTCTTGGAAAACATTTTTAGTCGGGGTTTTCAAAGTCGCTGATTACAAATCTGTTGTGAAAATTGGAAAATTCAAAATGGCTTATTCTAAATGGCGCGAATTTCAAATATAGAAATGTGATTTTTGACGTTATTTTCGATTTTACTGATAATGACATGACAGAAAATGTGTTTTGTGCTCGGTTTTGTGTATAATTTTTCATGGAAAAAATATTAAAGAAACATTAAAAATTCTTCTTAATATATTAGAAACTGTATGGATCAATTTAATAGTATAGTTGGATTTTTCGGGGTTAGGTCCTTTATTAATTTAAAGAAAACTAGTTAATTAACTTGCCAACGTTTTTACTTTAAAACTTGATATCTATATGTTCCTGAAAATTTTATTTAGTGTTAATGTGTACGCAGAAAACTAACTTTTAATTGCCCTGAGGATTATATTAAAATATATCGAAACTTTGGCAAGTTAATTAACTAGTTTTCTTTAAATTAATAAAGGGTCTAACCCCGAAAAATCCAACTATACTACTAAAATATCAATTAGGTATATTTTAAATATTTTACAAGGTGGCTCATTGTCAGATGAATCATCAATGTTGCTTCCAGTATGCGCACCATCACCATCTTGGAAACAGTAAGAGATAGAGTTGGTTGAATGGGGACGAAGTTGCACAATTTTATATCCAATAATATGCCGTCATGAAATCAGGAATATCTTGTTTGGCTTTGCAAAAAATCAAAATTTGAGTTTTCATTTTTGTTTTTTTTTAGCTTTGTTTAAAGAGATATAAAAAAACTGAAACAACGTCTTCATTGGGACTGTTCCAGCTCTACAACATAGAGTTAAAATAATTTGACAACGTTTCGTCAGATCGGGGCCACTCTCAACTTTGTTTTTTTAAATACGGACCTGATATTATTCTTCCTTAATTCATAAGTATTTTTCATCCTGATTCCAACGGTATATAACACTCTTTGTTCATACTAACGAGTGTCATTTATTGTTGGAATGAGGAAGAATAATGCTAATGAATTTAAGAAAAACAATGTCTGGTCCGTATTTGAAAAAACAAAGTTTAGGGTGGCCTCAGTCTGGCAACTCTATGTTTTAGAGCTGGAAAAATTGCAATGAAGAAGTTCTTTCTGTTTTGATATATCTTCAAAACAAACTTAGAAAAAAACAAAAATGAAAATTCTCGGAAAATTCCGAGGAAAATTCAAAATTTTGTTTTTTCAAATGTTTCAAAAACCAAACAAAATATTCTTGATTTCATCACGGCATATTACAGGATATAGAATTGCACAACTTCGAGCTCATTTAACCAACTCTCCGAGGAGTAACCCCTCGCAACTCCCTATCTCTACCGCTTCCGAGATCCCAATGATGAGCATCGAATTTGACTCACCCTGTACATTAAAAATTGTATTTGTTAACTTTAAATATTAATGTTATAATTGTTTGATTTTTTTCCCTTAATTAACATACATATCGCAAATTCTTAAAACAAATGGTAAATAAAAAAATAATAATTCATATATCTATTTTTCAAGTAAATTGAATGTTTAAAGAAACTGATACAATTTAATATTTATTTAATTCGCTGGAAAAAAATTGCTACAGTTTAAGTTACAAGGTTACAAGACTTGAGATAAAAGTGAGTTATTTTAACAACCTGACAAAGTTTAATATTTTTTTAAATCAAAGTAAAGGGATTGCTGCAATTAAAGAAGGAAGGTAAAAGAGGGGTGGGGGTACTGGATAGGGGTAAACATAAAAAAATTAAAAAAACGAATATATATCCATGAAAAATTATACACAAAACACATTTTTTTCTCGCCATTATCAGTAAAATCGAAAATAACGTCAAAAATACCCACTTTTTTGCATAAAATTGCATATAAATATATGTCCTTCACCTACCTAGTGTCCTCGTTATGATTTCCTGTTTGAGTAGACCTCAAACTAAAATTCTATGCAAAAATATTTGATCGTTTTTTTTCCTATTTCTGCCGGACTAATTCTAGAAGTTATACCAATGAAGCAAAAAATTAAACGTAATGTTATTTGATGTTAGCTCCTTCCTGTCCAATTATATATACTTATACCGAGACTTATACATATACCTAATTGCTCGCTCACTCCGAGGCTCACTCTGTGTAAGTACTGAAATTAGAGAAAATGTAATAATTTTTTTAAGTATAAATTACTCAGCGTAGAATTTGAAGTATAAATAAATACACATATTTCTCCTCGTATTTCTCCGTTTTTAAATAAAATGTTCTACTTCATGGCTGGTAAAAAATCGATGAGTGGAGAATAGGGAATAATTGTCCAATTTTTTGTAACAATTGTAAAAATAAAATCAAACTATAATTATACAGGGTGTTTATAAATTATAAATGACTTTATTAAGGTTTATACAAGTCTAATAATAACAAACATAATATCCAATTTGATATACTTATATTGATGTTTCATTTCTAAACATACAATTATTAAATCTATTGGATTTTTTTAATACATGATGAAAATTGGATTAAAAATTACAAAATTCAGAGTGTATCACCACGACCTTAAATGCTATGAAATTTTTTATACTTATGTGTTTCATGGTTCTCTATTCAACTAATATATTGTCATTTTTCTGCCACTTCTGTTTATACCGGAAGTAAAACCAACGTCGTTATTTTAAATAGAACACCCTATACATATTTTTGCATTTTTAGATTCTATACTAAATTCCAGTGTCATTAAGTGTAACATACATTATACCAAAAACTTACGGTTTGGGCGATATTCACTTATTTTAATTTTTTTGACAGATCCTACGTACCTACCTTTCAAAAACGAATAATAAATATTAAACAAAATTTAATTAGTCAAATTGCAAAGAGACGCCTTTTGTTAAAATGTTATAGATTAATGTAAATGTAAATACATATAAACAAAAATAATTATACGGGGTGGTAAAAAAACACCACTAAACTTACGTTTAAAAATATGATAAAACTTCTTTTTTAAATAGCAACCCTCAAATTGTATTTGAAATCATGATTCTTCTTTACAATTCTCTTTCTTTGCTTGATATGCATTGTTTATAATTGACTTTATTTAGGTTTTATACAAGCATAATAATAACAAAAATATCCAACTTGATATAGGTACTTATTTATATTGATGTTTCATCTCTAAACATACAATTATTAAGTTTATTGGATTTTCTTTAAAGCATGATAAAAATTGGATTAAAAATTACAAAATTCAAAACGCCTAAAAATAAATTATTGAAAACAAATTTTTTTTTTACTCACCAAATTCATTCATTATGGTACTCAAGTGAAGTTAGCGCCGCTTTTTTTGAAAATCGAAAATTTCATGAGTTCCCGGTAGAAAAGGCATAGTTCTAGAGTTGTAGTAGAGAAACATAAAGAGGAACGGTGAATTAGGCTCAGAAATCGAAAAAATCAATATGACGGCGCTAACTTCACGCAGCGCCGTGAAATTTTCCGAGTTTTTCGACATTTTCTAAGAGAAAACTTGACCACTAGTGCTTTGACATGCTTCTAAAGAGGATTCACCTGGGAGTATAAATATAAAAGAGACACTGGACACTGACAACAACTGTCATAGACTACTAGAAAAAAAGTAAAAAGAAAAAGCTAGCAGCAATGGAACTAGGTTATTAAATTTGAAAGAAGACATTCTGATATGTTTAATAAACGTCAAAGTATTAATAAATGGCATAGACTACCAGACAAACTATTAATTATTTGCTACAAATTCATATTTGTGTGGTGCATTTTGATCTCGATCTTTGATTTCATGAACGATAATTACTCTTATAAAAATTCAAGGACTTCCACGTAAAATTAACCGAATTATTGAGCGAAACATTTTCTATATTTAATATGTACGTGGTTCAAATATATCCTGCAGTTTTTTTCAAGAAATCGCATTAGCGTCTCGCTTGATCGCGTGTTCTCATAAATTTCTGCAGTGATTCTTCTTGATTAACCACAGTAACATTTCCTTGTGTATTGGAACTTTTTATAGTTTGTCATAAGAAAATGATAAATCACAGCTTCTATCTTTAGTAATTCAGGTTAGCAAATTTTTTGCACGGCGTATATTTATAGCATTTCTGGTTTTTATAGATAACAGAGTAGCCTTGACTTTCTTAAGCAAACAGCAAAAAGTATGATTAGTTTTCTGTGCGTTTGGATTTAAGGAGAGCCGACGACATTGAACCGAACTCAAATGTCAAAACGGATTATTCTTATTACCATGCGACAATAAATAAATCACTGTCTTATTATAATGTAATATATTGCTTTTCAAACAAATCGCCACACTTAGAATGTGTGGATAGTACATAGTTTATTCAAATGGCCAAAAGAAAGGTAGGTATTTGCATGATTAAAGTTTCAGTCAGTGGAGCAAAAAAGTTATGCAGTCAGTTGGTCAATTAATTCCAGGAAACAGGCAAAATTGTATCGATATCCTTGGTCTGTCATTAAAAAGTATGATAAATGTGAGGTCATAGAGGCTGAAATACTATGCAATTTAACCCCGATGGATACGTTCCTACTAAGCTAACTGGTGTTTGGGCACCACAACCAAAAACCAAAAATGTCTAAAAGTCGTTGTGGAGACGTATCTCCCTTTTATATATCGCTTGGAGCTACAAACAACAGGAATCGACACAAACCCCACCTGATACTATTTTTGGTTTCTATTTTTCAGTTTATGGCACAACTGCGTGTATACTACGAACACCATAAGGGGAGCTAATGGTAAACATAAAAATATACATTTGCATCTTATTGGACGTTTTCATTTAGATTAAGATGCTAGTTCTTGTAGAAATAATTTAAATAGTCACAATGTTAACTAAGAAGTTCATTTTATTTATACACGAATTTTCACCATCAACAACTTTATTTGTTTTTGTTCAGAGATTTTTATCTTTGATTTATGCACCATTGCTGTCAGCAGTCGTTCAACTCGTTCACGAGTTAATCAAAAATTGTTATTTATCGTCACCATATTAAACCGCCTGAGACCTTCCTTCAAATGAGATCGCATGTGTAATACTCTTGATGTCTGTAATTATATTGTGTCAATGTCACAGAAGCAGATGGGTATTATCACATCGTGACACACTTCCGAGGCGGCCGCTCGGCGGAACTGTTAAAACAGGAAGTTGAAATGCAGGTCCCACTAGAAGGAACACAATGACGGTTGGTAGAGACACTAATAAAAAGGACGTGCGATAAATATCTACTCCTCAGCAGACAGTAATTGTTTCTTGCTTACAACGTGTCTCAAATTCAAAAGGATTTAAGGCTGGCGGTATTTTTAGCGGCGAATTCAGAATCGAGTACGTATTTTGGAATGGTACCAAGTAGGCCTGTAGAATTAGACGATGTGAACGGGAATCTGTAACTAATTCGTTTCAGATAGCCACAGGTAAAAACAGGTGTATTTAGTTATAAGGAATATACCTCTGCGATACCTCCCAAATCAAATAAACAGAACATTGTTTAAAAGTCACTTTTATGTGAAAAAATCATGAAATTTGGAGTTTTTTAAAAATTGCAATAAGACTGCAGTAGATTAATTTTTTTGAATGTTTCTGTTTACTAGGTAATTCCAAACCGGTTAATTTAAGCCCCTGTTGATTTCATTTCATTGATTATTTATTTAAATAATTGCCGAAAACCATCGAAATTTTCGAAAATTTCAAGCATTTTTTACTCTGAAAGGAAAAATGCTAGACTCTTGAAACTTTGGTGGAATATGTGTCTCATTACCCTCAACTTACAAAAAAAATTTCGTTTCAAAATGTTTATTAGTTTTCGAGAAATTCTATTTGTTTATTAAAAACGTCCCAAATGTTTAATGAAAAATTGACCTATTAACGTTATCAAAAATAATTCAACCACAGCTCATTTTTTTCGTCAAGACGTCAATTTTACGAATCTGTTATGGGCGTATCGATTTTCAATAATTTTGACCGTCAAAATGGCGTTAACAACATTGCTACTTTTCGGAGCAGCGTTTTTTGCAAATAACTTTACAACAAATGAACGTATCTGCACAAATCTTTCATATTTGAGTTGTTGGTATTTTTCTACAAATTTATAAAAAAATATTGTTGCTCTGGGACATGTAGGAGCCGAGATAATTTTTTAAATTGATTAATGCGCCAAACGTGTATTTATTAATATTTATGGCCAAAATTGAAACTGGTTGTTAATAAGATCTTGAATTTTGTGAATTCATCAAGTCCTATTGAAAACGGGCCCTTTTTGAGGTCAAAATATAATTTTTAATAATTAGTGATTTTAGAGCGTCTTCAATTTGTTTGGCTCAAGGGACAGGCGAATTTTTGATAAAACGAGTTTCAAATTGGGGTAGCGATAAAAATTCGTCATATCTCCGTTATTTTCCGGCCAATTTCGACGTTTCTTTTTTTAATTTGGGGTAGCTCACGAAAATAATAACAATGGGCACATTTGCAATATCCAAATAATAAACAAATAATTGTTATAAACAATTTTTTTTTTTTTAATTTTTTCTTTTTTGGGCTTATGCAACTTATAATGTGCTAATGTATTAAATATAAATTTATAAAGATTATATAATGGTAACAATGTATGCACAAACTATTTCTCCATCAAACAATATACGATGTTACAGCATTGTTACCATTATATAATCTTTATAAATTTATATTTAATACATTAGCACATTATAAGTTGCATAAGCCCAAAAAAGAAAAAATAAAAAAAAAAATAAAAAAAATTGTTTATAACAATTATTTGTTTATTATTTGGATATTGCAAATGTGCCCATTGTTATTATTTTCGTGAGCACCCCAAATTAAAAAAAAAAACGTCGAAATTGGCCGGAAAATAACGGAGATATGACGAATTTTTATCGCTACCCCAATTTGAAACTCGTTTGATCAAAAATTCACCTGTCCCTTGAGCCAAACAAATTGTAGACGCTCTAATATCACTAAATATTAAAAATTATATTTTGACCTCAAAAAGGGCCCGTTTTCAATAGGACTTGATGAATTCACAAAATTCAAGATCTTATTAACAACCAGTTTCAATTTTGGCCATAAATATTAATAAATAAACGTTTGGCGCATTAAACAATTTAAAAAATTATCTCGGCTCCTACATGTCCCAGAGCAACAATTTTTTTTTATAAATTTGTAGAAAAATACCAGCAACTCAAATATGAAAGATTTGTGCAGATACGTTAATTTGTTGAAAAGTTATTTGCAAAAAACGCTGGTCCGAAAAGTAGCAATGTTGTTAACGCCATTTTGACGGTCAAAATTATTGAAAATCGATACGCCCATAACAGATTCGTAAAATTGACGTCTTGACGAAAAAAATGAGCTGTGGTTGAATTATTTTTGATAACGTTAATAGGTCAATGTTTCATTAAACATTTGGGACCTTTTTAATAAACAAATAGAATTTCTCGAAAACTAATAAACATTTTGAAACGAAATTTTTTTTGTAAGTTGAGGGTAATGAGGCACATATTCCACCAAAGTTTCAAGAGTCTAACATTTTTCCTTTCAGAGTAAAAAGTGCTTGAAATTCTCGAAAATTTCGAAGGTTTTCGCCATTTATTTAAATAAATAAACAATGAAATGAAATCAACCCGGGGCTTAAATTAACCGGTTTGGAATACCTAGTAAACAGAAACATTCAAAAAAATTAATCTACTGCAGTCTTACTGTAATTTTTAAAAAACTCCAAATTTCATGATTTTTTCACATAAAAGTGACTTTTAAACAATGTTCTGTTTATTTGATTTGGGAGGTATCGCAGAGGTATATTCCTTAACTAAATACACCTGTTTTTACCTGTGGCTATCTGAAACGAATTAGTTACACCGCATTTTCTATTTCTGCAGGCCTAAAGTGTGATAGACGCGGTTGGTGCCTTTAGTACAAATCAAAGTTAGTCTCCTAGGTCCTCAGATTTGTCACCCATTAGAAAAATAATTCCATAAAATGGCCCAAACAATAAATTATTGACAAAGTTATCAACTGTGAAGTTAAACACAAATCACAAAAACAAATTACATATTAATATTCCAGTAAAATAAAAAAATAATTAGAAATTCTTGACTAAAAATCGAGCTAAAAATGTTACAAAATTATTTTTTTGTGTTTTCCAGCATCTGCAATCTGCGAGAATTTAGGCCATCCTGTAGGTACAATATACAATAGACACAGAAGGGTGTACGAAGAAAACATTTTGAGCCTAACGTTACGGCATTGAACTAATTAATGCAACAGTATGTTGTTCAGAATTGCATTACATTACAAGTTTTCTTGTATCTTTTAATTGCGAGCTTAATGTTTTATAGCGGCGGCTGTTAACGAGAAAACAATGTCAATGTTTTACTCGTAATTTGTTGCGCGAATGTTCCTTGCCTGCTCTCTGTGCCATGAAAGTTTATTTCGCTTTTACTTTACGTGCACCAATGTTAGTACGAATAATGCCAGAGGTAAAAAAATGTTTGTGTCTATATTTGGAGAGGTACATGCATTTTTGTAAAAAAAGGAAGAGTTTAGCATCTAATTTCACTTTCTCTTGCTTTGTAATTGGTTTTTTCTCTTACTTTTTTATTTTATGATATTTTCGTCAATGCTCCAGTCTCTTTTATTAGAGTTTCTAAATCTTGTTTGTGGACCAGCAATTTTGACACTCTTGAAAATAAATACCTTTCCCTTTAAATTTACGCATCAGAGCAACTATTATTTTTAATCTGTTTCTCTTCTGATATTCATGTGGTTAAAAAAGGCAAATTCTGACAAATAACATATACAGGGTGGCCCATTTTCGAGCCTCATCATTGGGATCTCGGAAACCGTAACAGATAACAGTTTCGGTTAAATCATGGCAAAGTTGCGCAATTTGATGCTTACATGATGTTTGGAAAATTCGGAAAAATCCGAAAAAAAAACCGAAATTTCTTAAAATCATTTTTATTTTTTTCTGACGTTATTTGAACACAAATATCAAAACGAATAACGCTTCATCGTTGCCACTTTTTACCCTCTACAAGATGGCGCTGTCAAATTTGAAATCCGACGTTTCGTCTTCCAAAAATCATCAACTATTTTTTTTTAACACGGACCTGGATTTTTTATTTTATTTTTTGTTACCTTTGGACTCCTTATAAAAGCTATGATCCACCACGAATTTTGATTTTCCAACATTTCGATTACATAAACTGGCATTTTATGTATTTTTTTAAAATATTTAATACGACACTGTTTTTAAACAAATTATTTTTTTAACATTCTTAATTTATTACTTAGGTAAAAATAAACATCTAAATTTATGATACTGATGAAAACTTAATTAATAATATCAGTTTTTTGTTTTTCTGTTTTTACGATTATTAATTTATTTACTTTTTTAGTACTTTTTTATGAGAATATTTACCTATAAATTAGCAATTTGGGCGTCTTTAGCTATTAATTATTGTTAAATTAACGTAAATTAAGGTGCGTGCAAAAACCTCTAATAAAAAATTTTATGTGGGTGGAGTATATTTTACTAATTAATTTCATTAACGTTACCAGCTTTCAAAATATATTTTAGGGCTTTTATTTGTTTTTCGATTACAGGTCCGTCGTAATGTTGCCGTATGGTCTGGTCTGTTGGTTACCCACAACCCTAGATCGTCTCGGAACGATCCCGGAATATTGTGTAATTATTTCCGTCTCAGCCGAGCACTTCCCCGGTGCATAAATATCCGGGATATGAATAATATGACGACTACAAAAAGTGCAATCGGTCAACGTGTGATCTAAAATGTGTATTTTATATTCAACAAGCGACATGAATGAGAGTAAATTAATATGTTCCTTTATTTTACCAAAATCTTAACTTAAAACAGTTTATAATGTTTATAAATTACTCATTTGTTTATATGAAGAGGAAAATATCATTATTGATTAAAATTTGTGATATAAACACCCGATGCAAATAATTCAGGCAGCCCTTAACGTTTTTTTAACATTGTCTTGCTTCACGTTTGCGTTTAATTCTTATAGGTATTTGTACGGGTATTGCTCATCAGAAATTCGGTAATAGCCCAAATACATATATAAATTCATCTAATAAGAATCACATCAGTTATAGTAATATCCATTGACTACCAAAATTAACGCACCACCCAAAATTTATCATTAATTTAAATTTGAATTTTTTATAAACCGTTTTTCTGATTTTAATATATTTTTTTTTGTTTTGTAGGTTAACTCTTCTGGAATGTATAGTCGTTCCGATTTTAATTAAAAATTATTTTTTCTTTAAATATAGATCGTAACAATAAAGCTATGTTTTAAAGAAAATTCAAAACACCCTGTAAGAATCACCATCAGCAAAATTAAACAGCCCCAATTGTAGCTTCATCTTTTCTTAACATGCCCTTTTTTGGTACACTTTGTTATCTTTGCTAAAAGGTGTGGTGAAAAAATCAAAAAATTTTGTTTCTTGGATGCCATTTTTTTATTACTCAACCGATTCGAGCAAACATTAGATAAGCAATTTAGTAGGGCTACATAACGTATGGGTCGAAATGGTAGACACGAAAGAATCAAATTGTTAGACGTCTTTAAAAATTGATGTTTTTCTATCTTCGTTCTTTTTCTAAATATGTAATGAATTAATTCTACTGCATAACAAATAACACATTTTTTAAATTATTTAGCGGTGAGATTTTAACTCGGATTTTAATGAGAGTAGGTCATTAATATAGACAAGGATCACTGTGGGATTTAAAACAGAGTCTTGCGGTATGCCAGAGTTGGTAGGGAACGTTTTAATGAGACGAGTTATTGTTATTGGCTAGAGTTTGATTTGTAATGTTTTGAATGTGTTGCTTCACAAATTATGTCCTCGTTGAAGCCTGTGAAACGGTTTTTGCATGCGTTCGTAGTAATTGAATTTACCAAGAGGAAGAAAGTGGTTAGACCGCAACGTTATCTAGAAAGAAGAATAACACGTCTTCAATTACGTCTAATTAGTCCACGTAATGATTCCGATGGAAAAAATGTAAAATCTAAAGTAGGTAATTTTCTTTTTATTATGCAATCTTGAAGATTGGAGGATATCCGGTTGTTTCCTTGTAGTCCTTGAATTTAATCATCCATGGATGAATTATATTTGGATAAGCATAAAGCAGTCGTTAAAAAATTCACCGATTATAATTTAGAAGTGTTAATTTCCTTTTGATTCGCATTGAATATTTATTGCCATTATTAAGTTGTGAATATGATTTATAGAATAACACACTTTCATGAAGTATATAGGTACAGATATTTTATTCAACTTTATTGTAAACTTAGTTGTCAGTTATGTTACTACCTTAGTTGTGCTTTCACTATAATTCGTCATAATTTACTGCTTCAGTTCTAGATTAATTTGTGGAAAAAAAAAGACAGAAAAACTAACAGAAATAAACCCAATTGATCGTTTCCTAATATTCATAATGTAGGTACAGTTATCCATAAAAATGTTACCAAAAACCTTTCGCTTTCTATTAATCACTTTTTCTTTACTGTGCTCACTTTCAAAGTTAGAATGAGTAGATCGCCATAATCATAAAACAGAGGATTAGTTTTTATTACAAAGTTTAATTTCACAAGATTAAATTGAGTTGGCAAATACCATTACATATTATTTTTGTTTGCATGCTGTCGCATGGGCAAAAGGAGTGATGTATACATTTTAATTTAATTTAATATTATTTGTTAGTTGTCATGTTGTAATTAAGATCGTTGTTAACAAAGTTAACATATAAAATTCGCTGTAGGTTAGAGACGCTCGTGCAGAAATTAGCACATACGAGGTGGTTGCAAAAAGAGGAATGAAAAAAAATACTTTTCACCTGCAAAACATGCAGTCTTTAAAATGAACAAAAACAACTATTCTTCAAGCGAAAATGCATCTAGTAGGTAACATCAATTAAAAATAATTCATACGGCTATAATGTACGTTTCATTTGTTTTTCATTTCTACATCAAAAATATACAGGATGTTCCATTTGAAGAAATTGAGAAAATGCAATTTAAAAAGTTCTTAATTGAAAAATAATTTTTGGCCACCCTGTACAGTTTTAGCAAATGAAAATGATTCAAAAACGTTAATTGGATATCTCGTAAATGGTATTCACATAAGTTTTTCGTAAAACCCATAATTGTGACTGTGGTGATTTTTTTAATATCTATCTGCAGATGGCATTATTTCAACAAAAAAATTCATTACATTCAAGTGGTTGGGAGATATTCAATGGTAATATAAATAGGAATGAATAGAGCCTAGAAAGAAGCTTCAAAAAATGTACTGATATACATAGCATTCCATTAAAAAAAATGCACTTGTAATTTCGTCTTGGTTCGCCCTATATGTTTTGCAATTTTTTTAAAAATTCCTAGCTATCGTAGAACTCGAGATATCGAGGTCCGACGCACTATTGCCCCACCCTGTAGCCAGTGGCGTAACCAGAACTGAATTGAGGGGGGAGCCAAAGCCAAGTGATAAAACTAACTGAAAGATGATTTAAGCTTCTAAAGATAGATTTTAATCACCTAAAGTAAAGTATAGTGTTCACTGTTTTGGTTTGGTATACGTGGATTTATTGAGGGGAGGGCCAAGGCCCCCTCCCCCCCCCCCTTCTGGTTACGCCACTGCCTGTAGCTATAGAATAAGAGGTAGCCTTCAACGCTCGAAACAATTGCTTGTTAATGGTTAATGCACTTTGGAAATCTGACTAACCTATTTTATTTTAATAGTTCGGTTTACTGTTCACCTGTCGATTTATTCGTAAGTAAGTGTGTTATAACAGCTCGTCTTGGGATTACTATATAGTGGTGATTGTTTTTATAGTATTGTGGCTAATGACTATTGATTCAGACACCCATATTAGAGGCATTTTTGTATACAAGGCATGTAATTTTACATAGACAAAAAATTAAAACGGTGAACAAATATTTGTCCTGTAGCTCTGAAAAAAGCTTGTTAATGCACTCTTGGAAAGTATACCAAGCTATTTAATTTTCACAGTCCGGTTACAGGCATTTTTTAAACAAACAGTCTTGGCCTTATTTACTATACAAGGCATGTAATTTTACGAGTAATTTTACAAAAAATGGAAACATCTTGAAAAAATATTTAGCCTGCAGCGCTATTGTTGTTAATTGCTAATGCACTTTGGGAAAGCAGACTAACCTATTTTATTTTAATAGATGAGTTAGCTGTTCACCTGTCGATGTATTCATAATTAAGTGTGTTATAGCCGCTCGTGTTGTGATTACTATATGGTAGTGTTTATTTTTATAGTATTTTGGCTAATGACTAATTATTCTAACACTCATGTTTGAGCCATATTTTTAAGCTACTACTACAAGGCATTTCATTTTACATAGGAATAAAATGAAAATAGTGAAAAGTATTAAGCCCACAGCGCTGAAAAAAATTGCTAGTTAATGGTTGATGTACTTTTAGAAAGCATACTATCCTATTTTATTGTCACCGTCCTGTCAGCTGTTCACCTGTCGGTTTATTCATAAGTAGGTGTGTTATAGCAGCTCGTTTTTTTATTGCTATATGGTGGTGATTGCTTTTATAGTATTGTAGTTATTCACATACTTAGAGGTTAGAGGTATTTTTTGAAGCAAACCGTCTTGGCATACAACTATACAAGGCATACAATTTTACATAGGAAAAAAATTAAAACAGTGAAAAATATTTTGCCTGCAGCGCTGGAAAACATTGCTTGTTAATAATTGATGCACCTTTAGAAAGCATACTAACCCTAATACTAACCTATTTTATTTTCACAGTCCTGTCAGCTGTTCACCTGTCAGTTTATTCATAATTGAGTGTGTTATAGCAGCTCGTTTTTTGGTTGCTATATGGCAGTGATTGTTTTTATAGTGTTGTGGCTAAGGACTAATTATTCAAACACTTATGTTTGAGCCAAATTTTTGAGCAAAGCATTTTGACATTATTTACTATACAAGTAATTTAATTTCACATAGGAATAATATAAAAATAGTGAAAAAGTATTAAGCCTGCAGCGCTGAAATAACAATTGCTTGTTAATGGTTGATGCACTTTTGGACAGCAAATTTACTTTATTGTCACCGTCCTGTCAACTGTTCACCTGTCGGTTTATTCATAAGTAGGTGTGTTCGTGCTCGTTTTTTTATTACTATATGGTAGTGATTGTTTTTATAGAATTGTAGTTATTCAGATACTTATTTTAGAGGCATTCTTTGAAGCAAACCATCTTGGTATTATTAACTATACGAAGCATACAATTTTACATAGGAAAAAAATTAAAACAGTGAAAAATATTTTGCCTACAGCGGTGGAAAAATTCCTTTTTAAGTGAAACATTGTTAGATAATAATATCTATAATAATTATTTCACATGCATGCATACTTTATTCCGGTGAGAATATCTAATGAATATTCATAAAATATCTGTTAATTTTTAAACAGTATTGTGCTCCTTTTGAATCCATTACGCTACAAATTGCTTCTTGTTTTGTTATACATGAGTTAATTTAATAAGTTCATAACTTTCTTTCTGGGCTGATTGACAAAACACAAGCATAGAATTTAACGTGGAATAAATATAGTAACAAAACTTTCTCAATAAAAGTTTCTAGGTAGGACGTCTATTTACCTTTTATTTGTATTATTAATGTTTTGATTGCTGATGACGTATTTGTAGAATGGATTTTGGAATTGTTTATTATCAGCATTGTAATTTCCATTTTGACTACGTCTTCTATCGTTTGTTGAAAATTATATAAAAACGTATGCTAATTTTCATTAAGATAAAGAAAATCTGGCTGCTAGCAAACGATTTATTTTTCAGCGAATGGTTGACTCTTCCCGTCAATCATTTTCGATCACTAGTATTTATCAGCCCCAATAATCTGTCTTATTTTACAGCTTCCTGCATCATAATTCTTGGAACAACAAACCTACATACATATGTGTTATTATTAAAAAAATTTTACATTTGTAAACTCCTTTTCTTATCGGTCACATCATTTCCTACCGTCGAATGATAATTGTGTTCCTTATTATTCAACATGCACTTCTACAGTAATTTCTTCTTTTTTGATCTCGTTATGCAAGATAATAGCGATTTTTCGTGTGCAGTTCACATTGCAAGAGTTATCAAGCTTCACATAAAATAATTTCTGTAACAATAAAGAATACAGTTAAATCTCCAGTATGCAAATTTAAAAGTAACAGTGGCTTTAGAATGTGTGTTGCAACCGAGAGAATAACGTTTCAATTGCTATTTACCTCTAGATGAACATGGCAATGAGGAAGTCAGAGTTAATATTGCAGGTTAATGAAACAATTATTAATTACCCTAGAATTAAGCAACGATGTAAGTTGCGAATTTAATATGTATTATATATTACTTGCTTTGTTATGTACTAAGGTAGTGGCGGTAGATATGGCCCGGACGGTCATATGGCCCAATGCCCTTAAATTTTAAACTAACCGCCTCAAACCCAACTTCCTGACATTCACAGTTTCTTTCAATACGTTTAAGCGTCCTCTGTAAATAACAAGCCGAACTTCCGGCAATATCGGCAATACCGGCCAGTTTAGATTATGGCGTCACAACAGGTGTTCGAATAATAAAGTTTAATGAAAGTGTTTTGGTGAAATCATCGGGAAACATTGAAAAACAAACCTAAATTTTGGAGGATCGACACTCTAAGTTACGTGTTACATAGTGACAAATTTATTTTACTTAAAAATTTTGTGAAAGAGTTTTTTCTTGTTGCTCATAATGTGCACTACTCAACTGGTCATATGGCCCATGTATTTATTTCGTCACATTGTTTAAGTATTTTATCTTGATAGAAAATACTTACTTACATTAGTGGAAAAAATTATTTTGCATTTTTTTAAAGGGCTCAGATTTATGTTAATTCTGTAAGTGCCATATTTTCAGATGGGTTTGATGATATGGCCCATTGACTTTTTCTATAATTTTATTTTTTATTTTTAAATTTGCAATCTTTTTTATTTTTTTTTGTTGTCAGTCTATTTGTCTATTATGTCTAAGCTCAATTTTCTTAATGAACCGTTCAATTAAAATAATTTTTTCTAGGGCCATAACTCCAACCCTGGTTGGGAATATGGCCCATTGACTGCATTTAAAAAAAAAATTTTTTTGTTTGTTTTACGTTTGATTTTTACAAAGTTTAATTTTTTTCCTGAAAGCGAAGGTGTTTACGCTTAAGTTCCTGTAAGCATTGTTATTTTTTTTAATAAAGTTTTCGAGAAAAAAAATATTTTTTTTAAGTGGGCCATATATGCCGCCACTACCTTAGTATAGATTTTTTTTCAAAGTTTGAAGTTGGTCGGGTTTAAAATTGGCAGTTTTCTGATAATTTGATGATTTTTAAGAAAGAAGGCTAATTTTTTTTAATAAATTTTGTCAAAATACATTCCCATTCATGTTCGCACCTCTGTGAATTTTACTGTATAATTTATGACGTAATTGGCGTTTATAGGCTCTTTAAGATTTATATAATGTGTTTTTGATTGCCAGATAAATGTTTATTTGCAGTAAGAATAACTTCTTATGAAAGCTGTGGTTGAAATAAGCAGCAGTTAAGTAATGGGTATAATCGAGGGTATAATTCAGAGAAACAAATAACTTTTAAAATTACTTATTATACTATGGCTAAAGTTGTTTTTCTGATCTATAATTATATCATCTCGCCACCGTTTGAACTTAAATAATTTTTAAAAAACCATGAATAATTCTGTAGTGTATTGATATAATCAATATCGATTTTGTGCAAAGTGAATACGCGTTATTCAAGCGTTAATAAAATTAAGAAAGTTAATATTTAATATTACGTTTGTCGCAGTAATGAAAGCATTTATGAAATTACTGATTGTGACAACTTTATGGATTATTAAGTAAAGTTTCTCATATATTAATTTGCTGTTTGTTATTTTTGTGTTTGTATAATAAATTTACACATGAGCAAACAGTTAGGAATTGCGAAATGTACAGTTGCGGATGCCTAAAGGTGTACGATTTTTTGTTACCAAGGAATTTTGTTCTTTTTCAATATTGGACAAATTTATTTTCAATTCAGTATCTAATTTTAATATAATGTCCGTTACCACTCAATTATTATTACGTATCGTAACAAAATAATGTGGTTGCTAATATTTTATGGCAACTACATGGCATTCCAAATTTATTCCTCGTAGAATTGATGAATATCCTTATGGTTTATTCTACCCTTAGTTTTTCCAAGCATTTTATATAATTTTGCACAGCTCATTTGCGTCTTTCGACCGAATATAAAAATTTTTGTTAGTAAAATTTGCGGACTCTTTCAATGGGATTAAAATCAGAATTTCGTGGTGGCCATGGTAGTAAATCAAAACATAAAACTGTTAAAACTAAAACTAGAGAAATTTTGGAAAATATAAATGTGACGTTATTTTAAAAATTGAAAACGGAAAATAAAAAAATTTGTGATTTTGGGTTACCTATTTTAAACTATTTTTATTTTAGCATGATAAGTTATATTAGTCGAACATGGTCCCGAAAACTTGATGTAACTAGGTAAAAACCTCGGTAAAAACGTGTTAATGAAAACATTTCTGCTGTTGCAAATATTGTAAATATCCCTGACCCCGACGAAATTGCTAATTAATTTAACAAACAATTGGGGACAAGCGATGCACATGTGTTTAATACCTACATTGGCAACTATAAAAATGTTTTCGAAATAACTATTATTGTAGACGTTCAAGAACGATATACCTATATTATCTGCTACAACGCTAATAATAATGGTTTTGTTAACTATTATTATACGCAGTACATAGCAGTAGGTTTTAAGAAAAATATTAAGTGATAAATAATATAATTGCAGTTTTTGACGAAGTTCATTTAACCATACAATATGCATATATAATTGATAATTTCTCAAAATTTTTGATAAGTTGACAAAAAAATTAATGAAAAATTTTAATCTAAAAGAATAATTTTTATGGATTCTATTAGAGGTAAGACTGTACTTGCAGCACATAAATCAAATCTGTGGTGCTAATTACTAACTAATATTAAACTTGAATTTATTTAATTCCCAGTAGGTATATATTTTTCTATTTGAAATTATTTTATTATTATTATTTTTAATAATTTTACCTAGGCTAGGAAACATGTCTTCCTCACGATCTTCTTTGCCAACAAAGTTTTCTAATTGTCTATACAGGGTGAATCTTAGAGTGGCGGCCATATTTTTGGGGTTAATAGTACTAGTCGTCATGAACATGAATCCGAATTTTTTTTTTGTAGGTTGTAAAATGGCCGAGTTATGAATTTTTTAAAAAAATTCGCGATTCATGTATTCCTCCTGTAATTCCGGTGCCGCTGGGCAAGCACTTGCTGCATTACGTGTGCCCGGTCGACAGTGTTGCCAAGTGTAGATGATATAAAACCAATCGATTACATTTTACATTTTCACTTTTCATTAATAATTCTGAGATACCCAATCACGAGAGAGAGATAAGGGTACCTAGTGAAAATGAAAAATTAATTAATTCAATTGGATAAACAGGTTTATTGAAATACGCAGTTTTAACTTCCCTAATGAAAATTGTAATACAAAACAAAATGAAAAAGCCGGCTGCATAGTCTGCATAATTATTATGACACAAAATGAAAAAGATTTTAAAAACAGAATTAGTTTCTAGGACATTTAAAACCACCGATCAGCTGTTAGAGTCGCTGAACTGTTTACAAACTATGACACTGACCTAGTTACTTAGCAGGTGCATTAACAAAAAAGGGTGATAAAAAAAAGGTTCCCCTGAAATGCAAAAGCCTCGCACGGCGGCGTGCCAGTTGTTTTTCTATGTTTTAGTTTTAGTTTTTAGTGTTAGTGACCAGTCAGACAGCAGCTAGTGTGGTTTATTATGGTTATAAAATTAAATTGTTTCAGTTTTTAGTGAAAGAAATTTATAAAAGTGGAAGTTTTGCGTTTGAGTGAGGTGTACCTTCTACGTGTGTGTAGTTTTATTTTAGTGGTGTTTTAGAGGCGACTTTTATCTGTGGGGGCACATGAAAAGTTTGGTGCACCGTACAATGTACGGTGGTTTGGTGTACACGACTCCTGTCAACAACGTTGAAGAATTACGGGAAATAGTAGAAAACGCTGCGAATCATATAAGGCAGAATACGGACTTCAATAAAGTTAGAGATTCTATGATGCGGCGAGCTACAGCGTGTTTGGAAAATAACGGAGGACAGTTTCAACACCTGCTATGAGAAATGCCGATCCAAGATAAGTAAAGATTTATTGCTATTAGAAAAAATAATTTTCTGTTCATTATTTGTTACTAAGTATTAAGTTTCTTAGGTATTACTTTTTTTATTGTTACACTCACGGAGAATAGTTTTTACTTTGTTATTGTTTAGATAGTTCATTTTATTTAGTTTCTTGTTTGCTTTACAATAAATTCCCCGTATTTTATTTCAGTCGTGAAGTTTGGCAACAACGCACTGTTCTAGACAGGCGTGTGCGTCTCAGGTATTAGACGTTACTCTCGCTAGCGCATTCCACTGGCGGGGTACCCAAATTCAAATAAAAAGGGTTTAAACAATATTTATCTTTCATAGCGCGTTAAAAAAAAAAAAATTTGTAGTTTTGTGTTCCCATAGTTGAACGGAGTCGCCTCATATAAATATGGCCGCCACTCTAAGATTCACCCTGTATATTCCAGTCTATAGGTACTTCCTATTTTTAAATTTTTTAAATTTCACTTAAGTATTATCTTTTAATTTCATCAAATATTTTTAATTTTCCGTTAATCAGGGAGCATGTTTTTTGTGATTCTTAAGGTAGTGATTGGCGCGTATATATTAAAAAGATATAACAAAAATTCATTAAACAGTTCGATTTTCTCGTTAATACTTTTCACATAGAGAATGTGATTAGAATCAATGTTTTGTAAATCTTGGAAAACAGATTATATTTTAATTTTGTAAAATTCTTGTATCTACAATAAAACTGGTGTGGAACACTCATATCTTGGTACAATCTCGGGTACCTACAATAATTTCGGAAAAGTTCCCTATAATCCCTATAGATGAGAAGGTGTATTTTTTATTTTTTCAGTTCTTATTAACAAATATATGTGTTTTTTTGAATACAATCATAATCAAAAAATGTATCTCTTTCATTTATTTAAACAATTACCTGAAATTTGATAACATAAGGTTTTTGGGGTCGCAGATTACGAGTCTGCCCTCAAAATCGGTCTAAAAACAATATGGCGTCTACAAAATGGCATCGAAAGTCTACTTGTTTTTCTTTTTTTTTATTAGATATCTGGGGGTTTTTTGGGGTCACTGATAACGAATTTGACATTAAAAATCAACTTAAATCAAAAATGGTAGATCCAAAGTAGCGGAAAAAGGTCAATTTTTATATTCAATTTCACGAGTTTCTTACACAGTATATCCCCGGATTGAATTTACAAAAGGGAAAACTTCTTTATTTTTGATATTACGAAATATTTGAATCTCCATGAACAATTTTGCTTCGGTCATAAATGAAAATACCACTGACAGAAATACAATTTCATGTACAGGGTGGCCAAGAGAAACAACAATGTGAAAATAATACAAGAGTAAAGTACCCTGATTTTTAGTTTTATACAAAAATGTCAAAGAAATAAAAGATTTTGTATATTTTAAAACTACCAAATCCGTGATGGAAAAATCGACGGACATTTTTTTTTATTTTCACTTAAAAATAGTGATCCATAGAGGGTAAACATTTTAATTTCTGTGTCAGTATCGTTTGTCAAAATGTCAAGTTATTGTTCATGTTCATGTCACCATTTTTAAGTGAAAATTAAAAATAAACTGTCCGCCGACGTCTCTATCACGCATTTGGTAGTTTTCCTCTGGGATTGGCCTTAGCTTTGTGTTTTGGCCATTGGTAGTTTAACATTTTTTAGTTTTGACATTTTTGTATCAGACTAAAATCAGGGTACTCTAGTATTATTTTCAAATTATTGATTTTCTTGGACACATGAACTCTTAGTTCTGTCAATGACATTCTTATTTATGACTGAAGCAAAACTACTTATGAAGAATGAAATATTTCGTAATATCAAATATAAAGAAGTTTTCCCTCCGGGGACATAATGTATAGTGGTTTTTGGGTCGCAGACGTCGCTGATCTCAAATTTTATATTAGAATTAATCAAAAATGGAAAGCAGCTGAAAAGTGGTGGAAACAAAAATGATAGAAGAGTTAAATAAGTGATAAAGATATTTGAATCGTTTTATTAAAATCTTCATAAAAGCAAGAAAAAAATTATTTGGTTTTCAATTTCTTCTCCCCTACTTCTTCCATAGACACTGCCGGATGTGAATTAAGGCAACTGTTTCTTCCACATCAATGACCCCAAAAACCCCAAACATCTAATAAAAAATAATAAAAAATTAAACTTTCGACCCAATTTTGTTTTTAGACTTATTTTGAAGCGAGATTCATAATCTGCGACCCCAAAAACCGTATGTTATCAAATTTCAGGCATATATTTAAATAAATAATAGGGTTATAATTTTTTTAATTAAGAATGTATTAAAGAAACACTTATTTGTTAATAACAATTGAAAAAATAAAAAGCACACCTTCTCACCTATGGCAAACTTTTCTATACATTTTTTCCGAAATTTAAAAAACAATGATCAAAATCGGTTTTGTGTCAACGAAGTTAGGCACTTGAGCGGATTTTTAGCGTTTCGAAAATGGACTAATAAAAATACAAATAAAAAATTTATTTCTGATTTGCTTCGGAGTTAGATGGATAGAATCGAAGCCCCTAGATGCGGTTCGGACTCCTCAATAAACTGTAGGGCCTCGTCTCTCTTTACCTAACACAAAATCCTAGGATTTTCCGGGGGTTGTTTCGGTAACTTGAGAGGCGGTTAAGAACACATTTTTTAAATTTTAGACCTCTCCAATGAAATACATAGCATGATTTAGAATAACAATACATAACCAAGATTCTGTAATAAATATTACATCAATTATATTGTTCCATTAGTAGGTTAGGTACCCTAAAATCATGAAATTTGGCAACAAATACAACATATTAGTGGAGGGAAATTAGAATTATAAAATGATGTAATCGGGAAGTTGAATTTTTTTTGTTTTTTGTTTTATACATGCAAATGAGTCGAAAACCAAAATCGGGCTGGGGTTTCGTGAGAAAAGCGCATAAAAGCGCATTTTTGATGCATTTCGAGTGTATTGCTACACTATTTTTTAAATATATCCGGCTCTATTGGTCGTAGAAACATTTAAAAGAAAACTAAAATACTCGTAAATGAATAGCCTATCAAACTACTGGGGTATAGTTACATTAAAAGTGCATCATAACCACAAAAAGTCCAAGTTTCTCAGTTTATTATTTTTTACTAATAATGCAATAAGTGGGGTAAAAATCTTTTGATCTTTACGAAAATTGGAGAAAATATGTGTTTTCATGTTGTAAATACTTGATTAAATTTAAAAAAAAAAATTTTTACGGTCACAATTGATCATTTTCGAAAAAAATTAAAACGCTTGCCATTTAATGCAAAATGGTCGTAGGATAAATTTTTTTTTAAGAGTAGGTCTTTTTATCTACATTTTTGTGAACATATATCTACCAGAATCTGTTTATCAAGTTAAAATGTCGGTTTTTTTAATTAAAAAAAAAATTATTGCACTTTTTTTACTTTTTCTCATATCTCCTATGCCAAATTTTCATACAAGTTTCGTATAAAACGAAATTCAATTAAATTATGAAGATTATATGATAGTTAAAATAATTATTTGAAAAGGATAAATATTTAAGATCAACTGATATCAACTTTGTTTGACGCCATCGAATGGACATTAAAGAAGCTTTCGTAAGGTGTATTATTATTTATATTTACTTTTGTTTTACTATACATATAAAATATAAAGTGTATAATATGTAATGTATAATCCCAATAAACAACATATATAACCACCGTATTATGTAATGTTAGACCTAGGTAACAATTTTAATGTTTTCATGAAATATTATATTTCTGTAATGATAACTAACATTGAGACATCTGAGAAATATTAAATTGTAAAATATTTAATAAATGTTTATATAATATTGACTCGATGTTACTAGCAAATATTTCTATAATATCATACGATACACCTTGTAAAAGTATTGTAATACATTCTCTTAAACGTATCTTTAACATTTTTTCTTAAATGTTTACAAAATGTTATACAAATATAATTTGTAACGTTAAACCGAAATATTTCATATATGTTACATTAAATATGTTATAAATAGCACTTTATACATTATAAATAATATCCATTTGATTGTAGATTAACATTATTAGTAATATGTATTTAATATTACCATTTTATCACTAGATACCATTTCTGATTCACTGAGATGTGCTCAATGAATACCTAACGTATAAGCATTGGACTGTCATGTGTAAGTTTGGGTCGTCGTAAAAAGTAGGTAAATATAATAATACAACTTACGAAAGCTCTTTTAATGAATTGATTTCATTTTATAGAAAACATATATGAAAATCTGGCTTAAGAGATATAAGATATGCCAAGAAAGTGGAATTAAATAATTTTTTTTTCATTAAAAATAAAAAAGATTTTAATTTGATAAACAAATTCTGGTATATGTTCACAAAAAAGTATATAAAAATACCTACTCTTAAAAAAAAGTTTACCCTACGACCACTTTGCATTAAATAATTAATAATTTTTTTTCGAAAATGTTCAATTGCGACCGTAAAAATAAATGATTTATTTTTCAGCCCGATTTTGTTAATTTTTTCGGTTTTCGACTCATTTGCATGTATAAAAAGAAAACAAAGAAAAAAATTCAACTTCCCGATTACATCACTTTCATCAATTATTTTGAATAATTTCCCTCCACTATGTATAGATAAAGATAAAAAATAAAACACACTAGGATTTATTTGTGAGAATAATTAGTAAATAAAGCCACTGTAGATTTATAGTTTTTGTAAAAACATGAAAATATTAAACAATTGGAACAAGGTGTTCTCGAGGGTGTTCCTTTTTAATTAATATAATTAATTTTTGCATAACTATATTGCTCATAAATATTTTAAATTATTTTTGTTTTATACTCTTTTGTCTTGATATAGTTTCTTATTCGTGTTTATGAAATACATTTGATTGCCAAAATTATTTATTGCAAAATGTGGTTTTATTTTGTGTTATAGTTAAGTTATTTTTTATAATATCAAACTAAATCACAATTATAGTTACTTACTTAACTTGTCAGGAAAGAAACGCCTCCGAAAGTGCCAGAACATTAAGTAATATAAAATGGCAAAAATCTTAAAAATTAACAATGTTGACGTTAAAATAATTTTTTTCCCCCGCAAAAATCCATTTCAGCGAAGTTAATTGTTCTTTTGCGTAGTCCTAAATTTTAATCCAGTTTTTTGAGGACCTTGCTCATATTTTACTAAAATAAGAAAACAACCGTATTTGTGTCGACACTTTTAATTAAATTATTTCACTTTTGCGATACGCAAGTTTTTTTCCAATAACCGGTTATTACCCGCCTTTCAATTATTTTCCAATTTAGCATAATATTGACGATTCGTAACTAAACTAATAACTCTTCTGTAATAAGTAACTTTTTCTAGACCGACGAAATTAAAATTGGATTCAATTGAAGCGAAACGGCAACTTTCAGTCGGGTCAAGCAGCGTTTTTGTGAAAGTGATCGGATCGTATCAATGACCAATGCTGAATACGAATTTACTTTCAATGAACCTCCGTTAACTTTTGCGGTCAGCTCTGTTGCTTTCCTGCAGATACGGGTATATGTAGGTACGTGGATAATGTATTGGCCTGGTAACGAATAATAGATACGTAGAAAAGAATGCCACAATTACTAGTTGTAAGCATTACATTTAATTTGGTTCGTTGCGTTGGTTGGTTTAATTTAAATGGTGTAAATAAGAGTATAAGTGCCTAAATATTTTAAAAAATACAAAAAATATCAGTTTTTGACGTTTTTGCCATCAAAACGTTTGGAAATAAAAATTTGGGATGTGCCATAGCTCTTAAGGAGTCGAAAGGTAACAAAAAATAAAATAAAAAAAATCCAGGTCCGTATTTAAAAAATAAGGTGATGATGGTTTCTGGAAGATGAAATGTCGGAATTCAAATTTGGCAGCGTCATCTTGTAGAGGAAAGAAAGTGGCAGTGACAGATCAATTTGTTTTCAAATAACGATAGATTCTTTTCTTGCCATTTTTCTTTACATCTCTGAAGTGGCATATGAGATCAATTTCACCGGATACCTTCACAAATAAATCAAAAACCAACGGAAACAATATTTTCAAAATATCAAGGTCGAGATGATACACTGACTTTAAATTGTCACACGAGAGATATTAATACAATTTGGAACCGTTTCTTATATCCTTTCCATATTAAAACTTTCAGCTACTATTCTACATCCATCTCATTATTAGATGATTTATAACGAATTCTGTAATTATCACAAATAAATTATTTATGTGTGTTAACATGTTTCGATAACTCAACCGTAACTGTGTTTAGTGATACGTTTTATTAGTTTTCATCGAGCTGGTTAAATTTTTGCTGCTCGATCGTGAATCAAATTATTCTGAAAGAGTTTAAACCGTCTAGCATTTATGAATAAATTTATCGTAGTATTTAAACAAGGTTCATTAACAATATTTATTGTCATTAAATTAATCGTTGCACATATACTAGCCTTGTAATAGGTATGCAGTTTTTGCAAGAATTATTAGTTTTATGTTACGTATACAATATTTCAGTCCAGAGTCGGACTGGCTTTAGAAAACGCAGGATTTTAATTGAATATTTGACGCAAATTACTGGCGAGGATTTTGACAGAAATTCGATTTTACAACCAGTCCCAAAATTGTGGTATTTTTCGTTTAATTATTGAATAGTTTTACACAGAAGAAAATTGTTTTATACACAAATAGTATGGTCACTCAAAGTGATTGGCTTATATTTATCGATTTAAGTTTAAACACTTTTTCTTTCCTTTTTTGGGATTTTTTACCATAAATTCTTGAATATTTTGAAATTCCAGTTTATGTAAAAGAATTTTTTTTTAAATATTCTCTATTTCTGTAACATTACATCTTTGAAATAATTAAATCATGCCTGTTGGCACACATAAACCGTATATTTTGTAAGTTGCTATACATCTTAAATAAGAAATTGTTATTCTCGCTATCAGTTGCGTAATAACTTCCTTCCTCAAGTTAAATCGTCGTAAATTAGTTAAACCAAGGTTTCCTGTTCTGTATGTATAATTAATCATCGCAGGTATGGTAGGTACCTCATCGATATAACGTTTGTTTGTGTAGTCATTAATAAGGCATACAGCGTGCCGACTATTATTAAGCTTGCCAATTCAGCACAGGAAGAAACTTTATTTTTAGTTCTATCTTTAAAAAAACATTAGGATATTTGCTCAGTTTTATTAATTACACCAAAGATCAAAGAAGATGTGACATTAGAGAGATGTAACATCAGCAGTGATAGAGACCCACGCTGAGTTAAAAGGATTTAATCAAGGCCGGGCGGTGTTAAAGGAACATAATATGTAGTCCAGTCACTAGGAATATCATTAAGGGCAACTAAGTTCATATATTTACCCCAGGTGGCTTCATGTATCTTTACCATCTTTACAATCATTTGTGCGAGGAAGATCCACTCCTGTTCTCATTATTAAACACGCCGTAAACTAAATTTAATTCGAGCAATAAAGTTTCAATTATTCACGAGTATACGGGCTCACTGTAACAGTATTTTAATTGGCCATAAGCACTTTTAAAAAAATATATTATTTATGGTGTTTGTAGCTGTCCCTATAATAGTACTGTTACAATTCTTGCAGGAATTTGTAATAACTTGGTTCACCACCTTTTTCTCACCTGAAATAAACAAAATTACTCACAGCAAGGAGCTTTAAATGGCCAACAGGAGAAAATTCGATAACGAACGACATTCGTTCAGAAAAATTTATTATTTCATGAGATACTTTAATTTCTATTACGAGGTAACAAAATTCTTATTATTTCTCTTCTTGTGACTGTTACCAAAATTTTGTCTAAATATTATTAATTAGTTTGCACTCCTTTGTAACTTTATATGAAAGAAAAGTCTTCCGCGGGGAAGTTTTTCAAAGTTCGTCTTTGCAGGAAACTTCCCTAACTTTTCTAAAACTTCGTTAAATGTTCCACAAACTTTCTCAAAAAATGAAGTTGACTGGTTAAAGCTCTGGTTTGTGAGATATATAATTTGTTTGTAAATAAGAAAAATCCCGTAATTACATATATTCAATATGTATTCAATATACTCACTATATTCAATATATTCAGTATGTTCAATATATAATTATAAAAACTTTGGTAATTATATTCAATATACAATTGTTACAATTTGATCCGGAACACCCCTGAAAAATCTGACTCAGCAGCGCAATTTTGGTGATATATTTTTTTTTCATATAGGACCGTAGGTGTAGGTGAAAAACATATTGCGGTATCCAGATTACAAAGCCATGGCTTGCTATGATTTTTTTTCAAGTTATCGGCTTTACATTTAATATATAGATATGGATGCGCTAGTGAAAGGGACATAAACATAGAATCAAATGTGGGGTAGGAGAACGACAGATGATCTCCTACCCCACATGTTCTCTTAATCGTCTTTCAACCGATCTAACACCTCACAAATTGCACATACATTATAATTTTCTTCAAGGTGAAAACGAACCAAGTACGTAGGTACGCATTTACTCATTTGGCTACTGCCATTTTGAAATATATGATTCTAATAATTATTTTTCTTTCGTCTTATCTAATTTCAAGTAGGAAATGCAGAAGATGTGAGAAAATTGTGTACGAATCGCGATATTATGCATCATTGCCACAGCCGAAAAAATGTATGGTTTATTTGTTGCCTCGATACTGTTATCAGACTATGACAGACAACAAAAACATATCTTAGCCTACTAAGCAAACAACAAATGAATAATGTAAACCTTGTTAGACGGAGAGACTCTCAGCTGAATTAACAGATTTCTTAAATACTGTACACAGTAGTTATCACAGGAAAATTTCAACATAGTTTTGGAGTCCTTTGTTGTACTACAATTATTTGTACGAAACTCATAAAAGTGAAAAATTATAACATTATGTACCTACCAAACTTGTATAGTTTTTAAACAGAGCACTAATTTTTAATTGGTATTTTCACGGAAATTGCAATCATATTCACAGCAATGAATAACATGCAGCTTACCGGCAAAAGGCAGATATAGAAGTCTCATATGCTTATTGCTCTAATTATGCTTTCTATTGTTAATAGTCCAGTGGCAATAATTTTTTTCTAAAAAAAATTTTTAGCAGCATATGGATGGTCGAAAAGGGGATTAATGGTATATAAATAGGGAAAATCGATTGGACCCCAACAGTTAACCAGAAGTAGGGTGGGGGTGGGAAAAGGGGTGCTTTTAGGGGTGAAACGTGTTTTTTACGATTTCCGGCAAAACTATACCTGTCGGAAAAATTAAATGCAAAAGTTGTAGATAATTGAAAGATTTACAACTTTTATTTCAATCATTTTTCAGCATAACCTCAAAACTATTGAGAAATCGCCAAAAACCAATTTTATTATTTTTTATTTTATCTCCTACAAAAATTATTCGATTTTAATGAAATTTGGTAAAAATGTACATTTTTGTGTCTCAAACAAGCTGTAATTTTTTTGAAGCGAAATATTTATTTTTTGCTTTTATTGCGAATTTAATTTGAAAAAGGCCTAATTTTCAACCAAAAAAGTTGATTAATAAAATTTTGATTTTTGAAAATTTCAGGTCGGAACTTTTTGCGTTGAAACCTCTACTTTAAGATGGTGTAAAAAAATCATACTTTTAGTATAGAAAAACATTGTCAAAAATGGGAAAAATCCAAAACAAAGTTTTTTCATCTCTTATTGTAAAATATACTATTTTCTGCCAAGTTTTGAAGATCTCCCTAATCTCCCTAATTCACTGGTAGGTACTTGGTACTTAACACAAAGCGATGTGAAAACTTTATATTTAATACAACCTCTTCTAAATACAGAGCCTCTCCTACAAACAATATTCGACTATTAATTTATTTTTCTTTAAGTGGACGGACGTAAACAACTAGGACTCTTCCTTGAGGCGTCGAATAAAGGAATACGATTTCTTTACTCAACGCTTAAGGGTTACGTGCCATTACCTCTCAACCAAGAAAATAAACATCAGCAATTATTATTACTTCATCATAATTAGTTTTATGTCCAATTACTTATAATTTATAATACACTGGTATTTTGAATCGTTAACCTTCTATGCAGTGGTACACCTACGATCGGTATATCCATATGCACTTTGCATTGACATAATAGTAAATCGCACTGTTTGTTATATTGTTTAACATTTGTATTCGGATTTGCATAGGAATCGTGCACCTTACGAAAACATATATCATGAAATATTATTTAACAAAATGTATTTAAATGATAGCCATTAAATTTATTTAAATAATAATGTAGGCGTGCCAGCTAAAATAATAACTTGTTTAACAACGTTTTATAATATAAAAGTTGTAACTTTTGGTCAAACTACTGAAGAGTTACTAGGCGGCAATCGGTCCTCAGCACCAGACCATATAAAGTACGTTTATTACTAAATTCTGCATTTGGTTCGTATCTATGTTCTAATCATCCCAGAATTTAAAGTTAGAATTTAATATGTTTGTTTATGGTACTGAATATTGAATAGCAGTTGGCAATGAATGCCATAGTTCTGCTATTTGTAATGGAAAAAAATGAAAAAATGTCTGTTAAAGTAACTCCCGACATCTATGAAGAGCTATTGGTTATTATGTTCTGTTTAATAGCCGTAAGAGCAGTGCCAATAACATTTGTGTTACTCGATTTAAAATTGATTTCAAGATTTCCAGTGAATTGAGGTTTCATGTGTGGAAACCAATTTATGGAAAACGTATTCCAAACCAGCAGGAATTTTTTATAAATGACTTTGTTTAGGATTTATACAAGCATAATAATAACAAACATATCCAAATTGATATACTTGGTTGGTTCTTGGACCTAAAGATGACCAAAGACCAAATTTAATATGATGTCCTTGATATCCAACAGAAGTTCTTCGACATCTATGCTTATGCTTGGATCTTTCTTGGTACACGCACATTGCTAATCGGCTGCAAAGAGCTTTGGTTCCCTTTAAAGCAAATAATATTCCTGTATAAAACTCAAATTCTTGCTGTTTTACAATTATCTTTCTTTGCTTATATGCATTATTTATAAATGACTTTGTTTAGGATTTATACAAGCATAATAATAACAAACATAATATCCAAACTGATATACTTATATTGATGTTTCATCTCTAAACATGCTATTATTAAATTCATTGGACTTTCTTTAATACATTATGAATATTGGATTAAAAATTATAAAATTCAAGACTTCTAAAAACAAATTATTAAAAATTTTTTTTGTGGACTTCGTTTTTTAATTGGTGACCATAATGAATAAATTTTGTGGTGAGTAAAAAAAAATTTTTTTAATCATTTGTTTTTAGACGTTTTGAATTTTATAATTTTTAATCCAATATTCATAATGGATTAAAGAAAGTCCAATGAATTTAATAATAGCATATTTAGAGATGAAACATCAATATAAGTATATCAGTTTGGATATTATGTTTGTTATTATTATGCTTGTATAAATCCTAAACAAAGTCATTTATAAATAATGCATATAAGCAAAGAAAGATAATTGTAAAACAGCAAGAATTTGAGTTTTATACAGGAATATTATTTGCTTTAAAGGGAACCAAAGCTCTTTGCAGCCGATTAGCAATGTGCGTGTACCAAGAAAGATCCAAGCATAAGCATAGATGTCGAAGAATATTTGAAGATCTGTTGATTCTCTCATGAAAGGGTAGTGCCACTCTACTGCTTCAAGCGCATGTACTCTGGAATTGATTGGAAAAGACATCACCGTATGTCGGATTTTTAGGATTTGCAGAGATTTTTGGTAACTAGGTTAAACGATAAATTATTGACATTAAGGTCTTGATAACATAGTTAACACAGCTGTTGATATGACAAAACAGTAAGGAGCGACTGGCAAGAAGAAGAAGAGTTTTCAGAGCCCCTGATCGGATATCTCCCATCAATCGGGAAAGTAGGATATTATAGGAACTATTTCTGAACTGGTTCAGTGACTTGATATGACATTTTAAATTGATTCAAACAGTACTCGAATTAGAGCGAATGTAGTAAGAAAGACTTGGTTATGGTTGGTCTTGACACAGTCTTAGAAAAAATCCTAAAGTTTTCATGCGGAAACCGTTGTCTATGAATGAATGAATGAATGAATGAATATTGGTAATGTCATTAATAAAGAGGGAAATTAACAGTGGGCCCAGATATGAACCTTGTGGGACTCCTGGCGTTATGACATACCTACATGTTAGATTTAAAACCATTAAAAGTAACATACTGGAAACTACTAGTTAAATAGGGTGAATAGAATTTATTAATTAACGTGATCGGTCAGTAGTTTCAAATGTCACAGGAATCACATTTTTTCAAAAATGCTGCAGGCACTAACCCTTTTCCAAATGTATGGGAATGAACCCTGCTTTGAAGACAAGTTACATAATATTCTTAACGGTCGCCAACAAATGATATTGGCACAATTTCTTACGAAGAAACTAGGGATGACCGAGGTCACTTGTCATTTTATTTTCCAATTTATTAACAACTAAATATTTTCCTTCTCTGGTAAACACACTATATTTAAGATATGTGGCTTATGATCAACGTTATTATTAGTGACGACGTTGTCACGTGGTTCAAGAAACGACTTTTGAAAAATTGACCAAAACTGATGCAGTAAAAAATCCTACGCTTTCTATTTATTTGTTTCCAAATTATTTCCATTTTAACACATTATGCGTTTAAGTTATTTGATGTGTGGTGTAGCATTTCTAATGCAGTATTGTGACGAATTCACTTTATTTAGTTGGCACGTATTTCTTTTATCTACAGTCTGACTATAATGTACCATTAATAAAAGAAACGGGTATTTTATTGCTCGGAACAATTTTCTATTTAAATTGAATGTGAAACGTAATAAAATATATGCATTTGTAAATAAAAAGTACCTAGTTGATGGTACATTTTCACTTTCGCTGAAAACTTTCTAGTTCCTTACAAATCGAGATTGGCAATGATGCTTGTTATTTCGACCATGTAGCATAGGATAGAACAAATATGTTGAACAGTCAATGGCACCTGCATTTATTGAAACGTTAATTTACCTCATAGCCCGACATGAACATCTTTACGACTTTTATAACTTCCAAACAGACGATTCGAGTGAGGGTTCACGCGTCAAATTCTAAAGCCAGGCGCCAGACACCCCCTTTTAACAAGTAATTCGGGGTAACTTATATTTGCTTCACCTTCGCCGGCAAATAGGGTGGTTAAATTACAATTTTCAATTTGCGGATTGGATGAAAGTGCCCCTCTTGATTTAGAGAAAGTGGAAGACGGGGCGAGCAGGATATAATTGTGGAATGTTCGTGAGTGCAAGGTAGATAATCGATCGTACACGGTAAGAGTAGAAAGACGTTTAAAAGTAACATTATTACAGAACGATTGTATCGAGGACTACTAGAAAACATTCATAAGCACATATAAATTTGGGACGATTGGAAAAAATTTGTTTTTCAACAGAGTTTTATTTACACCTGTAACCCGGCGCTCTCTACTATTCACTAATCGCTCCGAAGAATAAGCAGTTGGCAGAAAACGAATTTTTTAAACTTTTTTGTAAGAAAAAGAAAGTAATTGCAGGACGTTCTCTTCTCTTCTCTTCTCTTCTCTTCTCTTCTCTTCTCTCTCTCTTCTCTTCTCTTCTCTTCTCTTCTCTTCTCTTCTCTTCTCTTCTCTTCTCTTCTCTTCTCTTCTCTTCTCTTCTCTTCTCTTCTCTTCTCTTCTCTTCTCTTCTCTTCTCTTCTCTTCTCTTCTCTTCTCTTCTCTTCTCTTCTCTTCTCTTCTCTTCTCTTCTCTTCTCTTCTCTTCTCTTCTCTTCTCTTCTCTTCTCTTCTCTTCTCTTCTCTTCTCTTCTCTTCTCTTCTCTTCTCTTCTCTTCTCTTCTCTTCTCTTCTCTTCTCTTCTCTTCTCTTCTCTTCTCTTCTCTTCTCTTCTCTTCTCTTCTCTTCTCTTCTCTTCTCTTCTCTTCTCTGTTCTCTTCTCTTTACTTTTATTGCTTCATACTAAATTCTCTTCGCTTTACTTTTATTACTTCATACTAAATTCTCTTCTCTTTACTTTTATTACTTCATACTAAATTCTCTTCTCTTTACTTTTATTACTTCATACTAAATTCTCTTCTCTTTACTTTTATTACTTTATACTAAATTTACATAATAAAATACGGTTGAAGACATCGAAGGATATTTTTCATATAATTGAGCATCTGAGCATGGTATTAACTAAGTGAAACATTTAAAATATTATGTATTTGAACAAGTCTTATGCAAACACCGCGAATATGTTGATGATCAAGATAATCCAAAATGGAGTGGAAAAGAATTAGAAGCAATTTGTCATGATAATTACGCACACCTCGTCGTACCCATTTTAATATATTTCTTAATAGTTTAATACAAGCGAGTATTAGCTTCAAATGAATGCAAGTGTCGATTAATCATCTGTGACACCATCAGATAACGTGTTATGGGTTTTTGTTCCTGCAACTGTCGTATTTTTCACTAATAATTGCATTAATTCCAAGCCAGAAAAGACGTAAACTTAACTTGTCAAGTTAGTATTTACGAAATAAATCATTTTATTTTAGACACGATTCAATAAAATGATTCATAAATAAACGATTGTTGCATATCGCGTCTGGGGATTATTAATATCTTTAGACTTTTTCAATACCATATCGGTCCTCGGTTAATTTGAATCTGAGTAGGTGTTGGGAGTTTTATTTATATCATAATGTACACAACCATATGCAGGTAACTAAGAATCTAAGAAATCATTGCGTAAATGTCGAGGTGTACATTCATTCAAATTCTTGAATATGATTCTTTTGAAACGTGTTTACTTCTAGAAGGTGCGAGATACTTTTAAAAACATGACAGGTGCTTTATTACATTTAAAAAAGAAACAGACCATCACCAATAAATGAATAAATTGTCTCAAGAATCATATATTTTATTCCTATTTATTATTATTATAATTTCTGATTTACTACAATTTTTTTCCTGTATTTCTTATTTTTGTACTATTAGCCAGTCTTGCACAGACAACTGAACTTCGACGATTCCTAATTTGTTATGCCCCTTTGAATTATACAAACAAATGCAACTGATTGTCCTTCACGTTCCATACCCAACAATTATTAATATGCCCTTCCACAATATTGACATTTCAGACTGCATCACGCTGCAATAATAAATCCGCCGTAATGCATGACTCTGGATCTCCAATGGAGAAGTATGCTCAGCCTTACTCTTTTAATGAAATAATAAAGTATTACAAGATTAATGCTAAACATTGGTGAGCCTGGTACTGGGTGATTTATATAAAGCAGATACTACCTTACCTTGTCTAGATCAGCAAGATCATCTATAGCACTCTTTGGTGTATTGAACCTTGTAAGTATCTTATAAATCGAATGACCGAGAATATCAAGAACTGACCTCACACATATATGCATTGAAAGTGAGAGCCGAACGCAGTCGTTCTCTCTGAGGTATTTATTTTTTTTTCGGATTGCTATAACTACTTTCGGAAAAGGTTGTTTACCTGTTGGAAATAACTTTCATGTACTTGTAACTTAATCATTCCACATAGGATAGAGTATTAGTTATTTGGGTTTAATTCCACTGATGTATTTAATTTCATTCGGCTTAAGTAGATATAAAACTAGTGTTGGTGGAAGGTTATTATGTAAATATGTTTAATTTCGGCATTTTTTATATTTTATTATGTCAACACTGATCTTTTCAACTTTGATGTTTATTTCGTTCTGTGGAATACCAGAAAAAATATTTGATGCTGCCAGCTCTAGCGAAAATCGAACCTGTTGTATGTAGGTTAGGAAATTCTGGTGTTAGAGCAGTTTAACTGGTGGTAAATTGATAAAAAAGGAAAAATACTTCAGTATTTCTAAACAGAACATTTTGACAGGCCAATTTATCAATTTGTTTTTCCGAATAACACTTCGTTATTGCCACTTTTTATCCTCTACAAGATGGCGCTGTCAAATTTGAAATCCGACGTTTCGTCTTCCAGAAACCATCATCAACTTATTTTTTTTAATACGGACTTGGATTTTTTATTTTATTTTTCATTACCTTTGGACTCTCTAAAAGCTTATGACCCATCACAAATTTTGATTGTTAAACGTTTCTATGAAAAAAACTGACATTTTCTGTATTTTAAAAAAATATTTAATGCGACAGTTTTTGAAACAAAATCGTTTTTCAATACTTTGGTCAGAAACTTAATACTAGTAAATTGGCGAATTTCTGTTGACACTAATAAATCCGAGGCATATCACGTTTTTCTGGATTGGAAAACACCATTTTTGCTGTTTCCAATTATTTAAAAATTTAAGCTGTCATATTTTGACAAGCGATGACGATTTTTTGTTTTTGAATATTAAGGCCGTCTTTTCCATTTTTAGTTAATATGGCTGAAATAAGCTCAATATAAACGAGGTGGACGGACACATTGCATTGAAATAAAAGTTTGTCAATATCATAAATACGGATATTTATTTAAATTTAGAATGTTGAAACAGTAGTTTATATTAAAAAGGTGTTTTTTTTTACGAATGTGAAGTGGAGTTTATAGTACGAGCCGAAGGCGAGTGCTATAAACCACACTGGTATTTCCAGTTATACATAATATAGAAAATGTTTTGTATCGCCATCGAAATTACAGAATCCAATATACTTATAAGGTGTTTCCAAATTGACTACCATAAATTTAAGAGCTTGTAGAGAACGTTAAAATAAAACTAAAACCTCTATACAGTTTCGTCGAAAAACGCTTCATTTTCAAAATACAGGGTGTTATAGTGTCGACTGGCAGATCAGTTATTTAGCTATATCTCTTAACAGAGTAGGCAGAGAAATCTAAATTTTTGTGAGCGAGTGTTACTTAAGACTACCGATGACTGTATGATATTTTACATCTGATATCACCATTCAGTGGCGTAGAAAAAGGGGTAGCATAACACTTTTTTGTTAAAAAAAATTTGCTGTCAGATATTTTGAAAATATCGTCTCATTTTCAGATTCCCCTATCAAAATGCGATATAAAGATGCTCTTATTTAATATCTCCAGAGGCGTTCGTTTTCGAGATATTCTCGGTTTTATGTGGTAGGCACCTACGTAATTTGCGAAAAACATTAAAAAGCAGCAATCATCACAAGGTAGATAAAATATGCTACCCCTTTTTCTACGCCACTGAATGGTGGTATCAGATTTAAAATATTATACAGTCATCGGTAGTCTTAAGTAACACTCGCTCACAAAAATTTAGATTCCTCTGCCTACTCTGTTTAGAGATATAGCTAAATAACTGATCTGCCAATCGACACTATAACACCCTGTATTTTGAAAACGAAGCGTTTTTCGACGAAACTGTATAGAGGTTTTAGTTTTATTTTAACGTTCTCTACAAGCTCTTAAATTTATGGTAGTCAATTTAGAAACACCTTGTATATACAGGGTCTTTCACTTTCCATGAGTATCTCGGAAATTAAAGACCCGATTCATTTCAAATTTAGGTGTGAAATATATATAATAATAATAATAATATACCTATATACTCAAAATGTGATTGTTTTGACGCAATAAACTTTGATATTGCGCATTGGCGTGTGACCCTGTGGGGGAAATTGGAATCGATTTTTCAAAAAATAATTCGTACTCAGCATCATCAAAAGCCCCCTTATACACCAAGTTTGAACAAAATGTTTGATTGGCTTAGACTGCAGGGGTCGGCAAGTAATTTCTAGTGGGGTCCGAATACTTTTGAAAAATGTTTTCGAGGCCCAGAATTAAAAAACTTTAAATGGATTCCAAGATTTTTTTTTTGCTTCGGATACAGGTCCATTGAGCCAAGGAATTTTTTGTTTCTCAAAAATGAACGTGGCTAATACAAACTCATATTATTAGTTTATAATTTTTATTTATTTTTACTCTTAAAAAGAATAATGAGGTATTTTTGTTCTTACAAATTAATGCGAGAAATTACACATGCGGTATAAATTTATATGGAAACATGATGCACCATTCCGCGAGTGGGTCTCACATTTTTAAATCATATATTTAAATTGGAGGGTTAATTAAAGTTTAAAAAGATTTTTTAGGCGAACCAGTTGTCGACCGTTGGCTTAGAGTAATAATTTTTCATGTTCTGCTGTTTTATTTGTTACAAATTTCTCGTTATTATAGTTAGTATTTATTAATATGATTTATTTCAACGGGCTGAAGGAAATAAAGGAACGAGACAACAGTTTTTGATTTTTTAAAACATTTTATTTAAAAAATAATGCGAGCTCGTATCTCGGAAAATCGTGAAATATTTTGTTTAAACTTGATATATGGGGGTTTTTGATGATGCTGAATACGAATCTAAAATCAAAATTTCTATAAAAAATATCGCTATTTTTTTTTGAAAATTCGACCTAAATTTTCCTCACACGGTCGCACGCCAATGTGCAATATCAAACAAAGTTGATCACGTCAAAACAATCACACACTTCCCACCTAAATTTGAAATTGATCCGTTTTTTAATTCCTGAGATACTCATGAAAAGTAAAATACCCTGTATATTATAATATTTTAAAATACGACAAGTTGACAAATTATAATAATTACCATGTTGTGATACTAAATTCTATTGTTGTTTCCATAGAAACAAGTAATAAAATAGTGTCAAGATATTAAAACTAAGTTTTTATTTCATACTGTGAAAAAGAAAATCTTTTTTTTACTCTTTTTCTTTTTTTTAACCTTGTCAATAATGGCATTGTTTTGATTTATTAAAACTGTAATAAAAATGATGTGTTAGGATATGGCATTGCAAAAAAAATAATTTGTGTTAAAAACAGTCGTATTAAATATTTTTTTAAAATACAGAAATAGCCAGTTTTTGTCACTGAAACGTTTGAAAATTTGTGATTGGTCTTGGTTTTTGGGGCGTCCAAAAGTAACAAGAAATAAAATAAAAATCCAGGTGCGTATTTTTTTAGTTTTTATTTCATACTGTGAAAAAGGAAATCTTTTTGCACTCTTCTTTCTTTTCTTTTCGCCCTTTTCAATAATATTTTGATTCATTGAAACTGTAAAAAAAATTACGTTTTAGGACATAGCATTGCAAAAAAATAATTCGTTTTAAAACAGTCGTATTAAATATTTCTTATAAATAGAGAAATTGCCAGTTTTTGTCATTGAAACGTTTGAAAATTTGTGATGGGTATGGAGTCCAAAAGTAACAAAAAATAAAATAAAAATCCAGGTCCGTATTTAAAAAAATAAGTTGATGATGGTTTCTGGATGACGAAACGTTGGATTTTAAATTTGACGGTGTCATCTTGTAGAGGATAAAAAGTGGCAATAACGAAGTGTTAATAATTTCAAAATTTGTTTTCAAATAACGTGAGAAAATAATAAAAAAGATTTAATGAAAATTCGTTTTTGAAATTTTCCAAATTGCAGCACAGCATTATTTTGATGAGGCCATCAAAGTGCGCAACTTTGCCATAATTTAGCCGACCCTGTATCTCTTACGGTTTCCGAATTCCCAATAATGAGGCTCGAAAATGGGCCATCCTGTACATGCTTTTCTATTATTATTGGAAATCATCAAGAAAATAGTGCAAATTAATTTGTGTAAAGAAATAAATTTCATCAATTGACAAAATTTGCAAATAGAAAAAATAATTTAATTTAATTTGTGTGTTAGTTTATGGTTCGAAGAGAACTTTCACTGGAGTGATGTACTTGCATTTGCATAAATACGAATAAAGTCAATTTGTTATTATTAATATGATCTTTTGGCTTGCTTTAGCTTTATTTGGACACGTTTATTTCTTTTTATTCAAGTCTGACTTCATATAAGGTGTCAACTATGTAGATAGGTAGAATATATTATTTTGTAGAAAATTATTGCAAATTCTAGCGATTAAGAAATAAGGTTATAACTGACATATTTAAATCATTTTATTTGATGTAAATAGTCCATACAGTTACAGTTATTATTTTTATTAAGCACGTTGCAAGTACTCTACATTAGATGAAAGTTTGACAAAACTATAATTCAAACGTCTTTCTTTAGGGTACGCGTCTAAAAGCGAGTTTCACGACTCTGCCAGAGGAGAAACCAGCAACTGTATCCCTCATCTCATCTCATCAACTTCCCATTTATGTTTTTTGACGTAAATAATTACCTAATGACAAAACCGATTGTTAAACCTATTATATAGGGTAGAAAACACTATTCCCAAATATTAGATATCCTCGCAAACTCGCAGTACATTGTAATCCGTCCATTGGATTGCCTTCTGGCTTCGGCGGAGTACTTGCTTTCGTCAGTAGTTGCATTAGCTTCTCCATCTCGGACAATAACCATTTGAATTATTTTATCTGGTTGGGCTTGTACCCTTTGGTTTCAATGTTCCAGGTTCTTAAAGACAGCTCAACCTCCAGCTCTAGTACTAAGGTCTCGTCCGGTTGATTTAAGCATTATTTTATCTCCTGGTCGTTGTTCCATCAGTAAGATTCCAATTGTTGCTGAAATTCCACTAGTTCATCAGGAACTGCAACGTTAACTGCACTCCAAATTCCTGCAGACCTACACTCCTTTATTTCTGGGATTCAAATTGAACTTGATCTATTTTGTCGAGGTGTTGGTCGCCATGATGTTAGTTGCTATATTTCAAATCTAATGTAGCTTCTAATGTCCTAAGTCCTTGTTGTGAAAACAATTGTTTGAAGTAACTGCAAGGCTTGATCTCATAGTGATTAATCCAAAGCCGTCGGCTTCTATTTATCGTCCAGTTATTGAAACTCACAGCTGCCTCTACCTTTACTATATGGCTTACAAGCTCTGACCGTCAACAGGAGGTGGTTGCAACCGAGGACCGGGCGAAAATACCAAGTGCCCTCTTTCATCCCTTAATTCCTATTATTTTGCCTTCAACAAGTCTTTTCTTACGTTAGTGAATCCTATAATTTTGGTTACTTCAGTTACTGACTTCAGTAACTTCTCCATCACCTAATTTTTCTTAGACTGACTTTTGTTATCTCAGTCTTAAGCTCTTCTTTATCATAACTTGAGGGTTTTACTGAAAATATGTTATGACTAATACATTCGGCACCTCCACCAAATATTTTGACTACTCATCTTAGGGAAACCGTATGTCAATAAAGTAATGTTAAAAATAATTATAATTGATTCATAATTGTCGGAGGTATGCCACCATACTTGAGTTGCCCCTGAAGGGCACACCTCCCACCTAAGACGACTTGTTTTAACAACTCCAAAAAGATAACGATCTTATTCTGTTTCACAGCTACGATCGTGAACTTTCGGTCAGCAATCATTTTCCTTAGCCTGCATATTGATTATTGGTCTTCTATTGTGCGCCTCAATCCTTCTTTTCTTTACATTATGTTCACGTTCTGTTTTAACTTCTTGACTTTCTCGTTTCGTGGTCTTCCGTTTGTTGCAAACATGTTTTCCTTGTAGAAAATTTTTTGAAGTCACTATCTAAGCCAATTTTATCTCTTTTGGTTGTCAAATGGACATACTTCTTGAATAGTCATCTTTTAGTCTCTTTAGTCCACACTGTCGTGTGAGCTAATTCTTTTTGTAGCTACTAGTCGTCAAGAGAAATACTCTCAAATCTTCTCATATATGCTCAAAAAAATCTTGTATTTTATCTACCGACATCAAATGTTACGTATTTCTCATCCTCGCAAATGGAATGGATGGTTGAAATGAAACGTCAAGCTTTCAAGATAATCAACACCAAAGAGAACCCGGAAACAATTGCACCAATCGTTAGCTCCACCAAAGTCTTAGCATAAAATCATTTTTTTCACAATTGTTGAACCTTCAAATTGGAACCACAAGCTTCAGGTCGCCCATTATAGTGAATACTAAATTTGCTATGAATTGGACCTGGCCTGTTGACTCCATCCATTAATGTTCAAAGTTCCTCGACTATAAATACCTTTCAGAGTGCACCGCGTATCTAACATGAGCCAGGCCGTTTTAATATCAAAATATTCTAATGGCCAGATAATATTTCTTATCTGGATCAAGTTCACGTGTATATGAAAGGTGTAGGAGGGTATTGAACTCGAATAGTTGGATAGTACTATCGCTATCCGGTGGGTTGCGTATTGTTTTAGTCAATCTTGTAGGTGGCTATTGCAACGATGCTCATAAAACGCTTTTGCAATATTATTTTATTCGCCGGTATCAAATACCATTGATACAAAACCGGCCATTGTTATAGCTGATACGTTAACGATAAATGATTTAAGGTATTTTTGTAGACATTTACGCCTCCGTCATATTGCAAAGGAATTGTTCTTGTTATTGTTACGTAGGTGTGCGCATTGCTTGTTTGAGGCACCAGGTAAAATGTTGAGTTATAGGAATGGAAAAGTGTGGTCCATGGTTTTACACTCGGTTGCACATATTGCTGCGTTTCTAATTAATAAGCTGGATTTCAGTATTTTCAGTGTACCTATAAAATAAAATTTTAACTAACGTCGAAATATTTTACCTGCTAATGGTAATAAAGTATAAACCTATAGGCCAAATCTCACTTCTAACATTTTAAAAAAATCTGAAAAAAGTTGTAGGGGAGCAATTATTGGTAAAATATTTGCACAAATGTAGTATTTTCAGTAACATGCAATTTGGTTTCCAAAAAAGAAAAAGCACAAGTGTTGTTTGCTATGTTTTCATTAATTGAAAAAATATCTGAAATCTTAGAGGACAATGACGTTGCTTTGGATATATTTTATGATTTGTCAAAGGGTATTGATTGATGAATTATAGATAATATTTTTCTAGAAAAAATAACTTACTCTGCGTAAGGGGAATACCATTGCAGTGGTTTATATCATACTCGAAAGATCGCAAAATGTATGTGGAAACACTCAAAATCATAATCTTATTCATAAAACTTTATCTACAGAAAATATCATAAAATGTAATGTCCCACAGGGTTCCATTTTGGGTGCAGTTCTTTTTTTGATTAATATAAATGACATTATAATATATAGTTTTCTTCGAGGTCTGGAGGTCATAAAGTGGGAAGAAAATGTTGGGCTGTTTTTTTACATATGATGAGCAAGATGCGGAAATAAATATTGGGATTTTGGGTGGCAAAATTTTGTCGACCACTCCATTTGAAAAAAACCGTTAGTTTTTGATTTTTTTTCCTATCAAATGAGAAAAATTGTCACACCGTGTAGTTAATTTTTTTCACTATTTTAAAAAACAAATTTCAGTTGCAAAAAAGAAAAAAATAGTTTGAAAGCGAGGATGTGAGAAAAGAATAAAACAATTTTCCAATTTTTTTTTCAACGCTGGGAAAATGAGGAAAGAAAATTTTGAACTGTCTGTGTCAGATAATAAGAGAGGGTGCTGTCAAAATATGTGTATTAGGTTTTTAGGGGCAAAATATTATCGCATATCCAAAAAATATTTTTTCTACTACCGATCTTAAAAAGAACTTTCCGCACGCTGTAGAGTGCGTAAAGTTTAACTTTACGCACTAGTGCGTAAAGAGTTTTTACCTTACGCACTAGTGCGTGAAAAGTAACATACTAAACACTTGCATACCTATAATAATCATATCTTATTTTAAAAACGTTAAATGTGGTTATTTAATTTTATGTGGTCCATTTATTTAATATCACTGAAAATTAGGTGGTATGTTTTATTACCACCTAATTTTCAGTATTCTTTAACAATAATGATTGAATTTTGAAGTTTCATTTATATTTTTATATTTTTGACATTGACATTAGACAAAGAAATAATAAACATTGATTAATTTCACTCATTTAAAATTAAGTGGGCTATAAAGTATTGCGATTTTTAAATGACATATGAAGTTTTGACGTAATAGGTATGTTTTGACGTTTCACATTATTATTATAGAATTTAGATGCATTTCGGTAGTAGAAAAAATATTGTATGCAATTCGTGCGAAAAGTGAGCTTTTTTCACTCATGGGATTGTCGCATTCGCCTACGGCTCATGCGACAAAATTCCCATTCGTGAAAAAATCTCACCTTACGCACTTGTTGCATAAATAACTATTCATGGACGAACCCTGTTGCCGAAAACTAAAAATTTTTAGGGCGTTTATTTTCTTTCAGCCTCTTTGAAAAGTAAATTCACCTTGTATACTTGAATTTCCTTTTCACCCCCTTTGGAAAAAAATTTCGCATGGGGCAGTTTTGGTTCTTCAACCCCATTTTAAGAAAATTTTACTCTGTCCAGTTTAGATATTTTCTCTGGGAAAAATTTTCATGACACGTTCAAACATTTATTTTGACCAAATTTGGAATTTTCGCGGCGCAAATGCTACGATTCATTTTAATTAATTTCGGGAAACATCTGGGATTTTTCTACGAAACGCGAAATTTTAATACGTTTACTACACGAAAGATGCACATCGTAGAGGACTATTAATGGTGTGAGATTGAAATTTGATATCCCGACCGCGACGTGGTATTCATTATAGGTACGATCAAAATTAAGAATGGTAGGAATATACGAAAATAAACTAATAAAATATTCAAAATTGTTCATATAGAACTTCACCCTGAATAAAAGCAGCAAATAACTTACTTTAAATAAATAAAAAAAGGTTTAAACACATAGTTAAAGGATACCACTCCGAGGAAACTCATCTTCGTTGCAGAAACACCTGTTACGGGATAGCAGTAAGACGGTTCACCAGATGTGGCTCGTACCACCTAAAACAGTAAATTAAAACCACAAAAAAATGATAAATAAAATAACATTAATCATCAGAAGCGTAATATTAAACAAGTTTAATTTCTAGTGTCAAATAAGCAACAATTAATAAAGAATGAGCAAGGTTGTAGTTTTATCTAGCGAAAAGACTAACGTAGAAAACCGTAATATTAATATTTGATGTTAATTAAGATTAAATTTTATGTAAAACTGATCGTCTATGCCACCAGGATAGACACATTGTAACTTAAAATTGTAGAAAGGTATAGTGAGGTGAAATCTTAAAATGTAGTGCTTCATCGTAGCCAAGAACGGCAAGTGAAATTGTGTTTTAACGAAATGTGACATATTGGATATGTATAGATCGGTCATGAGACCCAGAGTTGAAAAGTGATATGATTTCCACAGCAAAATTACTTATAAGAAAAATATTTCCAAGAATACAAACCCAAAATGACAGTTTGGCATCTAGTATCCTCAAAGGAAAAATAATTCAGGATCACCATGGATACAGGAAAAAAAATAAAGTTGTTGAAAAACCAGCTCCAGAGAGGCGTCACGTAATTGAAGCCGTTCCTGAAAATAAATTAGAACATTGTGTTAAAAACGAGCAAAAGTAGAGGTAAATCACTACTTACCAGCTAAAATAAATAATTTAATAAAACTTGGACGAGTTAATACCCTGGCTACACCAGAATTCAATAAACAGAAGAAAGAAAAATCAGGTACTTACAGAGTATATAGTTGAGGACTTAATCACGTAAAGTAATCTTGATTAATTGTGGAAAAGCACATAATATCAAATAAGACAGCCATTTTACCACGGTCAATGAACTTTAGTGAAGACTGTAGGTTCACAAATTCGTTAAAATCCATAGAGTATAAAATCAAATAGACTTGTTCATCCCTGATAAGACAAGTAAAGGGAGACATTTTCTTTTGAACTATAAAATTTAAGAATTTCATTTGTTAATAGTTTTAAAATAGAGATAAGTTATCGCAGGCCTTTAGCTTAAGTATTTTTCACCAAATTTGTTGATATAAATGCATAAATGTTGTTAAATTGAAATCTACATACGTCTAGTTTGATGAAACGACAGATTCTGCTCATTCCAACATTATATACAGTATCCGTGCTTTAGTGAGGGAGACATCTGCGAGTCTAGCTAAAGAACTGCACGATTGAGGCATAACCAATTCAAATTCAATAATTCCAGGTCCCTGCACTTCATGCAATACCAACTTTTAATTAGAATCACTTTAAAATAATACAAAACATATAAAGAACTTAATTTTCATTTATTAATAAAATTTACATAAGCTAAAGAATCCGAAAGGTAAGTTTTTTCCTAAGAAAGATCCCAAGGAGACCCTGAAAAAGAAAACAGGAATTACAGAAACCTAAAAGTAATATATTCGCTACGCGCAGTACACACTGTCGTTTATCAACGCAGTAGACTGGTCGCTGTGTAGCAGGCGCAGGTATTAGTATTTTGCATTAGTAGTACGGGTGAACCAAGTCAAAAAGGGTCACAATTCTAATAAACTAGTAAAAAAATTCTAAAATTAAATGAAATCACTATATTGCTTAAGTATAATTAATAATAAAGATATGCTATTAAAAATATTCTTAAAACTAACATGCAGTATTCTGTATCGCCTGTCGTTAATTATAACTGACTGTTAAAATTCTTATCCAATCAGAGCTCCTCATTTTGAGGAAATCTTTGGCCTGATTGGATAAGAGTATTAACAGCCAGTTATAATTAACGACAGGAGATACAGAATACACCCTAATAAATATTAAATTAATAAATACTACCTACCTTTTCAAAATAAAAAAAAATCAAATCAGCAAACAAATAATAATTCAATAAATAAAAAAATTAAATATATACAAAAATTTCCCGTACCATAACAATATCTTATTATTTTAAATATCCACAGAACAGATTCTATCTGATCACGTTGCGAAATTTTAGTTTTTTTAAAAAATAATTTAAAAATTTTTAAATTATTTAATTTTTTTATTTGATGTGATTTTCAAAAAGTGAACAATTGTGATTCCGTTTCTTAAATGCTTTTTCACGCGAAATAAGTGTCAATAAAATTTTGAAATATGCATTTGTTTATTTTTCACAAAAAATGCGGGATTGAGTGCTGCACCCTGTACATGTTCCAAATTACCAAACAGTTGGTTCATTATCAAAAGAGCTGTAAGCCTGGGCCGGTTCTCGTGGCCACCCGGTATACTTGATATGTCAAGAATTTATTAAAATATTTGGTTCCTGGGTGCAATGTGTCATATGACTATAGCTTTAGTTAGGATTTCTCATATTTAAATCTAAAATTGAGTTACGTATTATGTTACTAACTTACATGTGTCACGTATTTCTCTGATGCGATTAAGATGTATATCGAAGCAGTTACATTTTTTCTTAAAACGTGTAGTTATAAACGGGAATCCCGTCTGCTAATGCATATTCCTTAGGTCGGTTCTCCATATAAGGACAATTGCTTGCCTTCCCGACATATATGTTTAATCTCTTTATCGCAAATTAATGTGTGTAAATGAAGTGAACAAAACATAGACAAACTCGATTCGTTTATTAAATTATCTTCAACCACCCACTTCAAATATTTTATGTAATAATAAATCACTATTCATTCAAAATAGTGACAGGCACCCAAAACCAAGTTTTTTAGCGAAAAATTGTCGTCCTACCACAAACTGGTTATAAACTGCCTACTGGAATAATCTTTTAGTTGCAAATGCATGTTTATATTTTTAGAGTCTAGAAAGTTGGGATTAGACGACTTGAAATTTTCGTACGTGGTTAATTATTAAAACTATTTTTTCGATATCGCAATCGAATACATTCTCTTATTTATTATACTTTTAACATGACTGCTCAGCGACTCCATTAGTTCAAGTTACTTAAAACCCTTCGTTGTGTAATAAAGCCCTTGCAGCACGTGTCATGGACAAATATTAACTTTCCTGATGCATCTGTCCCACCTGCATACAAATAGATTAAGTGCTGGTTCTTTAAAAAATAAACTAATGTAACCGAAGTTTAACTGGCCGCACTTGGGACTCATCCATAACAAAAAAAAATAATCTACAGCAAAAAAGATAAAGTTGTTCAACTCTCGTTTTTTGTGTGTTATATCCGATATTCGCCAGGATCCTTGACTGAAGGAGATTGTCAAGTAAAAGCACGCAGATTGTGCGGAAATTTCCGCAGGTCTCCTCCGGTCCATCCGCCAGGACTGGAAGAGACTTCGAATTTGTAAACTCACTTATTACTTTATTACCAAAGAAAAATTATTGTTCTTGCCTGATCCGAATATTTCTGTAGGATAGCATGTCTCTAAAATATAGGACGAATTGTATATCTGCAACCAATATATTCTACGTAGGTAGTGATAACATTTTATTTATAAAAATGAGTCAACTAAAATTCTTATATTATTACAATCCGATAAAATTCTGATCGATAAATTGTTATTGGTAAAAGTACTCGATTATAGTATTGTATATTTTGTTTCAGGTACGTTGGCCTCTTATTCTACAAATATAATTACTGGAATAACAGGTAATCATAAATTTATAATAATTTTTGCAACGTTTAATTACAACTATTCTTCTGTTTTAAAACACATTTAATTTAATTGTTATGATTTATATAGACAGACGGTTTGTGTTTAGTATGTTGGCTGATTAAATGTGATAATGTTTATTTTTATTATACAAATCGTATTTTACACGAAATATTTGATTAGGTATCTTTATTATATTTAAACCTCGGTGATAATTATTTATTAACTGGGCTTGTACTTAAAAAATCAAATCTTAAATCATGGATTTAGATGGATATAGATAAGATACACTAGAGTGAAAATAATTAGGTATCTATAGAACAAAATTTTTTTAAAATTGACAAATAATCTTTAATAGTTGACTAATCGGGAGCAGGCATACTTTATTCTCACCCTGGTGTTTCTGGCAAGTAACATTGGATGTACCTCCATTGTCTTTAATTTTTTTTAAAATAGGAATATTATTTTACAAATTTTTATGTAGCAATTGTTATAACTATTATAAACACTTTTGTGTCCAAGACTTCTTCAGGTTATTTTAGCAATTTTACAACATCCTCTTTCGGAAACATTATATTTCATGTTCGCGCTTTATCAGAGAAATACTGTTCCTCATATCGACGAATAAATTATGGAGCTCGGCCGTTGAATAATTCAACATTGTTCAAAGGATAAAAGGAACGCGGTGCGATAATTTTGTATTGGAGTACATTACCTATATTATTTATGACTTTCTTGAAAGGTAATCAACATATTTCAAATATTATATGACAATGGCACAATCAATTGACGTCAAATAGACATTTTTAAGCGGTAATCTCTTGTTCGTGATCTTGGCTTACGATTGGAATATACGTATTAAGTTTTCTTCAGTCAGTATTGTAGAGATTAAAATATTTTATTTATTTCTTAACATTTTTTTTATTTACCTACTAGTATCGGTACTAGTGTTTTTAAAAATTATGTAAATTCATTTAGTTTTGCGTATTTTATGACACATCAGTTGAGAGATCAAATAGAAGCTCGTTTAAAACAAGTAAAAAGTTTAAATTATGCACATTACAAATTACTGACCTATAATACTTTTAATAAAGATAGGTACAAGGAAATTCTAATAAATTGGCAAAAAATATACCTAAATTTAAAAATTACCTTAATTATAAAAATTTAAGAGAACTTACAAATGAAACCTGTTTTTACGTATACTACAACAAATATAGGGATACTAGATTTATCTTAGTTATCTTAATACAGGAATTACATCGAAAAATATATAAACGTATAAAATCCTTAAAAAAGTATAATAGGACAAGATAAAATTATAATATAATGAATAGTAAAGGGCTTGTTAAAATCAATAAACAGAAAAAATCTCGGAAAAAATTAAATGTACATGGAAACATTAAAATATCAGAATAACGAACAATTAAAATATGGTTATAAAATTTACAGGAACAAATTGACAAATCTAATATGCACGAAAATCCAAAACAAATTCTACAAATCTTTGGTAAATAAAATTAAAATTGTATCTACAAATATGTGGAAATAGTTAATAAAATTTGTCAAAAAACTAAAAATAAATTATTTTTTGACAAAATAAAAACAGCATCGGTACGATAACCACTAATAAAAAAATTGCTGACTACTTCATAAATTATTATAGTGAATTAGATTAGATATCTACAATGTTTAAAAAAAATCCATGTTCTAGAAAATTTTATTAAACGGATTGATTGTTTGACAGGAATTCATATTTTTTTGCGATACAAATGAGGCTGAGGTAAAAATCATAATAGAAAAACTAAAATCTAGAAAATTCCCTGGCTACGAGACTTTAAAAAAAATATAAGTGAAATAGTTGCTGCCTTAAATTTTTTGATAAATAAATCCGTTGAGAAAGTTTACTTTTCAAAATCTTTAAAGTAAGCATTATAATAATAATAATAATAATAATAATAATAATAATAATAATAAAGTTTATTCGACTAAAGTGATAGTACACAAATGGGAGACAGTTCGGCATTGCCGCTCTTCCACTTTCCCAAATAGATAAATTTGTTTGATTTATAATTTGTTACGTAATAGCATATTTATATAACATGCATTTATTAAACCCATATAAAGATGGAAATATTTCAGAAACAATATTAGTTATAATTATGAACCGATTTCAATCATATCAAACAGCGCTAAAATATATCAAAAAAGTTTAAAGAAGATTCACAAAATTTTTAAATTAATTTGGCGTATTAGCTAAAAGCCGAAAGACCGTGCAGTTTTTTTGAGGAAAAATCAGTGGAGAATGCCATTTAGACCAATCTGTATGGGCGCATTCGTTTCAAACTAATTTCGAATTGAATTTTTTTGCTGGAATCAGTTCAGGAATCAGTACTGATTATGAAAATTCATGTTACCAAACGGTAACATGATCTGATATTGTTTAAAAGAACTTTGTTTATAACAAAGAGAGAAATAACATTTTTTCAATCAAACAAATTTTTTAAAATATTTTTTGACCTATTTCTAACTAGAAATTTTCAATAACTTTTTTCGTAAAGTTGATATTTGATATTATTAATTTTTAAAAATTGAAAAATGTCAATTTCCCTTTTTTGACGCTCTAAAAGTATAATAAAAAAATCTTTAAATTCTGCATATGAGCTTCGAAAAAAAAATTGCCGATTTTTAAGTTTTTATATACCGGGTGACAACGAAATCATTGTACAAGGAACCATCTTATTGTCTTTGAGATTACAGATTTCATAAAAAAACATTTGAAAATCAAGTCCGGTTTTTCCGGAAGTGGACCTATGTGAGAGATGAAAATACTCGCTTCGCTCGTAGGCAAATTCTCTCGAATGGAAAAAACGTATTTCGTCTCGAGTAGGAAATGCTATTTTTTCTACGATATTGCAATAAAATATTGGATTAGAATTTACATACAAGAGTGGAAAAAATTATATATTTTATAATGAAAAAAGCACAATTGCAGATTTTCTCTGTTTTATTTAGGAAGAAAAATACAACGCATAACATTTTCCTGTAAATAATAAGGTTCAAATTTAAAAAGTACCTACCATTATCTATTTGAAATTTTAGAGAAAATGTAAGGAAATGGATGACATTTAAAAAAAACTAATTAATCATAAGTGATGACAAATTGAAATTTTTACAGTGTTTGTCAAAAACTAATCAAAATGGGTACTTTAGTTTTGTTTACTACTTCACCAAATTGCTTGACAATAGCTCCATCGATGGTGTCATAGACATAGTGACTTTAGAAAAAAATTTCGCCTAGGCCGCCATTTTGAAAACAAATTGCCACTTGTTAAAAAAATATACAGGCTTCTATTTAAAATTTTCGACATAGGTCCACTCTCGAAAAAACCGAAAGTGATTTTAAAACGTTTTATCATGGAAAATATGGGTCTTAATAAACTATATCTTCTACCCGAAAAACAAATCTGTAACCTCAAAGAAAATAAAATGGCGCCTTGTACAATGATTTAATTCACCCGGTATGTAAAAATTCTTTTTTTTTCCAGAACCCTGTATAATAAGTTAATGTTAATAAAAAATTGATAATTTTTAAAACTTTCATGAAGAGAGTAATAATTTCATATAAACCCTACATTAAATTAAATATTTAATTAATTAATTAAATAACAACAAAACATTTTACATATTATAGGTATGCATAAAAAATAAAAATCGTCAATTCTTTTTTTTGAAAGTTCATATTATGCAAAGTTTAAAAATATTATAAAAAATTATGTATTGTAGAAAAACATTTTTTTATTACATTTTTAGAGCGTCAAAATACAGTAAATTTGGCATTTTTTCATATTATTATTAGTATTAGTATTAAAAAAAATATTAAAAAATTTATTTGATTAAAAAAACGTTATTTTTCTCTTTGTTATAAACAAAGTTGTTTTAAACAATATCAGGCCAGGTTACCGTTTGGTAACATAGATTTTCATATATACTATCTCCTGAACTAATTCCAGCAAAAAATTCAATTCAAAATGAATGCGCTTATACAGCTTGGTCTAATAGAATTCCCTATAATATATCTATAAAACACTTGACAAAGGCCGACCATCTTTAGACATCTCTATTGACCTGGTGAAAGCCTTTGATAACCTGTGTAACAAAATTTATTAGCTAAATTGAAACATTTTCGTATTAGAGGGCAGATATTTAATTTAATGGAAAGTTTATTGTACTCGTACTTATAAATTAGTCGCAAATTATAAAATATGGAGTTCTGCAAGGAACCGTACTTGGACCCATATTATTTGTATTATATTCAAATAATCTGCTAGCATCAACAGGTGGCACAGCAGCCATTAGTAAATTTTGATTCTCGTTTGAAATCTTTTTGATGAGATTGATGGTTTTAACAAATTCGGTCGAATATTTTGAAGTACTTTGGGGTCTAGTAATGTTCAAAACTTTCGTCGTCACTGAAAGATAGCGAAGATAAAGATATATGTTTCAAAATTTATTATCTTTATTCTGGGCTGGGTCGTAGGTGAGATCTGCATCAGAGTCATCGACATATCTAAAATCACCCTCAAAACCTGAAGACATATTATTCAGAATATTCCCCAGTTCTTTATCCGGGCACCTTCGTAACGACGATAACGCAGTATTCACATACGACGATATTTGAACCAATATTTACCATCGCAAAGTTCATTAGGTATTACCTTTTTCAATTATTGTAATTATCCTTAGTTTCAATTTTTGATCTATGTAATCTCATTTTCCATCGACTATTTGGGATTGGTGTAAGATACGAGACAAAGGATAGTTCTATGCGTGTCAGCAAGCAATTTACATTTTTAGATGCGTTATACCCAGGATGATTATTTTACAGGCTTCATTTACTAGCCTAAATGTTTCGTTTGCTACAATCTCCGTCTAGTCCCTCACAGGCCTGTATTACAGCTAGCTTTATGTGCCAATAAAAAAATTCCAATAGCCCGCGATATCTCCAGGCTTACCCTATCCATTTTACGTTGCAGATTAAAAATAAATAAAGATTTGAACAGAAGACTAACAAATTTGTACAACCTGACTGAAATAAATATCCTAGAGGTGGAGCGCGTTCTGATAGTCAATTGGCAGTAATCATTAATCTATTTAAAGAGCGTTTCAAATGGTCGGTCGGGACAGAGGTTCCATGACCCGTGTGACCGTGTGAATGGAGCACAGGTGTCTGATGGTGTTTTGGTGTATGAATTTGTATCCGCTGTTCATGTACGTGCGCCCCCTTTTTTATTCAAATATTTATACGTTCATTCGAGCTTTAGTCGTGGAGTGTTTGATTCAGTAATGCGTGACACTGTAGGACAGTAATTTTGTCGTTATAAGATGAGTAAACAAGGATAATTAATTTTTATTTATGACTGTTGCTGAGGTATCAAAATCAACATTAGTGGCTTTGGTTTCGTTTGCAAATTTATTAGACGTGTTCGTCTGTTTGGCAGTATGTCAAATATATGCTTACACGTTCTTAGAAGAAAGTTCTGTCCTCAACTAACTATACACAATATCATTAGGACCTACCAATTAATTTTTTTAAGTACAGTAATTGATGTTGCTAGAAAACTGTTTCTGTCGTTGATTCAACGTGTTTCTTTCAGTAGATTTCTTAGAATTATTTTTTAATTTATTAAACACAATGAAGTTATTTAGTACTTTCGTCCGTTTTTATAGCGGCGCTATTCTGTCAGACGTGTACGTGTAACTAATTGCATTTTTCTAATCGATTGTCGAGTCGACTATATGGGCAATTTATAGCATAGCGCAATAACAAATTGTATATTAAATTATTTATACACAACAATCAATCACTACTGACAAAGACCACATAAATAGTACTTGTACTATCATATACGTATGTATGGAGTATATGGGATTAATAATTAATTTTGACTCTCACCTATGCCAACGTAAAAACGAAATCGACCTTTATTATTATTACAATATAATTTCACTATCGGATGCTTACAATTTGTATCTGGGTTAAATTGTACCCAATATGGTGAAGATCAATTAGTTATAATGCAATTGTGCTCTAGGAGCGGTAATCAAAAGGTGCCATCTTTAAAAATACTTGATTTGATGATGATTTTTTAAAATTTTATCTATCCAGAAAATGTGAGGTAAAAAAAATTAAACGGGGTGGTTCCTGACCCACCAACCATTTTTGATAAAATTAAAAAAAAGTAAACAGTAAAATTTTCAAGCTGGGGATGCCAGTGTTTACACAAGCGCTGTGCTTAACTCCTCTCGTTGATGATTGGTTTGATGGCAAAATAGATCAGATCGATTAGTAAATAAAGAACATAGTCACACAAGAAAATGTCCGTTACCAAAAACCAGACCCACTTTTTCCAATGTATTTTGATATCCTGTAAACGAATTCGGCCACTAAAAAGGTCCAGATAGTGTGGAAATCACCTTCTGATCATTAAAAACTTCAACTAAAAAAAAAACTAATTTTTATTGTTTAAACCATCAATACCTACGTTTTTGGGGTCACTGATCACGATTTTGATGTGGGAATTTCATTTTGACAGCTGTCAACTGTCAAACTAACAGTATACCCTCGAAAAGCAGATTTTTTGTGTAAACCATCAATACCTTCGTTTTTAAGGTCACTGATCACGGTTTTGATTTGAGAATTTCATTTTGACATCTGCCAACTGTCAAACTGGCAGTGAGAAAATTTCAACATTTTGAAAAGAAGATTTTTTTATGTGTTAACTATCAATACCTTCGTTTTCGAAGTCATTGTTCACGATTTAGATGCCGAAATTTCATTTTGACAGCTGCCAACTGTCAAACTGACGGTGTGAAAATTTCAACATTTTGAAAAGAAAATTTTTTATGTGTAAACCATCAATACCTTCGTTCTCGAGGTCACTGATCACAATCTAGATGTCGAAATTTCATTTTGACAGCTGCCAACTGTCAAACTGACAGTATGAAAATTTCAACCCCGCGATAAGCAGATTTTTTGTGTAAACCATCAATACCTGCATTTTTAAGGTCAGTAGGTAATCATGATTTTGATGTGAGAATTTCATTTTGACAGCTGCCAACTGTCAAACTGACAGTGAAATTTTCAACTCTTTGAGAATAAGATTTTTTATGTGTAAACCATCAATAGGTAGATACCCTCGTTTTGCGAGGTCACTGATCACGATTTTGATCTGGGTATTTCATTTTGACAGCTGCCAAAGGTCAAATTGATGGTATGAAAATTTTAACCACTCGAAAAACAGATTTTTTGTGTAAACCATCGACCAATCACCCTTCGTTTTTAAGGTCACTGATCACGATTTCGATATAAGAATTTCATTTTGACAGCTGCCAACTGTCAATCTGACAATATCAACATTTGAACATTTTGGAAACAAAATTTTTTTATGTGTAAACCATCAATATCCACGTTTTTGAGGTCACTAATCACGATTTTGATGTGGAAATTTCATTTTGACAGCTACCAACTATCAAACTGACCGTATGAACATTGTTTCTTATGTGTAAACCATCCATACCCACGTTTTTGAGGTTACTAGTCACGACTTTAATGTGCGAATTTCATTTTCACAGCTGCTAACTGTCAAACTGACAGTATGAAAATTTCAACATTTTGAAATAAATTTTTCTTTATACTTATGTAAACTATCAAAAGCTACGTCTTTGAGGTCACTAATCACGATTTTGATGTGGGAATTTTATTTTGACACCTGCCAACTTTCGATACTGTCAAACTGACTGTATGAAAATTTCAACATTTTTATCTACAAGATAAAACACATATTTGCAGCGAAAGTGCTATTTATTTTACTACATTTGTGGCAAATATGAATTTAAAAACTATCGTCGAATTTTTAATAATAAAATTACATGCATTGCATATTGCATATGATATTTTGTTTCCAATTAATATCATCTTCAATCACCTGACGATTAAAACAATCTGCGTACATTTTTGTTAAATGGCCCACACGTGAAATTTCCGTTCTGTCAGTTTGACAGCTGGCAGCTGTCAAATAGAAATTCCGACATCAAAATCGTGATCAGTAACTTCAAAAACATGGATATTGATGGTTTATAAATAAAAAATCCTCTTTTCTAAATGTTGAAATTTCTATACTGTCAGGTTGACAGCTGGCAGCTGTCAAAATGAAGTTCCGACATCAAAATTGTGATCAGTGGCCTCAAAAATGTAGGTGTTGCCGGCTTACAGATAAAAAACTTCTTTCCAAAATTTGTATACTATCAGATTGACAATTGACAGCTGTCAAAATGAAATTCCGATATCAAAATCGTGATCAGTAACTTCAAAGACGTGGGTATTGATGGTTTATAATTAAAAATAAATCTTCACTTCAATATATTGAAATTTCTATAGTGGCAGTTTGACAGCTGGCAACTGTCAAAATGAAGTTCTTTCATCAAAATCGTGATCAGTGACCTTCAAAAGGCAGGTATTGCTGGTTTGTAGATACAAAAATTTCTTTTCAAAATGTTGACATAGTTATACTGTCAGTTTGACAGTTGACAGCTGTCAAAATGAAATTCCGTCATCAAAATCGTGACCAGTAACTTCAAAATCGTTGGTATTGATGGTTTATACATAATAAAATCGTCTTTGCAAAATGTTGAAAATTCTACAGTCACTTTGACAGCTGGCAGTTGTCAAAATGAAGATCTGACATCAAAATCGTTATAACTGACCTCAAAAACGTAGGTGTTGCTGGTTTACTGATAAAAAACTTCTTTTCAAAATGTTGACATTTTTATATTGTCAGATTGACAGTTGACAGCTGTCAAAAAGAAATTTCGGCATCAAAATCGTGATTAGTAACTTCAAAATCGTTGGTATTGATGGTTTATACATAATAAAATCGTCTTTGCAAAATGTTGAAAATTCTACAGTCACTTTGACAGCTGGCAGTTGTCAAAATGAAGATCTGACATCAAAATCGTTATAACTGACCTCAAAAACGTAGGTGTTGCTGGTTTATAGATAAAAAACTTCTTTTCAAAATGTTGACATTTTTATATTGTCAGATTGACAGTTGACAGCTGTCAAAAAGAAATTCTGGCATCAAAATCGTGATTAGTAACTTCAAAAACGTGGGTATTGATGGTTTACACATAAAAAACTTCTTCTCAATGTATTGAAATTTTCAAACTTGGCAGCTGTCAAAATTAAATTCCAGTATCAGAATCGTGGACCTCAAAAACGTATTGATGGTTTAAACATAAACAAAATTAGTTTACAAGATCAAAAAAGTTGAAATTTTTATTGATAAGAAAGTTGATTTCTACACTATCTGTGCCTTGTGGCCAAAAAATGATGCAAAACTAAAGTTTTTAGTGGCTGGATTCGGTTTCAGGACGTCAAAATACATGGGAACCAAGCGAGAGAAGATCAATTGGAAATTACTATTTTAATCGTGACTCGTCTTAATCGATAGATTGCCCAAAAAATGTATATACCAACCTACTTGTCCCATCAGAAAATTACATTTGAATTGTTTTGCATAGTTAGCATAGAATTGTGAATTTTTTTGTCATAGTTTTAAATTTGCTGAACAAATTCTAAACAATCGAAACATCAATCGATTTTTAAAGGCACGGCCGGTCCGTGAAGTTATTTCGCCTCTTCAAAAAAAATTGAAATGAAAACCCTTGATTTTTGATTTTTTAAATTAGGTACGATTTTTATCAACCCTGATTCTGAATCACTTATATGTTTATAGTTTTTTGGCAATCTATCGATAAAAAATAATCGAACCTCTCTCTTTACAACAGCGTCCTTAAATGCTAACGACTTCCAGTCCTGTTACAACATTATTTACTAACATTTCGGTGTAGGTACAGCTTTGTAAGCTGTCATAAATATCAAACCCACGCACCGTAACGAAAATATTGTTGCTATTATTAAAATAACGATTCTTCGGGGCAGCTTTTACTTTCATTATTAAACTTATCGCGAATCTAATTTACTTGTAAGGATACGTGCCAGTTCGGATTGAAGTTTACATAACGCTAGCCAAATTCGACCGCATTAGGCTGGTGGGTAGATTGTAATACCAATTATGACCATTTATATTGCGAGTTCACTGAAATGTTATTAGTGGTGGGCCAAATTGGATTGACTGGTTTACTTGATGACCTTGATTTATTTGTTTGTTTTAATAAGGTGAGCAAAATTAAAATGTTCAAGTGAACTTATATTTTGAAATATATTTTTTTAATCAATTTTTGCGTGTAATGTTCAGGCCAGTTACTTCGTAGAATAATCAATGCTAATTTTTATCTTGCGAACGTTGTAGAATCTGTTATGCCTTTTGATTGTTTTATTGGTGACATTTATTGAGTCAAAATAACTGAAAAGACAATGCTGGCTCGGCCTTGTACTACTAAACTACGTCAAGAAGTCCAGACCTCAATCCTATAGGACACTTTGGAATACACTGCAAAATTGGGCAGTCAATATGCACCAACGCCTAATGCATTAAGGAACTTGAAGACATGGAAAAGCGTCAGATTTGGTAAAATTATATCCAGTCAACATTTTTTTTGTCGATTTATGTTATAGCGATGTCCATGAATATTTCGTACCTTGACTATTGGAAAATTTGAAAATTGGACTCCACGTCATTGCTTCCACAAAACAGGGAAAATTCAATAAATTTCCTTTGCAGAAAAGTAAAGTTTACCGCAGATTCACCAATTTGATGCGAACGTTTACATGCGTTTTTAATATATTCAGCACTTGTCCGCTTTGAAGCGTTCTATAGTTCATCGCCGGATCCAGTTTCCTGATTGATTCACAACATCCGTAATGACCTAATCAATTTATAAATAGTATGAGATTATCTTCTACAATTTCTCAACGTTTTGGAAAGCGATTGGTAAGTTATAGCCTGCATATTGCAATAGAACCATTTCAAGCCATGATAAGCGCCATCAGAAGTATGTTTTAGGGATACGATTAAAACTGCAAGCTGTTAATTAAGTCCTGTTATTAATGCAATTATTTTTGAATTAGTTGATAGTAATTAGTAATTAATTTAATTGCGTCATTATTTTATAACGTTTAATCGTTAACTGATTCAAGTACATACATAAATAAATTTCTAAACAAATCAGACTCTACTGTGCTCCGTAAACTTTTCAAATCCTATCTAGACAGAAGACAGAAGAAGAGAAATCATAGAAGAAAAAATAAGCGTGGGTTAACTTTGGACTAATGCCTATAATGATAACCATAAATTATTCTTTGTAACGATCAAAGGCTGAAGCCAAAGAAAAGTCTAACTTAGGAAACATTAAAGATAAAAACGGTAAAGTAATGTCGAAAGAAGAACAGATCATGAATAGATGGAGAGAATATTTTAAAGAGTTACTGGGAGGCCGTGACGTAATACAAGGAAGAGCCGAGGAGGAGAATCTGCCGATAGAAACAATTAAAGAAGAGGAAATCACACTAACAGAAATAAAGGGAGCAGCAATACGTGAAGCTAAGAAGAACAAAGCACATGAACAGAACAGGATTACAAATGAAATTTTAAAAGCACTAACAGACGAAACCATAAAATGCCTAAGAAAATTAATTAATGGAATTATGTAAACAGGGGTAGCTCCTGAAGATATTTACAAGAAAGGAAACAGCCAAGAATGTAACAACTATAGAGCCATCATGTTACTAAGCAATGCTGTCAAAATTTCTGCCAGAATTTTGAAAAAAATACAAATACAATACACATGAAGACTCGAAGAACTAGGACAAAGACTCATTTTTCACGGAGTTACAAAAGAAAGTAGATGAGAGGAATACGAACATTATAATGGGAAATCTTAAGGGAAGAGTTGGTAACAAAAGCGAATGGTACTTGAGAAAAATTATAATGGAGAATTAAAAATTGGAAATATTCATTTGAAACAAAGAAATACACAAAATAACTAGAGGTTCAAAGTAGAAAAGGGAAGTCGATCATAGACTGCTTTCTGGTGAACAAAGAAATTTGGCATTAAGTAAAGGACATCAAGGTAAAAAGAGGAACTGAAATAGGAAGCCACCATGATCTGCTGATAATGATAATGTGAAGGAATAAACAGTAGAAACATTCTAAATAGCAAAATCAAATGCTATAGACTAGAAACCCCCTGCAGTATCACAGAAACGTTTCAGGAAATAATTAATGAGAGTTTCAAGAAGAACAGCAGTATTTGAAGCAGCAAAGTAACTGTGGAACAGCAAGAATTGTAAACAGAAATATTAAGAAATGATAAAGAAATGTCAAAGAATCATCAAAGCAGGAAAGAAAAAACCGTGCACTGATTTTGGACACATGACTAATGCGTATAATGAGAACCATAATTTATTCTTAGGAACGATCAAAGGATGAAGCAGAAGAAAATTATAACATTAGAAAATAGAAAGTATAAAATTGTTAAATCTCAGAAGAAGAGTAGATTATGGATAAATGGAGAGAAAATATTTTAAGAAATTACTGAAGGCAAAGACGAACCAAGGAGGAGAATCTGCCTATAGAAATAATCCAAGAGGAGGAAATCACACTAACAGAAACGAAGAAAGCAATAAGTAAAGCTGAGAAGAACAAAGCACACGGATATGATAGGATCACGAATGAAATGTTAAACTACCAAACTAAACCATAAAATGCCTAAAAAATTAATGAATGGAATTATGAAAACGGGGGTAGCACCTGAAGATTGGCAAACAGAAATTATCTCACCTATCTACAAGAAAGGAACAGCCAATAATGTAACAAATTAGAGCCATGACGCTACTAAGCAATGCTGTCAAAATTTTTGCTACAATTCGAGAAAAACTAGAGGAAACAATGGAATAAACACAATTTGGCTTTAGACTTAACAAAGGGACCCAAGATGCAATTTTTATAGTGAAGCAATTATCAGAGAAATCAATACGAAAACGGAGATTTAGAAGAGGATTTTAACACAGTAAATAGGAATGATATATGGCGGATTCTGGAGAAAAGAGCAAAGCATAATTAGAGGTATCTGCAAGGACACGAAAATTATATCAGAACGAAACACAAAACATCTAAATCCCACTACTATTCTTCTTAATACTAGACGAAGCGGTAAAAGAGATAAAAAACAGCACAAAAAATTATGAAGTGGGCTACTGGAAAATGAAGATGGTGAAATTGACAAAGTATGTTACACGGACGACATGGTGATATTCGCAGAAGAAGAAGAGATTTTGAATAAAAATTTAGACCTATACAACCGAATACTCATGAAATACAGTGTGAAAATCAGCAAAGAGAAGAATAAAACTATGATTCTAAGCAAAGAAGAATAAATTCACATAATAAGAGTAGAAAATAGACAAATAGAACATATACAAAAAATTAAATACCTGGGACAACATTTCGAACTCAATTTCGAAAGATGAAAAATAGATAATGAAATCACAGAAAGAACAGCAAACAAATGAAAAACTCTTCAATAGTATAAAAACAAACTTTCTAGGAAACAAGAATACCTAAAGAAACAAGAGTATAAATATTTAGGAAAGTGGTCGTTTTCATACTGACATGGCTCAGAATCATGGAGAACATGAGAACGGAAGCACACAAAATGAAAATCCAAGTAACTGAAATGATTCCTGAGAAAAATTGAAAACAAAACCCGATTAGACCAAATCCGAAATAATACATACCGACAAAGACTAAACACGATACCAGTAGAACAAAGTATAGAGGAAATAGATGATTTGGCCATGTAAAGAGGATGGATGACAGAAGAGTAACAAGGAGTATTTAAAACTAGAACAATAGAAAAATATGATAGAGGGAGATCAAGTACATCAATAAACCAGTAGAGGAAAAAGGAAAGAAATAAAAAATATTACCACAAACAAGAGACCAGACGAAATGGAGAAAATTATGAAGGAGAAACCTCTGAGAAAAACTCCACATCCAGAAAAGGTAGAAAGACCTTAGAAGAAGAAAGGATACAGAAATATTTATAAATCAGCACTGCACAAAAAAGTACGGATCATTGCGACTTCAAAGACATCTGTGAACTTCCAGATCGTCTCAAAACGTTTTCATACTTTCTATGATTACTATCGGACATTTCAAAATGCGTCCCAATATTTAAGAAATTTATGTCATGTGTAAAAAACGACTATATATTCATTTATTTTAAATTTATGCGGCGGCAACAAAACTTGAAAGATATGGTAATTTGTATGAAAGGCTTGGTTGAAACAAATATAATCCGTACCCACCTACACATCAAGTTAAAAGACGTAATTATACCTAATATCACGATAATTATGCCCCGTAATAAATAATAGAAAAGTTACAAAAGGAAGTCGTAAATTATGCCACTGGAAAAATTAAAATTATTTTCGACGAAATAATGCTCTCGTTGAGGCCAGGATGAAATATTTTGTTTTTGTTAACAGAAACAAAGACGCCCCCACGTTTTTAAATAAATCAAACCTTGTGAAAGGGAGAATCTACTAATGTAGAAATAATCTTGCACTCGTACCTAACGGTTCTCGTCCAGACTGATGCGTTGCCCGGCAGTCTCGCCTACGAACGCTCACCAACAAAGGCGTGACTCACCTCCGAGTCAAACGATGCAACTTTGAACTTCCTGAAATTATATATTTTCGTATTGACTGCAACAATGGTTCGTGCCTATGGTTGGATGGATTACTTCTTTGATACTCACGAGATCTTGTATCCTCTACTTATGATTTTTTTAATTCGAACATTTAAGTGCTTATTCGTAAATGATTGGATGTTAGAGCCTATTTCTGATGAAATAGATCTCGGCGTTATCTTCTTGCTGCTTCTTAATAGGTTATCGTTTTATGGCAACGAATCACTTCTATAATTACGCCAAGATTAATTTCAAATGTCGATTACTTTTATTCTTAACTATTATGTCTTTGTTTCTGCTCCCACGTAATTTTACATTGTGGTTTAGTGGCCTTGATAAATTTCTAATTTCATTTCCAATTCATGGAATAGCTTAGTGTTTGGTATCATCTGGAGGGTCAATGACTATAACATTTTTGGTCGAAGAGGCCAATGACCAACCCCTTTAGGATCTGTGCTGGCAAAATTGTTGACATCCGAATGGATAATGGAATCTTGACAAAATAACAATATTACTAAGTTGATCATCTCCAAGGATCAAGGTCGTCATCGTATAGACAGTGTATCATCAAAAAATTGGTTTAAAATCATTGTAGATTTCCTTTACTATATAGGTGGTAAGAAGACCCTGCAGGTAATAAAACCCGTCGTACAAGAGGGCGAATAATTGAAACTAGTTCAAATTAATTGGGAATTGTATTTCTTATTTCATGTCTTCTTTAATAGAAGGCTTAAATACCGAAGCTGCAGGTTTGGGTGGGGTGTAGGACTAACTTCCTTGGATCAACTTGTACGATTGATATCTCTTGTACGTCTTCTTAGTTACTGCAAGTGGCAGGCAATTTCTTCAGGAAGGCGTATGAATAATCTCGGTTCCATTCCAAAATTTTGCAACTGCACCTTTTGATTGTGGTTTTCGCGTGGCTGATGATTTAGAGATGATTTTTTGGAATATCTTGACCTTTCGACCACCTTGTCGTGGAAGAAGAGAACCCGAAAACTCTTCAACAAAAACAACATTATTGGTGAATATTTGTCTATAATCTTCATCAATCACATCTCATTTATAAGAAATTGGATTTATTTATATTCCTTTCTCCTACTCTTGCAGCTCTCTTTTGTTTTGTGCGACTGTCTTCAACTTCCTTTTTTATTTCCTTGTAAAATCTATATCATGTTCCGTTAATATTATATTATCAAGAATCCTTGGCAAGATTTTCCTACAAAAAATAAATAATTTTAGTCACGTTTATTTTGTTTCTAAGTAATTTATATTCCATATCCGACACGGTTTTAGTTTCAAGGCTTATTTGATAGCTAATTCGTGTACTATATACACAGCTCTACTTAACAAACATAATGGGTCAAGATTGGTAAACTGTCTCGTAGATAATTGGTAGCTTTTAACTTTATTTATAGTGTCCTGCAGAAGGTACTACCATGAAAATATATTAAGCAGTTTTAATGTAATTAATGTATTCTAATAATGTGAAAATTACAATTTCTCTTTTAATGTGAAATTTCACATTTAAATGCGCATATTAAAAGCGATGAACAAAAACAGCTTATATAATTTTTGGGTATTAACATTCATGTTTATATAATAATTGCCATTGCGAAATGAACAAAATTATGTACCTATATTGCAGTCACTATGGTCGTAACTAATATTGACTTTTTATTATTTTACGATTTTATCCGTGTTTAATTTTGACTTGATATTGTTATTTAATTTTATAAAAACCACAAAGTTATTTCGTAAATTATTATATATGGTAAATCATGACCATATACGTGACGGAGATAATATTAATTGTTTATTAGGTTTTTGCCTCTTATTTGTTCCTTTTTGCTCATCTCTACTTTCTCTGACTTTTCCACCATCTTTTTGTCTACTCAACTCTTATCATTTTTCCTTTCATTTATTCTACTCGAACTCTTCTCTTATCTGCTCCCCTTTGCTCTTTTTTATATACCAGCAGAAAAAGTCAGGGTCATACATATTTTTATATTTTTTATATACAAATTTTTATAATGGAAGGTCTCGGATAGTAGGATAAATCAACCAGACTTAGAGCTCGTTCCAGTTTTTTCTTACTCAGTTAAATGGAAGTTGGAATGTTGTCTAGTGATTAACGTATCAAATTTCGATGATAAACGTATCTAGCTTGCAAGCGAAACATTTAATGGCAATAAGATTTCTGCTGAATAATTGTTTCATTAAATATTATTTTATGAAGTACTTCAGATTCCAAGTCTCATTACTTGTTTACTGGCACAAATCTAAAGGTAACCTGTGACGAATTTTACGTAGTAGGAACAAGGAGAACTGACAAGATTAATTTGTATGGCAAGAAAAGATTTAATATTATATAAAAGAGAAACAAGTCCCAAAAATTTTTTTTTTTTTGGCATCACGCAGAAAATTAAATGATTTCGATTTGCCCATTCAATCAGTTGTACCAACAGCCAATTATGAATTGCAAAATAAGAAATACTTTTAAATAATAAACAAAAAAACGTAACTCATTCTATATTTGTTTCTGATGCTGTGACAGTCTTTCAGTTCTTTTACAAACAAAATATTGAAAGATGCTGTTGGAGACTTCAACAATAGATAAGACAAGAAACGTTTGATATTTACTTAATACCAAAATTATATTAATTAATTATTTTGGAATTATTACTAAATGACCGGTAGCGCGAAAATAATTATAAATTAAATACCCTATCAGGTTCCCTCGCAAAAGTGCAAAGTGAGAAATAATATTGTTTCATTTTTATTGTATTAGTTGATATTTATATTGTATCTAGTTCCGTGCCAGTGAAACAAGGATGTCACCTGTCCTGTATCCAATATGCATATTATTAAAAACGACATTTTAATTGCTTAAAATTTAAGCCAACAATTAACCATTGACCTTGAAAAATATCGGTAAAAATTTGATGTTTAACCGTATAAATAATTAATTTCCGGCTGCTTGAAACTCGATACGTCTTGTATATAGTGAAATATGATTTGTTTGTCTAGGAATAACTAGTGATTATGGTTTTTATGTTTCTGCCTCTAATGTTTACGAGCCAACTAAAAGGAAACGCCGTACCAATCGAGAAAAAATGCACAGTTATACCGGTTTGCTTCCTGCTTTGTACAAAATTAGACGTACTGTATTTAGTTTTTTATTCGGATAGTTTTAGGACTGTTCAAGCGTGTTTGACTTTGCTTTGAACACAATTTATTTACTATCTTCTTTTTTTGTCCAGAAAAATGCATCCTTGATGCTTTGGTGCTTCCTTTAAAAGTGAAAATAAAACAAAATTTTTAAAATCTCTAATCAAATATAAAGGTGCAGTATTTGGTTTAATAGTAATATACGATTCTTCATAGATTGCTAATAGAGTTGGATTTTATTCAATTTTTTTTATAACTTTTATAAAATAGGATTTAAAATAAATCATAATTGTTAACGAATATTTTTCAATATTGGTTGAAAGTGCTTCTTTATGCACACTAAGAAAAATTTTATATGCCTATAAAAATATCAAATGACTCACTTAATAGTTGTTCTAATAGTAGTATAAGAACTGATTGATATTTGTCCTTCATAGAGATATAAAATTGGTCTTCGGTATTTTTAATTATTAGGAAAAGAATTGTTTAGGAACTTGAATAAATTGCAACTTTTCACATTTTCTACAAAAGTAAAGTGAAAAAACTTTAAAAAATCGACTATTATGCACAAATAAATTTTATGTTTCAAAAAGTTACTGAGAAGAATTTTTAAATGAAATTAAAGAAAAACGAAAAACGAAAAGAAGATCGAGAACGACAGTGACAATGACAACAAGGACAAACAACGAAAAGCGAAAAACGCACAAGCAAAAATAAAACAAAAGTAAAAACAAAAAACAAAATAAAACAAAAATAAACAGAGGAAAACGAAGAAAAACGAAATAACGAAAAGAAATAACATCAAAATAAAAAATAACAAGGTAATAAAATAACAGTAAAAAACAAAAATAAAACAAAAAACAAAAAACCAAAAAAAAAAAAATTTTATATTTCAAAGATTACTGAGAAAATTGTTTAAATGAAATTAAAGAAAAATGAAAAATAAAAAGGAGAGCGAGAACGACAACGACAATGACAACGAGGACAAAAAACGAAAAGCGAAAACGCAAAAGCAAAACAAAAATACAAAATAAAACAAAAAATAAACAGAAGGAAAATTAAGAGAAAACGAAATGACGATATAAAGAAATAACAAAATAAAAAATGACATAACAAAATAACAAAAAAAAAACAAAAAACAAAAAAACAAAAAATCAAAAAAACAACAAACAAAAACTAAAATTTCATATTTCATTAAGCCGAATGGGCAAAAAATAGAACAAGTAGATAATTTTAAATATTTGGGTACGATCATAGAGACGATTGGAAAAATTGATAAAGAGATAAACAGGAAGGATATTATATATGATGAGAAACACATTTTTTTGTAAACCGTAAGGTACAAACAAACGATAATAGTGTTGAAGTGAATAGTAAGACCTACAATACTTTACGCGAACGAATCATGGACAAACATAAGTCTAAAGTAAATGCAAAGAAAAGGTGATTTTTAAGAAAAATAGAAGGGAAAATGAGGAAGGATCAGATAAAAAATTAAACTATTAGAAAAAAAATTAGAAATAAAATCAATTCGAGACAAAATAACGAAGGAACAATTAAGATGGTTTAAGCATGTTTGCCGCATGCCTGAAGAAAGAAGAGCGAAAGAATATATGAATCTAAGACAATAGGAAAGAATGTTAAGGAAAGGCCAAGAAAAATTGGAATGACGTCATAAAGGAGAAAGTAGAAAAGAAAAATATGAAATGGGAAGCTAGTAGGAAAAAAAGCCAAGATAGAAGGAATTGGAGAAAAATATGTAAAGGATAGACTAAATGATAAAACTCACATCTACATGCCTTACACTTAGCGGTAAAAAGACTTTTGGTTTAAAAATAATGTTCCCTGGTTTTGGTTATTCCTATATCACTGCTTGTATTAAATTTGGATCCACATAGTTGGTCTCCTAGCTCCTAGAATCATTCCTGGTACTCCATTTGCATATTCTACCCTTTCTGATTCGAGGTCATGGAAATATTTGAGAAGATCTAATGTGAGTTTGATTCTGTCGGTTAAATACTTGAAGGGTTTTGACGATTTTCGTATGGTCCTTTGCATAACTAAAGTGCTTGTCTCGATTATTGTCGTGAAAGAAGGGGAAAATTATTTATTTGAATTTTACTTTATTCCATTTTATACTATTTTCCACCTATACACACTCAAAATTTCTTTCCCAGTACACACTACACCTGTTCTTACTCTACTTACACTCCATTAAAGATCTGTGAACGACAATGCGTATGCCACCAGGAGATTTTACGTGCAAGGATCTTGTTGATCCCTGTTTTATTTTTAATGTTTGTTTAAACTTTTAAATATGCCTTATTTTCATCATAGTACAGTTGTTATTGCTTAGTTATTGACTCTTGTATATTATAAAACTAGATTTGTCTAGGCTTTTGGTTAATTTATTGTAATTTGAATGATTTTTAGGTGTTATGAGCCTCTCTTCGTGGACCTCTCAGAGCAAAATAAGTTTCCCAAGATTTGTATCCTTTAAAATGACACTTTTAGTTCGTAAGTAAAGTTTCCTGGGTTTTCTCGGAGTAGGAATTTTACATTAATTTATTTAAAGTTTAATTTAATTTTTTTTTTTTTTTAACCTGGGTATACATGACAATAATAATATGCTCCTATTTTGGTGTCTGTCTCTACCACAATGTGTAAAAGAGGAAGATGCAAAAGTCTAAAATTGCAATTGAGGATGTTGACATAGTCTCTGCTATTCCTAGACATTCTTTCTACTTGCATGGATTTATTCTACTGTTTTTACTGTACTGACAATACCAAATGATTTTAATTATACAAATGATATTACAAACTTCTTTCCAAATGTCAGTTAAAAATTAAAGAAAAACGAAGAACGAAAAGGAGACCGAGAACGTCAACGATAGCGACAACGAGTACAAACAACGAAAAACTCAAAACGCAAAAGCAAAAGCAAAACAAAAGCAAAAACAAAAAACCGAAATAATACTAGCAAAATAAACAGAAACAAAAACAAAAACGAAGAAAAAACGATATAACGAAATAAAGAAATAACAAAATAACGAAATTACGAAATGACGAAACTACGAAATAACGAAATAACAAAGTAACAAAAATAAAAAAACAAAAAACAAAAAAAATAAATAAAATTTCATATTTCAAAAAGTTGCTGAAAGAAATTTTTAAATGAAATTAAAGAAAAACGAAAAATGAAAAGAAGAGCGAGAATGACAACGATAACGACAATGGGAACAAACAACGAAAAGTCAAAAACGCCAAACGCAAAACGCAAAATCAAAAGCAAAAGCAAAAGCAAAAGCAAAAGCAAAAGCAAAATAAAACAAAAAATGTAAACAATAACTAAAACTAAACAGAGAAAGCGAAATATCGAAATAACGACGAAATGACGAAATAAAAAATAGCGAAATAACGGAAAAACGAAAGGACAAAATGACGAAACGACAAAAGGACAAAAGGACAAAAGGACAAAGGGGCAAAAGGACAAAAGGATAAAAGGACAAAAGGACAAAAGGACAAAAGGACAAAGGGACAAAAGGACAAAAGAACAAAATACCAAAGAAACAAAAAAACAGAAAACCAAGAAAATAATTTAACATAATAAAACAAAAAAAATCCAAAAAAACAAAAAACCGAAACAAAACACAAAACAAAAACAAAAACAAAAATAAAAAATCACAAAACAGAAAAACCAAAAAAACACCAAAATCAAAAATTAAAAAACAACGAAAGCGATAAACTCCAAACTCAAAAAGCAAAAACAGTAAACCAAAATAAAACAAAAAAATAAACAAAAACGAAAATGCGAAATATCGCAATATCGAAATATCGAAATAACGAAACGACGAAATAACAAAAAAAACAAAAAACAGAAAACAAAAACCAAAACACAAATCAAAAACAAAATTCAAAAAACAAAAACAAAAAACAGGTCTTAATACTTAAGCCACCGGAAAGTATTTTTTTGTAATCTTCGCTTTTTATTGCCTAACGATCGGTCGAGGTAGGTTTTCGATTTTTGCCCCTAATTTTTTAAGTTCGAAATTTCATCAATATTTTTGAAAAGTGAGTTGCAAATATCGAAACTCTAGCTCGACAGGTCGATAGGCAAAAAATGAAGATTTCAAAACAAAAATTGTCGTAATTATTTAAGAAATAAAGTAATGTTGACACAAAAAAGAGACGTGCTTTGAGAAAAATTTAAAATTTTGAAAAATCGAAAATCTACCTCAATAGATCGAAAAAACGAAGATTTCAAAATAAAGAACTTTCCTATTGCTAAAGTACTAAGACCTACCGACTGATTTGAACGCGAGTAGAGCTGCCCTCAACGTGGAAATTCTGCCGATTCTCATTGTTGAAGAGTGAGAATTCTTGTTTGCTTGACATCTAAAAAAGGGCCGACTCCGAACTTTCGTCTATCGTTTAATAGCTTCTGTGTGAAGGGACCTGGTACTGAACCTTGGAGCTCGCTTAAAATTGTATGAAGTTAAAAATGTTATAATCTTTATCTGCTAATTTTTAATTCTGGTAAGAATTTTACGAGTAATTAACAATTGACACCGTAGTAAACTTTTATGGTATTGAAAACACTAGCGTAATTAAGCAGCGATATTTGCTTCATAGGTGGGAGTACTTAATTTCATCCGCATTTTAAAATACCATCTAACATTGATTTGATCAAAAATTTGTTTTCACGTCATCAAAATTTGTTATTTCTAGGTTTTAATCACATTTCATCGCAATAAATAAAAAAATAGTAAGTACCACGAAGTAAAGTAACACAAAGTAATAAAACAAACTTAATTATATTATTAAAAAGATACTTACATACAATAGCACACAGCTTAGACCACCCTATTCACAGTATAGTATTTCAGATATTTTGTCATTTCAGTTTGTTGTCATAGGAGTGTACTGACCTTTCTGTTTGTATTTATATTCATGCGTGTTCGTCATTAGCTTCTCTCAAGTGTTTACGACTGCCAATTATCGTTTGTTAAATTGTACAGAATAAGTCCTTAATAGTAATAATTATTCCAAATTTTTAAAAGGTTCTAATTCCTTTAGTGTGAGAATAACCTAGAAATGGTCAAGCCGGCAGAGTTTCCAGTCGACCAGCCGCAATTAAAAATAAGTTGGAAAACACGTCCAACCATTTCTGCGTCCAGTACACACACAACTTGCATAGTTATTAACCAACTTGTACATCCTACCTACTTTCTATGGAAGTGTTACATCGGTATATCTTATTAGCATCTTTTTAAGGCATATCACGTATTGTTTCTACAATTGTTATTATACCTAAAATGTTTGGTTCGGTTTGAGGCTAATTTACGGCGTGTGCATCTCGAGAGATCTTGCAATAAGGAAAGTTGCAAGGATTCCTCAGTTACGAAATATATAATTTTTAATAATATACAGGTAAAATAGACCGCTACTTACGTGAATAAAATGCAATATTTGTATGCAAAATTTTTGAGCCATGTGTGTAACTTAAGTAGGCATTAGTCCATTTTCTAAACGCTAAAAATTAGCCAAAGTTCTAACTCCGTTGACTTAAAACCGATTTTCATTATTTTTTTTCAAATTTCGAAACAAATTTATAGAAAAGTTCCTTATAGGTGAGAAGGTGTGCTTTTTACTTTTTTTATTGTTATTAACAAATAAGTTATTTTTAATATAAGTACTCTTAATTAAAAAATTAATAACTCTTTTATTTATTTAAACAATTACCAGATATTTAATACCATAAGGATTTAGGTAATTTCAGGTGTGACTCTATTATTAAGACGCAGTTGTGGCTGAGAAACCAAGATATTTCAGCGGAAAATTGTGGTTGAAAATATGATACAGAAAAGTATTTTCCAGTCCCAGTGACACAAAGCATGCTAAAAATTTTTTGCAATGTAGAGATTTGTAGCGGAAGAAATTAAAAACCGAGTTAAAAACTAAATCATTTTTTTCTTTCTTTCAAACATATCTTGGATTAATTTTAATAAATCGATTAAAATATATCTTTAATATTCATTTAACTTCTTCTATCATTTATTACCACCATTTTCCACAATACATGTTTTTAATTTTTGATAAATTTGAACATCAAATTTCAGATCAGCGTCCCAAAAAACCTTCATATAAGAAATAAAATCCGAATAAAACAAAATTGACCTCTTTCCGCCATTTTGGATCCGCCATTTTTTGTTTTAGTTGAGTTTCAATGTTAAATTTATAATTGGCGACCCCAAAAATTCCCAGACATTCAAAAAAAATTAAAAAAAAAAAAATGAAAAATTAGACCCTGGATGCCATTTGTAGATGCCATTCTGCTTTTATACTGATCTTGAGGCCAGATTCCTAATCTGCAATCACAGAAACTTTATGTTATCAAATTTCAGGCAATTGCTTAAATAAATAAAAATTATAAATTTTTAATTAAGATTGTTTCAAAAAACACCTATTTGTTATAATAACAATTGAGAAAATAAAAAGCACATCTTCTCACCTATGGGGAACTTTTCTGTAAACTTTGTAAATTTTTTTCTTTAGTAATATTATGTTATAAATATTTTTGTTAGGTTCTATGCAAATTTCATTGTTTTTTCTATTCTGTAATGTATAAGCAAAAGTTACGTTTTTACAAACACGTTATGGTCCTCAAAACATGCAATTATACAGAGAAGAAATTTAGTGAATGGAAATGTTGAATCATATTGATGATATATTGTTTCAATTTCTGGATATAATAAGTAGAGCTAGAGACGACAGAGGGGAAGGTGTTGCAATTTATGTTAAAACTAAATTTAATTGTGCTGAAAAAGAAGGGGATCTTAGTGTAAATACAATTTATCGGTTTCAGGATATTAATCCTTTGTTTACATATGCAAAAGTAGGCTGGTAAACAAGTCATAACTAAAGTTGTACAGTTATATTTAAAACTTGCACGGTAATAATATTACAAATACAGATCTGTCAATAACTGTCAACAGATAAAATAATAAATAATGAAACTATAATATAGGGCTCTATTTATTAATACAAACAGACAGGAAACTCCAAACAATAATAATTAAGTACTGAAATCCAACTGAAATGTATTTTCAGGCAATCCAAGGTCCATTTTTATGTAGCCGTTGTGACATTAAAAATGTAAACATTTATGTAATATGAAAAAAGGTAACAAATAAAAACAAACAAAATATAACTGTAACCATGGCGACAAATCAACCCATACAGACTTGACCAACTAATGAAATGAAAACGTTATTAATAAGAGAATATCAAAAGGTAATATCTATTAATAATGTCTTTATTTTCTGAAACCGATAAACTATTGAACATATCACGGATGTTATGAATCATAACAGCCTTAGATGTCTTAAAATCCTCGCTCTACGAGCTCGGATTTCAAACCGACATCTGCGGCAGTTATGATAGTCATAACATTCCTAGATATGTTAATAGCTATTAATATACAGAAAATCATTATAATAATAATAATAATTGATATAAAGAAAATATGAATTTCAAAGATATTTTCGGAAATTATATACAGGGTGTTAAGAAAAAGTAGGTCAAGCCGTTAACCACATATTCTTTGGACGAAACTAATGTGACTTTTATCGTGTGATTTTTTATTTTGGCGCGTAGTTTTCCTTATACAGAGTGTTATACAACCCATAAACTACAAACAAAAAATTCCAAGTCAGTGACGTCTAAAAAAGGGGCGCTGCAGAGAAAACGGGGAAAACATTCGAAAATGTTTTTCGCTATTTGTCTTCATTTTTCGACATTTACACGTAGGGGGTCGAAAAATTTTTTGGGCGCCCGGCCTGACCTCTACGCTGAACAAAACTATTTTCTAGGTTTGTCACAATTTTTTTTTGGCGGAAACGCCACTTTGACAGCTGTCATATTTTTTACGAGAAAACGTCACTTTGACAGCTGTCACAAAATTTTTTCGCGGAAACGTCACTTTGACAGCTGCCGCAAAAAAATTTCCGAGAAAACATCACTTTGACAGCTGCCAGAAATATTTTTTTTGCTGTCAAAAAAAATTTTTCGAGAAAACGCGCACAAAAATTTTTTTCCAAAAAATCCTAAATAAGAGCAGAAAGCAAAAATAACCACAAATTCAAGTTAGTTCTACATAGTTGCCAGGTGAGACCCTAAAGAAAGCACAGCGGAAACGTCACTTTGACAGCTGCCGCAAAAAAAATTTCCGAGAAAACATCACTTTGACAGCTGTCACAAAAAAATTTTTTCGGGATAACGTCACTTTGACAGCTGTCAAAGAAATTTTTTCGAGGAAACGTCACTTTGACAGCTGTCACAAAAAGCATGTTTTCAAGAAAAGTCACTTTGACAGCTGTCACCGAAAAGTCTGAAAAAATATTTTCTTAAAAAGACGTCAACATTTTTTTCCCCGATTTCGCTTAACATCCGGTATCCAGTGGATCGTCTAGTACCTATTAATCCGATAGCCAGCCCCGTAGGGGCTGGATCGTCTATAACCTATTCATTCATTCGATAGCCAGCCCCGCAGGGGCTGGATCGTGTAGAATCTATTATTCATTCGGCCCCGCAGGGGCCTTTTTATTATTATATCTTAAATAGAGCCCCGCAGGGGTTCTTAACTTATTTTGTTTTTTTCTCAAATTTTACCCCTAAAATTCTGAAATTTTTCCAACTCCCTGCTCCCGCGACCCAATGTCGGACTCTATTTTTTCCCCGAAATTTCGACGCAAGTTTTTATATCATTAATAAATAAAATGGATAATAGAGCCCCCAGTATGAACCCTGAGGAACTCCCGCGGCATTCCACAAATTGATTAGATACTAGATACTTTAAAATAATTCAGATTATAATTTGCAATAGTTTTAGCTTATGCGTTTCCGAGAAGCGTTCGATAAAAATAACCCAAGCAGAAAACAACTTATCGGCAACAATGTATAAAACAAATGGTCCTCATTATTCCTTATAAGCTGACAGCTTACATAATATCCAGATCTAATTATCGTTCTTATTCAGTATATACGAGAGTAAATGTAGCTCTCTGCAATCTCATATTCTCCACAAAGTGGTTCCATCAAGATAGATGACTAGGAAATTTTATAAAAACAGCGAAGACGGTTGGGCATTGCTTAGATTCTTAACAATTTGTCTCAGATGCCAGTGCGTATTTTCTACAGGATGCGCTTATCCACATATCTCGGCATACATCTTCGAACATTCTATATAGGTTTTTTTACCTTGATTCTTTACGCGTTGTGTACTTTGATATTATTACAGGCCTTGACCCGAGCTTACATGTGGGGTACCCGATGTAGTATATGTACACTCCATACAATTTTTTATGAAGTAACTCTTCTAATTCTAATTTTATTTTCTTCACCTTCCATTTCTGCAAGAACAGTTTTCAACCAAAATTGATGTGAAAATTTACTATAAGTACATTTTTGTAGGTTCTCACTTCTGTTCTTATATTAGCAAAAACCATGACAGTAGTTTGCGAAAAAGTTCTGCTTCCGAATAATTTACTTTTCTCTTTAATTCCCTACCAATTCTGGCGGTCCGATAAGTGTCGTTACATTTTCTAATTATTTAATAGTCATTATTGGTTATAAAGAATTTAATAGACCACTCAAGCAAATGGCCGCCACAGTAAGAGCAAAATAGCCATATAATTTGTCCACTATTTTTATTACAAAAAGAACCGTTGATGACTAAGAAATTATTATTATCATGAATGTAAAATTCCATTAGAGAATTGAACGTCTGCACGCAACCTGTAAATTCTCGAGGAAATATGCGCATGAACAAATAACTATATTACGGTAACAGAGGCACAATAAATCCATAAGTAAGGCGAAATAATGTAAGACTGCATTAAATGCATGATAAGCGCCAATATTTTGTAAACTACAGAAATTTATTGCGGTCGTATTTCGTACTGAGGTATTCCAATTGTGGTGAAATACTTGAATCGATAAAATTTTATTGATTACAAACAAAACTGTTATTTTATTTCAGACATTATAAGTCAACTAGGTATTATACATATAGTTCGTCGAGGGGAATGAAAAATGCAGAAATTTTACACACGTTAACGGTACGATAAAGTCCAACACTTGCTTTATTACCAAACATAAATTTTATATAGAAGTTGTAGAAGACCAAAATGACGACATTTTAAATTTAGTTTGAAATATACAGGGTGATTCAGGAAAGCGGGGCGCTATAGATGTCAATATTTTTAAACGGAACACCTTATATATTTTTATATATATTATACTTAAAGTAAAAACTAACTTTTTTTATTCACACTGCCCATCACTCACCCTAAATTATTACAAATTCCCTTCTGCACCCTCTATAATAGCATAATTCTAAAACCCTAGATCTGTATCTTCTAATAACAGCTATATGCATATGCATCCCCTTATACATTGCTGTGCTAATAAAGCTTTTTTCACCATTAAAGAAAACAATAAAAGGGTTTAATTTACCTGCGAAAAATGCCTGTAATATTTTATGGCCAAGAAAGATTTACAATTTATTGTTTGACCACGAAAGTATGGTACAACACGAAACTGTTATAGATCAAGTAAATGTGTTTCGATTAACACGATAACTGCACAGTTGTACGCGTAAATACGTAATTCTATTCAAAGTAGGTTTTTATTTAGAATGATGATTGCATACAATAAGACGTGAGAGCAAATACATGATTATAGTTTACATGTGTCGCGAAACCGTACTTCAGTAACATGAGCGGCTTTTCAATTAATTTGTTACATTTGTAACGATTTTATTGAAGTAACTGTGGAAATGGGTTAAATAAATATACTATAACTCATTGAACTTTTGAACTCATTAAATTCGAGATTAAATATAATCGAGTTTGATAAAAAGTTTAGGGAATAATTAAAAAAATTCTGTAAATATCCGTTCCTTAATTTCCACACCAGTTGCGTGTGTGTATCTGTGATTTTTTTTAATTGATCGATTTTACAGATTTCTCGAAAAACCAATAAAATAGCTGTGTAAAAATGTAAAAACTGAAATACTCTCATTTACTTTAAAAAAATCAAAAAATATCGGGCAAATCATGATTTTTTTGATTTTTTAATTTAAATCAATGATTTTTTATTTTTTTAAATCAAAATCAGATTTTGTCCAACCCTGTACACTGTACAGTGCACAGAATGATATATAATTTTAAATGGTACGGATGTATTTTTTTGTTTAAACATAGAGAGTCACCAATAGGGATAACAGAGAAATCCTCGAAATTATGGTTCGTGCTACTGTCAATGAAACCCCGACATATTTGGCAGTAACAGTTGCCAAAGTAAATTCTAGTGATACTACAGTCAAACCAATTCTGAAGATTTTATTGGAGGACTACAATATTCGTTGATTGGAAATTTGCGAAACGGTAATGGAAAAAATTTACGAAATCGGAAACTTTGCTAAAAATATCATTTTCACTGATGGATCCACTTTTCCATTACTGACATAATCCATCGACAATGCGGTATTGGCGTAGGGAAAAGCTACATAAATGTTTCACTTTCCAAACACAATATATAAAATAAATATTGAGAGGTGGGGTAGTATTTGGAAAAATATGATTGGACCGTTTTTCATAGAAGGAAATTTGGCTGAAGCCAAGTATTTGGAACTACCGCAACAACAACAAAAAAAGGAAGGAGCATTAAATTTGTTCTACTTATTTTTCTTATTTTAATTAAATTTTTGGCTTCCTATAATAAAATTATTACACTTTTTTTCTGAGACTTAATTTTATTTTTATAGAATTACTCTTTTGTTTTGATAAAATAATGCAATATATTTGTTTAACAAATTAAAAGAGAAAAATACGTAAATAATACTTACTTAGTTTATATGTATAGGGTTATCCAACGAAAAGGCCCACCCTTATATTTTCTTTATTTTTCGAGTTAGGGAAAAATGTTTCAAATAAAAGTTGTAGTGCATCAAATGAACTCATTTAAAACCCCTGCAAAGAATATACAGGGTGTTCCATAAAAGCGGGACAAACCTAACTTACATTTTTTTAAATGGAACACCCTATATTTTTTTACATTTTTCAAATCTGTGTTTTTTGTGATTTCAAATATATATATATAATAATATGTTGTATCTTATCTTTTACTGTTTTTTATTTATTGCAAATTTCGTGAACAATATATTTATACCACCAGCATCTGCATGCGTATCAATCAGGTTAGCCATGGATGAAAAACAATTAATTTGACACTTATGCCTTACAGAATAATTGAATAAATTCAAAAAGCAAATTTTCATCCATGGCTAACCTGATTGATACGCATGCAGATGCTGGTGGTATAAATAATATTGTTCACGAAATTTGCAATAAATAAAAAACAGTAAAAGATAAGATACAACATATATATATATTTGAAATCACAAAAAAACACAGATTTGAAAAATGTAAAAAAATATAGGGTGTTCCATTTAAAAAAATGTAAGTTAGGTTTGTCCCGCAGGGGTTTTAAATGAGTTCATTTGATTCACTACAACTTTTATTTGAAACATTTTTCCTAACTCGAAAAATAAAGGAAATATAAGGGTGAGCCTTTTCGTTGGATAACCCTGTACAGTGTTATCATTTTGTTTTGTACGCATTTTAATCAGAATTTGTGAGTTAAATTAGAAAAAATTGCTTTATACAAGAGTTGCAGGGTATTTACTAAATTTTGATTGGGCAGTAGCTCGGGCAGTAGTTAATAAAAAAAACAAATGAATGTCGATTTTTTCAGATATGGACATAACCTATGTTTTTTTAAATGGAACACCCTATATGTTTTTATCCAGTTAGGTTTGATTTTTTTTCTGATTACACTGATATAGTATAATTAGGTAATAGTTTTATTATTAATCAAATACAAAAATGTTGTAGGTAGCTAAGTATTCCTACTAGAATTTAAACTTTTTGCGTTAGCAAAGAGGGCCGTGGATGAAAACAATAGAAACTGTTCTATAATTCACACTTTAATGTGAGTTTGAGTTTGGTTTAGAAAATACAAAAAAATATTTTATGTAAAAGTTGTAGAATATCTTCTAAACTTGTGGCACTAATATAAAAACAACTGGATAGCAATTGTATATACTTTAATAAATTATAATTTAACTAAATGGCGTCTCACGTAATTATTTCGTCAGTTTTTCAAACAATTGCTTGAATGGACTGTACTCTGTGACTATTTCCTTCTAAATATATTTTCTAATAGTAACCGTTCATTTATTGTTCATTTAATATAATTCCAGCATATCATATTTTTCTTCTAAATTGAATCTCATTTTAACATAAGAACTCACCCATTTTATTGTTGATGTATAAATAATTATGACAGTCAAAAGAATAACAGTTTCTATTATTTTCATCCACGGCCCTCTTTACTAGCGCAAAATGCTTAAACTCTAGTCGGAATACTTACCTACAATCTTCTTGTTTTTGACTAATAATTCAAAACATCCAGAACAAAACTATCAACTATATCAGTGTAATCAGAAAAAAAATTCAAATCGAACTTGATAAAAACATATAGGGTGTTGTATTTAAAAAAACCATAGGTTATGTCTATATCTGTAAAAATCGACATTCATTTGCTTTCTTATTACTGCAAAACAAAAATATAGTAAATACCCAGCAACTTTTGTATAAAACACTTTTTTCTAATTTCTACAATAAACTCGCAAATTCGGATGAAAATGTGTACCAAACAAAATGGTACATGCTCCTATACTTCTGTCCGACTGTTACAATCCGCGCGTGGCAATATTTCCTTGAGCGAGTAAGCAATAATAGTTCTGGTTTCTTCGCAGGTAAGGTGTACAATTGTTCCTATTGCGATGAACCGTGCTGTATAACACGCTATTTTATTGTTATTTCTAATTAAGTAGGTATGTGTCCTTTTTCTTTGTGTTTAATAGAATTATTTTCTTTTAAATTATAACTATATTTAGCTATAAATAGAAATATATACTAAATAGTAAGGAATCTAGCATCCAAAAAGACGCTTCTAAAATGCCGAACCCTGCACTCGCGAGGTATATGATTTTAAAAATATGGATATTATCCAGAATTTTATGCCGAATCCGATTCCAGAGGGCGCGATGTCGGCCAAGATTGCAAAATTGCAAAAAAAGTAATATTTCCAAAAAAAATTGGAACTTAAATATTGCATTATCTGTCGTTTACATTGCATTTACGACCTTATTTATAAAGATTTTTTAATAATTTTTATATCAATCGAAAGCCTAATGTTTGTAGTTTCATACAAGTTGAATAGAGAGACATTATTTTCATTATAAACAACACTATAAATTGTTTAAACAATATGTGCTCGGAAAGTGTAGTGTAATTTTCGGCATTGAGGTACTTTTGTTATTATTGCAGATAGATATGTAGTTATGTCGGACGAAATACGTAGAATAGACCAACGAACATTTTTTATTAAAATAATTTTTTAATTCGCTGAATAATTTAGGAGATATGATTTTTTTACAAAGCGCATTGTGTGGTCTACCGCGCGCGCGGTCTTGTTTCTGTAGGCAGGCCATTTACACATGATTTCGAGGCACTCGAGATGATTAAAGAATTTCGCACACGAGTTGCAAACAATATTTTTTCTACAACGACTTTAATTTGATTAAACTAAAACCGTAAAACGATATCTTGTATTATAATATTTAATGCAAATTAATTAAAAAAATATATAATAGCAGATATGTCTCAGAACTCAGAACTATGGAAACTAATATGTTTGACAACAAACATTTTTCACTGACGTTTTCGATATTGTGAGTGTTGAATATTGTGGGTTTTTTAAAGTAAAATAATACATAAGATAATAATGGAAAGTCTCGAAAGTCATAGACTGTTTTTAAAATAATTAAAAAAATTCTACTTTCAGTTAATTCATTTCATAAAACAATAAATCTTGCTGCTTAATTCTTGTGTATACATTAAAAATTATAAAAAACAGGCAATAATTAAATTTATAATCGGTATGTGATGTGCAAAATATTTTGCACACGGGGTCGTGGTATCGCAAAAAAAATAATGTCAATGAAAAAATGTCTCATTTTAGACACTGACGTTAATGCGCAAACATTACCATTTTTTGACAGTTGTAGAAAAAAGTATTTACTCGTATTATTACGTACATTATTTTACAATTTTTTTTGTAAGGTATAAGCAACATTTTTGTAACGTCTTTCGTATGAAAGTTCGTACAGATCATAAATAATGCTCACAAACAGAACAAATTATCGGTATTTAATTTAAAAAAACTACAATGATATTAAAATAATTTTCGTCTTGATAAAATGATGGTTGTCTGTATTGTAAATTCTTTGTACATGATATAACTAAAATTGGAGTATTATAGGTAAGTAGCTGTACATATGATTTATGTGATAATGTCATAATTAATAGTCATTAAACTTATATCTGGGAATCACGCCAAATTCTAAAAAAATAAATAGAAATAAGAAAATGGTCAAAATATGTCAAGATAAAAGTGTAGTATCAAAGGCAAACCTCAACAGTTTGCCCCAGAAAACCACTGTATTTGGAACTATACCGGGTGACCACGGATCATGGTAATCCCCCGCCATTTCCGCAATTCTTGAGCTATCCAAATGAAATTTTGCAGCAGTAATTAAATGTACGTCCAAAAAAACTGATTCACCTGTCAAAGTTACGTCTTTTAATTGTTTCTTTCATGGCTAGTCTGATAAATAGTATAAAATGACGTGTTGTGGTGATTTTTTTCCCTTTTTTTATTACTTGCACATTGCCATTATTTTAAAAACAGTCTATGACTTTCGAGACTTTCCATTATTATCTTATGTATTATTTTACTATTATTAGAAACCCACAATATTCAACACTCACAATATCGAATACGTCAGTGAAAAATGTTTGTTGTCAAACATATTAGTTTCCATAGTTCTGAGACATATCTGCTATTATATTTTTTTTAAATTAATTTGCATTAAAAATATTATAATACAAGATATTGTTTTAAGGTTTTAGTTTAATCAAATTAAAGTCGTTGTAGAAAAAATATTGTTTGCAACTCGTGTGCGAAATTCTTTAATCATCTCGAGTGCCTCGAAATCATGTGTAAATGGCCTGCCTACAGAAAAAAGACCGCGCGCGCGGTAGACCACACAATGCGCTTTTTAAAAAAATCATATCTCCTAAATTATTCAGCGAATTAAAAAATTATTTTAATAAAAAATGTTCGTTGGTCTATTCTACGTATTTCTTCTCACATAACTACATATCTATCTGCAATAATAACAAAAGTACCTCAATGCCGAAAATTACACTACACTTTCCGAGCACAATTTATAGTGTTGTTTATAATGAAAATAATGTCTCTCTATTCAACTTGTATGAAACTACAAACATTAGGCTTTCGATTGATATAAAAATTATTAAAAAATCTTTATAAATAAGGTCGTAAATGCAATGTAAACGACAGATAATGCAATATTTAAGTTCCAATTTTTTTTTGGAAATATTACTTTTCTTGCAATTTTGCAATCTTGGCCGACATCGCGCCCTCTGGAATCGGATTCGGCATAAAATTCTGGATAATATCCATATTTTTAAAATCATATACCCGCGAGTGCATACCCCATGATCGAATTCGGAGCTTTAGATTCTTGACTAAAAGCTTGTCTGTCCTTCACATACAAGTAGACATGGTACAATGTAAACTGCTTTATTATTAATTTATTGTCCTTATTCTTTTTATACCTACATTTTCTAATTCATTTATTTTTTAAATAAGCATTATTATTATTATTGTTTATAGTAAAGTAATTAATTTAATTAGTGGATATCTGAGTATATGGTTTTTAAGTATTTATCAAAGAAACACTTTGTTCATTTTGAAGTCACCCTTTTATATGGTGGCAGCAAAATTTTCACTAATTTGTGGATTGATCAGGCACACTTTTACATAATTATTTACATACTATAAAATCAGAATTCATTCTCATCTAATATTGGTATTGGTGTTAATGCCTAAAAACTCATTATTGCCTAATTATGCACGCCGACATTTATGTACCTATAATCTTAATTCATGCACATACATATTTAATTACAGTTGAGTCAATGGTCAGTAGTCATATAGTGATGATTACCTGCATTACATATTTATTATTATTTTGTCTTTAATTAGGCATAATTTCTGGCCGATGATAAGTTATTAATTATACTTTAACACCCATTAATTCGATATTAATATGCCGTTATTATACCTATTCGAATAATCATTATAGTGAAAATTTTTGTTTTAATTTTTAATATTTACCTAGCTACTGAAAAGTAAATTATTACTGCATCAGCAGTTTGGTAATATATGTAATTTTTTTTATAATGTAAAACCATGTGGCTTAGAATCATCCTTTGATGCATAAAAATCATCGAGAGGGAGCATCAAAAAATTATTTACATCCACTCCTCACATCCCTATGGGTGTAAATTCCAAAATCGTATTAATATTATTATTATTCAGGTCTTAACTTTGTTTTTCTTTCTAATATTTTAATATCCAATATCAGCTAGGTTTTATGACCCATGTACATATTTTATCCAAGCTTTGTTAAGCAGACACTCAGCAATAAGCCTTAACAAGCCTTATTTATACAAATTATTTTTTGTTCCAGGTTATTAATTCATGACTATCACAAAGGAGTACTGTTAAGGTATTTACACTTTTAATCATATTCATTATTCATGGAGTTTAGTGAATGCTACTGTTGTACCTACCTCCTACCTCACATTTTTATTTTTGTTTTATAAATGTTTTACTAACTTTGGTCATGCCCTGCAATAAAGATGTTTTATCTATAGAAGTAAGCGCCCCAGTTGAATAAAAATGTGGCGTATGCGAGATACAAAATATTCTCCTTAAAAAGTTAGAAATTGTTTTTGAGATATAAGCACAGCTTTTGTTTTTTCTATGAAATGAAAATAGGATTGAAAAGCTTTCCATATAAGTATCGCTTATATTACTTTTTTTTTAAATCTGTGAAAAATGTCAAAATTCTTTTGTTTCCAACAAAAGTTTTGCTCATGTCTCAAAAACGAAAAAGAAATTCAAAATTATTTTTCTGTCATCGAATGTGTCTCAAAAAACCCCAGTATAATATTTAAACTATTTTGCAATATCTAGTGTGAAAAGAAAGAATAACAGCTATTTTTTTATATTTTTTTCAATAGAGCATCAGATATAATATGGAATCCATAATTAGTTTGTCGTTTTATAAACCTACTTCCCCATGAGCCTATAAGAGAATATCTCCGGCAGGATAGAATATAATTAGCAACAGCCTTGTGTTGATAATCCTTATACCTCCCCTTTGTTTTATAAGCTGCATTAAATTATTGAAATCGCCCAACATTTTTACCATCTGTCGATTAATTATATCCCTTATCCCTTCTTTTAACACCTGCCTAGCATTAATTTATTTTCCCTCCCGTTTTGTTCGCCCCTTGGTTTATATGCTATCCTCCGGCTAATTATATTTATACACGGGAGTCAATATTATTGATAATATTTCATGATGTTTGACAATTGATTAACCGGTTATTATCTAGCTAGACTCTAGTTGTTTCCGTAAATAAAGTACACATACCAGTTATAGTGATTTGACTGGTAAATTTGACAATAGGATTTGCAATAATTTTTTAAAATTATATCCATGTTTGCCAAAAGTGATTAATAATTATATATATAAAATGATAATGCTTTGAAACAGCATTTTATTGCCTTTCGTTAGCATTTTACTTGATTAAAATCGACCAAGTGGTTCACTATTATGAATTTTTTTTGAAAGCGAGGAATAAACCTTGGGTAACAGACATAAGCTCACAAATTGTCAAATAACCGTTTTCGATTGATTTTATGATCATAGACATTTTCATTTAGATCATTGAGATCAGTAGAGCAAACTGAATTATTCTCTGATTTTAATGGAAAACTGAGTTTCTTTTTTGTGACAGATAGACCGACAGACAAACAGACGGAATTTACATTTGATTAGAAAGAATTGGATCTGATTTTCATCGAGATCTGATGGATAATTCGATTTTGGATTCCTTTTATGAAAATCTCAAGAGTAGAGTACACTTTTTCAAAATGTACAGGGTAATTCCATATAATTTGACACCTACTTAGAGCCTTTATTTTTAAAGATCTGAAAAATTAAAAAAATAAAAATTGTAGATTTTAGTATGAACTATCTGTTGGTGAAGAAAGGTAAAACAAAATGGCATCGGAAAGTAGAGAAAAAGACACAACTTATGTTTTTTTAAATGGAACACCCTGTACATTTTTGCATAGTTTGAAAAATCCTTTTTCTCTGGTTCCAAAAATATATAAAATATGTTGTCATTTGCTCCATCCGTTCTGGAAATATTATGCATAGAACATAGGTTGCCATGAAAAAAAAAATATTTCTAATAATTATTGACAGTTTACTTTTTGATGTTCTTTTGTTTTATTTCTATTCACCAAAATATAATTTTTGTTTTTACATTTTTTTCATATTTCTACAAATAAATTCAATAGAGGTGTCAAAATAATTAATGAATGACAAATAAATTTATGTTTTTCCACATCTGAATAACCCATTAAAGTAGGTATTTGGGATTTTGCATAAAAATCTGGTGGTAAACTGTCAGAAATGATCAGAAATGTTTAGTCAGTTTTTTTTCCATGGCACGTGAACTGTTTTACACAAAGAGGCATACTTTTGTAAAAACAACCCAAGCAAATGTCAAAATTGTATAGTTTTGGAATCCGCTAAAAATGATCTTTCAAAATATGCAAAAATACACAGGGTAGCGTAGCTGCATTATGTTTCTTTTTGGGGTCTAAGCCACTAATTAAATTCCATTATACAGGGTGTTCCATTTAAAGAAGCATAAATTGCGTCTATTTTTCTACTTTCTGGTGCTATTTTGTTTTATATTTTTTCGTCAAAAGATATTTCACACCAAAATCTACAACTTTTGCTTCTAAAATTTATTCATATCTCTAAACATAAATGCTGCAGGTAGGTGTCAAAATATCGGAAACCACTCCGTACCAACAAGAGAAAAAAGCAGCACATTTCTTTTACAAACAAAAAATATTTTAAACTTCAGACAATTTGGAACAATTGTTTGTTACTTCCGGTTTAACCGGAAATTACTCAACTTCACTGCTTAAATAGCACCTTGTATATTTTTATTGTGAATAGCCTGTCTAAATAATTATCTGTCCAATAATATATCAAGTAATGTAATTTGATTTCAAAGTGGCGCCTTAAACGCAAATAACTGGTAAAGATAAGTAGGCCTTGTATTATTATTTATAAACATTTTAGTAAACGGACAATGGAATTTACCAAAGGTCAAAGTTCTACCACCGTTTCGTTCAATATTTGATTATCTTGTCTTTTTTAGGATTACTTATTGAAGTATTCAATTAAAACTGTTTTTTTTTTTTTTGGTGACCCGGAACAAATTTTTTCAAATAGCAACTTTACCTTTCTGTTAATGTGCGTCTTTTTGTTATAATCAATCGATTAAACCATTTTTCAGTTATAACGGATTTTTTGAAAAATTTCAAAAGTTGGTATCTCCACTTCCGGTTGGCCGATGAAAGCGTTTCTGGAAGGGTTGTTTTGTGAGTATCAGCCATTAGTGTAAATTTGATGAATAACAAACAATGGAGTCGGATATTTTTTTTGACAGACACACCTACATACAAATGGACGAAATTTTTACTTCCATTATAATTCGATGAATCTAATTTTTATTGAGGCCTGATGGATACCCCAACTTTCGACTCCTATCTGACAATTCGAGACAAATGAAACAACTTATCTATTACTTCCGGTTTAACCGGAAATATGATCAACTTCACTGTTTCAAAACACCTCGTATATTTTATAGCAGTTCTACATAATTATTTGCCTGTCCAATACAATAAGGTATCACTTGATATCATTTGTTTCCAATATGGCAAATAACTGCCAAAGATAAGCAGGCCATGAATTATTATTATTATAAATAAACATTTCAGTAAGACGCCTATGAAATTAATGAAAGGGCAAAGTTCTACCATTATTTCGTTGAATATTTGATTGTCCTGTTTTAGGATTACGTAAGTATGCAATTAATACTGTTTTTATTTGGTAACAATTTTTTTATTTTACCATTTGCAACCCTAGAAAATTACCCTTCTGTAATGTATTTTACGAATAGTTTTTTTCATGAAATATGAGCTTTGAGTGAAAAACCCAAATTTCAGATTTCTTAATAAAATTTAAAAATCACTTGGTGAAAAATAATTTAAATAATGTTAATACTCGAAATAAATAATACTAACGATATTTTAGTAAAAATTTTTAAAAGCTACAAGGTATTCGATGAAAGTTGACAATATTTACCACCGACACTTTCAGTATGTGGTGTAAGAACCGTCAGGAATTTTTAATGTCTGTAATAGCATGTTATTCGTTCCTGGCCATATTTTTTAGTTGGAAATAAGCATTATCGAATAAAAATATTTGTGGCATGGTTGGGGAAGCAAAATAGCACTGTTGCATGACGAAAACTTCCGGTGCTGGCTGAGCCTTGACTGGACAAAAGGAAAACGCATGCGCTACCGTTGCCAGGCGTTACATGCATTGTTGAAACATTTGAATAACTACGTCAAAGTTGCCACCTTGTTTCTTACAGTTTTCACGTGAATTTCAGTGCTTTCAGTTCTGTGTTTTTCAGTTTCCCCTTTTGTTTGTGGTTTTATTTTGTGTTAATTTTTTGATTTATTATGTTGCCGACATTTCAAGGAAAGTGCTTTGGTTTGGATTATTTTGTTGAGGACTAGGATTATTTAATTAAGATTTTGACTATTTTCTTTAAATTATGTTAGCATTTATTTGGTTAGTGTATCACCCAGGTAACTTTGTGTAAACTAAGACGTAGGGTAGGAAAGTGCCCATATTGGATTTCACTTATTGTTGTAATTTAATCCAGTATGGCGCAACTGTAAATGAAATTACCCAAGCGTACCCGCCAGAGTTGATGAACGCAAAAGGGCGTATTCTGTACATATATAGATCGTCTATTATTTTCTAATTTGCCTCGGTTACATACTTTGTGTTAAATTATAAGGTTAAGTTTCTGCCATATTGTTATCGATATTGAAGTTACACTCTACTTGCTTAATGATAAGGTTTGTTTAAAGCAATCGTGTGCAGCAGAAATCGTATAACCCTATACCGCTTCGTGTCAAGCTGCTATGATTTAATTATGAATTAGTTACCTTAAATGTCACCAATTTGTACAAGAAAGTTAAGAAAGTGATTAAGCTGTAAATGTATGCCGCAACATAATATTCACCAAGCTATTAGAAGCAAAAAATGGATCCAACGACATTTTTTTATAGTCGAGGTGTGCCGTGGCATAGATACACATGCGATATTGAAATAAAATAATCTATTAGTAGACAGTAAATTGAGTGTAAAATACTGAATATCGCTGTAAGGCTTCTAATTAAAATTAAAATTTGATTCATTAATTAGTATATTCACTATTTTTTTTTAATGAAAATAATTACATGTAAAATAGTCATAAATTCCCGTTATAGGATGCAAAATATAAATATTGTACGTATAGGCATAACCTAGAAAAAAATAAAGACGCAGCGCTTAACCACATTTATTTTATCTTATAATTATTCCGCAAAATTTTGTTGAAATAGTGTTTGTAGCCTAAACTAAAAGTTGTACCTTATAAAACTTTCTAAAATTTAAGGAAAAATCATAGAAAATACAAAAGAAATAGGTGTTATAAGAGAATAATGCAGATTGATTAGGCAATAAATTTTTTATCCTTGCTGTCACATTTTCGTCCTTGCAAGCGATAAATACAGTGTATTTAAATCACATCAGTCACCCTAAACTTAGGCATCAACACTGCACCAAGAAGAGTAATATTTTACTAACGAAAGTTAATCAGAATTGCCCAAAAAGCTTAAATCCAAAGTTTAATCAAAATAAAAAAACATTGAAATTTGAAAATATTGACAAATTGTAGATCCAACAATGTAATTTTGATGGGTTTTTGCGTTTTGAAAAGTGTACTGTGACAATTCTATTTCATAAAATTGTCACAGCATGCGTCTCAAATAAAAAAAAACAATAAAATTATATTTTTGGATTTACAATTTTCAATGTTTTCAAATTTCAATATTTTTTAAATTTGATTAAACTTTGGATTTAAGCTTTTTGGGCAATTCTGAATAACTTTCGTTAGTAAAATTTTTCGATAAAAAAATGCTTAATATGATTTCTTGATTTTTTCCCTTTATTTCGGTATCGCAGGTGGCTTTGCATTTGAAGGAGGCGAATGGTTTTTTGGTCATAAGTAGACCCCAATGTGTTCTATCTTTCAGTCAAATTTGGTTCAGATCGGTCCATAAATAAAAATTTTACGGGGTGGTAAGTTCTAAACGTGGACACACTGTAGGTGAAAACAAATTTTAAAATTTATGGTTATTCATTTTGCTATTGAGTAAGTGTATTTTTAACCATAAACTAAAAAATTTAGCTTAATCTTAATTTCAAAAATGAATAATGGCGCACTAAAAGTTCAATATTATTTGCAATTTTGGCGATTTTCAATTGGATCCTGTGCCAATCCTGTTCCACTTAAAGAGTTTATTTTTTTTTTCAGGCATCTTTACATTAAGGACTTTACTATTAATTTACTAGAGTATCATTTTCTGGGGTAAAAAGACTATAAATTTAAATAAATTGAGAGTCCCCTTTCCCCGCGGACGGCTGAAGAGGGGGGGAAACGCTCATTTACCTCAGAGGGTTAAAATAACACAAATTTGAACTAAAAACTATATTCAAAGCTGTAGAATTCTATTAAAGCAATTAAAGTCAAGATTCTATTTTCCAAAACTATCACTTTTAAAAAAATCATATCTCCTAAAGAAGTGAAAATAACAGAACGGGACTAACTGGTCTATAATAACAAACATACTGACTAAATTTCCTGAAAATTTCAGATGTCCATTTTTCCTCCAAATTTCAGGGGTCAAAGTTGTCAATTTTTCAAAATTTTAATTTTTTGTGATTTTTTTTCTCTTCGAAAATGACACTCTAGTAACTTTTTACATCAAGACACGTAATGTAATACTTGATGCCTGAAAAAATCAACTCTTTAAGTGAAACAGGATTGGCAGAGGATCCAACTGAAAGTCGCAAAAAATTGCAAACAATATTGAATTTTTAATGGGCCACTATTCATTTTTGAAATGTTTAAGTTAAATTTTTACCTTTATTATTAAAAACATATTTACTCAAGTGCAAAATAAAATTACCATCATTTCGAGGTATATCTGTTATAGATAAAAGATAGTGCCAGACATTTTATAAGAGTAAGAAAATGACATAATTTCAGACTTTTGATGATCCTAACTGCAGGTGAACCATTTAAACAAAATAAACGGTGACAGTTTTTCGTTTACAATACCGGTACCTAAAAGATCATCCTCAATTTTTTTCATTGAAATTGATCATTTCATCTGAAACGACCCTATAGGGAACATTTTCACTTAAAGAAATTTAAATATAATAATTTATTTTACTTTCCTCACTTAATACAAACTATTTAAAACTTTATTTAGGTTTTATACGAGTTTAATACTAACAGAAATATCCAATTTGATACATTATATTATATGTACTCCGAGATGCACTCTGACGCAAATATGAAATCTGTTGGACGAAAAAGTGCGGAATCCGTTAAAGCAACTACTTTTCACAACTACATATTATAAAACATGGAATTAAATAACAGAATTCATAGCACCCAATGTAAAAATATTGAAACTAAAATATATTCCACCGTAATCAATGAATCTTGTGGTAAATTAAATATTTTTTAATTTCAATATTTTTTTATTTTGCTTGCTATGAATTTTATTATTTCAATTATTTCATTCAATATTTTTTTATACTTATACCATATAGTTATGAGAAGTAATTGTTTCAACGAATTCGACAATAATTTCGTTCAAAAATGGTTTCAATGATTTTTACGTTCACCAAATTTTACATTCGTATATGTTCTGAAGTAGAACATCAATATAAATACATATATCAAATTGAATATTTTTGTCACTATTATGCTTGTATAAATTGTTAAAAATAATTGAAGCAGCCATGAATCTATATTTTTGCACCGCTATAGCTTTTTACCATTATATCAAATTATATAGTATGTGTGGCAATCACGCCCACATGTATTTCTAATAAATACAGAGTCGGCCTCAAAAAATTGTTTTTTGTTGTCATTTGCAAGAAATTTTAAATTTCCTTTTGCGGTGACAAAAACTACAAATATGAACAACAGCCAATGTGCAGTAAAATTTTTAGCAATTGTTTTCCACGCAGTTTTATTTTTTACGGTTGAGCAAAATTAAAAATTAAAAAATTTTAAAACATTCCCAGTATTATCATAAATTGCAACTGCGATTAAATAATGTCTCTAAATTATAACAAAATTTAAAATATACACATTAAGGAAAGTACGGGCCTGTTTAAAAAAAATACTCTTAAAACCTTTATTAAACATTTTATTGATTTAAACCTACACTTTATAGGACTACAAATATTTTATTTTGTTATTTTGCTTAGTAGTTTAGTATTTGTTATTTATAGAAAATTTGGTATAATCCCCAAGAAGTTTATTGTATGTTGTTTGATATTAATTGATGTACCGATAGTTTTCATAGTTATAAACAAAATTAAAAATTTTTTATGATGATTTTTGGAGATAAAAACAATTTTTCTCAAGCCCATTCAGAATTTATTAAATACGAAGTATGGTTGAATAAATATGAATAATACACGTATGAACTGCAAAATTTTAATTATAACAATTTAATGCACACTGCACATAGTTACTCAAAGACCTCCCCGCATATGTGAAAACTCAATAAGATCAAATACATTTATTATCCGAATTAATATATTTAGTTGTACTTAATAATAAAATAAACTCGACATTGAATATGGCTCTTTTTATCCCTCTGAAAAAACTTTGTGCGTACAGGGAAAAACCGTAATCCATTCTCATGTATATTTTTTAGGAATCGGACTGTAAGATCGAATAAGCGATAGAACCTCAAATATACGAGGTATTGTCAAAAAAACTGGTTTTCCAATTTTTTTCTCACCCTGTATATTATTACGGAAATCGATTATAAAGGCATAAGCCATTCATCTAACTTCCGGTGTTAAGCCGGCAAGAGCCAACATCCGACGAAATTTCGACGACAACCTGTATATTATGAAATAATTGAAAAATAGCCAATCTCCTGATTGAATATATAACATGTCTATTATCTTTAGTAGTTTTCGAGAAATTGCCAACAAAATACGATAAAGTAATAAAATAAGCTTATCCTAATACTTTTCTAAAAATTCACGCAAAAACATTGAAACTAAAGAAAAAAAATACTCTACTACTGGACGTGTGTTTTATGTTTTTGAAATCAGGAAATTATCTACTTTTCAATTATTTCATAATATACAGGTTGTCGCCAAAATTTTGTCGGATGTTGCCTATTTCCGGCTAAACCGGAAGTTATATATATTATGAATGGCATAGGTATCTCCTTATAACCACAATAATATACCATTTCCCGAGCCATATTCATTTCCGCAATAATATAGTGTGAAAAAAATTTAGCAAAACAATTTTTTGACAATACCTCATATATTAGAGGTTATACCGCTTAATCGATCTTATAATCGGATTCCTCACAAAATAATACATGATAGTAGATTTTGGTTTTTCGTTTTAGCCAGGAGAACGAGTGAGCCTCTTTCGTGGGACACCCTGTACACATTCAGTGACAAGGGACACATACCCAATATCCGAGTACACTAGGATTAAATACTTCTACGGTCGGAAATCACGCCAGGGACCCTGAGGGGAGTCTAGTGTGCTTGCCCCTCAACCAAGTCATTTATACAGGGTGTTCTGAAAAACACTAGCAAAAATTCAGGGGCTGATAGAATTTCAAAAAATATTACAATTTGTTCCTATGAACCATGGGCGTTAAATTATTGTTTTGTATCACATCACGATATATTTCGCTAGATTAAAAACAAGGACGCTATAATTATATTTATTAGAAAATTGCAGTGTATATTTCTACAAACGATAGTCAGGAAAGGATAGTTAGTGAATAGATAATTACATATTTTAGCGTCACAAGTTTCATTTTATAGAAACAAAAATATTAACAAATTATTTCTGATCTTTAGATTTGACGCATTATCTAAGTACATCCTTGCATGAGTCCAAAGAAAATCGTATTAACATTTTCTTAAATGACAAACAACGTCTAGATTATGTCTAATAAAAGCATTCACATTACAGCTGAGCAACTTTCAAGTACCTAATAATACGTATAGGGGAATTCTTACTCTGCAGCAAGCATCCCGAGGGGGGTTAAACTACAGTGCATTTCTGTAATTATAAGCTTAGTAGAATTAATAGCTCATAATGGTGTGGTTTTGATCTAAATGCACATTATTCTTGGGATAATTAATTTATTATTTGCATGAAACATGCGATTTTTACATAAATGCTGATAAATTATATACCTGACGCAGTCGTTGATTATAAAAAAGAAATATGCTTCGTACGTACTTTGTGCTTAAGTACCCAGAAAACATGATAACAAGGGTACATTGTTGCCGTTTTTATAGCGAAAAACAGAGTAAAGCAACAAAATTGTAGTACAAGTGAAGTCCTGCTAGTTGATTTTTACTTTTTATTTAATCGAACATTATCATTATGAATAGGCTGCTCATTGATTTAAATTGTGCAGTTGAATAAATTGTATAGTTGAACTGTAATGACTGCAGTCCAATGTTGCCAACTGCTAATACTTAGTTATTAAAATTTTAAAAGAAATTTCTATGAACCATTTACTTCAGTACACCACTGAAAAGTTAAAAATTATTCAAATAGAAATTTATTATTAATATACTGGGTGTTCTGAAAAACACTAGCAAAAATTCAGGGGCTGATAGAATTTCAAAAAAATATTACAATTTGTTCCTATGAACCATGGGCGTATCTTTTTCCGTTTTCAAGATACAGGTTAAAAATAATTTTTTTAAATCTAGTTTCGGTCCTATTTTCCACAAAATTCGACTAAATGAGCTGAAATTTTGCTGTGTGAGGTTTCTGGGGATGCTAAATGCTCTGGTGTTATTAATTTTTGGCTATATCATACATACATCATATCAGTACAGTACTCCGTGGGAACATTTTAGGTCCTAACTTTTTTGAGATTAATCTTTTTGCCCCTTTTGTCACTTGCTGTTATGGCAAATTTTATTCTAAACAAAAAAGGTGCTCTTGTAAGAAGTGCTAAAATTTGCCCGTTTTCGAGAAAAACCGGGTATAGTGCACCAAAGTCAAGCAGCTGGTATCCCAAATTGTTGGATTTTACTTCAAGTAGGCTTTGGCACCTAGTTGTTATTACTATTAGTTTCATTAATAAAACTCAAAATCAAAGTTATTATTTGAATGGTAATGATAAAAAGTAATAGTTAGTTTATTTCTGGAAAAGTTTAACACATACTGATGAATACAATTGAAAACAAGAATAACTAATTATTACTAACAGAAAATTAAAATTTAAGGAAAATTATTTTTTACTACTTTTTATCATTACCATTCAAATAATAACTTTGATTTTTGCTCATAATATTGGTATTATGAGACCCAAAACTGTACTGATTCCAAAATATTTTTTAGAAATCTTCACCTCGGCTTATTCTCTAAAATTTCTTTGATAAACATTCTTTGATCCCTGACTTCCAAATTAATTATTAAAGTAATAATCAAAGACAGAATTTTTCATTACTGTATTATTTACATTCATCTGTATTTCTAATAGCATCTAATAAATATGTTAAATATTGCTAGATTGATGTTAAGAATTGTTTATATTTCCTTCAACAATTCAAATTTGCTTTATATTTATGTCGTCTTTTGATTTGAAGAGTCTTTTGAATTGTCGAAATAGCTTCTAAATATTTCCAATCCTCAACTGCCTTTGTTCAAAAAGACTATTTCTGTTTTACGTCTAGTATCAGCAATTTTAAAAAGCTGTCGACCATTCTTATTCCTGAAATATACTGCAACAATTTCATCATTGTGTTCTTCCCAAATTTCCATTCATTGTATTCCTTCATTTACGCAAATTTCAAGTCAGTCGCAAAGGGTATTCCATCGGATATCCTGCGATAGTGACAGTTTTTGCCACCTATTTATTTGTACCAAGTACTTGACCAATAAAAAATGCGCAAATACTTTAAGATTTGAACTACATACTCCTTTATTTTAGCAACTTCCAAGTCGTTGAAAATAGATTTGATATTTAAAACTTCATTGAGTCATTCGTTGAAAAAAAGAAAAATTTTAATCCACCCTGAATTATGGCAATGAAATTACACACCCTAAGAAGCATATAACAGGAAAAATCAGTCAAAATAACTACTGACTCAGATGGATATCAAATAATAAAAAAGTAGTTAAAAATCCAACTCCCTTGTCCACACTATCACATTATTTCTGCTGAATGTGAATATGTCATTCCTATTTTTACTCGTTGTTCACGTTTCAGCTGTGAGTAAAAGCATGAAAACGGCTGAATATGAATTTAATTTACAAAGCGGCTAGTCTGGGGGCTGCCAAAGGCAATAGCGCTAAAGCGGTCAATAGTTTGACTAAGGTTTATTCCGAATCAATACTATGCCTGACGATAATAACCTTTTACATTGATTTTTTACGCGCACATTAGTTCTACCTGGCTATTATGTAGGTGAACTTTGCGTATATTTGACTTAAGGGTCATAACTTTCCTGGGCTCGCGTGATTTACAGTGATTTACCCGCTTTCAGGTGAATTTGGGCCTCATGAAAATTAGATGACAGAAAACACATTATTATGGAAAATAACTCACCGCAGGCTATGCTTATGTGAATAAATAATGTATGATGATGTATGAATAAAATTTTTAAAGGAATTTTCTTGCTCTATTAGGTTTTCGGCCAATATTCCTATTAGAGCATGGGCGCCCAGTAAGAAGTTTTTTAAGTGTATTAAAAAGTATTATATTATTGCACGGAACGTGTTTATTATAAGCGAATGTCAAACGGGCAACTGCTCGTCACGCGAAATATGAATATGCCACGCTGAATATTTTAAATAAATATGTAGAGACGTTTTAATTATTTCCACCAAGACAAATATCCGTTGCCGCCGTTGCCTCATGCCTGTACTTACGCATCGGTAGAAATTCGAGCGCTAAATAAATCATAAATATAACATGACACGATTTTTCTTTTACTTTTAACCACCAAAAAATGTTGGCATAAAAAAATTTAGATAGCTGTTTTCTTTTATTTTAAAGATTGATAGAAATGGGACTCAAGAAAGGAACTCATGAATTCCATAATTGGACTATTTGTGATTGTATGAGAGCGTACTCTCCTAAAGCAGACCAGAGTTTATTTTAATTTACTATTTCTTCACCAACAACTACCTATACGTATTGAGAGAGAAAATGAATTGTGTTTTGGTAAAAATGTTTGAGGTACATTGGAACTTAATCCTGCGAGACATAAAGGTCGATTGAATTAGACTAGAGGAAAGTTACGTAGGTACTATGAGGTTCATTAAGCTGTCATTTTCAGATTTGAAAAAATGTCATCAGTTTTTGAGGCATTCTGCAAATTGTAAATATTAGCAGTTTTAAATTATTAAAAATGGTAGAATTTAATAATAGATTTTTTTCTGAATGCAACCAAGTTGGTAAAATGAAAATATTACGATTTTTCACTATTTTTAATTATCTCTAAATGGGTCTCTAAAGTTACTAAAAATCGCATCTGTTTCATTTAACCGACCTTCTGTTTCATACGTCTTAGATGTTACCAAACAATCTCACTAAAAAAGTGTGCATCCTGTATATAGACATTTGCTATACGGCATCTATTTTGCCACAATGATTAAGACTGATCAGATTGATCAGAATCATTTAGTTGTCCATTATTTGTTTACATTTTTAATTAACACGAATTCTATGGTTATTTTCACATGCATATTGAGCCACTTTAGATTCACCAGTTCTCCCCATATCTGAGATGTCATATGCTTCTTAAACCCAATTTGAATTGATCGTTTCGTTTGTCCAATACCTTAAAACCTAATTTTCACTACTAATTTCGCCTTCTATCTCCCAGTTCCTCCAGTTTTATCTTTTGGGTTATCTAAAAGTTGTACCTTATTTCCTGAAAACGAACTTTACCATGACTTAACCGCAAACTTTTTTAAATGAAAAAATATACAGGGGGTGGGGGGTTAAAGGCGGTGCTTTATGTTCTCTTGTTCTCTTGTGAATTTCAAAAGAAAAATACGAAAATAAACAATATTATTAAGTGTTGTCCATCTGACATTTTTGTTTCGATAGTTCATGTAATATGAAGTACGGCTGATACTACATATTTGAATATATTTATTTCTTTAATAACTGTCTTAGTAATCGTTGTCAAGAAAATCTTCAATGACGACATCTCTAATACAGGCAACATTCTTAAGGGCGTGCCTCAGGGTAGTGTTTTAAGGTCTCTGCTTTTCCCACTTATACATCGATCTTGACAAATGTCTTCAATTCTGCTCACCAATACGTTCACGATTTTCAGTCGTATTATTCTTTTTTTTCTAACTGATTTAAATACCGTACCTACTTATATTAACCAAAATCTAGGTAAGATATCTAAATTTTCAGCTGATCATGGTTTCAAATTAAACCAGACTAAAACGGAATTGATAAGCACAAGGCGCAAACTACTGAAATTCCTTATTTTAAAATAAGTTCAAATCATTAGGTTTTAAAGCCATTCGATTTTTGTAACAACCTTGGCGGTTGGTTCGATATGAATTTAAAACTTGTAAATATGTAAATAAGTTAGTTCAAAAGTCAATTTACAAACTTCAACTATAGTACATGCACAAAGATAGTGTCAATACTGAAGTGAAATTAAAATTATGTGATTCATTAATATTATCATCTATTTCTTATCGTGATACTGTATATTAGCCAGCAATTCTAAATCCTAATAAAGAGCGTCTTCAAAGGATTCAAAATACCAAAATACTTGTTGAAGCAAATTATGCAAATTTGAAATACTTTGAAAAGTCCAATTTGTATAGCAATTCTAAGAATCATAAGAATTTTTTTTGGTTACAGCGAATCTATTGTTTTAATTTGCTTCGGTCTTTACAAGAAATGCACTGAAGCATTTTGGATCATAATTGACCATGACTTCACCTTCAAAAGTAATAATTTACTATGCAGAATTAATTTATTTTGCCATTTCTTTTCAAATCTGCCAAATCGCAAATTGAGATCTTAATTTAAATCATCGAAATTTCTTTCAATCATTTACCAATATTGGGCATCGAGTCGTAGAAAGGCAAATATACTTTCTACGTGTACATTTTTGGGAGTATATCAATTTAGAAGCTCTGGAAACCTGGAAACTCAAGGAATTTCCAAAAGTAAGCAGTAAAACCGAGAATTTTCACTTTCAGATAATTATAATATTCTTTCATCGCTTTCGGAACTTTTTTTGGAGAAATCAATTTTTTTGATAATTTCTTAAAGTACCTACGTGAAGAAACCTACATTTGCAACCAATTTTGCCTTTCTACTACTCGATTGCCAAAATTAATATGCGATTAAAATTGTATAGTTTCTATTATAGGTATTTTGGTGGTTGAAATTAACAGTTTGATTTGCAATTTTGTAGAGTTGTTTTGTCTGATAACAGGGTGGCATTACCACCTGAGATAAATAATTAAACTTGAATAAGTTTTTTACAAAATACCATTTTTCTTTGGTTTTTTTTTTTGGTATTCAGAATTGAATTGACGTATTTTTTCCTCGACTTCAAAACAATAAAATCGATATAACCAAAAAATTCCTCTTGTCGCATTGTAATTAACTAAAATAATTAGGAAAGTAACTATTTGCAAAATTGGTTAGTAGCTGCCACAAGCAAAAACATAGTTAATACCACACCGCCAGGAAACAAATTCATCACAATTGGGAGATGAACATTAAAACCCAATAAACCCAATCAAGCACAGTTTCAAACACCACAAAAAACAAATACACACATATACTTCAGTCTCGAGTGTCACGTATCGAATTTAAATAACCGATTTCATTTTTGTCACGACTTGGTGGTATAAAAAATTAATCCCGTGATGTTACCGCAGTCTGGCTGGTTTATAACGGATAAAGCTCGTGATCCTCGAGCGTAATTGTTATTTCCGCATCATTGGAATCATTGCCTGTTAATCATTTGTTGTACTTCAGTCCACTCGTCTTCAATTAGAAAATATGAAATTTTTTACGTGAAAGTATTTGTCACATTTGCGTTTGGGTTTAGAGTCACGGGCGCCGGACAAAGATATGAATTTGAATGTTGAGTCTATTTGTCGGTTGGTTAATACTGAACGTGTCCTATTATTTCCGAAATATGACGGTTATATTCATAACCGGAATAAGTCCATATTATATTCATAGTACACTGAACTTCTATATTTCAATATATTAAACCGTTCATCCAACTTTGCTGCTAAGAGGGACAATAGCCAGGAATTGGTTTACAAATGGGATAGGAACCTCCTATTGAATTAAAAATAACCATTGCTTCTCACAGAACTGCTCTTAAAGGCAGAAGTTTTATTCCCTTAGTCAGTGTTTAAGTGTTGTTGTTTTTAGTTCACCATCAATTGAAACCACCACTAGCTTTTTATTTTTGTACTTGCTCAGCTCCATGAGATCGACAAGGGCTCTTGAAATTGGAAAAATTTCAGTCGTCGAGAATTCCTTGATTATTATTGGATTTCATTTCATTGGAGACTTCCAAACTTCTCCCAATAATTCTACAAAATGACATTTTAAAAGTCCCTGATTCTTTTTTCTCCAATTGATTTTTAGCAGAAACGATCAACTTTTTTCCCAACCATTTTTAGCTGGTTTAAAAATAGTCATCATTAAGTTGGATGTTGTTATCGAAAGCAGCCCTTGTGATCATGTAGCTGAATGGGTCTTATCTCCATCGAATACCAAAAGAGCAGATTGATGGAGCATATTTTTCACAATTTCAGAATATGTGGATAAATGATTTGGTCAACCACTCATAGAAAACTGGTTCTTCCATTAGTAGATTATTAGAGAAGAAAGACATTGTCCATCGACCGAAATGATAGCTTGAACTGAGTTAGACACTCTCCCAGATCTTCCAGATACTCTTGTAATCGACGTTATTTTGCCTTAGAGCTTTTAGCCTTCCCGGATCAGAACAAAATCAAGTTTCGTCAGCTTTAAATATGAAACAAAATTTTTCTACAACTTCCTTCAGACCTTTCGGCTTTGTGGCAATTTTTCGTGATTTTTGCAAATGTTCGGGTTCTTGTTTAAGATCGGGTGTCTTGTTTAAATGTTAATTGTGGTATTTAATAAGTTTTTTCTCTTCCTTTTCTTTTTTGGGAATTTTTACCACATTTCTAGAAATTCGTATCCATAGAAAGGTCATTTATCTAAAAAATATTTAAATTAACCAGTTTAAAATTGGGAAATAACCTCTGCGCCTTTGACGTAATGTGTGGTAATGTCAGAGGAACAGTTAGAGGGTGCATTTGTAAATTGTGCGCATTGACATGGTCTGCAACAGTCTCTTTAGCCTCTTTCAGTTCTCATCTTGCCAATTTTGACTTTGCGTCCTTAGAATAAAATAAAATTCTTCAGTTATTTTATTTTTAATCAACATCTTTTACTGTTCTAAACAAATCTTCTTTACTGTACGAATAACAGGATTTCTTCCTATGATAATTTCTGGACATTGTAGAAAAAAGCCTATTATGAGCCTGAACATTTCCGTCTACTGCGTTTCCAATTACCCCGATTTTACAATAACCTCGTCTGACCTTATCATAAAATATGATCCAACTTCAAATAGACACTAGAGCATAAAAAATGAATACTGATTTGTATAATCCTTCACTCTTGCCAAATATTTAATTCATTCTTCATATTTTAAACTTCATACTTTTCACAAAATTCCTTGGAACACACCTACAGGACAGTAACTTGGTGAGTCACATAGGTATATAAGAAAAAAATAATAAGCGTAATTATTTGAAAAATAACGTAAATGTGGGTAATTAGTTCCATTCGTATGCAGGTAATTATGCACATTTATGTATTGTATTTATTTTATATTACTGATTACTTATAGTTACTTGCTCATAAATATTCAAGGCATATTTCTATTATTAAAACGTTCAGTGTACAATGACGCTTGTCACAATGCACGCATTAATTAGTTTTTTTTCTTTCGAGTTGCGTTTACTGACAAGGCCCTATTTTATTAGAAAAAAATATACAAGTAATATATTGAGTATATTAGCATAACTGCTTTGGTTGTGAGGTCACAAGTTCGATTCACTTAAAAAGCACTGGAAAAAATGAATCCCAGTATACTCGAATATTAGGTGTGTGTTCGTTACCCCTTATCCGAGTGATGTCTCTTTAGGAATAAATGTATTATTATTTGTAATACCCCCTTCTTTATGCCATAATTTGCTTCTTAACTTACCAATGTTACCAAAAGTAAAATACAACGTGTATAATAATTGTGATAGTATAACAGGATTAGCACAACGTTTCGAGAGTATTATTTCTCCATCTTCAGACATATTTCCAAAATAGCATTATCGTCAGACGTCTGGGTCCTACTTTTACCATAATTGACTCGATGCAGGTGATTTTGTGAACGCCTGATTTGAAAGTCATTAGCAGTTGCTTCAAAGATAGCACGTAAAATTCTTAGTTGAATCGTTCGTTTGTGAAACCGCACGGATCCGTTAAATATTATTTTGCGGTTTCTGTCGCCGGCCGGCTAAGAAGCAACTCAATTGTAATTCAAGTAGATTTATAAGAACAAAGGAATAAAATAAGAAGTAATTTTTATTTAACTGCATAAGATATTTTTCTTAATAGAATACAAAGCGGTTATAAGTGATCTCGTGTGCTAGGTCAATACCCCTAGACTAAAGCGATTATTGTGGAAAACCCTGCATTACAAGAAAATCGTGAACAACAGAATCTAGTGCCTGAATTAACTTCAAACGTATTTGTAGATTGTTTAAATGTCGTTAATTATTGCATTAATTCCATTAATTGTTACAGCAACTCACGTCGGGGATAGGAACGGAGCTCAATTATAGGTACCAATTTGACTATCCGTTTCAATTTAAACACGTATAGGAGTAACTTTTGAATACTCTCTTCTCCCTTTTTTATTCCGAGATTGATTTCAAATAACATATCCTGGAGAGAAGGGAATATAGTTCTCTTATTAAGAATCTTTTTTCAAATACCATGCCCACTGTATTGAGTTATATGATTTTAATATCGTATTTCGTTGCTAACAGCTTGAGGACTCTGTCCTCAATTTTTAAGACTGCCTAGCAAAATCACAAATACTATTCCGCAGGACTGAAAAGTTAAGCAGAAATTAAATTAAGAAATACAATACGAAAATTTCGGAACCATGCCATTTTTCAAGACGAAATAAAGGACTTGTGTCATAATATGAAACAGAATATGCTGATCCGTCATATTTTCGTGCTCTCATTTCTTCAAAAGTTTTATTAAAGTTAGGAGTCGAAAAAGTCTTTGGTAGAGAAATATGCCCATCGATGATAATTTGCGTTGCCTCCAGATCCATTTGGAATGCTTTTAAGCTAGTTTTTGGGATAATAGCTAAAGTTGTAATGTGTTGGGTACAGATGAAGAAAAATGTGCAGCAAAACGCAGAGCACCTGGTACGCTCTAAATCAGACGTAAAGAAAATCATTAGTGACTAGATTTTCTTCAAATAAGTCAGAATGAAATTGAGTTCAGAAAGCGTCGAACAAAATAAATCTGTTATGTACATATTTCAAGAAAGAATGGCTTAATTGTAACCGAAATTGGTTTGACGGTTTTCGAAAACTGTGCCGAGGCACCAATAATGTCCTTGAAACATGGTGTAAGACAATTAGGTGATGAAACGCCTCAATGTATCGTATGGTTAGAGTGTCGCCTAACTGTTAACGCAAGAGACGCGAAATCGTAAGACAAAGAGAGAGAGTGGGTGGCCGCGAGGGCCGCGCGGGCTGCGCCCCGCATCGTCGCTATTTAATTTCCACTTAATTTTACCAGGTCGAAAAATATACCAATCGATGCAGAAAAATATGTAGAACACGATTGTTGAAAAATTATGTGTCTAAATTGTCGGCTACTGTGCAAAAAAAAATAAAAACCATAAATGAAATTGGACGCCGGCACGTTTAACTCGAAACGCTGCTAAAACCGTTCGAGTTATGAAAAAAATTAACATAAACAATTTTATAGAGAACTAAATTTCCTATAAAAAAGTCAGTGGTGGCATTAGTCTATCTTTAATAGTTTTGGTGTGAGGGCGCCTCAAATTCGCGCGCTGATCTTTTGTTAAATTAAACTTATCGTTTTCCAGCGCACAACTTTCAGCCACCCTCACGCCCACGGTGTAAGAATTGTCTTACACCGTGCTCACTCCTAAAATATTTAAGATAGACATATGCCGTCACTGACTAATCTAATCACCTAATTGTCTTACACCATGCCTTGAAACATTTAATCGTGTTGCTAAAGCTGAAAATAGTTTAAGAAAACGATTTTCAGTAGGAATAGGTATATTAAAACTTGGTCCAATAATTACATTGCAAACAACCAATCTTGGCTTATGGATAAAAGCATATCAATGCTGCGTTAAAGAAAACAAACAACTTCTGATAACTGTATATATGTTCGTCCATCGCAAGGCTAACACGAATTTACCGAAAATGACCTAATGAAAAATAAGATCATGAACTTTAACTCATTTGATTTGATGGTTTAATATTGGGACTACAAGTTTACCAAACAACAAAGAAAAATGGATCGATGGAAACTGTAATTGTCTTCAATATTTCGAATTTTCGGCGCGTCTTGGTTGTTTAAAAAATTCACCGCTCGGCCGCCTCCGGTGGATATTAAGAAAGAAATTTTTATGGACCCGAGAGGAAGGTCGATTCTAGCTCTCCTAAAAGTTAGGTTGAAAAAATCCTTCTGCAAGAAAAGCTACTGTTTCCAAAAAAGTACAATTTTTCTGCAAAATCAAACTTTAAAAAAAAAATTCGGATACCTATCGGGTAGTATCGGAGATGGACGAAAAAAATAGAGTTTTTCATTTTTCCTTCTTGGAAACGTTGTGAAGTGTTTCTAAAGGAAGAAACACCTCCAAAAATGCGAAAATGGACTCTTCCTCGAAATTTTGCAAATTATGCCAGACTAGGCATAGTGTTTTTTAAAATGGCTCTGACGTATTTTTTTCTTTTTGCTAGTAGCTTTCATTTCAGGCCAAGAAAAAATTTAAAAATGTAGTACGTAATTAATCTATTAAATTTTTGTGACTTCAAAAACGGATAGCCACTGGTATATGACTCACATAACCTTAAATTTTTTTTGCAAATTTATTTTCAATTTTAATTTTAATTTTTGTTGTTTTAACAAGGATCAACTATAAGTATTTCGAAACTCTCGCAGACACAAGATATACATATAAAGTTTTAATACTGTATATTATTAAAAATAAAATAAAATAAATTTTGGTAAAAGCGACATAATATTCGAAAATTGTAAAAATTCATATTTTTGAGGTTAATATTGTGACGTCACATGCACAAGCGAATTTGTTTGGAGTTTAACCAATAACAAGACCGTCCGTTTTTGATGATATTTACGGAAACCTGGCGGGACTTTTGAACATATTATTTAAAACAACTGCAAGAATGATATATTATTGAAATTTATTGCATTATTGTATATAATATGTATTTAACTTTGAGGTAAATCTATTGAAAACCTTTAATTCAATTAAGGTGTAAGAGCAGATTGCCACTTTTCAAAAAATATTTCAGGAACTAAAAATGAAGAAAGCGATTTCACTCACTGATTTTCTAAATTCCGTGTAGTTATCAAAAAAAAAATGTTCCGTCTCGATGGAGCTGACAATTATTAAGCTCGGAAGGGAAACATGTGTTAGGAAATTATCAAAATTGAAAACATTGCAAAAACATGAAAAACACTAATTCTAAACTAAAAGCCACCGTCGGGGGCCCATCTGTATTCCTCATAACAGCTTCATTTAAAAAATCGTCGTTAAGTGAATGTTATAACAAACTTTCTTGGATCAAACGACTAATTATTTCTTATTAAACCAATTATCACTTCCAATAGATGACATGACAGTCATTACATAATCTGGATTTACTTACCTCTCTATTACTCGTTGGCAATTAAATTTCCTGCTCACCTACACAAGATCCATATAATTGATAATGATTTGTGTGAATGTGAAGTTAGAGGTGATTTAAATCATATATTTTTAGGATAAATAAAATAAATTAATTCCTTTATACAAAAATCTATCTTCGTCTCTCTATAGGCAATTTTTGGGTAATACAGGTCGGTTTTTGAAAAAAAAAAAACTAAACGGTGATAGAGCACTTCCGACTTCTGACTCAAACTCAGTGCATCTGAAAACGTGAAGCCATAGTTTCCCAATCACATCCATTCGATTTTCACGACTACATATAATGAGAGCGCCCCATACAGAAGAATTTTCCTATTTTAAGGGTAGTTTTCCACAATTAAAAAAAACTGTAAGGCGACTTATTTTCATAATAATTATCATTATCATATCCTAATCCACTGTTTCCTTTGACAAAACAAGTTGTATTAACCAGTTGTAGTAGTAACACAATTTTTGGGAACGTTCAGATAAGTGGTGCCTGTAAATGCCAAGAAGAGAAAATAATTAGAATAATGAATACAAAACCTGCTGCCCTGTCCTCAAGTTGAATTATTTACCGAAATAATGCAAAATGCCCGGTTTAGCGTTAATGTATAAAATATTAATTAAATGATAAGACCTAGTTCAACTAGAAAAAACTCCCTTGCAGCAGTCTCGTTCCAAGAAACTAGAAATCGTGCCATCTTTTGGCTGTCACAACGAAAAGTTATGAGGGTAGAGTCGGCGGTGTTTTCAGTCGTTCCTTGTCTGTCGTATTGACTGCTGCAGTCATATCGTGACTTAATGACGTCATATTTGATTGTTGCTGGTAGATTATGCTAGAACGTGCGTGCATCTAAATATTCCTACTCGGGGCGGTCTTTAATCTATGACTTGCGCTGTTTTTGACTAGAGGGCACAAAGTTTTAGTTGATTTTCAGGTGTACAGTGCCCGTGATACTACTTTGATTTGTATTTTAGTTTTGACAGTGCTGGTGCAGTGAGACAGTTCTTATTGGATTCATTCCTAAATTGTTGACCTTTGCATAAAACAACTTGAATTAATTTCAGTCGGAATAGTGTCGTTCAGCGGAATTCGGCCAATTTTATTATATCTTGTTTTTCCGGTATAAATCAGTGTTTGGATTCATTACCTCATAAAAAATTTATTGCTTGGCTTGTTCTGCAGATAAATTTTATTATATCACAAATAATATATTTTACGGTATATCAGGATCCGAGAATTTATTGCTAAATCCAGTTATACGGACTGCGGTGCCTTCATAACAATTTCAAACAGTTCAGGATTTACAACCGTAAACAAATTATAAACCTTTTTCATGCGGCTTTCGATTTGTTTTTCAAAGAGGAGTACATCGGATAATGTACTGCATATTTGTCTTCTATAAAATGATTAATACGTGCATTAATTTTTCTTTTCTTTCGTGTAGTTCCATAAAATATCATTTTGATCACACTTTTCATAATCTGAACCTGAATCATCTTGAATAATTGTCGTGACTTTAGGAGACCAACTTGTTTTTTTCAGTACGGAAGAGTTAACTTATAGTGAATTATTTTTTGCAAGAAAAAACAGTGTTAGTTAAAAATAAACTTCCAGGCCACAAAAGTCACTCTTGTGTCGGGTTTTTCATTTTTTTTATTTCCTCCAATGGTGGTGTGATTATTACCAGAAATACATATTTTTTGTGAAAAGGATCTAATAAATGATGATGATTTATGATTATAGGACCTTTATAACTAAACTCTATATTGAAATTGAGACCAAATTCAATGTTATTAAAATTGCTACACCATATATGACGACAAAACTGAATTCGAAATGTAACGAGACGACAAGAAATCAAGTTTCAATGGTTGATCCAAAACTCATGTTCATGAAATCCTAGTCACTTTAGATACTCTGTGGCGTCACAAATAGCAAAATTCTCTCAAATTTTTAAATCCAATTTTGTCCCACACTTACATAATCATACTTAGGTACTAACTAATACTTTTCATTCATTTTTATAGATTGTTCTACCTTAAAATCAAAAAGTGATTGGTTGTAAAAGTTATCATCATTGAGTCATATTGGATTTTTTTATAAGTTGGATAACCTGCCGCCATGCACCAATTTTCATAAAAAACACATACACATCTCCGGTGATATAAGCGAATCGTGTTAAAATTTATACGTTTCGACGTAGTCTGAATAAGTAGATTAGATATTAAATAAACCATCTTATTGTTAGAATACAAATGATTTTATGCATCAGAAAGTATGATGGCACACCCAAAACTAAAGTACGCTCACTGATTTTGCGGTCTCTACTGTGCACTGTAATGGCGAATTCCTGACAAGAAATTTTCAACTAGCAATTATACAAAAGAAACTGCTAACCACTAACTAACTTTGAATGATTTGGAGCGTCTTCATTTCAGTCATTTTTGACCCACCTTAATCTTGAATAACTTTGAACCAAAAAAGCTATGTCAAGGTGCGGTTTTCTCAAAAGTTATTTTTGGCATTTTCATTTCGGTGCGACAACTGGAAATAAAATTATATATTTTCGGATATAGGACATCATTATTATTTCAAATAAAACTCTTCAAAAGTTTGCAGAAATGAAATATGTAATTTAATTGCATTGGTCATCCAGTTTTTATTGACTTATTTGGAAGTTCATAAATCCGCTATATACGAGTGTAGAAATAACTACATGTGCTACATTTTCGAAAAGAGGGAACTTTACGAATTTGAAAAATATAGAAGTTTCATTTGACATACCAAAGTTCATATGTTATACCTGAAAATCATACATTTTGTTCCCGGTAGGTATATCTGGTTGTCACGACAAAATAAAAATATCAAAAATAGAATTATCTGCGAAAACCGCGTCAAAATAGTTATTTCTTTCGAGAATTATTCAAGATCAAAATTGGTCAAAATATGGCTGACCGCCTGCGCCTGTGTAATATTGTTAAAAAACAATTATAAAATCACTTTTACACCGTACTGGATTTAATTTGTGAATTATTAAATTTTTTGATCTTTTATGTACAGGGTGATCCATAACTCTCTTTTCATCGTAAATAATTCGGTTGCTGTTAAATATATTTGATTGTTTTCAAATGTATATATATGTAGAAAGTCCTGCAGAATCCGAATATGTGTTCAGAAATACAATTGAATGCCAATTTAAAATAATAATAATAAAAATACGATTTTCTTAAAAAATTTCACCCTGTATATTATTGCATAAAATGATATGGTAACATATTATAGACATACACATGATACTCATTGACGTGTCCAACTTCCGGTTTTGCCGGAAGTGATTACAATTTATAGCAATTTTTTATTAACCCTGTATATTTTTATTATTTCAGATAATACTATCGATTACGAATCCAATGATATATAAAATATTATAGTTTCACTATTTTATATGTCAAATAATTCACAAAATTCAAATTTTATAATACATAAATAATACAATATATTAAATACACAGATTTTAAATTATTCTAGTAGGCGGCATGCTTGAAAAAATTGCCTATCCGATTGTAGCTGTCATTACTATATTATTGATATTGTTAGTGCGTTTTCTGTAATCAAAATGAAATAAAAATATAAATAAATAATAAATAAAAAATAACAGATGAAATTAACAATTTAAACAATAATCCAACAATTTTTAGAAACTTACGAAACAATTTAAAGAAACGATTAAACTGTTGTGTTGAACAGGATGGGCATTTAATTGAACATTTATTGTAAGCGAAGTTTTATTATGTTTGTTTTTGTTACTTTAATTCATTTGTTTATAATTATTTTTGTTTAATAAAATAAGTTTAGTAAAACTCTTTTTTGAAAATCTCGCTTATAAAATAGTGAAACTATGATGTTTTATTTATCATTGGATTCGTAATCGATAGTATTATCTGAAATAATTAAAATATACAGGGTTAATAAAAAATTGCTATAAATTGTAAGCACTTCCGGCCAAACCGGAAGTTTGACACATCAATGAGTATCATGTGTATGTCTATAATATGTTACCATATCATTTTATGCAATAATATACAAAGTGAAATTTTTTAAGAAAATCGTATTTTTATTATTATTATTTTAAATTGGCATTCAATTGTTTTTCTGAACACATATTCGGATTCTGCAGGACTTTCTACATATATATACATTTGAAAAAATCAAATATATTAACAGCAACCGAATTATTTACGATGAAAAGAGAGTTATGGATCACCCTGTACAACCAAATAACCAAGAAGAAGAATCTGAAATAGACGGACCGGAAAAATGTTTCCTACTTTTACTTCCTCGTAATTTTTTGAGGGGAAGATCGCCCGGATAAGATAAGAAAACTAAATCAGTTTTTTCGACTTTAATTAAGTATTCCTCAGAGCTCTGCAGAAGACTTAATAAAAGTCGAAACGTCAGCTAGTAAATTAATTTAATTTCTTGTCCTATTCCGGCGATCCTCCCCTTAAAAAATAAATACATTTAAGGACACAAATTTTTTCTCATCTAACTCCCTTTTAATATAGCAAAGTTAGTGCATTGGTGAAAACAATCAATGCGTTCTCGACCTTACTGAATCAAAAATTTATTTTTAAAATATATGTGTCGGTCTGTACTGGAAAATTTAGTTTTTAATATATTCCGTTTTTTTGTGGATTTTTATAAGCTTCCAAATGATTTTAAAACATTTGAAATCCATTGCCTACTTTGGAAGGTATAATGGAAAAATAAAAAATATTTCTAAGTCAGATATCTCTATTATTGAGACAGATACGCAAAGATTTCTTGGACAAAAAAATGTTTAAAAAAGAGACTTGTAAGAGGTTGCATCTATTTTTTCCATGCCTCTGGATGTCGAGAAAAATAGATAAACGCTTGTTTAGTCTTTGTTTTGCAGACAACTTTTGTTTTAGAAGTTTTTTCATCTCTATTGAAATAACGGATATATCGGGCTTGGAAATATTTCACATTCTCTAACTATCGCGTTTTCTTACAGTGGGTCATGGATTTTAAATGTCTTTTAAAAACCATTTTGTGTCTTATGAAAATCGGCTTAATTTTTTTTTAAATACCATTTTTTATATCTATTGATATTATATATAGTTAAGCGATATCGGTCAATAACGTAAATTAAATAAATTAATAAATAATAATTAATAAAAAAATTAAAAACATGGCGACTTTTTCATTTTGTGTATACATCTTTAATGGATATTGAAACAGTAAATGTAAAGGAGCAATAATCATTAATTTATTTAAAAAAATGACAGTCATATAATATTATGTGATTTTCATTTATTTCCAAAGTCAACTTAGTTTTTTCGCAAATGATTTTAATGCTTTAAATTAATTTTAAAAATTTTAAATTTGCTGCAATTTATTTATAATAAAATCCGTTACTTACACCGTTACTTACACCAATTTAAAGCTTAAATTATGAAGATTTCTATTGTGAAGGAAAAAGTAGGGATTACTGTTTAAAAAAATATATATATAATAATTATTGTTGCCCAAAAGTCAGGAAAAAATTATTTTGAATTTTTTCAAATAATTTTATTATAATACAATATTCGCTTCTTATTGCACTCAAATATAAAAAATGAAGCACATTGTGATATCCAGTGCCTACTTGGGAAATTTTTATTATACAAAGATTTCAAATTTTGATTTTCATCAAATATTTAAATAAGGCAGCCATATTTAAAGGTAATGTCAAAAATTTTGATTTATTATCATGCATAATCATAATATGCTAAAATATACAGGGTGTGTTAAAAATTCAAAATTGACGACAATTCCGGTGAAACCGGAAGTGGCATTGACAACATGTGTTCGTCAAAATAAGCCCATTTATTTCTCATACGCAAGTTTTAAATTTAAAAAAAATGGCGTGCTCGTTGACACCCGGTACAAGTGTCGTTATTTTAATTAAAATAGTTTCACATGTGCACCTTCGTTTTAATCCCATTGTTGGTATTTTTCACCCCTCCATTCCACGTATTTATTAAGTCATATTTTGTTCAGTTTCTAAACTGCTGGACAATTAATTGAGGCGGACCAAGCGAATTTTTAGGTTAACTTTAAAGTCAAATATTTTGAGAACGAATACAGATATCGATGCACGGTTTGCAGAATTTAAAAGATAATTAAATTCTGAACACGACTGTTTTTTTCTGGTTTTTTGATTTCAAACATCTTACCTCGCATCTTACTATCTACACAGGGGGTAAAAGAATAGTATGTTTTTTTAACTGGAGTTTCTATATAAGTTCCGGGTTTCCACAAGCATTTTTTTAAATTTCTTTGATTTGCATTTTTTTGTTCTCTTGTTTATAAGGAAAAAACTAATTTCTCAAATTTTTGCTATTCCTCTTCTTTCATGAAATTTAGATTTTTTTTAAACTGTCAATTTTTAAATTTTACCAATTTTCAACTAACTATTGCCTAATTTTTCACTTATTCTGGCTGTTGGTCACTGTCAGAATCATAGAACGTTAAAATACTCTTATGTTGTTGATAAGTTGATTAATATGAAGTTATCAACCAAATCATCTTGAGAAACTTTAACGAAAAGAATTTTTTATTTATTATTAATTTATTTAACAAAATTGATCAGTTCAGTACATAAGGGAACAAAAACTTAAACAAACCTTTGTGACAATTAAGGATAAATTGTTACCTTCTATCTCATTCATATTATATGTACTTCTCATTAAAATCTATAATTTACAGGTAATTTGTTCTTTAATCATTTTATGAAGGTTCAATTTAGATGCGCTAAATATAAATAATACTGAGACCAATTACTTAATGCTGACATAATATAATTTAAATAATCTGGAATGCATAAGCAAGTTCGTCCTTAGCCTTACATGCTTACTTATCACCATGGTTAATGCATTCGTTGTCGTGGCGATATTTCAAGTTCATTCATTTCATTGTGAACCAGAATAGATAAATACGTACGCAGCGAGTGTAACTTCATTTTAATTTTTCTGCTGATGACAACATCAGGAAATAAGAGCTTGGGTAATCACATTTACTCTTTTCTCATATTAGGATTAGGTGTCAGAGCAACTACTCCGTGAAATAACGATTTTGTTGTGCATATTAGTTTGCTTTTTACGGAACTTGGCACTGGAAGAATTCACAGATTGTATTTGAATCGTGGTTCTTTTAATGCCATATTTCGTGGGAAGGATCCTTCGCCGGCCTCGACAGAATGAACTTGTTATTGTTTATGTAAATGATAGGACACAATTAGCGATACATATTTGGATAATAGCTATATTTATACAATTTAATAATTAGTTTAATTGTATACAATTGTTATGACTCCATTTGTAAAACATGGGAAACTATTTTTGGCACGGTAAGCGCTCATGCTTCTTTTAATGATGGGGCCACTTCATTTGAGGAACAATTGATGTTTTAATCTGGTTTGATGAATATATTAAAATGGTGTAAAAATTACCTCTATAAGTATATAGGTACACAACTTTACACCCTTTTTAAAGATTAAGGCCCTTTTTATGATTTCTTTTGAATTTTCTATTAATATTTATTGTGTTGTGCATTCAAATGTTTTTATTTTGAAATCTCGTTATCACACATATAAATATGGAAGTTTCGAAGATCTTGGATTTAATAAAGTCTGCCCATTGCATTGTTGTTACTACCACGAGCAATTTATAGCCGCACTACCAGACAGATTCATATATTGGACGTCATTTTAGATTAGAATTAGAATTAAAATGTACGTCTCCTTAATCTTAATAAATTAAACGTAGTAATAGTAGTACAGTAATTGTCTGTAGTTCCGCAGATTAATAACAATGATTCATTTGGTAATTCGCGGTAATGATCCAATGAATGGAACTTAAAAGAAGTTGGTAATTTACCATCAATTACTATAAGAAAAATAGTAATTTATCAATGTAATTACTACCTACATGATTGACTACGATATCCAGTATTAATGATATTTGTTGATTTTAATGATAATGATGTAAAGTTTCAATTGGGTAAGGATTTCTGGAAAAGTTCGTACAAATAAACCGGATAAATATAGCACGATTAATGAGGTAAAGTAACTAAGTTAAAAAATTGCTGCCAAATTTGGAGCAAGCGTCTTCACCGTCAAAAGATCCGTATGTAACTAATATTCTTTCTTGTTCTTAATGTGAGCTTTTATACCGCTAGAATAATTCAAGGTTATATAATAATGCAATTCTAACCACTAACGTTAATGAAGTATGGAGTTTGTATTAACAGCATCAATATTAATTGTTTCACAACCGTATTTCACAATTATCAAACAAGTCACTCCTATCGAGGTCAAATGTGATGTTACCAAACACCGTTTTTATACAAATTAAATTTCCTCAATCTCAATCTGAATCTGTTTAATTATTTCTGTATCGCGTACGATCTAATTACATGTTTGTTATAATAATTAGCTTGGTTTAATATCGGAATACAAATCCAAATTAATATTGCTTCACATAGCGATTACTTTTTATAAAATAAATCTGGTGCAGAACTCATTATATTTGTAATACTGTATCTAATTTAAAAACGGTATAAACATAGATTGTGCTGTTGTTGCTAGTAGTAGGTATTGAATCTACTCTTATTTTGTTCCTAATTTAAAGTTGCAGTTAGAAGACGCCAATAACTTATGATGCAATAGCATCTAGTTCTTCATTTGAGTTTAGTTGGTTGTTGGCAAAAATCGCTAGATAGCATTGCAGTTGCAATAAAAGAAAAGCAAATCCAAAAGTATATAATTTCAAGTTCTTAGAGTGATGGCTAAATGTAACCAGATATAGAACTAGGGTAAAGTTCTTGTAGATTGTCAAATTGAGGGACGGACATTGAAATTCTCATCAGCAAACAAATCAAATGCTTATAAAATATGAATATAGAGAATATGATGAACTGCCATGCTGCTGACCGAAATGCAAACGAGGTAATGCTACGCAGTTGAGATTTCTTCTTAGGTCAACTTCTAATTCAGTTTTTTGTACGTAACTTGCATGCATGTCCACCCTTCCAGATCATACAAGGGAAAAATGTGATCTATTCAGAGGAAGTCTAGTGTGAAATAAGTACAAGAGGACTTCAATTCAATTCTGTTTATTTCTTGATTAGCTGTTAATGGCTCCCCAGGTATTTGTCCCAAATTTAAGCTTTAATTACCAAGTAGAGTTCAATTTTCGAAAAATGCAGTTGGAGCTTACACTCAAATAGTTGTAATTATTCAGATTTTCTGCATTTTCATTACTTAGGTTGTAGCTAATCATCAAAACTCGAAGGCGAAAAAATAAAAACTGCACCTATCGGTCACGTGCTTAGGAATAATAGGTTCTGCATATCAATTGACACTGAAGAGAAATATTTGCCTGGAATATAATACCCCGTCCCTTTCCTTTTTCTTTCCCTTTTCCTGATCCTCTTCTTTGTCCTTTTTCGTTTCCTTTATTTCCTTACTCTTATTTCCATTCATATTCTTATTTTTTCCTTTTTTTCTTCTATTTTCATTTCTTACTTCTTCCTTTCTACTTGTTTTTCTTTTGTTTTGTTGCTATTTCCATTCGTATTCTTATTCTAGGCTGTTCCTTTTTTTCCCTTTTCCTGATTCTGTCTCTTTATCTATTTTCTTTTTTTTACTTCATTTTGTCTAGTGTATTTTTATTTCCTATTTTTATTTTCCTTTCTTTATTTCCGGTTTCTTTACTTAATCTATCTTTCTTCAATTTAGCATATTTCTCTCGTATTTTATTAAAATTAAGATTCTTGTTTTCATTCCTATTTCTTTTCTTATTTTTTCCTGTTTCCATTCACTTTTCATTTTCATTTTCTTGTATTTTTTCCTTTTCCTTCGTCTTGTTATTTTCATGTTACACAGTTGTCTATTGTTTTATTAATGAAAAATAAGAAGGATATTCTTATTCCAATTCTTGCCCCTTTTCTATTTCCGTTTCCTTTTCTTTTTTCTGCCTTCTCCATTTTTTTCTGATTTTTTCTTTCTACCTATTTTTCTTTTGTTTCAAAGTCTTACCCTTATTTCTATTTGTATTCTTACTCTTCGCTAGTCCCTTTTCTCTTTCTGTTTCTTTACACCTATTCTTCTTTCTCATACATATTTTCTTTTATTGTATGTTAATTTTCAATTCTTATTCTTATTTTTTTCTTTTCGTTCCTCTTTTCGTGTTGTTTTCTGCGTTATTTGCCTGTTTCCTTCTTTTAACCTATTTTTCTTCCACTTGGCATATTTTTCTTTTGTTTTATTAAAATGTATTGTTTTATTTATAAGAATGAGATTCTTGTTTCTATTCCTATTTCTTTCATATTTTTTCCATTTTCTTTTCATTTTCCTTTTCCTTCATCTTGTTATATTCATGTTTCATTCTTTAAACCTATTTTTCTCCTTAGTACACATTTTTCTTTTGTTTTGCTAATAGTATAAATTAGGAATAGTATTCTTATTCCCATTTTTGTTTCTTTTCATATTTTTTCCTTCTTCATTTCCGCTTCCTTTTCTTTTTCTATTACTTCTTTCTACCTATTTCTTTTGTTTTGAAGTCTTACTCTTATTTCTATTGCTATTCTTATTCTTTGCTAGTCCATTTCCTTTTTTCCATATTATCTCCCTGTTTCTTTCTTGTACCTATTTTTCTTTCTTTCACATATTTTCTTTTGTTGTATTTTCATTTTCTATTCTTATTAATATGTTTTTCTTTTCGTTCCTCTTTCTATTGCTTCCGTTGAACTTATTTTGGCATACTTTTCTTTTGTTTCATTAAAATTTTCCTTTCCCTGTTCTTTTTCCTTCGTCTTGACATTTTCATGCTTCATTCTTTGAACCTATTTTTCTCCTTAGTCGATATTTTTCTTTTGTTTAATTAATAATAGAAAATAAGAATATTCTTATTCCCATTCTTTTTCCTTTTATTATTATTTCCTTCTCTATTTCCTCTTCCTTTCCTTTTTCTTTCTTTTCCTTTTTCTTTTATTTTGTCATTTCTTTTTGCTGATTTTTTCTTCGACCTATTTTTTTTATTTTGATGTTCTTACTCTATTTCTATTTCTATTCCTATTCCTATTCCTATTCCTATTCCTATTCCTATTCCTATTGCTATTGCTATTTCTATTTCTATTATTATTCTTTGCTAGTTCATTTCCTTACCCTTTTCCTTTTTTTGTTTATTTCTTTTTAACTGTTTTTCTTTCTTTTGCATATGTTCTTTGTTGTATTTTTATTTTGTATTCTTATTCTTTCCTCATTTTCCTTCCCCTTTTCATTTCCTGTTGCTTTATTTTAATCTATTTTTCTTTTTGCATATTTTACTTTTATTTTCTTAATCATAAAAAAGGATTCTTATTTACATTTCTCTTCCATTCCCTATCATTTTTTTTTCTCTGCATCTTTTTGTTTTCCTTTTACCAGTTTCCTGTTACTTTCTTTTTACCTATTTTTGTTTGTACAAATTTTTCTTTTATTTGATTATGAAAAATTTTATTTACATTTTTATTCCTTTCTTGTCATTTTCCGTTTCATTTTCTTTTGTTTCCCTTCTATTTGTGTTAATACTTTCCTTTCTTTCCCATTTTGTTTTTCTGCTCCTTTTTTCTACCTATTTTTCTTTTTATATTCTTATCCCTAATTCTACTCCAATTCTATTCCTTATTCTTTGCTTTCCTTTTCCTCCCACTTTTCTTCGTGTTACTATTTTTTCCTCTATTTCTATTCCTACCCCTTATTCATATCCTGTTCCCATTTCTGTTAATTTTTAATTCACATGCCATGTTTCTACCAATCGACATTAAAAATAATTATTGAATCTCTAAAATTCCTCATATTTCTGTAATTTTTCCAATAACGAAGCAAGATTTTAATTTTTAACTTTTGCCTTAGTAGCGAAAATAGGCCGAAGTCGAATAATTAAATCATTTCTTACTATTTAATAAATATTATTAGTTTCTTGACCTCGATGCTTTCTCCGATAGCATCTTGAAAAGGCCTCTCGATGTTATTCAATCAAAAAGAAATCAGTTGCTCTTCAAGTTTATGATGCTTGCCACTGAAAGTAACAGTAGTAGATCAGAATAAAACAACCCACCGTTATACTTAATGTAAATAACATGCCAGATATCAAGTCTGGTTGTCTTTCATATCACCATCATTCTACAAGAAAGTTGGTACGAGTCAGCAATAAGACAAATAGATGACAAGCGCTTGCGATGGTGTGTATACGAACATTAATCTTCTGGGTATGATCAAGTCAAGAAAGTATATAAATCATAGCAGACACACACGTGATAGTATCTCAGCAGGTAATTCAGAACTGCATCACGCCATGGCATGGTAAAAAAAGTAGAGTATTTCTTGTTGTTTGTATGTATGTTTTTGAACGACTTCATTCATGTTTTTAGTTGAATATTCATTAACTAAATCAATCAAAAATATAAACGATGAGAAATATTTCATTTAAAATGTACATCCGTAGCCAAAAGAAAGGTTTCCTAACCTAAAGAATCTAATTAGGCAAAGTTTTTGCACTAAATAAAAAAATTCGTTCCGGCCGCCACATATGTTTTTTTTGTTTTCTGAAAATGTTTCCTATGTTATACATCAAACCAATTTTCTTTTCGTTTTAAGTTACCGTACATAGTTTATTGATTGTTCAATGACTACATTTGTAATGTGCCACAACTGTCACAGTACTTAATTAAACCTATGAATTTACTTCGACGAATAATGGACAGCGTCGATACTGATCGAGTGATCCACATAAAATACTGTCCAACAATTTACATTTAGATTGGAACGATGTGAATAATTATCGTCATTACCTGTATTGAATTTATATAGAGTAATAATTGATGCACAACTCAAAAAGATAAGTCTCAGTTTCTTAGCTCATCATCTTTTAATTGTCCCTTTCAATAAGGAGAGGTTTGACAAAAACAAAAACTTAAGACTAGCTAGAAGCAGTGTATACTTTGTAACATCATTTAATAATATAATTAGGAAAATGAGATTTTGCAATTCCTTGTTCTCTCGAAAAATTTGAAAATTTATATAAATTTTTTTAATTTAATCCAAATTGGACGAATTGAAGGATTGGGTATTTGCAAAATTAGTTGTAAGGATTAGCATGTTGGGCAAACGATGCAGGTCATCCTAACTCAGATGTTAAGGAACTGTAATGTTGACCAGTATGTATTTGAAAATATAATAGATATTAATAACTAGAATTGTGTGAATAATGAGGAGATATATTTAAAAAATCCAATGGATTATTAGATTAAGTTTAGTTTTAATCGTCTCCCGATAATTCCAAAATGATGGTCGAGACGTTCATTTTTTGTTTGTGTGCATTGAAACTGTCAGGGTTCCAACACAGCTCTGTGTTAACCATCTAGGAAAACACCCTTAATTTGTAATCAAACTTATCCAAGATTCATTCAACATAATCTCCTTGACACCCTCCTGACATTTCTGATATCATGATTTTACGCTTTATACACTATATCACTTAATTTAATAATTTATTACATTTTTACATGTCTAACTTAAAAAACTAGGTCGTAGAAGCCATTAACTACGACCTATTTTTTTTATCAAGGAGAGCAACCGACATGCTATATGTTAATCATAGAGGCACTGTAATTTAAGTAGAATTATTATATGTAGCTGGATTTTGTGATAATACACAAACTAAATCCAAATCCAACGGTTGCATGCCCTGTAAACTTTATACAATACACCTGATTTTCTTGTACTAGGCAACTATCGATTTGTCTCTAGCGTAGCCTCTATTTAACTGTAACAAATTGTTATTTTAAAATTGTAAATTATTATCAGAATAATAAAGTCTTTTTAACTATGTGTCGGAGTTTGCTTTATATAAACCTGAAAACGCCCAACTTGATTGATGGTCCTTAATGCCTTATTCTCATTATAGAAGTCGTTTTAAGTGTGGATACAACTAATAGCTGTTCCATTGTTGGCGTATTGAATAAGGACTGGAATAATTGAGGAATTGATGAATTGCGCTAATAGAACTTACTTATTAGAAATAGCATTGAACGTACGTAACAGCGCCTGTACTGATATTACTTTTTCTACCGCAGTGTTTATTATGTTATTAACTCGGCTATTATGGGCTCAATGCTTTTGATCACGAGTTTACAAAATGGGTGGATTGATGGTGCAGAAATTCTAATGGAAGAGTTCAACGAATCGCTATCAACAAAGTACGTTATTGGCATTGGAAATATTTTAAGCAAGTTAAAAAAATTTTAATTAGTGTTTCTATTATTTACTTCAACCCAGAAGGAATTTAAAAGGCTATGCATCAAATGTGGAAAATTTTTTAAGTGAAAAATAATGCAATAAACGCCTTCACTTTACACCACAAATCGAATCACCACAACAGAAACAATAGCTTTGCTTAAAATACAATTCATAACTGAAAGAGGCTGGACAAATTTTAAATAATTTAATTAAAACAATTTTTTTTTTCATTTATTTTCAAATTAAAAAAAGACATGCAAGAAAATTATATCATGCAACTGTCAAACAGAAACAGAAACTTGGGAAAAACTCCATAAAGAGTAAATCCAGACTTTTTGGGGTACAATTACATTACCTTATTTGACACTTTTACCAATAATTTCCCATTATTCTCATTGTCATTAAAATGTGCCAATTCTCTGCATGGAGTTTCCACTGATTTACGACGACCGCATGTCTACATATTTATCTTTCGAATTTTTTGATCAAATGATTTTTCTGTGCAAATGGGCATCGACAAATATCATGCAGAAATGAACAATTTCATTCTGCCATAATTACACAAACGCACCAAAAAATATAAGCTGAATTCTATTTTGATGTCAGATTTGCTCACAATTTGGTCACAATTTTTTTTTATTTTTAAAAATTCCCAAAAATTCCTCCAAGGACCACATTTTGGAATTGCCGTTGTTCTGCTTATTGAAAGCGTGTTATCCATATGTGTTTTGAGTCACAGAAACCGAATCTGATGTTGTTTGAAGTCACCACAGGTTTTTTTACCTCAAAAAAATTACTCAAATTCTATAAATTTCCGCAAAATCTCATTACATGGTGAAATCATTGGTCTGTTAACTGAAACAAATGAAAATGTAATATTCTTATGTACTACTACTACTACTACGACTAAATCCGAATCTGATGTCCTAATTACTCTGGCACCGTCCAGTTTGTCTCTAACCTCAAGAAATGGCTAAAAATTCCACAAAATTCCATTATTTATGAAAATCATTTGTCTACATACATTAAACGAACGAGGCCAATACATTCTTATGATTTAAGCCACCGAAACAGGAGATTGATGTCTTAAATACTTTAACACATCACAGTATTTTTCTAATTTTAGAAATAAACTAAGAAACAAGTGACTGTAAACCATGACTGATATAATTTTTAACATTTCTGTGTATCCAAAAACTAACTGAGTTTTGCCTGCGATAACGCATTCTTTTACTTTGGAAAGATCTATGCAGTGGTTTTCTCTTTTGTTTTTTTGCCTTCTTCTGATCTTTCTCTTTCCAGCATCCATAATAATAATCAACCATTATATTTTCACCCCACCTATTTTTATATTATCGCACCATTACTCTGATCTTGGTGGAATCGTTCTGCACATTGCTCAATATGGTTATTAAAATTTTCTGGGAGGTAATTAGAATGAAATTTCAAGAAATACAGTTTTAAAAACTTCAAGCGTCACAATCTTACGAAGCTCTGGAAGGGACACCTAAAATTACGAAGCTCTGGAAGGTACGAAGTTACGAAGCTCTGGAAGGGACACCTAAAATAAAATTTTAAAATTCCGAGTTATTTTATTTTAGGTGTCCCTTCCAGAGCTTCGTAGCTTCGTACAATCTTCCAGTTTCGGTGGTTTATAATTTTGGCATGAAGGAAAAAAATTTCATCAACATTTTAAAAATTGAGCCATGTTATGTTTCCAATATCGTCCTTTATGGCACGGAAAATCTTACCCCTTATCGCACGAATATTCCTTTTTTCAATTTTGACTGACTTTTGTTGTAAATACTTTTATTTACTTATTTTTGTAGGTTTGTATTTTCACGTGTTTAATATAGTACTTTTTCCTTTACATATGTTTTACATTGTTATTTTATATTTCCATATTGACTCTTTCTACATTTAGTGCAATTACATTTAATTGTTTTGCATTTATTTGAAGAAATAAAGACTATTATTATTATTATTAAGTATTCAGAAAATGAAAAATATTAAAGATGAAGCCATTGCAGAAAATTATATTCCTCATGTCAGACCGCTCATGGTTTGTAATCATTTATTTTAGACGATTTTTTGAGATTAGAAAATAACTGTGGCATGCTGAAGTAATTCCATCAAAACTCGAACTTAAAAAAAACTGTGCTGTGCTAGTGATTACAACATCAGTTTTGGATTCACACATAAAAGTATCATCGTTTCATTCGTCTTCAATTAACAGTTCAATGATATACTATCATATAAGATTTTACAAAATTTTGTAAAATTCGAGCCATTTTTTAAGGTTGAAAAAAACTGTAGCGTGACAGAGCAATTTAAACATTTTCAACAACAAATTCTTTTTCAACAACTCGAAATAACGTATTTATTCTCACTTGTCTTAGTAAACAGGTCAATAATGGCTAAAAGAGAAGTAAAACTTAAATTGAATTTTTATTTTATTTTTGAGGCTAAAAAATGTGACTCGATGAAGGAAATCTGACGTCAGATTTAAATTCATCAGCGCTTCAAAATACATAAGAGTATGGTGGTCGGGTCTGTTGAACGTGAAATTTGTTTTTTTTTAAGTGCCTGTGTTATCAAAATTCTTGTTACTTTTGTGCCTCTTCTACCTGCCCAAACATCATCTCATAACAGTTAAGGCATAAACATTTCAGTTGGTGAAGCTTAATGTCAGCCAACCACCAAACCTTGTATTAATTCTCTTATTTACTTACGCGGTTTTGATTCTATAATTGTGTTTACGCTAATTTTAAGTGCAATAAATAAAATTGTACTAATTTTATACCAACGCAAAAGCTCCATAATTTTACCAAAAAAATATGTTTTGTTTTTAACAATAGAAAGAAGTTTTTTTTATTTGCAGTTATTGCATCCATATAGCAAGCTAGTTCTGACAGGAAATCTATCAAGAACAATGCACATAAATCATTTGAAACGTTTTCCGAAGGTCTTATCTATTACTCTTATATTAATACTGGGCGATCCATCAAATGAGCACGCTTCTTATTAATGTGTATTTTTAAAGAGACAAAATAAATATAAAACTTATGTTGCCCTTAAAATAGTGTTTATTTTTGGTCTGTTCTGTGACATATGGCGTCAGGAGTCGGTGACGCTTTTTATAATAGGGAGAGCAGATTGGAAGAAGTAAGGCATCACACAAATAAAGAAAAGAGATTTTAATCTGATGAATTAATATTTATTATCCGACGATCGTCTGGAGCTGCAAAATCCTGAAACATTCGTGATATTCCACCAAAGAGTTTGAAGCTTGTCTAAGGTAGGTTTAAATCTTCGTAATTTTTATAATGAAACAAAAATATCTAATAACGCAATTCTGGTCCGATAAGTGTCAGTTTTAATAGACTAAATTCTACTATTAAAATTATAATATCAAAAGCAGTTTTGGTTCTAAGGCTTTTGCGAAGCTGATGATTTTTAGAGATTTGTAAGAATTTCTTGTCATGGTTTTATGAAGCAAAATTCGTCTCAAAGAATGGTCAAAATATCAAGAATTCAAAATATTCGGCGCTGAAGAGAATCTCGAAAAATCTTTTTCAATTTTTTTCACGAGTGCCCCTGGATTCCGCTGCAGATCATAATTATGTATTATATAAAATAACTAGTTCTGATTTTGGGGTGTTAAAAATCTAAAGTCACTCAATATTTAAATTCTATTGGCTATTTTCAACTTTCTACTACATTGCTCGGTCAATTTTCATCACCGTAAACTTTTTGAACAAACATTAACCACCTAGCCTTCAAAAGACGTAAATGGAACGACACAATAAGGAAACCGCAAACATTGACACATTGGTTTGGCTTTTTTATTTCGAGAAAATAAGCGACCGACAATTAAAACAATGCATAAATGTACAAATATGTACAATATGAGGAAATGTTATTATGGTTTTACATAATTCCATTTAATCTGTTCGGTAATTAATTCGGCAAGAAACTGGTCGAGATTACACGGGCAATTAACTGGTTAGTTTCATAATAAATATCCATTCCGGATTATTTTCATTGTCTCGTGAAATAGTTGGAGTTGTATCAAAGAAAGTTGTCGTATAGAAAAATGTCAAGTTTATTTATGATAACATAACAGATGATTCTTTTATTATTGATTTTACAAATAATATTTTATCTGGAAAATCTAGAACTACTCAAGGAGTATCAAGTATGACAGAGATGATTTCAAATGATTCAGTAATTAACAGTTTTTAAAATAAATCAATTTATAAAAAAAATTATCGTGTAAAGTTATTAAGGAAATATTTTGTCTCTGCAAAAACTGCAGTTAAGAGCAATTTAACACTACATTTAAATTTTTCGGCTGAAAATTTGGTTATAATATTGTACTCACTTTTTATGGATCAAGTCCAACAAAATTCTCGAAGATGATCTCCTTGAGTGAATGTAAAAGTCTAGCCTACAGTGAGCAATACTTCCAAGGCAATCGTAATTCGGTTAATTTAACATATAGGTACTTAAATAATTATAATTTTATTAAACTCTGTCTTAATTAACCTTTTGGAAAGTTTAATAAGCAAATAAAATGCTTGTCGGTATAGGATATTATAAGAAATCGTGACACATGTCAACAACTTTGATATTTGCATTTGAAATTATTTAAATTACATCTAGCTAAGATAGTATTAGTAGTTAAATAATTAGTATTCTAATTTTAGTGTACCAGATCTGATGGGTTTGGTTTGAATTTGGTGAAACATTAACTAGAAGAATCAGTCTATTAGATAGATATTATTAAAAAGCTGTTTCATCTGGTTTTGTTTGGAATCATTTCTATTTGTTGAAAGACGTTTTTTAAAAGATTTGTTCAAAGTATTTTATATATCAAAATATCGAAGACAGAAAACTAGCAAAAACCCTTTTGTATGCATTTTGAAAAATGCGTTTTCATTAGCTGTACAAAGTACACGTTTTGTACAACTCTGTAGGTTATAATATTTAATAAATTAGGTCACGATCATGCATTGCCGTTTCCCATCATGTAATGAGTAATGACATTGGTTCATGAAATATGTACAAGGCTCAGATAATCCAGCCACTATAAACACATTATTTTGTGACACAGATTTCCATTTGTGTAACAGACACAGTGTCGGACTGGGCCAAGAGGATCTACTGGGCAAATCACATTAAGTTTTTGTCAAATTGGTACTCTCAGAAAATTTACGTTCAATTGAGTTTGGGGAAAATTAACATAAAAAATACAACATAGAACAAAAACTTAGTTACTGGCAGGCTGTCGCTTTCTAGAGTTTAAGGTTTCAAAAAGAAACCGATTTATTTCGACTCTCTAGAATTGGGATTTGGGAAGTCTTCATCACATGGGTCAAGTCGTACACAGCTTAGGGCTCCAAGGTTCGCAGTTACTGCTGTTTAAAAAATCTAAAATAGTTGAATAAAGACACGATTCTTCCAATCAACGTGTCAATGATTCCTCTAGATGAAATTAATAGCACTAATAACAATAACGAAAAGGACAAAGACACTTGTGAATTGAATTGGCCCAATTCCAAGTGCAGCCAAACAATTAGCTCCAGCTAGCTACAGCGTGGTTGTGAATTCGGTGAAGCCTTGTTTTAGAGTACTGAGATAATATTGAGAGCAATATATGGGCGCCAGAGTATTTATAACTAAATAAACAAAAGTTTATCGAAAACACAATTAGATATTTACTACATACCTAAACTAGAAAGAAAAGAAAGCTGTGAATTTAACAAGTTTAATCTTACAAATTCTTTACAATAAGCAATGACTCAGAACTAAATATAATTAAAAATATTGAAAATATGAACAAAAAATATGAATGAAAATTACAATTTAACCAATTTCTCTGTCTGTCTGCTTTACTGTTGTGAAGGCTTACTCGACGGGAATGAACTGAGACGGAAGGGGTTCTCCTAGTAGCGATGAATCCTGCGAGTACTCGAGGTTGATGAAAAGGTTGCGAGATCCTGTCTCCACACTCTTCCTCAGTCCAGAGTGTCCAGGTTCCAACCAAATTTATTACTTTTCGGGAACACCCAATATATCCTTACTTCTGATGTTGTTAACTCAGTATCGATTCCCAGTGAGTAAAATTTCCAGAAAGCCAGATGTCATGAAATAAAGACAGAACGGTTGAGAAGAGAAAATAGAGAAATAAAACTAGGTTGAAAATTATTTCTACTAGTGGTAGATGAAGAAATAACAAAGTTCCGGCAATATAGTTAAATTACTAAATACAATTCACAAAATTAATATTTCTTAATACTACAATAGAAAAAAAATTGTCAAAATGACACAACAAGATATTAGAATTTGTAAAATTACCAAATTTACATAAAAATACGGTATCTGACACCAATTACTAAAAAATGAATTATTAACAAAATAATACTAAAATTCGAACACAAGAATTTAGTAAGGTTGCAAAACTTCACTATCAGTTCGTTAACAAATAACCTAACTTTATTGAATTTGTCCTATAGGTTGAAAACCATGAGGAGACTGTAATTTTTAAAGGACTATAATTTAATGTCAGATTTATACGGGACAATTTAAACTTAGAAACGTTAATGAAGTAATAACTCTAAAGATTCAGATATTTAATATTAATAACAAAATAATTGGTAACAATAATCACAATATTGAAACAAATTCGAAATTCTAGCACACTTAAAGATTTCAAGTTAATATTTTACTAATAGTTTAACGGTAAAAATGGCAAAAATTAAGATATGAAATACCGATAATGTCTTTCGCTTTCCGACGGACATAAATGAATGAACTTATACCTAATTCAAAATGGCTGGAAATACGTAAAACCAAGGTAAATCTACACTCTTGTAACTTACACGAAAATTAAGGAATTAACTAACAATAATAATTTGTCAATAAAAAAATCGATGTAGAACTGTGATAGCGTGAATATGATGAAAAGAGGAAACTAGAAAATCGGACTTCTGTCACATCCGAAGCAAGTGATCAAATGTACTACAAATTGATTAATTCAAAGAGAAGAAAAAAATACTATAGATCACTTCCTCCGTATGCTTTGGAAGCTCCTGGACAGAAATCTGTAGCTCTGGACAGTAAATAAATGCGGCAAAAACCTAAGTCTCAAGTGGACTTCCTTCACTATCCAAACCAGTGGAGTTTTCCTTTTTCCAGCTTATATGAACCACAGTCGAACCTAATAACAATAAAAATCCACACAGAAATTGTTCTATGTACGAAATAACGATAATCTGCAAGTTTCACATACAGCGATAATTTATACAATTTAAATATTGTATAACGTGTCAATTAACAATAATTGAACCACGAAAACGGTAAAACGGAAATGGGAATACCCATCCACGTGCTTAAAAAAACATGAAAATAATCCAAAATATGGAAATAATACGAAATTCGGTAATTATTTTGACAAATTATTATTTTTACTATAGCACAATAAAGCTGAAGCAATAATTAATAAGCAAATTTTATGAATAGTGATATTTAAGTGACTACAAGAAATGTATGACTTACCTAGGTAAAGTTCGAAAGGTAAAAGACGCTCTCTCTAGCCCGGAACGAACCTCGTTCACAACATTCATCCGCTGTGGTGTTTTTGTTGTATTTTTTCTACCACATACCGGTCAAATGCGAATACAGGGTTATTCAGTTGTGAGGAGTCATATTTTAATACGCAAAATAGAAACTATAAACTGCTGTAACGAATTGCAACTTAAATCGTTACAAAGTTCTTCATGTCAAATAACTGTTTTAGAGATTTAGTTTGCTGTTTCGATAGAAAAAGTGGTATTTTTATGAACTGCAGAAAATATCCTCTAGTCAGCCATGATCAAATTTTGAAATCTGTAGTTACCAGTCTCAAAAAATTAACAAAACGCTTTAGCTTGCCGGCGAAAAACCTTACCTCCATCAGATACGTCGATGTTCTGGATTCTGTCTCTTGGTCCCTCGATTGGTAATGTTGGTATGATTTCTATGCCCAAACTAGGCGTTGGAATTTTTTAATTTGTCACCTTGTCAATTCTTATAGGGCTGTTATATTAAACCTTTGGAGTTTAAAGTTAACCTTAGCTATTCTCACTCTGTTCACTAAGATTCTCCAAATAGCCAACCATCTACATCTTTTTTTCTTATACTCCTTGTGTAGGCCTGACGAAGCTAGAAATGAAATGAATTAAATTTTCCTCTCAAAGGAGTTTGTGAGCAAAAGAGAAAAATCATCCATCTCGTGGAAGGACTTGAGTATTCCACCTCGTGAAAAACTCAAAAGAAAAGAAAAGAAAAAAAATATTTCTTCACTGTGAAACTCAGTTTTCGGAGAAGATGCTTAAACTTCTGAATCTTCACCGCGAATAATTTCATCTTCGTGAGACTAAGATACTGATCTGACATCCCTACAAAAGCTGTCATGGCAACTTCTGTTTTCTTGATATTCCAAGAGTCGCACTTTTTCAATTTAATATTCGTCATTTTAGTCATCTCATTGTCTGAAGAACTCTCATCAAATCACTACTTCTACGTCATTACATGATGATTTTCACCGAATTTATTTTATTTTTTCAGAAAAGGAACTTAAATAAAATAAAATAGATAATATCACCGCGAAAAACCAATAGAGGATCCAATTAGCAGGTAAATAACGTTGCTCTTTATTCTCACTTTTTCTCAAGATGTTAAGAATGCTTCTTCTATTTCTTTGGTTTAACAGTATTAGCTTTATTAAATGATTGAAGTATGGAACAAATTTAGATGGCAAATGATAAAGAAGAATTTAAAAAAAGACGATATTAGTTGCTACAGCTTATTCCCAATATTCCAAAAGCCACCCAAGGCCAATGCTCATTGGGGGGTCACATTTGCGTACACTGGGTCAAAAATCCTATGAAACTCTCTGCACAGTCAACATTACACACATCGTGAAAGCTTACCCATATTGACCACATATTTGCTTTAATGAAACTAGCAAGAATCTGTTTACATTGTATGTGGAATTTTCTACAACACATCGAGCACGGCTTATCTGAAATACAGTATACACACATTTGCGAATGATAACCGTAAATGCTGTTGTATAAGCCGTAAAATAATCTATAAATATAAACAGTAGAACGGGAGGCTATTATTATCGAACACCGGCAAGACCAAAGACGGCCTTGCCTTCTAGCGTCGACCTCTCACAAGAATAGTTGATAGCATAAAAATGTTTGTTGTTGGTAACACCACTCTTATTTACACCTGTTCATGGCTCAATGACTAACGCATTCGAACACTGCCGTTTATCCTGTTATCTATTTTTTGTTTTGGTGTAAATGTCACTTGTTTAATTTAAGTTCTGTTCAGGTTGCAGTTTAAATGACTAATTTATTTGTTTTAGTAGTTACCGAGGTAAAGTGTACTGTTCCTAATAAAAAACCAGCTCGCCGTTTAACCTTTAATTTAGGCAGCACCATAAGTTAGTGCTATATCCTTGTTCTTGTTTGAATATTTGTATTTTACATGTTCATATTTCGAAAGCAAAGAGCGCTTGGATCAGTTTTGTGCGGTACCAAACAGAAGTTTGTTCTTCATTTTTTGCCTTTAGTGAAACGAAAAACTGATTTTTGCAATTAATATTGGGCTTTAGCAATGTGAGCTATTGACTTATTTCGGAATTATTTTCCTAATTAATTCAGCTAGTTTGTACTGAACTTAGTCTATTATTGGAAGAGATGGTTTATTTATGTTTTCGAATTTCCAACCGCCAAAGAGGTACGTAAACTGGCACCACAACCACTACTAGTTGCGAAACCTTTACCATCACTTAGCACCAACCAATTAGATATTGTTAAAAATAAGGCGATTAGAATTTGTTTCGATATTATGAGATCTACACCTATTGAAGCCCAGGAAGTGGAAGCTAGAGAAATCCCACTTAATCTTAGAAGGAATATCTCAAAGTAATTTTTTTTTGCTTTTAAAGTTCGTTGTTTTAAAAATATGACTACTTTAATAAAAAAATAAAATAAAATATCTAAGATTTGTCGACTAATTCAATTGGAAAAAATGACCATCACTTGCAGTAGGATCTGCTGATATCACCACTTTTGATGAGCTGATTTAAAGTCAACCATCAACTCAACTATTTAATTTTATTATTAAATTTAAAAAAAATTGATTATATAGGTTAAAACAATGACATGTTTGTTTGTATTTATTTGCTCACCTTTAATAAAATAAGAAAAAATATCTTTGTGTACAATCTCTTGCTTGTAACAATTACTCTTGTGGAGGATTAGGCTAAACTTTCGCTTGTTCAGATGTGAAGATAGAGATTCATTTACGGTCGTGTGTGCGATTGAGAGAAATGAGATATCTCCTTATGAATCAACACACAACGTTCAAACATTTGCCTTCAGCAGAATAGCTCTGTTTATACAAATATACAATAGCCTGATGAATTTAGTGGTTTTCGTGAGAAAGAAAGTCTCATTGAATTCACTTTCGGTGACATTTTGACCTATTAAAAGTTACTAAATTCGGCATGTAGAGTGTTTGATATATTTCAAATTTAGACAATGGTACTATATTATTATGAGCTCTTTTTGAAAATATATCACGAAAAAGGGAGTTATAATGAGTTCGTGGGATAGAAGGACAAACATTAAACTAACATTTACTCCGACCTGAGTAAATTGATTCTAAATAAACAAATTAAATTTAGTTACTTTTGAATTAATTGACGATCGGTATTCTGAAGAAATAATTAGGCACATAAGCAATGTCTCTATAAATGTTCTGACAGAAATAGAGTACGTCCGATATTTTTAAACTTACATTTCAAAATATTTAAATTAACAGAGTTGTAAGTCCCAAAATTCACTACGTATGATATAACCAAAAAAATTACATTTAAATATCTATACACATAATAGAAACAAAAAACACAAAAAGTACTTTAATTTGTAAAACAATTTTTAAAGTTGATAACTTGCTGTCTATATGAATAAATTTCGGTAGTAACTCGTTCGGTGACTAGTTAGTTTCATCCCAAATAAAGTCTATGAATTCTGACTAGAAATATTAATCACATTTTCTGTAACATAATTTTATTCACATGCATATTGATTTTCAATATGTGGTGCGATGTATCTCGTTTGTACACCTTGCACGAAATGGCTATGAAACAGAGCGTAAATGCTTGTTCTAATAAGCCACCGCATACAATGAGCTAATAATATTCTATTACACTTTTAGTTGTAATTATTTATATAATATTATTTTACACAATTCCCAGGCAACTTACCTAGTCATTATTGTTGTCTGTCGACTTGTTATAAGTACAGAAGTAGAACTTTTACCATTATTATAACATTAGCTTAGGAAATTATTCTTGTAATTTGTTTGCTAACATTTATTGTTGTATTTTGTTGAATACCTAATTGCAAATATCTTTAGTTAAATAAAAAAAGTGTAATTTATGCTTGGCGGTAATATTTTAATTGCGCCAGGTGTATTTGCTAATAATATAGTAAACTAGAAAATTCCTCGATAATAGCTTAATCCTCCTGGGTATCGACCACTTATAATATCCGAGGTAAAATTGCTAATCTTTAAAGAATGTCTTAAGAGTTGCTTATTCTTTGTTAAATTTGCTATTCTAATATTTAGGTTTTTGGCCAAATAGTATTAATATTGATAGCTGGAGGTCGAGTTGCACCCGACAGGTGAATAAACCCCTATTACCTATGCCATACATTTAAAAAAAATACTTTCAAGTCAGACGTTGTAAGACATATTGCATCATCGGAAATTCATAAATAGTGTGTATAAGTGGTAGCGACAATCGATAATTTGTTTAACAAACCATAATATCCTTATAAAATTATGACAAATCAGTACATCCTTGTAAATTTTTTTTTATAAATTAATTAATAATTGATACAATCCAAATACATTTACATCCTGATACACTTAAAAAATTATCGTCGATTTATCGCCATGCACATACGACTCCTGCAATATACAATTATCTCTAAATCTTCAATAAACATTAATCTGTATACCTTTCACTTCCATCCAGAGGTGATTGTAAATTTTTTTAAATTCAATAATAATTGTGCTATAAATTAATAGCCTGTTAATTGGTTTTATTATCTTACATCATGCTTTTGTTTTATTTTTTTCAGATGAGTCCAATAGAGAACGTCGTACATACTCTGGTCGACGTGCCCAGTCAGCAGGATATCGAACGCCGAAATAAGCAGGACAGGTCCAGGGATTTATTTGGAGTGCAACTTGAGGTAAGCCAACAGAAAAATTATATTTGAGACTTGAAATTTTATAAAACAAAAAGAAACGGAAACAATTTGCAAATTTGACTGCAAAAATTTAAAAAGACGTGGTATATTGATATCATATTATTCATAAAGTTGTTTGTAGTTTATTTGTGGCGGATAGTTAATATTCATTGAACTTAATTCTGGGAATCACGCCAAATTCTAAAAAATAAATAGAAATAGGAAAATTGCCAAAATATGTCAAGATAAAAGTGTAGTATCAAAGGCAAACCTCAACAGTTTGCCCCAGAAAACCACTGTATATAGTTCTAAATGAATATAAATACAATATTGTTATCTAAAATTCGTATCAGTGGTTTTCTAGTATTTTACACTAGAAAATATAATAACAAAATGTATATTATATAATATATAGATATATATATATATTTATATGATATGTAAAAAACAATTATAAAACAATAACTTATCTTAACAGAACGTTTCGAACCAAAGTCTAGGTCCTTTTTCAACTGTGATTACAAAAAATTATTTGTCAAAAGATATCACTTTGACACTTGACACTGATTATTAATTAATGCATAGATCACTAGATAAAGAATTCTAATTTATTTTGATATTTCCGTCACGTACTTCTTTTTGGAGAATCGGTAGCCAGACTTCGTCTAGCAACACTGAACTAGTAGAGACACAGTCGGTACTATTTAGTTGAATACAGGCACTCTCTTTAAGTTTTCGTTTATTACAATGTGTCTCCGTTTGAATTATTTTTGCCTGTGTCCAACTAAATCTGTGGCCATTACTCCAAGCATGTTGTGCCAGTGTAGATTTATTTAAAAGGTGTAATTAAATGTTTGTATGAAAGAGCTAAAATAATCTCTTCAACAAATGAAATTTTTGATAACGAAAAACTTTTTATAAAAACTGTCTTAAAAGAAAATAATTATCCACAGGATTTTGTTGAGAAATCATTTCTTGAAATTGAGAATAGACAAAATCAGCAACAACAGAAAATTTTGAGAGAACAACCGGTAACCACAATGACCATTCCATATATTTTTGGTTTTTCTGATAGACTTAGACGACTTGGTAATAAGTTCAATATAAGAACCACCTTTAAAACTTGCAATACCATCAGATCATTCTTAACAAAAACCAAACCTTTTAACAGTGTTCAAAAATCTAAAAATTGTATTTATAGCATTCCATGCGAGTGTGAAAAGTTATATATAGGTGAGACGTCTAGACCATTAGAAGTTAGAATATCTGAACACAAAAATAACGTTAAAAATTACCAAGTTGATAAATCTACACTGGCACAACATGCTTGGAGTAATGGCCACAGATTTAGTTGGACACAGGCAAAAATAATTCAAACGGAGACACATTGTAATAAACGAAAACTTAAAGAGAGTGCCTGTATTCAACTAAATAGTACCGACTGTGTCTCTACTAGTTCAGTGTTGCTAGACGAAGTCTGGCTACCGATTCTCCAAAAAGAAGTACGTGACGGAAATATCAAAATAAATTAGAATTCTTTATCTAGTGATCTATGCATTAATTAATAATCAGTGTCAGGTGTCAAAGTGATCTTTTTTGACAAGTCCATTTTTTGTAATCACAGTTGAAAAAGGACCTAGACTTTGGTTCGAAACGTTCTGTTAAGATAAGTTATTGTTTTATAATTGTTTTTTACATATCATATAAATATATATATCTATATATTATACAGGGTGAATCTTAGAGTGGCGGCCATATTTATATGAGGCGACACCGTTCAACTATGGGAACACAAAACTACAAATTTTTTTTTTTTTAACGCGCTATGAAAAATGAATATTGTTTAAACCCTTTTTATTTGAATTTGGGTACCCCGCCAGTGGAATGCGCTAGCGAGAGTAACGTCTAATAACTGAGACGCACACGCCTGTCTAGAACAGTGCGTTGTTGCCAAACTTCACGACTGAAATAAAATACGGGGAATTTATTGTAAAGCAAACAAGAAACTAAATAAAATGAACTATCTAAACAATAACAAAGTAAAAACTATTCTCCGTGAGTGTAACAATAAAAAAGTAATACCTAAAAAACTTAATACTTAGTAACAAATAATGAACAGAAAATTATTTTTTCTAATAGCAATAAATCTTTACTTATCTTGGATCGGCATTTCTCATAGCAGGTGTTGAAACTGTCCTCCGTTATTTTCCAAACACGCTGTAGCTCGCCGCATCATAGAATCTCTAACTTTATTGAAGTCCGTATTCTGCCTTATGTGATTCGCAGCGTTTTCTACTATTTCCCGTAATTCTTCAACGTTGTTGACAGGAGTCGTGTACACCAAACCACCGTACATTGTACGGTGCACCAAACTTTTCATGTGCCCCCACAGATAAAAGTCGCCTCTAAAACACCACTAAAATAAAACTACACACACGTAGAAGGTACACCTCACTCAATTATTAAACACAAACGCAAAACTTCCACTTTTATAAATTTCTTTCACTAAAAACTGAAACAATTTAATTTTATAACCATAATAAACCACACTAGCTGCTGTCTGACTGGTCACTAACACTAAAAACTAAAACTAAAACATTAAATGTCCTAACTAATTCTGTTTTTAAAATCTTTTTCATTTTGTGTCATAATAATTATGCAGACTATGCAGCCGGCTTTTTCATTTTGTTTTGTATTACAATTTTCATTATGGAAGTTAAAACTGCGTATTTCAATAAACCTGTTTATCCAATTGAATTAATTAATTTTTCATTTTCACTAGGTACCCTTATCTCTCTCTCGTGATTGGGTATCTCTGAATTATTAATGAAAAGTGAAAATGTAAAATGTAATCGATTGGTTTTATATCATCTACATTTGGCAACACTGTCAACCGGGCACACGTAATGCAGTAAGTGCTTGCCCAGCGGCACCGGAATTACAGGAATTATACATGAATCGCGAATTTTTTAAAAAAATTCATAACTCGGCCATTTTACAACCTACAAAAAAAAAAAATCGGATTCATGTTCATGACGACTAGTACTATTAACCCCAAAAATATGGCCGCCACTCTAAGATTCACCCTGTATAATATACATTTTTATATTTTCTAGTGTAAAATACTAGAAAACCAATGATACGAATTTTAGATAACAATATTATAGTTATATTTATTTAGAACTATATACAGTGGTTTTCTGGGGCAAACTGTTGAGGTTTGCCTTTGATACTACACTTTTATCTTGACATATTTTGGCAATTTTCTTATTTCTATTTATTTTTTAGAATTTGGCGTGATTCCCAGAATTAAGTTCAATAAATATTCATAAAGTTGTTATTTATCTTTCCAACGGTTCTCTTCGATTTTAAATTGGATCATAAATTGCCTTGATATTGCATTTATTTGTTATTTCTAGCAGGAATTCAGGAACAAATTTATAAATTCTCATTGTAGGCGTTGGTATTTTATTGACAGGGTATTTGTCAACACCATTGATATAGGAAATTGAATTGCGTTGCCTATTTGTTTGGGTTTAGTAATTATTATTCCATTTCATGGAAATTGTATCTGTCATAATTCCAATGCTTCAAATGGAGTCTTGTACAGGGTGATCATTTTAAGTGCCTCACTCGATTTTCCTGCTTTATTCTTCACCTAGGAAAAAAATTCAAAAACCATACTTGTGTACTTTTTTGCGAGGAATCCGATTCCGAAAAGATAAAAACAATTGAATGTCAAGGAAAAAAGTTATGGCCGAAAAACTGAAAAAGAAAAAAATATGCACCCTGTATATTAATGCGGAAATGGATATGTGACATTTCACTGATTGTAAATGCGTATCAGATACATATTTTTCACTTCCGGTTTGACCGGAAATTATTTCAATTTCAATTTTTATATTGTGCTCAGTTTAAGGAACATTTCTTTCTGAATTCAGCAATATATAACTTATTATCATTATCTTTCATATTTAATAAGATATTGGGGTTTAAATTTAAAATAACAAAAATATATGTTATGAAATAAAATCATCCATGAAAACAAACACAAGCATTTACATTTTTTATTTAAATATTTCAAAAACTAAAGAAGATACAGCATAATAACTTATATTCTTTAGTTTTTGAAACAAATAAATAATTTAAATCCTTTGGTTTGTTTTCATAGATAACTTTATTTCATAACATATATTTGTGTTATTTTAAATTTAAACCCCAATATCTTATTAAATGTGAAAGATAATGATAATATGTTATATATTGCTGAATTCAGAAAGAAATGTTCTTTAAACTGAGCTTAATATACAGGGTGTATCACCTAAAATAAAAAAATTAAAGCAGTTTGCGGTCAAACCGGAAGTGAAAAATATGTATCTGATACTTATTTACAATCAGTGAAATATCACATATCCATTTCCGCATTAATATACAGGGTGTATATTTTTTTTTTTTTCAGTTTTGTGGCCATAGCTTTTTTCTTTGAACTTCAATTGTTTTTATCTTTTCAAAATCGGATTCCTCGGAAAAAAGTACACAACAATAGTTTTTGAATTTTTTTCCTAGGTGAAGAATAAAGCAGGAATATCGAGTGAGGCACTTAAAATGATCACCCTGTAGTACTGGGTAAGTCTCTTATGGACACCCCCTTATCTCCCTTAACTTCTGCCGATTTAACTCATTCAAAAAAGTGGTTGACACGATTTTAGATGAATTTTTATATTCTGAAAACGGATATTAAAAAAATCTCCTAAAATATACAGGGTGGAAAAAGATTTTTTTTAAAGGGAACACCCCATATATTTTCATACCAAAAAAAGTACTTAATTTTCTGAACCCAAAAATATATAATTGTTATATAATCAATCCGCCTGTTCGTGAGATATTACTAAAAACTAATCATATCGCGGGTGTGTGCATATAATCTCATTGTTTATTTATGGACAGATGTCATCTAGTTTTTTGTCGTTGACTCTGTTAGATATTAGCGTAAAAAATACCCAGTGTTCGTAAAGAAGCAAGTTATTTTGAAAATGGGATATTCATTGGAAGAGCGAAAAAAGTCTTTTTTCCTTTTCTTTTCTTTTGGCATTCCTAAACTTTGCATAATACATGTTTTTAAAAGTATTTTGGGAAGGAGGCCATCTTTCTGGAAATAACCTGACATACTCCCTCCGAGCAAGAGACTTATTCTTGTTGCACTGAATATCAATTTCCAGTAACAATTTATTATTTGTTTAGTCGATACCAAAGTTTTTGTCCCAAAATTAACCCCAATATTCGGATGACGAGTAAAATTGTACGAATTGATTTCGAAAGCAAGCAAATCCATGAACTATGCAAGTAAATATAGGCATTTCTAATTCGTTACCAGTTACGGTCATTATTTACTTAACTTAAAGTAATTAAACCGCTTAATTCGTATCAAGTCGTGCCTGACACAAATTCAACAAAAGCCTTGGAAAGGTTCAATAAAACCGACGTATAGGCATTTTCTGATACCGACAATAGAAAATCGTTTTGTTAATCTGGAAAGTAATCTTTGTTGGTAATTATTAATACAGTAAAACTGCTGTTACCTAAAATAAAATATTTTTTGTGGTTATTCCAATATACTATAGCTGGTACTTGTTCGTAACTTATGTCAATAATTATTAGGCTTTCATTTGTGTGTTTCTAAAAATAAAAAAAGTTATGTAATACATATTTTTATCAACTTCTAATCACCGAAGATTTATATAATTAAAAAATAAAAATTTTTTAGCATGATAAATAAAATATACCTACTAGCTGATTAAGTAATAGAGGGTGAGTTTTGTTTTATATTGAGTACCTAGTTGTATTAATAAATTCATTAAAATAAACAAATTTGAAATTCTGAATATTTTTTGTAGTATAATGGTCTAAAGATTTATTACGATTTAACGATTACAACTTCTGAATTTAATGTGTTGCAGCGTTAATAATTTTAGCACAATTTTTTGCTAAACATAATTAATGACATAACGTTTATGAAATCACCAGGAACTTAACCAGATTCTAATTATAGAACAATAGGATCGAAGTAAAATTCTGTAACTCAGCTCTAAGGCTCCTTGCTAATGAGTAATTAAATAAGACAAATTAATTGCTTTAAGGTCGCTTTATGTTTAACAATTCTTTTGTTCACCTAATTATTTGAAATTAATTATCGACTCTTAACACTTTGAATTTGAATAGAGGTCAGAATGTTTTGTTTTTGTTAGCTTGGCATTGGTGCTTTCTCCTAATATTGATAAATAAAAAAAGCACAATATGTTAAAACGGACCTAAATTATTTTATGCAGCTTCTCCTGAATATGTATTTTTTTCTTACTCTATTATTAACCCCCTATAACATTAATTTGTTGCCAAATAATGTGGGTGTAATATTTTACATAACCTTCTTAATTATTCAAGAAGTAGTAGATAAATGAGCTCAAGTCATGATTCATAAAATACTGGTTGGTCACATGAAAATAGTAGTATAATAGAATAACCGCCTGTTTTTATAAATTAGTTTACAAAAAATTACTTACTTAATTTTGTTGTGTAGGAATTATTTTATATTCAGCACTGATGTGTTTTCTCTAATTAATTGAAATATTATGTAATTTAATTATTCTCTGGTAGTGCTTTAAGAAAATAGGGGTTTAATTAAGAATTTATTTAATACATACCTTAGGGGTAGAAATAATAATTGGTTTTGAAGCAGGCATATTACAAATACTTCTTTGTTTTTCAATAGATTTTTAAAGTGATATAGCTTAGAATATAGCGGCATTGTACGTTCTAAAGTTGTGATGCTGGCGCCTTCGCCATATATTAGCATTCAAGAATTATTCATTTTTCACTTTGAAGACACAAAGCATTTGTTTAAATACCTACCTGTATTTACATGCCACACTAGTGAGAAAAAGATATAGTGAATGTTCTTGTTCCTCGTTTCAGCGTAATGCCAAGGTTACATCGATTTGAATAATTAAATAATTTCGTTAAATGAACTAAGATGCACCTCTTAAAATTAAATTACCCGAATTAGCATATATGTTAATATATCTAAACATAATATTGGTTCATCTTAAGTTCCTATAAATATTAATGAAATGAAAGTGCATTAGTTTCTAATTTGCTAGACACGCAGTACATAATTTCTTAAATTTTTTATGTCGTTGTCTTTGGGCTACAAACGAGTTGTTTAATTAGTAATTAAACAGTTTACTATCAACAAAGGAACAAACGTTTATTTGTCATTCATTGCTATAGGTACCCTTGAAGAATATGGATATTAGAAATAGGAATATTTGAGTTATTACAATATTTAAACGTGATTCTCACATTGTTTCTAAAGTTTTTGTAAACAATATAAAATTTTAGTTAGAGATGCTCTATGGATTGTTTCTCAAAGATATCTATATAATCTTAAATTATTTCAATTGACATTGTTTGTATTAATAAATTGATTCAAGAATTTGTCGTGTAACGTAAAGAGCTCCCCAAGGATCAACACCAGGACCCATTATATTCTTAGGAAGCATACACGTATGTTTCAAAAAACTGAATATGAAGTCCAACTATATAGCACTTCTAAAGTTAGAAATATTTCGACGCTAATTACATAAGAAAAAAATCAGTAATAAAGGCAGGTGTCGTTTACGAAAAGCTCTGAATGTCGTGGAAAATGAAGATGAAGACATCTAAAAGTTAGTACCTATGTTGAAGTAAATCAAAGTCTTTTCTCACAAAAATTCAAAAAAATTATTTTAAAGCGACCAGTTACATTGTATTCAGCGTTGATAAAATTAATTAATTAAATACATTTTTTGAATTTTTGTGAAAAAGTCTCTGACTTCTTTCACATACAATTCTTCGGTAAAAGTTAGTAGTCATTGTTCCATTTACAAAAAGAAGGAACTTGAAGAATTTTAAACCTCTAATAAGCAGTAATAGATGTTGGAAGATGTCTCGAGATCAATTTATCACCAGGTTCTACTGAAAAAGTTTTGAAAAGCACCAATTTAATGGTTATAGAGATCCTACTAGCTCTTCCACCTCTTAGCATTACGATCCAGGAAGACGTTAAAGGGAGCACATAGACTGCAACACTGATTGGATCCACGTCTTCATGGTACCAAGATTGGACTATATGAAGATAGTGAATACCGTAGAGGACCTCCAACTGAACATGAGGAATTACGGATCACAAGTTGATGTCATCCATTGACAGGGAGAAGTCGCTAACAAGGATTTCTGACACAGACGATATAGAAGATGAGGCAGAGATACAGGGAGAAAAGCTGAAGAAGAATAAGAATAAGTCTCTCCATAGAGTACTATTTCACTATATTCCAAACGGATATCTTCACTCTACTCACATGTATACCTGATGGCTCAAGGAGTGCCTATGTGGGTTAACAGATCTACATAGTGTCAGACAGTCAGATGACATTAAATATCCCCAGAGGGGTATTTCATTCCTTAACAAACCATAGGTATTGGCGTCAGCGTAAATCGTCCAAAGAGGACCTTGGGTACCTCTTACGCCAATCCAAATACTTAAGTAGATCAGTAAAGATACTTGAGTAGAGAAATCGTACTTTTTCTTTGTGTTTCATTTGATTACAGGTGCTTTATAGATTCCTGATTTAATGTCAAATCTGCAATTAAATGAACCGGAGTCTGTTTTACCAAGACGATTGGAATCTTTAACTGAGCACATGGACAATAGTTATCTTTTAAGGTTCCTTTAACACATGCTCCTATTTTCTTCTCTCTTTTGTCAGAATTGGATCTATATTGTTACAAAAAAGTGCAGTAAATCCAATACTTTCAGTATTATTCTTGAACCAAACACCAAATCTTTCTATCATCATGAGCCATTTTGTTTTTGTTGGATAATATTGTATAAATCGATTTTGTGGAGAATGTGGAAAAGATAGTACAGAGACCTTCAGTTACAACTAAAGTATTATCTTCGTTTTGTAAAGAAATGGAAGACTTTTCAGTAACAGTTTTCTTCTAATCCAACCTGACTAGGTATCATATCATCTTTTAGGGACTATTACATATTACATCTAGCTCTAATAACGTGTTATCCAACCTGGTATGGAAATACCACGAAGAACTCAAAATTCTACGAAAGCTTCAAATAATGTGGATGTCAAGATATTCTGGGATGACAGAGAATGAAAAAACTGATGAAATTGCTAGGCAAGGGTTGGCTAACACATCTTGAAACTCGAAATTTCTAAAAGTACAGCAATGAGCTTAGCAAAGACTGGGACAAGAACAAACGATAATTACTGAATGCTGAATAGGATTGCAAGAAACTACTCAACGGGTAAGCACCCCGACCTGCATTGGATTACACCTGCAAATCAGAGTTGAAAAAAAACGAGTTTTATGTAAAAAAACAGCCTATTGGGTTTTTTTTTTGGGTTTTATAAGTGGGGTTTTTGGTTTTTTTGGGTTTTTCACAGTAATCGGCTAGCCATTCACAATCAAGATGAAAAAATTACAAGTACAGTTGGCATCAGCCTTTAGTAAAACCAGAGTTTATCTTTATACTGATCAAGTTGGGACAGCTCGCGTTTTTGTGAATGAATTTGAGAACTTAAATTGGTTGACCCTAGATTCCCGTTTATTAGGTATTTCATAGGAGGAGCAAAAAAATTCTACTGGGTGGTTTAGTTCTGTAGCACTGGTGGCTTAAAAACGCTTATTTATTTTATAGCTAACGCATAAAAATCAATTTTAAATAAAACATTTAAATATATAAGGTTTAAAGACTAAATTCAATTCAACCACAAAATACTGCGATGCAATTTAAATTTTCCACATAATATGCCAATTAATAAACTTTAATGTACAATACTCACTAGATCACTAGAAAAAGAAATAATACCCAGTTGGGTTTTTGTAAGTGTGTTTCACCCAAAAAAACCCACTAGGTATTTTTGGGTTACCCACTGGGCAGCCAACCCTGCTGCAAATCTTGATTATTGCCTAGATTATTTGTCTTTTTCTTACCAGACATAGACATTTATAAACAAACATATCAATATACCAGAAAATAACAAAATCCAACTAGCCATCTAAATGGAAAATAAAATCGTATAATTCGGTTAGGGCTAATTTTATAAATCTGTCTCGGCTGAATATTTGTAGAACTAAAGTTTATTTTTTCTCTGGTCAATAACTGAGTTTAGAACATTTTTTTATATTGTGAAAGTAACCGTTAGTTACATAATTTTTTTAATTTTAGATATTTACATTAAATATATGTTGTATAACTTTGCATGAATTATTAACAGAAAATGTTTTTTATATCAGGAGTAAAGGTTAACTTAAGTAACAGTTTTTCCTGATGTCTGTTAAAATAAATAAATATATATTTTTTCTACTTTGCAATGTATTATATTACTGTAGTATTACTGTTATTAACTACTGTACACTGATAAAGTAGCAGGCATATAATTTTCCTCCTCTGATTTAACTATAAAAGTCTTATGATAAAAACTAAAGCATTATTAAAAGTAATCTCTAAATAAATCACCAAACATCACGTGTTAAGACGAACCAGAAGTCCCCCTGCCCGTGCATAATTTTCTTATTATGTGGGTGTACGAAAATATTTAAAAGAATAACTGTGACATAATTACTTCTATAGGGGTGCTGCACGTGCTGGGATCATTAGAAAAAAAGTACTCCATGTAGAACGATAAAAATCAGTAAAGCCGATAGTGCTTTCCTGAAATTGCTATGCCGCATTATTGGTAGAAAAAGAAAACAGCAACAAAAGAAAATGCTTCCGTACTGGCAGTTTAGAACCACGAAATGGTAACTTGGCAACCGATACAAACATATATACGTGCATTGATTCGCTGAAAAACCGCTTAGAACCGGAAAATAATCGATAAAGCAGAATGCCTAGGTTTTCGCCGGGAAAATCAATTTTATTATTGACATAATAACTTTAATGAATACCAAGGAGCATGAATGAAAATCGTTTATGTAACAGAGGGATGGGCTAGCCGTTAATTGTTAAGTTTTTATGTCCGCGTATTGTAAGGTTATTGTATTTGTCCAAAGCACATCGATAATGATTTTGCTAATTACAGATACTTAACAGAAGATATTCTAGCAGCGGCCACAAAATTGTGTAAGGGAACAAACAAATGTGTTTGTTTGTGTCCACTTATAAATTATAGGATACTGTTTTTTTATTCATATTCATTGAAAGGTAATATTCTATTTTGAGAGTTAATATTTTCCGGAGCTGGTAAGTTTTTTGATACACACATTGTTTTCGTCAATTATTTCAATTCCATTACTTTTAGTTTTTAAACGACGACTTTAGCCCTGAGGGGAACTTATGTGGGAGGAGGCTACACATTTAAAGACAGCGGACATACACCCAATGTCCAAGTATACTAGAATTAATTCTTTTCAGGGAATGTTTTAATATTTTTTTCAAATACATATTTTCCTGCTGCTCCAATAATCAGATGCAATTAAATATCATATAATATACAGGGTGTCCCGAAATAACGTGAAAACCTCTTAAAGGTAGATTTCTCGTCAAAAAATAAGTATAGTCTTTTATGTACAGTAAGGTCGAAAACGACCTCCTTGAGCCGCTAGACCTCCTCAAAGGGGGGCACCAAAAAGTGATTCTATTTTTTTTCTCGAAAGTAACTAAAGTTAGCGGAATGAAATTTGGGCACGACTTTGTACTTATGGAACGTCTTCCTTTTAATGCATTTTTATTTTTCTACTTACTTTTTAAATAAGTTAAATAAACAACCCCTATTGAATTTTTAGTCAGAACTTTTAAACAGATGAATTTTTTTTTCAAATTAAATTTTCAGAAAGCCACATGTATTCTACTACTTTCATCTCTCTTGAAAATTTATCGTAAATCTCATCAATTTCAAATAAAAAAATATATTCTGACCCCTTGCAGAATAGCCATTTCTGTTAAATTGAAAACGGAGTTTGATACAAAAAGAATAAGTAGGCATGTGTCACTGTTACCATAATGTCATGTTATTGTCATGAATCAAATCTGCCAAAAAAATCACTTTTTGCTGCCCCCCTTTGAGGAGGTCTAGCGGCTCAAGGAGGCCGTTTTCGACCTTACTGTATATAAAAGACTATACTTATTTTTTGATGAGGAATCTACCCTTAAGGGGTTTTTACGTTATTTCGGGACACCCTGTAGTTATAGTGTAATTTGTATCAAGATGCTTACCGTATATTTGGAATAGTGGGAAGATTGATTTATGTACAGTTGGCGTTTACCTTCATAGAAAATGTATAATTGATTACAGTGAATCCATTAATGATTACGTTTACTTAAAACGTGATCGGCAATTGCAATAAGGAAACATTGATTGATAATTTGGATTCGGTTAATTTTATAAAAAAACTCGCGTAAAGTATTTCCTTCTAGGAGTTATTTTAGAATTAACGCACGTAACGAAGGTTTTAAATATTTTCCCAACATTTTTTTAAAAATTTTGCGTTATTTCTTAATTTATTGCACAGATATGAATATAAGGACATTTTCACCTAAATTCCATTGAAACGTCCGTTAACATAACAGACAGACGGATGGCCAATTTTTTTTAAACTAATTTTTTGGATTCAGTTAAATTATAAAATGTTCTTACATTGAAATTTCACCAAATCAATAACGAAGTTAGCCTGAAATGGCACTTAAACTATATAAATATATTCCTCATATGTCTTAAATAATCATAAATATTGACCACGTGACTAAAAAGACAAAATCACAACAATTTTTAAAGAATAAAGAAGTTGTTATAACTTTGGAAAATGTTCATTACATTTCATCCGAAAATCTCACTTTACGATACAAATTGCGATTGAATTACTGACTACTGTTTAAATTCTCGATATATTTTCCATCGACCATGTCTTATTTTCTTAACTTCGACTGAAGTATAACGATGAGACATCCGGGACATCCATGAATTTTGTATAGCAATTTATTAGTCAAAAATTTAACTCATGCATTTAAAACAATTTAAAATGTCCTAAGCTACAGCTATATAATTTTTTAACAAAGCCACATTAATTTTGAACCTCGTTATGATAGTAATCATTTTAAAAAATGATATCATTTTCCTTGAGTAATCTTAATGTGTTATTTTCTGAATATCAAACAATGAAACATTTTTATTAGACTTATACATATAAAATTATTGCAAATATCCTGTAAGGTTTCCTAGATTATATCAGAGTCCTTGCAGCCAAGTTTATCAATTATTTGCATGTTCGAGCAGTATTTAAATAAATTTGCATTTGTAATTATAAGTAAGCACGATGATAAGTAAATAAATACGGAAGATAAACATATTAATGTTTATACATATAAAAAAAGTATTGTTGCACGTTTTTCCATAATGTTTTATTTCCACCGTATTATTTTGGCAACGATGCTTCCGTGATTTATATTAATAATATTTACTTGAACACTCTAATTTGAAACAACAACGAATTATACAGGGTGCTCACCATGGGTATCTTTTAAACGGTAAGAGATACAAGATAGGTTAAATGACATCAAATGTAGAGCTTATATGCAAGGCTTACTATTATGTGCAAAAAAATATATTTTAGTAAAATCAACTAATTTTTGTTTCATAAGCAAAACACTGATTTTTGTACTTTTCATTTTTCTTTTATAACTTCTTTACTTATGAAAATATTTTAATCCGGTTTTTCTTTTCTTAGAGCACTTTTTGATGCAGATTTTGAAAAAATTATATTTTTGCTAATTCTTTTGGAATTTGAGATATTAACACACCAATTTTCATTTTCAAATACAAATCATAGCTGGCTATGGCATAGTTAAAAGAAAACCCGATTTATATTCTCTTTAAAATGATATATTACATAATGGTTTATTTTAAAAAATAATAATATTTTTTTTATGTTCCTCCCTAATTTTTATGAAATAAAACAAAAAAACATTCAAAATATATTTTGATTTATTCATTAAAAACTTATTATTCAAATAATATTAATTTTATTATAAAACTAAGAAATTAAGAAAAAATAACAGTTTTTGCATATGAAACAAAAACGAGTTGATTTTATTATTTTTGCACATAATAGTAATAATAATAATAATAATACATATATATTTCTGATATCAAAAAAGTTACAGTCGTCAACAAGTTTACAAAACTTAAATAATAGATTAAACACAAATTTCAATAATAATATCACATAATTACATGCACTACAATATCTCATAAGTAGGTACGTACATAATACACTACAATATCACATAATAAATATGTATATATACATAATAAACATAGATATATTAAAAGTGAAATAATATAAAGTAAAAATAAAAAACGGTTTAATAAGAATGCACTGAAAATACGTGACCATATCAAAATATATGATTATATGAGTAAGCCTTGATAAAGCACATTATACATTTGGTGTCATTAAACCTATCTTGTATCTCTTACTCTTAAAGTAGCGCCCTCTAGGAGGTATACCAAAATTGAAGGTGTATTATGATTCCTCACCCCAAATAACCCCCACTCATAAATTTTCACAAGAAAAATATAAAAATTCATTAAATTGCAAGAGAAATTAAAAAATAAATTTTAACTTTGACACCCTGTATCTTGGTTACTATTAACTTTTGGACTAAGGTCAGTTTGACTAAATCGCAATATTTTTACGTTCGAAATCTGCTGTTGGTCTCTGTACCATTACTTATGAATCACCCTGTATATAGATGTTGGTATATATGAACTATATTATGTACCTACTTTCGTAACATTAGCTTTAATTTTAGGGAAGTTATTAAAAAAATATTATACTTAATTGAAACTAAAGTTCAACACCCTATATCTCCCTTAGGAGGCTAAGTAGAAAAAGAATTCCCGAAGGGGTATGTGAATTTGTCTGAACAATCTGTTGCCGAAGTAATTTAAAACTGGACCACCCTGTATATTCATAAAAAAAATTATTGATTGCATTTCTTCAAGATTCTCAACGAATTATGGCAAAAAAATTCTGTCTCTCTGCCGTCACAATTTTATAAATTGAGCTATTAAATTTACTACACATACAGGGTGTGTCACGACGATGGGCCGTTAGCCGTATATGGAAATTAAATAAAAAATTAAAAAATATAAAAAATACACAGGGTGTTCCATTTAAAATAACAAAGTTGGCGGCTACTTCCGGTATAACCGGAAGTAACGGAAAGTTGTAAATATTTTCATTGAATAGACCATTGTGTCAAACCCCTGTATCTAAATTTTCAGGTTTCAATTCTGTTACTTTTTTATATACGGCTAACGGCCCATCGTCGTGACACACCCTGTATTCTAGAGGCCAAGAAAAATGCAAAATTCGTTGATGGGCAGAACCGCACTGAGGCATGGAGTACTACTCGGTAATAATTTTTTTAAGCCTTCCAAAAAAATATTTTTTAAAAAATATTGGAAATTGGATCTATTATACAATAAACAAATAAAATAATTTGTTTCGCCAAAATAAAAAAATTGTCCCACATTGAATTTTGCGACACGGTGAAAAGCTTTGACGTCCAACTTGACAGCTGTTTCTTAAATATGTCAGAATTTTAACTATAATAAACATTTCGAACTAGGTACCTACATGTACTTTCACCAAACCTCCGATTTTCATGCTTAAAGTAATTAAAGCAATTGAAATAATATTGGTCGTTACAAAAAAATTCAACATACAACGGCATTTGCATGTAACAAATAACATGTAATTACCGATTGCATCGTAGAGTATTGAAATGATGTGTTGTCGATTGCAGATTTGTATAGGTATATTTAAGTGTGATAACTGTGTAATTTATATTTGAAGTGTATGTGTACAATTTACGTGCATAGCAGTACAGTTAACGAAAATGATTCGTCTATGTTGAAATAGACAGTTATCCTTTCTACGAATTCCATGCACCGCTGAAATCTATAAAAAAATTACATATTTTTACTTGAACATGCAACATTCTAAGGAAACTATGCCAATATTTTCAAAATGCTAGAAATGGATGGTAAATGTTAAGACTTAGCAGGAGCCTATTTCAATTTTTCATAGGTGTTCTCCAACATTTAAGATTGTAATAGTTTCCTGCAGCCGAAACTGCAATTTTTTTCAGTGAATCCGGAATGAACTTATCTTCAAAAAATAGTTAAGAAACACAATATAACTAGAGTCAAAATAAAGTGGATTTAAAAAGTATAACATAAGTAAAACATTCACATTATAATAATTTTTCATTCAGGAAAGTAACAAGGTGAACATGCAGTTCCCAGACGTGAGGCGCGTGTAGAATTTTCTTGCTTGAAACATAATACATGTACCGTTTCTGACCTGCCAAAATTTTGCTCAATAATTCTGGCAACGTCCCAAAACTTACGTAACTTTAATTATTCATATCGAACTGGCGACATCGTGCAAGCTGTGCCATTGCACCATGGTGCATTTAGCAGAAATTACACATTAATAGAAAAATTATTTAAAATATTGTATGATGTAATAACGTGTAACAACTTAATGACTTAAGTATAGGTTACGAAAATGGATTAGGTTACTTGTGTGTTAATATTTTTTTTACTTCAAATGTAGTCCATCAAAACGTGAAGTGAAATTTGGTAATATTAATACATGTATGCATTGTTGCTACTTGATAATGAGGTTTGCCGTGTTCAAACTATTATTAATTTATTATGAAAAAACTGTACAAATATATTGAGAAAACGTATTGTTTAATTTTTTTTAAATTCGTCACACTTTAATTTACCTCTTAATTCCTTTTGCAGGTGACCAGTTTGCTCTTAGAAGCAGAAAGACGGAAGTTGTCGGTCCTCCAAAGAGAACTTCAGGTGGCACTGGAAGAGGGAGGATCGATAAAGGCCAAAGAACATCAAAAACAAGAACTATTAGTCGCCATAGCGTAAGTGTAATTTTAAACGCTATAATTAAGTAATAATAAATCATTTTACCGGCTAATTAACATACAAATAATCATTTTATTTTTAATTATGAATAATTCAAAGCCATCATTAGTGTAAGTACAATATGAATATGATAATATTTATGCAATTATGAATGCTAATTGAAAAGTTGATGACAATAAAAAGTGATAAATTGTTATTCTTAACCCGGTAACCTGTTATTACGATTTTTCTCCCGTGGACATTTTTATGGACTTTATTACATTCGGTCCCCGTCCTTAAGACTGACGTAACGAGACCCACTTGATTTAATAATTAGGGGAGGGACTTAGAATGGCAGGGTAGTCTTTATATTGTTTATTTATTTTTTGGTTTGGCCGCTGGATTCTGTAATTTAATTTAGTATTTTAGAACATATATTTCTATGCAAAATAATGTAATTAACTTTGACTGCTTTTAAACATAATAAAAAGGTTTAAGGTTAATCTCTAACTAAATTAAATGATCACGGACTAGCTATTTTATTTTAGTTGATCCTTAAGTTGATCCTCTTGCTTATGAATCACGATTAGGTATCAGAAATCGAAGGAGACTGTAGCATTGGTTTAGTATGAATAATGGTCAAAAAGACAAAGTCAAAGACAACATATATTATGTTTAAATGTGGTGGGCAAGATTTTTAATGAACAAAATGTAAGAATCGTAAAAAATGGTCCACCCATTTTATAACTCGGTTATTATTTTAAAAATTTAAGTAAATTCGTCTATAAACAAGAAACAAGTGAAGTGACGTTTTCTTATGTAGTAACATCTTATTATTATATCTTTTGATTCTTCGTTTTTTCCTGATTTTATCGATATAAACATGTAAGCTATTATCTTTTTTTTTATGATATATAAATAGTTTGGAAAAAAGACATACTTAGGTTATGTGTAGAAAAGTTTGAATAATATCTATAAAAAATAATTATATGTACTATATTAATTATCGTTGTAATTTAAATTATTTAATTATCTATATCTCCTAAAAAATAAATGATAATAGCTTACATGTTTATATCGATGAAATTAGGAAAAAACGAAGAATCAATAGATGTAATAATATCAGAAAAAACAATGTCGACAGCTATATCTCTGCGTATGCATGCTCGATTTTTTTTTCTATAAAAATTTGAATCCTTGGCAAAAAATTAGTCAGTAAAGCAATTTTTAATTTTCCGATAAATAAAAAGGCAACAAAATTACAGTAGAATCTAACATTTTCACGTGATGACCCTGAACATTCAAAGTGGTCGACTTCCGGTTTCGACGGAAGTAACAACAAATTCGATTTTTTAAATGGAAAACTCCGTACATTTTATTATTTTTGGAATCTACGGACCAAATTCTATCTGATCACGTTGCAAAATTTGCATTTTTTTCACAAATACTTTTTAAATTTCTAATTTTATTTTTCAATCCAGAAGGCTGTGACTTGGGAAAAATGTATCTAGATCTCCATTCTGTCACTCACATAAATAATAATTCTTAGTAGTAAGCATTGAGTAAAAAATAATAAAGTGGCGCAACTCTCAAGGTTTCGAGATTTTAGTATTGTATTTTTTTGCCAATACTTTCATGATTGTGATACATTTTTAGTGCTACGGGAAGGTACTTGTAATGTGGCTGTATAGTAGTGTATAGCCCTTAAAATTGAAGACATCCATAAAGCTATTGGTATCGAAACTTTGACAGTTGCACCTCTTTATTATTTTTTACTCAATGTGTTAAGTGTATTGTGGGCCAATAAATTTTAAAATTTTGATTTTTGACAAGAAAGTTAATTTTTTTAAATGAAACGTGTATGGGACCATCCGCAACATTAGATAGAACATTTTATTTCGAATACGACGATATATGATAATGTCTCGGTTTATTTGGATTTAACACTAAAAAATGAAATAAATTAAAAACTTTGTACTTATTTCAAGAATAATTTTCAAATTATTTTCAGAATATTTTGAATTGTTTTAACCATTTTATCTTTGTACTTAATTTTCAAATTATTGTCAGAATGTTTTGGGTTGCTTTAAAGTGAACTATAGAATATACTTTTGTGCTTTTTTAGGAATGTTTCATAATAGAATATTCTTAGATGTGCTGTATTGAACTTGTTTCTCTATATTGTAGTATTTACGTCTCTTATTAAATAAAAATAAGCATAAAATAATTTTAGATATTTTCACAATATTTTTTGTGAATAATATAGAAATTACGTATAAAATTATTTATAAAACATATTTAAAACATATTCCTTACATATATGTCTCATAAAAATGTTTTTATCATATTCTTTATGAAGTATTTTCAAAATAATAATCCAAAGATAATGTACGAAATTATTAATAAAATATATTTGAAATATATTCCATATAATGTTTTTATTAGATTTATTCTTAAAATATTCATAGAATATTTGGTTATTCTAAGAATAATTTAAAGGTAATTTTTTCAATTAATCAAATGATATTCTTTAAGAAGATTTTTAGATTATTCTGAGAGTATCTTGTGTCTTGTGCTAGCTGTGATAGGGCAAAATTCCCACTTTAATTATTGTACCCCTGAATTTACAATAATCCAACTCCAACAAATACAATGACTGTGTGGTTTGTGGAATTGTTCATGCATTTGATTCATGGTAAAGACGATTGTCTAATTTATGGAGTCAGAGACAAAAAAAATTATATTTAGCTGTCATTAATTCTAGCAATATTAGTTATACAGATAAATAAACAAGAATCTAAAAAAACTTGCGTTTCCAAATAACTCTAATCATGTTTAATTGTTACAATTGTTGCAAATAAGTAATTTATTTTTCAAGGTATGCAAGTAAAAAATTGCCGAAAGGAAAAATAATTATTTATGCAACGTTGCTTCTACAAAGAATCACAATATACAGGGTGATCGTTTGAAAATTATACTTTTTAAACCCTTTTATTTTGATTAAAAATATAGCTAGAGAAAAAAATAAAAAGTATATCTGTAGGCATATTTTACTCGATATTTTACCAAGTTTTTGTATATGTTATGAGTCTGCATCTATCTTAAGGAATATACAGGATGCGCCACATAGTCACATTTTTTTAAACGGAGCACCCTGTATATTGTTAGATATTTGGATAGCCCGTTTCAGCCTCTTAATAAAATTTCACAAACAAATAACTAAGTTACCTATATATTCAAATAAATACACCTATATGCAGAAAAAACAAGTTTACATTTTAAAGAATTTTTTAATAAAAATAACCACATACAAAATAAGTAAAAATAAGAACATGTTTGCAAAAATTCCACCATTACTTCCTAAAACAAAGGTTTAATTTTTTCATGTAATTTTGTTTAAAAAAATTTTGTCAAAAAAAATTATTTAGTTGTACCTATTCAAAACTTTTAAGAATATTATTTATTTGAATAGGTAACTCAGTTATTTGTGGGTGAAACATATAACAATTATACATATTTATAAAGGGGATGAAAAGGGCTATCCAAATATCTAAAAATATACAGGGTGTTTCGTTTAAAAAAATGTGACTATGTGACGCACCCTGTATATTCATTTAGATAGATGCACACTCATAACATATGCTACTGATCTATTTTTAATTTTTTTATTTTGTAGCTATATTTTTAAGCAAAATAAAAGGGTTTAAAAAGTAGAATTCTCAAACGATCACCCTGTACATAGTTAAATAATTACAAACCAACAAAGTTATATTAGATATATATATAAAAAAAGCGTAGGTAAATTTAAAAATTTAATGTAAGATGTTATTACTGTGTACAAAGGAACATTTTTCAAATATTTTGTCTTAATATTATTCGTGGCTAAAAATTTGCTTTGCAAAAATTGTAGGATTATATTTAAATATACACCCTATATACAGTTTTAATGTGCATACACAACATTACTATTCAAATAAGTGTTAAACTTTAGTGCTTCAATTTAATCCTACTCCCTCCATCTATCGGCAACTAGCTAACTTTATTTGCATGTTTGTTTGGTTGCAGACGTATCCAGGCGCAACACGACCACTTGGACAAAGAATACCGCGAGCATGCATTGGGGGCGCTGTTGTCAGCTAATACGAGGGGATCCGGAAAGGTAAGTGATTAATACAAGAAAATGAAAGTAAACCAGTATTGGGCATGAATCACAAATTGTGAGATTTTATTATGCTCTGTTCGTATTCGGTAAATTTATTAGAATTGTCGCCCACAGTTCTATGAATTGTTGATTGTTTATGTTATCCGGCATCTGGATCTTTTGTTTACAATTCCATTTTTAGAAAACAAAAACATATAGCAAAAATCCCATTCTGATAGAGCATAAATAAGTTTATATTATATCATATATATTATAACAAAGAAAACTTCTGTTTTAAAGTATAGCTATATTATTATTGATACTGAATTAGCCTTTTTTTTTCTAATTCCAAATACTTTTGTGCTGATGGGAGTAGCTTTAATAAAACCAAAAAGATTAGAATGGTAAATCTCTAAAAAGCTAAAATAATCTCTTCAACAAATGAAATTTTTGATAACGAATAACTTTTTATAAAAACTGTCTTAAAAGAAAATAATTATCCACAGGATTTTGTTGAGAAATCATTTCTTGAAATTGAGAATAGACAAAATCAGCAACAACAGAGAGTTTTGAGAGAACAACCGGTAACCACAATGACCATTCCATATATTTTTGGTTTTTCTGATAGACTTAGACGACTTGGTAATAAGTTCAATATAAGAACCACCTTTAAAACTTGCAATACCATCAGATCATTCTTAACAAAAACCAAACCTTTTAACAGTGTTCAAAAATCTAAAAATTGTATTTATAGCATTCCATGCGAGTGTGGAAAGCTATATATAGGTGAGACGTCTAGACCATTAGAAGTTAGAATATCTGAACACAAAAATAACGTTAAAAATTACCAAGTTGATAAATCTACACTGGCACAACATGCTTGGAGTAATGGCCACAGATTTAGTTGGACACATGCAAAAATAATTCAAACGGAGACACATTGTAATAAACGAAAACTTAAAAAGAGTGCCTGTATTCAACTAAATAGTACCGACTACGTCTCTACTAGTTCAGTGTTGCTAGACGAAGTCTGGCTACCGATTCTTCAAAAAGAAGTACGTGACGGAAATATCAAAATAAATTAGAATTCTTTATCTAGTGATCTATGCATTCATTAATAATCAGTGTCAGGTGTCAAAGTGATCTTTTTTGACAAGTCATTTTTTGTAATCACTGCAGTTGAAAAAGGACCTAGACTTTGGTTCGAAACGTTCTGTTAAGATAAGTTATTGTTTTATAATTGTTTTTTACATATCATATAAATATATATATATATCTATATATTATATAATATACATTTTGTTATATTTTCTAGTGTAAAATACTAGAAAACCACTGATACGAATTTTCGATAACAATATTGTATTTATATTCATTTAGAACTATATACAGTGGTTTTCTGGGACAAACTGTTGAGGTTTGCCTTTGATACTACACTTTTATCTTGACATATTTTGGCAATTTTCTTATTTCTATTTATTTTTTAGAATTTGGCGTGATTCCCAGAATTAAGTTCAATGAATGGTAAATCTCTCTCTATAACGATTGAAATTTTATTCGAATATTAAATTTTGAGGGCTTTTAAATTCAATATATTTTTGTTATATTTCGCCTAATAGAGTACAGAACTACTAGTTCAATTTTAATTTTTTTTTAGAAACAAAATTTTTAATCGAGAACGTATTTTTTGATGATATAAAATATGATACTTGTGTTGAGTTTGAAAATGTTGTCTTTATAAGTAGAAATAAAAAAATAGTTTATCACACATATTATTTTTGTGATAATTTTGTGTTGCATTTATTATGCTCAGTAATGAATTTAAAAGACTGAAATTAATCCCCCAGTCTCCAATATCCAAGGCTCGAAAGGCACTTAAACCGACACTGGCAAGTTCATTGTTGTTAATCAGATTGGAATAAACTATTACATAAAATATAATACTGTGCAATGTACAGAAGCATTCTCGGAATTAAAGTCTTAGAATGTAAATATTGCTGATGAGAGTAAATGCACCAGTCAAGTTATGACAATTTCTTTGTATCCAGGTAATTTCCGCTAATAATGTCGGGTCATCTCTTTTAAATGAAAATTGTAACGTTTATGCTAAATTCCGAATTGTTTGCAAATTTGATTATAAAGCTATGCAAATCGAGTCCACTAAAAACTTCTAGACAGAGGTTTAAAATCAAAGGTCACAAAAATATTGTAACAGGAACATTTTTAACGCGCGTGCACAATAATTTAGACCTTTGGCCCCCAGACTTTTGCATACTTTGTTATGGATTGGATTATTTTATAACACATCAGTTTTCATATAAATAATAATTATGACATCAATATTTGTTGTTTACGCGTGCTGTCAGATTTTTTAAGCAACTTACTGTTATAATAATGATTGTTATTAATAATCTGCTAGGAATTTGCGGTGTACTACCTATAAGTATTTTTTTTAATTTGGATTAAAGCTAAAATTAATTCTGGCTCGGCTAACTGAAATCCAGTGGTGTCAAGAATAAAAAAATAAACAAAACATTTTTTTAAATTGGCATTCGAAATAGAATTATCCTAGAAATAATTTGTTTCAATCCGAATGAATAATTTTATTCTAAGCGTCTTATTTAATATGTATGAGTGCTAATTCTATACGACTATGACATGTCTAGTTAAAATTGAATAAATGCTTCAGAATGTGAACAAAATTAATTTGCTCCAAGCTAGATTAATTTGAGACTTAAGTCTAGCTGAAATATGTTAACATGTATTTTAGTAGGTGTAAAAATAGTTTACGAAATAAATTTGTATGTTTGATATTATGATTGAAATTTGCAAACAGCAACATTTTTAAACATTCATCTCATCGTCCTTGCACTTAGAAGACAGGAGAAATATGAAAGTTGTTTCACAATGAACTGAGTAAATGTCCTAGGAGAATGTTGGCTTTGATTCCCAATAGTCATAAGGTAGAGAGGTTGAAGAAACGTGTGTGTGTGTGGGATAATTAATGTGTAGAACAAGTTGTCATTACTATTTCATTACATCAGAAGAGGGTTTACCTAATTGTCAACATGCCAACTGTAATGCTTATGATAAATAAATTACTTATGCTAATTTCTTGTATACTCTCCTATCTTATACAGTTCTTGTACTTTAACTTTTTATATGGTTTTTCTATCCCGCCATGTATTTTGTAGATTTTCGGAAGATTTTCAGAATATAGTCAGTCAAACTCTAAAGTGACTAAATTCAATAACGCCCCAAATAAATTTTTTTCTGCACGTATCACTGAAGTAAAATTTTTTTTAATTGCCCTATTCCTTATTTAAAATTCACAAAAAACACGTTTTTACATATTTTTGACCAACTATTTTATAGTTACATAAGAAAATTTTCGAGATAAATGCAACTTAAATTTAAAAAACCTAAAAGCGTTTTCTAAATTTAAACCTAGCAGGCTTTAGAATTTGAAATAAAACAATTGAAACAGAACAATATATTTTTGCTCTAATTAAAAAGTCATCTGGGGCAATTATTAAATAGTAGGATACCCTTATATTTCCCCTTATTCTTTGGAATAAAGTGAACTGAATTTCATCGAATTAATCTATTTTTTAAATTTCAAACAGAATGGATGCGTTAGTTCAACTGTAATCAAACTATTTGAATTGAACAAAAGAATGTGGTATGCACAGGCGACAGTTTTTTGCCTTTATTGTACAATTCATTGGACGTGCTCTGTTCCGAGGCTCCGAAGGTTTTAGACACGTTCACGGTCTAATAGAAATATATTCCCCTCTGGGAATCCGACAAACTTTAAATTTATTTGTAAGAGTGAAAAATATGTCTGCGTGGTACGCTGATCGAATTCGAATACATTTTGCAGGTCCGCGTTTAATAATTAATAGATATTGTCCGCAGAGAATGTCATGTGTCCATTTTGATAATTTTAAGTTACCATGAATACCTTCTAACTACCCTTGTAACAGTTCAGTAGGCTTACGTTTAAAAAAAATTAGTATAATAATATGCAGTGTACAGAATTTTTTGTGTTTTTCTGTTAATTTGAGATATACAAAATAAAAATAAAATTAATAGGCCCAGAAAATTCAATATTATGGCCAATTTTCACTTTTTTTTCTTTTTCTGCACTTTTTACAGTTTGAGCGTCGAGTTCGTAGTTTTATTAAGAAATATTAGGTATATTGTAATCAAAGGATATTTATTTTTTATTTTAAATTTTTTTGCGCAACTTTCGTCTAATTTAACCGATCCTCTATATCTTAAAGTTTCCGAGATACCAATGGTGGGCATCGAAAAATTCACCACCGTGTATACCGAGAAAATATGAAGGAAGTCAAGTAAATAGTTCTGTTATATTATATAAAAAATTATTTAATGAACATAAAACATAAACTAATCTGACTAGACAAGGGCAAGAAACTGAAAGAGAAGAAGTAGAATTAAAAATCAGTTAATTTGATATTATGAAAATTTTCATATTTGTCATTCGTGCACTGAACTTTTATTTCTTTTTTATACTTTATACAGATAAAGTACACAAATGTCTTTTTATGATGACTGGTACAGGCTGTTTATTTGGTTTTATAAATAGTTTATGCTATTATCCTTTTATTGAAGAATTTCTTGAAAAAGTAAATATGTAAATAACCTCGTAAATAACACTACAAAATAAAGGACAAAACGTGTGATAATGCAAGATATTAATTATTTTTACATTATTATATTTATTATTATTATTTTTTAGTTAATTTTACAATAAATAATATATTTAGAACACCAAATAATGTCATTTATAGAGTTAGAACAATATTTTAATGAATATTTCTAATTTCAACAAAATTACACAGATTCTAGGAGACGTAAATAAACAAATCAAAGCCCCTGCCAATTTAAACAGTAGAGGTGCTAACTACATAAATTTATAAGATACAAATTGATCGAGGATTAGCCAAAAATTCAATATATTTAATTCATATTTTACCTCAATAGGGCAAAATATGGCAAATAGAATGAATAATAATAATGCTTTTGATACAGATACAGAACCAATTATAATATATTCTATATTTTTAAAGCCAGTTGATGACAGGGAATTAATATAATATTTAAAAAATAAATGATGTTCAGGCTTCAACATCATCAAGTAAATTAATTAAAACGTTTCATTTACATGTATTGCTATCATTAAAACATATTAATACTATACATATTTATAAATCTGGTGATTCGTCAAATCACCGTTGCAGTAGAATTTAGAAATAAAAATACAGACTGCAAATTATAAAGTAATAAAACATATAAATATTAAATTAATTGAAAACAAAAAATGTTTAAATCTAGCCACTATTTTGCATAAAATATTAATAATAAACTGGAGAAAATGAAATAAGGGGTACTGCTTTAAATATCACAGGCAATTATTTACAAAAAAGACAACAATAAGAAATAATAATAAATTATGTGAGTTAATTACAAAAACAGGAGTTCCACAGGGCACTGTGCTAGGTCCAACATTATTAGTAATTTACATTAATAGTTCAAAATAAATCATGGAATTAAAGTAATATTATACGCTGATGATAGAGTATTAATTCATGGAAGTAATTGGGAGAATGCATTTCAAAACGAATTAATTGAAGAATGTGGCTGGATAAAAATGTTTCAACACTATCAGAAATACCAGTTCCCAACGAATGTTATACTGTATTGTACCTATGTGCAAGCGCCAATGACGAACTACGTTGGCAACGACTCGCTACAATCCCGCACCCACATTAAACTGGTAAACGAGACATCTGGGATCTGAAACAGTAAGCTTGTTGTGGAAATAATTCTTTAAAATGTTTTTGAGATAGCCGAATTAAATTCAGATTGTCAAGTGGAATCAAGGCGACAAATTCAAATCTCATTTACTTAGACAAACATCGATTAAACAAAACGAGAATAATTCAGTTATGCGCCAAATCGCGAAATTTAATTGAAGTGTCACAAATGTATTTTTCTACGAGCGTAAAGTACTAACTTTACACTCGCTTTATAGTGCTTAAAGTTAAAATTTACTCACTAGTGTTTTTACTTTACGCACTAGTGCGTAAAGTAAAATAGTAAACAATTGCATATAAGAGCACTTATAATAATCATATCTTATTTTAAAAACTTTAAATGTGGTTATTTAATTTTATGTAGTTTATTTATTTAATATCACAGTATATTATTATAAAACGTACCTAATTCTCAATATTCTTTAACAATAATGGTTTAATTTTTTATAATTCTGAAGTTTCATTATTTATATTCTCTAAACTGATTAGTCTCACTCATTTAAAATTAAGTAGGCTACAGCAATATTGTGATTTTTAAATGACATACGAAGTTTTGACGTAATAGATAGGTCAAAACATATCTATTACGTTAAAATTTCACATTATTATTAGAGAATTTCGGTCCATTTCGGTACATAGTCAAAAAATATTGTATGCAATTCGTGCGTAAAGTGAGCTTTTTTCACTCATGGGATTGTCGCATTCGCCTACGACTCATGCAAAAAAATTCCCATTTTGAAAAAATCTCACCTTACGCACTTGTTGCATAAATAACTATTATTAAACAAAAGTGTTGATGTTATTTCCAAAACACTCGTAAAACGTACAAACGATATTATTGAAATTTGCACGAAATGTAAAACTTGACTTTAACATATCATTACATAAGAAAAAAGCACTCTTTTTAATAATGTGAAAATTCAATATGACTGTTGTAACTTTAAAAATACTTACCTATTTTGGTCAAAAACAGCCTTCATCAAATTTCATATTTTGTTAATTATCGGCACCCAAAAAAACAGTATTAAACACGCACTATTGAATACACTCTTTTTAAAGTATAAATTTTTCTTATTTCCTTAAACCACCTAAAAATTTGATTTTTAAGTAAATAAATAAGGAAATTAAGAAAAAACCGTTCGTTGTCCAAAAATCTCCAAATTTGCTGTTAAACTTGATTTAGAAAATTTGTCTTGGTTATTAAATTTAATTACTTCATTGGTTGCAGTCAATATTTAACAGTATAGTGTTAACAGGAAAGCCCAATCACTGATTTGTCTGTAGCCCAAGCCAATTTCCTTTAGTAGATAACTTTAATCCTAGTCGACTGGAATTTACTCGTTTCGTAACGCAATCATCCGCAGAACCCAATATAGACACAAGAGTAGTGATAATTTAGGCAAATATCAGAAAATGAACGAAAAATGTGACAATTTTTATTGAATTTTTAATTTCAAGTTTTCCTAAAAGCAGTGCAACGCCCATTTGGTAATCACAAGAGCTGCAAAGTAAAACATTTGTTTCTTGAACCGAATACAAAAAATCTATAGTATATTGAACTTTTAAGCTAATAATAATTAACCCGAATGTTAACTATAAGTTAATCTGTGCTATAAGTGTAAATGTACCAGTCAAGGTCATTTTATGCTTCTATGCCGATATTGAGTGGAAACGGAAACTCGTGAGTGCAATATGCGTTCCTCCTACTAGGAACTGTTTATTATCAACTCATCTGTATCCCGTTTGTATCAATTTCAATTTTTTCATTCTAATGTGACCTCTGTTAAGCAACAGCGGGCACTAACTAGTTAAATAATATATGTGGCTATTAGCAATACAAGGAAAAAATTACTAACGATATAAACATTAATGATAATACCTAACTAACGTTTATTTTCAATTCAAATACTTGAATCCCTAGTCCATCCTATAATGCTTCATAAATATTCATTAATCGCTTTCAACTTAGCATTTGTTTCAATTACTTAATTGGTAGCACAGCCTCCTTGAACGGCCTGTAGTGAATTCTCAGATATTTAGTGATTTGAGCTGATTTAATAAAGTCGGTAATGTCAGTACAGCTCAGCCCTGCATTACTTTTCTCATATTAGATTTTCTGACCAACCATACTTTTTTCCTGTTAATGCAAATTTCAAATAATATTGGTTCTATAACAATGTTTGAGGTATTCCATGTGTAAATGTTTTCCTTTGCTGATTATATAATATTACTTGCTGTCGATTTTGACAATAATTATAGTGTCCATTTTTAACATGTAAATCTTTACTGGCACTAAAATAAAATATTAAGATTATACTTAGATATCTTAGTTGCAGTTGTAAACTCCTCTTATCAAGGTGCTAAATATATATTTCCGTGGGACATTCCAATGACACAAATATACAAAAATATTAACAAAAGATAAACGCACACGAGAGAGTGACTTCATGGAAAATATATAAACATTTGAAACTGATAAGGCAGCTTGCATAATAACAGATTCATGCATTATCCCAGCAATTGTAAGTTTTTGTATTTGCCGTTGTACAAAACCCCCAACGTTGTTTTTATTAATCCTCAGATAGGACCCAGCCCAGGTTGTTTGTCATTGCGTAATTGTGGCTTCTGAATGATTTAAATCCTGCGGAGATCGATCTCCTACGAATCAAAAGCACGGAAACATTTGTTTTATTGAACAGCACTTCCGTAGGGCAAGACCAATGGCGCGCAAATTTTATTCAATCCAGCCTTAGAGGCCTGAGGGATCATGGCCTAAAAGATAACGTGACTGAGAGAGTATTAGAAACAGAGGAGTTGCAACAAATGCTTTAAACAGTATTGTCTTCGCCAAAATATTTCATATTGATTAGGTATTAAAAAAAAAGACTAATAAAAGCAATATACACAATCGGTTTTGGTAGTTTACAAATAAGTCGAAAAGTGCTTAATTTAATTTAATTTAAAAAAAAATTACACTCATTTTTAAAAAATATTTTAGAATGGTGAATACTAATTATTTTTTTATATTTTTTATACCTAAGCCAAATCTCACAAGAAAAAACAAACAGCCTGTATCCCATGAGACTGCCGCGCCCGTTTTAAATCCTACTTCATACAAATGTCTTTCAAACTAGTATCTCTCCCTGATTTATCGCCATTAATTTTAATTAATTACCAGTAAAAATAAGTGGGTTTTAATAGAACTGCAGAGACTTTTTCGGTCCCTGCCACAATCAATTCAGATTCATTTACATTCCCTAGGTGGACATTATGTAAATCTAAGACAATTAGTTGTGAGGCACAATTGAAATAGGTACGTTAATTTATATGCGTCATTTGTCATTTCCATTATAATCGTTTTTAATGATATCCTACCCGTTTTCGAGGCAATAACCCAGATTGCTTCAGACAATACGAACGTGTAGCAGGCGGTGAAATTATTTTAACGAAAGGATGTGAGAAACGCCAAAATTAGAGAACGTTCAATGTTAAGATAACAAACAATGAGTTTCACGACCGCAAAAGAGGATATTATTTGGAATAAACAAATATGTTTAATGAGCTAGTCCTCTATACATAATATGCGGATTAGTTTCATATTTATTGCAAACTTACATTAGATTGGAGACCAGGCTTTGCTTTTCTATTTATCCAGGTATCGTTAAAAATTTAACGGTTTTGGAGTTAATTCATTATTCTTTTCACGAAAGAAAAAATGTCAATTAAATATTTTCTCAGTTTTAAACGAGAAAATTAATTCTTGAAATAGTAGAAGTAATAGTTATAGAAGGTTAGCAAGCTGATCACCAACTGATAGTTTTTGTCGATACCCTAACGTACTCTCCATCATTTACTTCATTTGTTCCCTCTGTATCACCTCCTCAATTTTTTGGTGCAAGACAGAATATGTTCATTCCAGAGAGTTCCCTTCATCCGTAGATGCTTTGGCACCAATAGATATACTAAAAATACTGCATTGCGTCTGCATCCCAGGAGAATCCAAGAATTGTCGATCTTGATTTGGTCAACCTTTATCAAAAAAATTATTATGGACTTGTTTTTCAGATATTGTTGCCTCCCACTAACTACAGGAGAAGTTGCTAGTATCTACAGTATTAGCACCTTCTAGATAACTCCTTCCCTCGCTCTTGTCTAAAAATCTTTCACCATATAGTAGTTATTAGTACTTATGATAAACGAAAATTTGGGCATTTTGTGACTCCAGATGGTTTAACCTTCATGATCGCTTTTAAACTCCAAATGTCTTGTCTAGTATAAAAAATGGATAAGCCTGAAATACTTCATTGGAAATAAGAGGGGCCAGGAATTGTCAACGACAATGGCAGTAACGAAGAACTTATACATTCTTAAAGAACCCCAAAATAGTCCAAGAGCTAAATTTGTTAAAATGTTTATATTTTCACAAGTGTTGCAAAATAATCACCATGCTTGCGAAGAAGAGAATATCTGCACAGTTTGCATTATCTAATATTAATAAAGGTTCCACAAGTCTCCGGTATTTTATAGCTGAATTCCTACACTCCATTTTAAATCGTGATAGCTATTCAATATTAAAACCCCCTCGCCAATCGCCATACCTGAACTATTAGCATCAATAATTCATCAATAATAAATGGACATTAACTGAATCAGGAATCAGGGTTGCCCCCCTTGAACGTAAATTCCTGTCAGAGAGCAGAAACCGCACGGACACACAACCTACTCCGTAAGAGCATTCCCAGACATTGAATCTATTACTAGGGACACCGGGAGGCGTTGCCAAGGTGTTGGGTTATCGAGGTAAAACCAAAACAGTATTTGATAAAGCACGTATATACATATAATCGGATTCAAACAAGTAGTTTTTTATAAGGAGGGTTTCTTTTCTCTTCTAGCGTTTAGTATTGAGAGGATGTTTTTATCCATTTTGTGTATCAATTCAATATTTAACTTCTTCTTCTTCTCTAAATGCTAGTTAAACCTCAAAAAGTTGTTGACGATTTTCCAAATATGAATTGTCAAGTAAAACTCTTCTTTGGAGCATGTCCCATATATTCTCTAATGGATTAAAGTCAGGCAACTGAGTAGGTAACTGGTGAGGATACGTTGATTGGCTTCTAGATATCCTTTTAATCGGGTGAATTTATAGAAACGTGAATAGTCACCTATCAAAATAAAGTTTGCACCAACTTTTGGAAGCATCACAGATCAAAGAATCACATCCACATAACTGCTGTCAAAAAAATCAGTTCCGCTTCTATAAACGTCATTTCTTATCCAGTCTCCAGAATCGTGATTTATCACTATCCCATTTTTCATCCCACTTCTGAAATCATCTCGTTTCAACAATCTTGTCGAGGTCTTTTTTGAAACAAAATAAAAACGAAAAAACAAGTTTGAATATACAGTGTTTCACCAGAAGGTTGTGGCTAAAAGTCACCTGGATAATCCGCAAACCCAATTAAATAGATTGGACCTAATCAAAATTGCATCTTCTAGTAAGAAAATTATTTTAAGAATATCTTATGTGTAGTTTTAGTTTTATGTTTATCACTTAATCGATTTAAATGAATTAGTCAAAAATGTGTTATACAATAATTATCTTGAACTTGACGTACCTTTATTACCTAACCTATAATAATTTGGAAATTACAGCGTACAAAAAGTCGTATAGTACAAAACACACCTTTAACCTTCAAACATCCGGTATTACTTAATAGATTTTGATTTTATTTAAAATCACTAAATTACGCTATCAAGGAATAGAAACTACGTAGAAATCAACCACCATTAACAGTGTTGGGAAAATAAAATAATTTTCTCTTGTAGTACTTCAATTGGTGTTTTGAAATTCATATTTAAAGAGTCAGGTATATCTCTTAATGTTTTATTTAAAATTTGGTAGGATACTTAAAATATCCTAGTGTAGTCTACATCAATGCTAGCCGTTTTGATTCATTCTCATTTCTTTTTCATTCTCATTACTTTTTCATTATCTTTTCTTCTTCTCCATCTCTTCTGCTTATTTTCTTCTTCCTTTTATCTTCGTCTTTTTCTTCTTCTTCCTTTTCCTTCTTCCTCTTCCTTCTTCCTTCTTCCTTCTTCCTTCTTCCTTCTTCCTTCTTCCTTCTTCCTTCTTCCTTCTTCCTTCTTCCTTCTTCCTTCTTCCTTCTTCCTTCGTCCTTCGTCCTTCGTCCTTCGTCCTTCGTCCTTCGTCCTTCGTCCTTCGTCCTCCTTCCTCCTTCCTCCTTCGTCTTCGTCTTCTGCTTCATCCTTCTTTTTTCTTCTTCTTCTTCTTCTTCTTCTTCTTCTTCTTCTTCTTCTTCTTCTTCTTCTTCTTCTTCTTCTTCTTCTTCTTCTTCTTCTTCTTCTTCTTCTTCTTCTTCTTCTTCTTCTTCTTCTTCTTCTTCTTCTTCTTCTTCTTCTTCTTCTTCTTCTTCTTCTTATTCTTCTTCTTCTTCTTCTTATTCTTCTTCTTCTTCTTCTTCTTCTTTTTTTCATCTCTTTAATGTACTACTTTAAAGCAACTAAGGATAAGACGTCACAGAGGAAAAAACTACTGATAAATAATTTATCGTGTTGCGCAAACGAATTTACACATCAAATAACGCATGTGCCCTTTTCATATATTTGCCCGATAGCTATTTATTTTTTTTACCACATGTATAAGTATTTATACTGTGCCGTGTGAATGTACCCGATCATAGTAAAATCGAGACGTAAAAAACGATTCATGTCATTTAGAAATTATCAGCTGTATTCAGACTTCTGTTAGTAATAGTGGCAAAAAATACAATATATTCATAAAATTAATATGGAGCATAGTGAAATTTAAAAGCATTGTCCGTACGTCACTCTTAAATTTTAATTGATTCCGTACCCTTTTATGTAGATCAGTAGGGTCTGGATTTTTTAAGCGGAGGGTCCGAGGACACAAAAGGCCAAATTAAAAGGAGAAGTGTCAATGGACGCTCTGTCTGATTTACGTCGCACATCATCTGTACGTGCCTGAACCTCTCATTAAAAATATAAAAATAACTGGCATCAACAGATCAGGAAACTCCGCAAGAGGACATTTTAAAATAAACATTGCATGAGCCAACCTGTTTTGCTAACTTATTCGCTTATCGAACCGACGCTTTGCGCCGCCATGCGACGCCTTATTGAACTCTTAAGGTAGGGAGTCAACCCCCAACATTACAACGTGGTGATCGTCAGTGTGGCATTACTGCGATATGCGAATTTGTTATTTACTCGATAAAGCTGTGGTTACGGTGTAAATAAATATGTTGACCCTGAAGTATCGCCCTTTGGAACTCGTATAAATGCCGATCGATGTGAAATCAGCGGCAAAATAATAAAAAAGTGTATTAAACCTCAAATTTCCTCGTGTTTACTTGTGAAAATGTGTCACTCACTCATCGAATAACACAGTTACGATGCAAGAAAATAATCGAAGTGGCGAGAGACCAAAAATAGCGCCGAAACCCGCGATTGCCTCAAAACCGAAGTATGTTCCCCCAGTAAAACTGCAGCAGAGGTTAAACCGTGATGAAAACACCGTAAATTCCAATATTCCACGCCGTCTGAATGTAAGCGAGCATAAAATTGCCCTCAAGGAATTGCCGAATACAAGAGATGTACGAAATATTTGCCAGAGCGAAAAAAAAATTGAATACAGGGAACTATATACCTCAGAAAAGGACAGTTATTTCGACAAGCAAGTAGGTGTTGAAACTAATGTTAAATACGACGAATTCTCGTCGACTTATATAAGCGAAAAATGTGATAAATTTAGTAGTAATAATGAACCTTACAAGAAAGTTGAAGACATTCCACCGAAGACCCCCCACTCCCCCAGCACTGTTTGTTGTAGTATTTTGTCCAACGCTACAACGGATTGCTGTGGCATCATAAACGTAAACAAGAAGGAATTGAGTGGCAAATCCATGACAAAAATAGATTCCTTGGACTCCAATTCCTCGGACTCGGGAGGATTTAAGGACTTTATACAGTTAGATTTAACAAAAAAGGTGTCTCCGGACAAGGACCCCAAACCGGACTTGCACCCAACGCACCAAAGAAAAATCTCCCAACCGGAATATCTGGACAAAAAATTAACCGAACACAAGCCGTACGGCCACCAGAGAAACTCCTCGCAACCAGACTACATGTCGCCTGAAGTAAGACAATCCTTCGCGCAAAACAAGCAGAATTTTATCGCGAACGCACAAGCCTTAGCACAATTTTTGCCCCAGACTGAACAGAAAATTCTACAACACAAACAACAAATGGATCGAACTGACGGAGACTTTCGTCAGCAAATAGCGAAATTTAGCACGTCCCCAAATCAAAAGACTGAAGAACCGCGGACGAAGCCATCCAAGTCGATTATAACGCACGGTCAATTTCAGCAATCAACGAAGAAATTGGAAGAACTCCTGTCTCAACGGCTGGAGAAGGACAAGCTTATGAGAAAAGGACAGAATTGTTTATTAGACGGGGAGTCTAGCCAGGATGTGGAACAGAAGATGATGATACAAAAACAAATTCAACAGAAATTGCAAGCGGATTTACAGCAGACGGTTAAACAAATTCAGGAGATACAAAGCATTGAACTCCGGCTGCCGCAGAATCGGAAATGGAATGAGGTTTGTTATAAGTAATGAGTATTTTATGTTTGTTTAACGCCTTTAAGTGATCTATTGCTGTCAGCAAGACCTTTTGCTGTAAATTCGTATCGTTTACAAATTTGAGCCAGGTGTAAATTTAATGACGATTTCAGATGCATTGTTTCGATTCTAGAATTGATTACCTATAAATTATATTTAATGCCGGAATGTGTCGAAGGCCGTCGACACACTAATTTTTCGGAGAGATCTACGCAAGTCTAGAGGTTGAAGCGTAATGTGGGAAGGTCAGCAAGATTTGCAATTGTGATTTCGTTTTTTCAGTTATAGTATTGATTGATGCCAAATAGGTATAGGAATGGAGCGACGTAGTTTCCAGGATTAAATATTGCCCATGATCCATCTTCACCTGTTCATTGAATAATCGTATGGCTAAGTCTAAATTATCCTCTTCAACTCGATAAGCTTGAAAAAATCTTTTGGGTTTTTGATCAACAGCTTTACTAACATGTTTGTTTATTTTATTTTTGCAGATTTCTTAATTAAAGCTTAACACATGAAACATTTTTTTCCATAAATTATTTTAAATATCTTAAATTCAAGATTTTCGTGGAATTAATAAATTATAGAAGAGGGACAAGCGTCACTTCCACCTTGATTATTTTGTCATCTTATCATGGTTTTCTTCTGAAGACCATTGCGTGATGGTAAAACCGTCTAGAATTGCAACCAGTCAACGTGGAAGAGAAGCCAAAACAACAGTTTTGAATAAGAACCCCATAATCAACAACCAATTATTACCAAGATTGGTGCCATTTCCAATGAAACCTTGTCGGATATGTTTTTTCTCTTTTTTTTTTCATCTTCCCATGATGCCAACTTGGTTTGTGGGTGCGCATTGACTGTTTTGTTGCCAATCAGAAACTACCTTAGTGTAACATAATTTGGTCATTATGGAGATCAAAATAGAAAATGTCCAACAAAATGTTACCGATTAGAAATACCATGATACGCTTCTCATTTAAATAAAGACATAAAATAAACAGTTACCAAGTCCATATAGTAAGTGTTCGAAATGGAAATGAAATAATCTTTTTTTGTTCCAAGTTAAATCTATCATCTATTTTCAATAAAATTTTGTTTCCAATTAAAAAAAAAATTATTTCAAAAAGACAGCCCCCCGCAGGGGCTGTTTTATTTTTTTTTTTTAATTTTAAAGAAGAAACCTTATATTTTCTTTCTCTCTCTCTCTCACTTTACCCCAAGACAGATTCGGACTCTACTTTTTCCCGAAGTTTTAAATTCTTTCAACTAAAAAACCTCGAAACCTTCTGGTACTACACCAAAATCTCGCAGAAATAGGTTAGGCAAGTCAGATCCGTAGAGACGAAAAATTACCTAAATAATCAATCGAAATTTGTTTTCTTTGTTTCATCCAAAATGTTGTAAGGGAAGGCAGGTTTCCAATTTTATTATTGTATTTTTTCCCAATAAATTCAGGATTTTCTTAAGTTGTTAAGACTATGCAGAAAAATCACAAATACCTTCACGTAGCATTAAAAATTGATAACAATCTTGAAGCTATTGGCAAAGAAATAGAATACCCAAAATCTCGAAACTAGCTCAACTACTCCTTTATACTTGCTTTTATTTAACTCCCAATATAGTTTTATTCAGTTTTCGGTTTTCAGAATGTTTGTGTTCAAATCTTTTAACCTTCATTTAACACACTTCCTGATATATAATTAATTGATGAAATTTTGTACAGTTACTAAGGTCAGATGACAATACAATATTCCACTATTACTTATTCAAGTATCCCCCGGGGGCCGGGGGGGATTTTGTACAGTTAATGATAATAAATATGACTAAAAAGTATAAAATAAAAAAAACAAACATTTTTTTTTAACTTGCAAGAAAAACAAGGCGTGCGCACTTTTTATGATTGTATGAAAGGGGTGGGAATTGGAGCTGCGCACGCCTTGCTTTTCTTGCAGTCGTACACGAAATACTTTGCCAGAAAAGAAATTATTTTTTACTTTTTAGTACGACTTTTTTAAGAAAAGCAAGTTTAATAGTTATTTATGCAACAAGTGCGTAAGGTGAGATTTTTTCACGAATGGGAATTTTGTCGCATGAGCCGTAGGCGAATGCGACAATCCCATGAGTGAAAAAAGCTCACTTTTCGCATGAATTGCATACAATATTTTTTCTACTACCGAAATGCATCTAAATTCTCTAATAATAATGTGAAACGTCAAAACATACCTATTACGTCAAAACTTCATATGTCATTTAAAAATCACAATACTTACAGCCCACTTAATTTTAAATGAGTGAAATTAATCAATGTTTATTATTTCTTTGTCTAATGTCAATGTCAAAAATATAAATGAAACTTCAAAATTCAATCATTATTGTTAAAGAATACTGAAAATTAGGTGGTATGTATTATAATAATACCGTGATATTAAATAAATGGACTACATAAAATTAAATAACCACATTTAATGTTTTTAAAATAAGATATGATTATTATAGGTATGCAACTGTTTAGTATGTTACTTTTTCACGCACTAGTGCGTAAGGTAAAAACTCTTTACGCACTAGTGCGTAAAGTTTAACTTTACGCACTCTACAGCGTGCGGAAAGTTAGTGCTTTAAGATCGGTAGTGGAAAAAATTAGTTTTTTATTTTTTTATATTCTTCTTTTACTCAATGATTTATGTGAACATTTTAGTACAAACTGGTATAATTCTCCTTAGCGATATAATGGGTTGAAAAGTCACGCAAAAAAGCCTTCAAAGATGCCGCGCTCCACCCAGTTTGAAAAATATCGAGAATAGGACAGGGCTGGCCTCAGTTGTTACTAAAAATTGACGATTAATTTAGGACCAAGTTCAATAATTCCTTATATAAAAAACAACAAATTACAAATTATATTATAAATAACACTAAACAAATCAGGCTACACTAAATAATAACAATTAACACAAACACAGTTGCACGCACAAACGAGACGCAAACCAACCCCAATAAATGTGTTGTCTAATCCCCCAGCAACTCGTGACCGCGTTAGTGGATGTGACCTGCGCGTTATTATTTTGACGTACAATGTAATTATTGTGAATGTTGGCTTTCTTCGCAATTTTGTGCGTGATTTTTTCAGCCCACTATATCCCACTATGTAAGGTTTATTATGTTTAAATGATATAGTAAGGGAAATGACGTGCAAAATCGACAATGAAAGCAGGTTTCCGCCTGACGGCCGGTAAATCGAAGAGACCGTATTAATACAAGAATTTTTTCTATCTGGAACTTTTTGGTATGGTAGGCAGATTGGGGGTGGGGGTATTTTATTGAAATCGAATTATTATCGATATTTTTTCGCATAGGTAGTTAGTTCATGTCCTTCACATCTCCAATTTCACTGGCACACAAAAACTTCCGGTAGGCGCGCAGGAAACGGAGGACCACCTCTCTCATAAACACTCCACCCTCATAACTCATAGCAAAAATCTTAACGAACAGCCATTGGCCCATATCTCCCACTCATCCGACACTAGGATCTAGATCGAAGATCTATGCTACAATCCATTGGCTCAAATCTGCCCCTACCCCGCCCCTCGATCTAGGAACGCCCAATTGGTCTCCACCATGTTCTTGACCTTCATGACCATCAAGGTCAAAGTGAATTTATTCCCACACTATATTACTGCTATCCTTTTCCTTCTATCTGTTCAAGTGACATTTCTGTCGGACTATAAATCTTTCCCGATACATTTACACCGGGGAAGCCAACGAAAATACAAGTTAGCCTTCATCCTTGTCCTTTTTTCTATTCAAGTGGCATTTCTGTCGGACTCTGTACTCTGTAGCTTTTCCGAGACATTTAAACCCAATAGCCAACAACCCGAAACACTTAATTATACTAGAGTTCACATTTCTACGGCAGATAAAAAATTCCTGACAAAGGAGCACGTGCTGCGGCTTCATTGAACGTTAAAGAGGCCGCCTTTCTGCTTTGTAAATGCGGCATTTTTCCCTGCGTTTGAAATATGAACTACACTATAAACCATAAAAAGGAGGTTTGCACCTACTTTAAAAAAGACAGCCCCGCAGTCTTAAATTTTTCCAACTAAAACCCCTCGAAACCTTTACGCACTACACCAAAGTCTCGCAGAGATAGGTCAGACAAGCCAGATCCACAGGGCCGAAAAATTACCTAAATAATCAATCGAAATTTATTTGTTAATAAAAAACACACCGCACAGAAATTAGAAAATTAGAAATTAGAAAATTCTCTTTCGAAGTGAAACCACAATAAAATAATTGAACTGGTTTGGAGAAAAATTTGCACTTGATATGACGTTTTCCTAATGACATTTGCGTTACAAACCAGACTGATAAAATCTCGTGGCCAAGTTGCTAGAAAGTCACGTATATCTCACGGCTGGCACGGGCCACGCTCAAGATAACAGGGGTTGCGGCTCTTGCGGCTATATTTTTCACTCAACGCTCAAACTAACACCACAAACTTACTCCAACGTGGCCAAGATTCTAAAAATTATTGAAAATCTTATTCGGAAATGCATGCATAATGTAAAAATATTATTTCCAAATAAATGGAGTACGTCAGCAAATATGTGATAAACTTAATAAAACTAAAGAATATAAAGTATAAAGGATATATTATACACGGTCCTGCACTTGCGCTCCGATCTTCGATTGCTGGCTTCCTATTATAGTTAGAAACTTCATCAAAAACAGGTTTAAACTAGAGAAAAAGGGGCATTTTTGGAAATTATTTTCCAATATACGGGGTGTTCCAAAAAAATTCTGGGTAGTCAGGTGACATTTTCTCAAATGGAACGCCCTGTATGTTTTAGTATTTTTTTATGTGTTTTAATAGTGTCTATCCACACATAGATTCTTTTTGCCCTTGATACACCGGTTCAGGCGTAATTAATTTTTAATACAGAATGGTCAAAATTCATTTCGCAATTTTGAAAATTTGAGTTCTATTTTTCTCAATTTTTTTAAATGGAACACCCCTGTATATTTTTAAATGAGAAGATGCAGAATTAACTTATGAACTTTTTTTGTATTATTCGAGTGGCCATGGCTATCTTCAGCCGTTTTCGAGATAATCAGCAAAATTCTTAAATATGACCAAACTGTGAAGTTGATTGTTTGCTGCAACTTTTAATATCAAGTGTATCAAGTACGTAGGGCAAAAAGTATTTACTTGCTTGTTATGTTTTTGTTTTAACTAAATAAAAAAACACACACTGCAGAAAATATGCAAGAACGCATCCTGAAATATTGACAAGGGTGGAGAGTTCTTTTAAATATGGCTTACGTCTATGTTTGCAATCGAACGGAAGCCATTTTGAACATCTTCTTTAGTGTGTTTTTTCAGTAATTTATTAAAACTATATTATTATTTGTGTACATATTTTTATAGTAAAAATATTGTTGTTGATTTTTTGGTATTAATTCAATATGTACTTAATTTTGCTGATTATCTCGAAAACGGCTGAATCTCTAATGTAAAAATGGAATTAAAATTTCCGATATTGCGAAATCAATTTTGACCATTCTGTATATCACAAGATTATTCAATTTAAACTACAATATTTACTAACCTTCTGCAACAGAAATCTCGATTATTTTTTTTTAACTATCCCATTTGTGGCGTAGCAAATATTTTACAAAAAAATTAATTACACCCGAACCGGTGTATCAAGGGCAAAAAATCTATGTGTGCATAGACACTATTGAAACCGAGATTGAAACACATAAAATATGAGAAGAGATACAGGGTGTTCCATTTGAGAAAATGTCACCTGATAACCACCCAGAATTTTTTTGGAACACCCCGTATATTGGAAAATAATTTCCAAAAATGCCCCTTTTTCTCTAGTTTAATCCTGTTTTTGGATGAAGTTTCTAACTATAATATTAAGCCCGCAATCGAAGACCGGAGCGCAACTAAAGAAGAAAGGAGGAATATATTTTTTTCGTTATTAGTTTCTTATTTTTTTTTTAGACAATTTAGACGATTTAATTTCATAAATGATCCAAGCGATAAAAATCTCGCATTTCTTTTTTTTATTTGTTTCTATTTGTTTATATACTGTGTATATAATAAATAACATTTATTTGATTTTAAAGTTCATAATTAATCTCAGGTTCGTAAATATTGGAAAATTGCCAATAGCAAAATTAACACCTACCAGTCTCACATAAAAATATTTTTGTAATATAAAGGGTCATTAACTGTAATTCTATAAAAATATTCACAGTAATTTGTATTAAATTAACCGTGTTCCATTTCTCAAACAGATGTTGGTCGATATTTTACGTGAAATTCTTATTTCCGTTATTTTCCCCTTGTATAAAATCATTTGTGTGCGTCATCCCTTCTTACCAGCTGCACGATATTTCTAATAAAATAATTTTAATAAAATCTTAAAATATTAATTCTGATAGTTTTTATATCAATAATCATAGAAAATGTTACTTTTACTTACAATTTTCACAATGATTGATTGAAAGTAATTAGAGGTAGAACTATAATATTTCAAAAATAAATAAATAAGAAAGTTAAGGAATATTTGAATCTCAACAATTTTGTCTTGAAGAAACTTGCAGCAATTTTTTAATAGCATTTTCTAGTTTACATTTAATTGTAGAAGAGTTTCCAGGTTCTGTTCCTTATTATTATTTGTTCGTTTACGTTAATCCATCTGTGATTACGTTATTTTGTGTCAAAGTCCAAAGAAAGTTACCTCCTGCAGCTCCAAAGTTTACCTCCTCCAAAATTTTTGAAAAATTTCTGCTCTATAGTAATTTTTCTGTACTTATAGGTTAGTGGTAATCTGCTCCTGCAAATAGAACAACTAATAATATTGAAAAACATAACTATTATATACTTGCTGCCTATTATTATCATTGCATATTTGTTATATTTTTTAAATAAAGATATACCAGTTATTCTATTTGCTAGCGGTTTCAGCATTATCCATGCTCATAGTCAGCGCAGTAATTTTTGACAGCCCTGTTTAAAACATGCGAATTTATGGATTCAATCTAGGATATGGGGAAACTTTTAATATCGTAGAACTGGGACTGCAAATGGAGAATATTAATTTTGGAAGGCTGTAATATCCAAAGTATGCTCGGTTCGAGGACTTTTATGTTAATAACGTTTGGACTAAAATATAAAGTATGTTTACATTTTTATATTTAAATAGGGGTATTGGAGTTTTGACGGAAATGTTTACGAAAGGCGGAGACAGAGTAAAGGAATTACTTAATGAGTTGATTATTTAAATAGGAACTGAAATGAATATTCTGCTCCAGCATAGAAGATCGGAATTAAAATTGAAATTTCGCACGGTGTGAGGAATTTTTAATTATACTGGAGTCAAGGGCGATGGAATCGCGTTGGTTTTGTCCGTTTTATCTGGAGAAATTTATGTTTCTATTTCTCGCAATTTTACAATTTTCCTTTGAAATCGGTATTGCTTATTTTTATTATTTGTAGTATTTATAAAGACGTTCTACTTCTGAACATACAAATATAAAATATGTTGGACGTAAAAATCATTGAAACCACCTTAAAATGTCGAATCTGTTAAACAACTACTGTTCATAACTATATGTTGTAAAACATTGAATTAATAGTCAGAATTCATGGCGTCCAAAACAAAAAAATGTGGAAATAAAAAAATATATTGAATTTAACTTACCAAAATTACTGATACTAATAAAATAACCAAAGAATAAACGATATACATAGTACATACTCCTTCATTCTTATTGAAGATTTTTGGAAACTTTTAAATTTTAACCAGTTATTTTCTAATGATACTCATTAGTAGTAGTAGTAGTAGTATCTATAGTAAATTAGGTTGCTTTGAATATTTTTTTTAGACAATATTGCTCATGCCTAGATCCATTCGGTTTTCTAAAAATAACACGTTAAAATATTTCACTTGTCATTGGCTGACGTATATACTTTTTAGGTCCCACCTTCCCTTCGTACCCATTGAAACAACAAATGGCATTTCACCATTTCCCTTGCATACAATTTGATTTGTATGTCGCATTGTTGAACACGGAAACTGCTAATTTTCAGGGAAAACTCGGACCCATAAATTTAGATAGTGGACAGTTAATTACGCTAAACGAAACTTTCCACGCAGCAATTTTTGCCGGTCAACCCGTTGGACCTTTATCAGATGTGCGTAAAAGGAAATTCGATATAGTTGACAGCATTGGTACGTCACTCGTGACACGCCTTATGCAATGTTTTTCCGGTCCTGATAAGAAAGTTGGACAGTATAAAGTTGGAGGTGTGAAATTAATTAAATAATTAATTATATTTGGCGAAATTAAACTGCGCGGGTGTATGAATGATGTAAGGTTTCGGAATGTAAAGTTCTCCGAGTTTAGCACACAGCCTGCCCACTTTAATAGATGAACATTATTAAGAAAACTTATACAGGGTGTCCCACCCAAAAGTTGACGCCCTGAATAACTTTGGAGGTAGTTTCCAAAGAGGACATATTCTAATGTAATACTTGTGTATACCTATTTTCATCCCTCTACCCTAGGCAGCCACCCTCTCAGAAAATGCAAATGGCAAGGGGGTCGAGCGATACATCTTTTGAAAGGAATAAGGTCCTTCAATTCTCTACATAACTATGTATTTTTTTTCAAATTTTATCGACTCGCTCCTGAATGAAATAATTTTATTTTTGATGAATTCACACAATCAAAATCGTTTAAGTTATTTAATCAGAAAAATATGTAGATTTAAAAAAATTGAAAAGATATAGGGTGTTCTATTTAAAGATATGCAAGTTTGTTATGTCCCACTTTTATGGGACATCCTATATATTCAAAGAGATCTCCATAAAAAAAATTAATAAAATTCCATGCAACTTTTATTTGAAACATTTTTTTTTACTTGAAAAATTAAAAAGTTATAGGGGGGTCAATTCCTATCCTGCAAAAATTTTTGTCGGTCCATATGCCGAACACCCTGTATGCATACATAGGTATATTATATGTGTACAAATCATTTTATTTCCTAATTAGTACGTCGAGAACCGCCATTTAATTTCGCATCTCTGCGGAAGGCACAAAACCAAAACATGACATGAGGTTGGGAGAGCTGTTAGCCCGGGCGAATTTAATTAATTGTGGCTGTAATATTTAATAGGTGCTCCCTGCAGTAGGTATAATGAGACCGCATAAACAGTATACATTATTAATAATTAGGTATAATTGCTAACAATTAATATTAATTTTATAAATTATTATTTGCCTTGGAGGTTGTTGTATTAGATATTTTATGAAAGGGGGACTCTCATGTAAAACAATACTGTTGTACTTACTGAACCTTATCAGAATTGGCTTTAAAAATTCACACACTGCATGATAATAAGGAATATGTCCCAAATTAATTATCCTTTAAGAAATATACAGGGTGATTCAAAACGACGCTGCCAAAGTGATCTGCAGAAAAAGTATCGAAAATAAATAAACTTATTTTATTGTTTTGTAGAAATATAATTTTTAGAGGAAGGTCAGTATTGATGTTTGTGGAAACTATGTCGGTGCCTCTGCAATGTATTAGTTTTAAAATAATTATTGGCTTATCGTATCGCCGTGGCCAAAAAAAGTTTGCCAACCGATAAAGAAGAAGAAGACCACGACAAGATGGTCAAGAATAAAATATTTAACATGAAAGAGAATCAGAAAACTCCCAGACTTTTATGCCTCTTTTTTAATTACCAACTGTACAACGTTATTTCACACTCGATATTTTATAGTATATTTTCGCCAGTGTCGTAGCTGGGAACTATGGCGCCCAGGGCAAGCATCATAATTTTGCGCCCCCACCCTCCCTAATGGAGTTTGTGTGATTTTAGTAGGATTAACTTAACGTAGATCAAGTAGCGTGATTTGTCAGCCTGCGATTTTGCGCCCCACAAGGCTTGCGCCCCTGGCGTGGGCCCCGGTTGCCCTGCCCTAGCTACGACGCTGATTTTCGCAATCGAATGCCAATTATCAAAGTACATTCAGTTTTAAATGAAAATGCGGCCCTCAAAATATTTCGTGAACTTTCAATACGTAAATATAAATATCTGCGAATTATCGCCCTTCCACAAATATTTATTATGATTGGCTTGCCAAACACATGCATGCACTTCTGTTTTGTCGATTTACCCACATCCGTAATTGTTTCAATTATATTTTCTTCATTAACTGTACTGTTTATTGTTATATGTCGTATCCAATTCTAATTACATTAGCTATTATTTTTATTCCAGAGCAACAGAAGCCAACCTGCCATCGGGTTAAAACACACTCCAAAATCACGGGTAAGTGTTGATTTTCAAGCTATCAGATATCCGTCACAAAAATGATTTGAACCGATTTATCTATAGACGCTATTACGAAAAGTTAAGTAACGTCAATTCTTCAAGACCTCAATAGTTAATTACTACGATAAATATAAAATAAAATTTTTGAAACGTCGCCGTAGTGCCGTAGTTGCATGCACATGTTTTATTGAATAACTACTATGAACTCCATACAACTTTAAAAGTATGTTAAACCATTGACACAATTATGCTGTATTGGTTTCTATTTTTATAATACGTAATATGTGGCAAAACTCTTTGGATAATTTAACTTCAATACCAATATCTAAAATGCCACATTTTTAAGCAAAATGTCAATGTTAAACTATATGTGTATATATTTTAGCAGTATTTAAATTGATTTTATTTAAAATACACCAATTAAATACTTTTTTTTTTCAGTTTATTTTAGAGGCTGAAATGATCATCCATTTTTAAAGTTACAATAAATTTTTGAATCATCAGCAAAAAATAGTCTCTCACATGTTAATTCTTTATCTGAATTATTTATGAAAAGTAAAATTAAAAGTGGTTTTAAATTTGACCCTTGAGGAATACCTGAAGTAGAAATAGAATCTGAAGACTTAAATCCATTGTAATAAACAAACTGTTGATGGTTAGATAGATACAGCACCAGAAACAAAATACCTAATGGAATCATTAATATCAAAAGCAGTTAATTTTTTAGATAAAGTCTATGGTCTACGCGATTTTCATTCCACGGCCTACTGCGTTTGAAAACGCTGCCAGAATGTGAGAAATCGTAATAGGTACTTTTTTGAGAAAATATTTGACACTACCTATAATCGATTTGCGCGTATCTTGGATCGGAAAATCCTCAATAAAGTGGTCTTGATTTACAATACAAAGGTATACCAATTAATAAGTAGTATATTTTACAACAAGAGATGAAAAAAATATCTCATCTCGAGTAGGAAATGCTATTTTGCTATTATCATATATGAGTACAACAAATATTTTTTGTTACTAGTTCATACCCATCATTGACATAAATTATTATTCAACCTCCTAAAACTCCTAAATATTTCTTTTCTTTTAATTTTCATCTCTTTAATTTTGCTGCCTCATTTAAACAAATACCCTGTGTATGCTATCAAAATGAAATCTTCGGTTTATGCAATTGAGAGCACTCAAATTCATTAGGCCATTAGACTATCAAATATTTTCATTAAAAATGCCTAATACGATTTCCTGGTTTCAATAATTCACGGAATTAAGTTTTAAAAAATACTTACAGCCAGGTAGATAGATCCCTTGGAGTCTTGGAGCACTGTATACTGAAGCAAATTTTGAAAATCGTGCAATACCGTCCAAAATACCAGGGTGGAACTGCTAAAAGTAAAACACACTGTATACCGGGTGTAAACGAATAGTGGGCACCCCTGTAACTTCCCCGTTTTTAAAGATATCGGGATAAAATTTTGTATGGCGAAATTAGGTTAGATTTCCAACTTTTTGATGCCTATCGGCCATATTTGTCACTTCCGGTTTCACCGGAAATGGCCCCAATAGTCTTTTCTAAATGGACCACCCTGTATGTTTTTACATTTTTGAAATAAAGATCACATTTTGGATACATTTATACTATTTTGAACAATTTATACAGGGTTGCACGAAAAATAATTCGAATTTTAGTTGTCAATCTAGATGGCTGCGAATATGTTAAAATTAATTTTGTTCCAATGTAATTCATATAAAAAATACGAAAACGTCAATAAGTCCAATAATACATTATACAGGGTGCTCTAAACTCATTAAAATCACATTTTTCAAAATAACTCTTTTTGTTAATATTATCATATAGGCCACCCAGATATTCAGAAAGCTCTATTTAGTAGGGGTTAAATGGTATCAAAAGTTGGTACCATTATGTGTAGGTAATCGTTACCGGCAGGAATGACAATTTTTTTAATGAAACGTCGATGTCCATATATAATATTTAAAAACTACATCATGCAGAAACATCGGACGAAATTCATATTCATTCAAAAATTTATAAATAAATAGAATAACTCGAAGAAAGCCACCCTCCGCAGGAAACAGAATGGGCCTCTGGCTCATTCTTGTTGCATATCATGAAATATTAACACAAATATACAGGGTTGATCACAATTTAATTCAAGTTAGATATAAATCATAAATTTTTTAAGAAAAATTGTCATAACTGCCGGTAACGATGGCACATTACGGAACTTTTGGTACCGTTTAACCCCTACTAAATAGAGCTTTCTGATTATCCGGGTGGCCCATATCATAATATTAAAAAAAAAGAGTTATTTTGAAAAATGTGATTTTAATGAGTTTAGAGCACCCTGTATGATGTATTACTGGACATATTGACGTTTTCGTATTTTTTCTACGAATTACATTGGAACAAAAATAATTTTAACATATTCGCAGCCATCTAGATTGACAACCAAAATTCGAATTATTTTTCGTGCAACCCTGTATCAATTGTTCAAAATAAATGTATCCAAAATGTGATCTTTATTTCAAAAATGTAAAAACACACAGGATGGTCCATTTATAAAAGACTATTGGGGCCATTTCCAGTGAAACCGGAAGTGACAAATATGGCGGATACGTCTCACAAAGTTGGAAATCTTACCTAATTTCACCATACAAAATTGTATCCTGATATCTTTAAGAACGAGGAAGTTACAGGGGTGGCCCACTATTCTTTTACACCCGGTATATATAATAAGGATCTACGCTTAAAAAATTAATTTATACTTCTTTTATAATACATAATGCAGGTTTAGTTAGTATACATAGTGGTTGATTATAAATCTTTGCAATCAATCGTTTTTGATATTTGATTGTAATTAGTATATTTTTTAATGAAATAAGAAGCGATATTTTTTATGTAGAAGTGATCCACAATTTATGTACATATTAAATTATTTGCCATATGCAAAACCTTCTAGCTTCATTGTTCTGAAAATACCTCGCTTCTGAAGCATAAGCCTCTAGCTAGCGAATTTTTAAAGTAATGATTTGGTTATAATAACATATGATAGCATCCATAATATATTGGGGTATATCTTAAGAAATTCTGGACCAAATGGGGACTAGCTCACATAAATTTGAAGAGCAAATAATGTCCCAAATAGCGGAAAATATGCGTTTAGAATATTATCCGTGGTCAGAAAATAAATGGTTTAAATTTATGAACGTGGTCCTACTATTGATCACTGTTTGAAAAATTAAGAACTGATAATATAGTTAACCCAAAGGCAATTACTACAACACTAAAGTTTCATTTGCACTGCTGTGAAGGCGGTACAGACATATCAAACTCGGCGCGTTTAGTACACAGGATGATTAAATACATTAAATACAGAAACTTCGAAAATCAATAATTGACCAGTGAAATATAAGTGTAGTTGTCTTCTAAGACATTTCCGAAAGGTGTGGTTTCCAAGAGGACACAGAATGTTAAAAGGCTTTATTGAAGAAATATTTTCGTTTTATGACCAACAAACCAATAAATTTATTTCTTATTTAGTGTTAGTTGGTTGTATTATGTTAGAACTGACGAAACGATGCAACAGTTTCTCCACTTTCGAATAAATTTATTGGGAGATGCTAGTTATCAACAGAAACGTTTTTCAAACAAAAACAGAAACTAAGCAATTTTGAAAAAAAATTTTTTTTCTCTGGTTTTTGGCCTTACAAATGGTATGTTTTGGCCATCCGAAAAAATATTATAAGACACACTATAGGTATCTATTTTTCACTGGGCTATCGATTCCTGAAGTTTCTGTATTTAAAAATTAAAACTGAATTATCCTGTATGGAAATAGTTGAGTTGAGGTGTTTTAATTGACTTCTGATTTCTGATTAAATGCGGCGAATTTAATCATTTTGTAACTAAAAGTCCCAGTCTCTGAAAACAAGCTAAACTATTGTAAACTTGCTGTGATTATTGATTACTAAATATATAATTCTATCTCAAGGGCGGATCTCGGCCTTGAGTTTGGGGGGTAACATGATAAACACAAATAATAAATATATAAAATATGTGTTCAAAAATATAAATAAAAAACATAAAATAATCTACAAAAATAAACTAGAAAATAAACAACAAAAAATGGTAATATTAACAAAATAATTATTTAAATTATAAAACAAAATCAACAACACGCTTTTTCGCGTTATTGATTAATAATGACGGTATTAATTTCCATATCTGTATGTATATGCATCAGAGCTAATCCAGAGAGCCTCTTCTGGCCCATGACCTTAGCCAGTCAGTTTTCAGTCTTTTTATCATTGAAAATGACCTTTCGGCCGACGCACAGTGACTTTCTTTAAAATCAGTCTTGATACTTAAACAATCGTAAAGTATTTTTTTGGAAATTCTCGTTTTTTAATTGCCTATGATCTGTCATGCCATATTTTCGATTTTTGTCTCTGATTTTTTTAAATTTTTCATGGAAGTTAGAATTTTCATCAAAAGACGTCTTTTTGTGCAAATATCACTTTACAGATTTCTTAAGTAATCACAATTTTTTTTAAATCTTTGTTTTTTAATTGTCTATCAATCTGTAGAGGTCGATTTTAGATTTTTGAAACTTGTTTGTCTAAAAATTCCAAAAAAGTTTGAATTTTCATCAAAAAATTTGAAAAATTAAGGGCAAAAATCGAAAGTTTAGCTCGACAAATCGATAGGCAATTAAACAACAAAGATTTAAAAAAAATTGTCGTGATTACTTATAATATAGGGTAAAGTAATAATTCCGCAAAAAAGAAACAATATCAAAACAATAACAGTTTCTATTGTTTTCATCCACGGCCTTCTTTGCTAACGCAAAATGTTTAAACTCTAGTAGGAATATTTAACTACAGTATTTTTATTTTTGATTAATAATTCAAAACATCCTGTATAAAACTATCAAGTATGCTATATCAGTGTAATCAGAAAAAAAAACAAATCTAACTGGATAAAAACATATAGGGTGTTCCATTTAAAAATGTCCATATCTGAAAAAATCAGCATTCAATTGTTTTTTTATTACTGCCAAATAAAAATTTAGTAAATACCCTGCAACTTTTGTATAAGACATTTTTTTCGAATCTCTACAATAAACTCGAAAATTCTGATTAAAATGTGTACCAAACAAATTGATAACACTGTACATTGAAATCACCCCACTCTTCTTGAGCAGCAAGTGTTATACTTAGTTATTTTTATTGTATATCCGATATGAGTCTAATGTATTGGTGCAAAATTATTAATACGAAGGGTGTGGTGCTGAATTTTCTTAACGAGAAGGAATAACTTTTTCAAATTTATACAGGGTGTTCCAAAACATGTAGATATTTTAAGAAGTGGTTCCTAAGGCGATTTTATGAAGAAAACTTCATATAAACATGTGGCCTAAAATGCCTAGTTTTCAACGTACAGGATGTTAAAAGTTAAACTTTTTATGTTTTACAATGAAAGTTATAGTTAATGACCAAAAATTATCATAGGCGGGTTAAAACGGGGGGGGGGGGGCTGTGGTGGTATATACATACTGCAATATTTCATTGCGTGACTATTTTATTCAAAATTTCATAAAATAATTTGAAATTTTCTGTTTCTTTAAAGTTCTTAGATCAGGAATAACACGTTGAGATGTCTGTTTTTATAAATACGTCTAACCTCAAACGCATTGCCATTGGCAAGGCCATAAACAAAATGCAAATGCATTTGTACTTTTTGAGTTAACGTTTTGTTGCAAATAAGCACAAAACAATATCGATGTTAAATTTGTATTTTAACCAAAACAAAACGTTATGAAGAATACTGGCATCCGCACATAGCATATTAGATTTAATTAATGTTTCATAGATATATGAAATGCAATGCATATTAAAAAATAATTTTACTCAAAAAAAGTGAATCTAATAGTCATGACACTAAAACCCATTATTGTGTAAAATACTTCGAAATTTCAAATTATTTTAGGAAATTTTGAATAAAATAGCAACGCAGCAGAAAAATATGGCAGTATTTACGCCACAGCCGCCTGTGATAGTTTTTGGTCATTATCTTTAGGTAATTTTACATTGTAAGACATAAAAAGTTTAGTACATCTGCAAAATTTAATTTAAGTATCTTTAAAAATATTTCAATAGTATTAAAAGAAAACCATCTTCACAGTTCAACATTTAACATCCTGTACAATGAAAACTAAGCATTTTAGGCCACATGTTTATATGAAGTTTTCTTCATAAAATCGCTTCAGCAACCACCTCTTAAAATATCTAGGTACATGCTGTTTTGGAAGACCCTGTATACTGCATCTACATTCTTCTTAAAAAATTGAATTTTTATCTAGGAATAAGATTCTTTTCTGTGCTCTCACGCTCCCCTTAACGTTACTTCACGCATGTCGCCACCAGTTTGGGAATCACTGGTTTAATGGGATTCAAGTTTAGGGAAAACGCCGGACGGTCTAATTTGTGAATATTCTAAAAAATTCCTCTTATGGAAACAATACCTACAATACACTTTACATCAGGTAATGGCAGAATTGTTTTATTCATTTTGAACAGGCTATCTATAGAATAAAGTAGGAATTTAAAAAGTTCCTCATTCTTCAGTAGAAGATATTTTTAGTTTTCTTAGAAGAAGGCTTAATTTAGACAAATAGAACATTGTATGGTAAAAGTAAATTTACAGATACCAAGAGAGATATATGAAAGGAGTGTCATAGCTGCGGCGTCCAATATACCGCAAATATTTTGTCTTTTATTTCAGAATTCTGAGATAAAAGTTAGAATTCTGAGTTTTTAGACAGAATTCTGAGATTAAAGTCAGAATTCTGAGTTTTAAGTCAGAATAGTGAGATAAAAGTCAGAATTCTGAGTTTTAAGTCCGAATTCTGAATTAAAAGTCAGAATTTTGAGATAAAGGTCAGAATTCTGCGTTTTAAGTCAAAATTTTGAAGTAAAAGTCAGAATTCTGGGATAAAAGTCAGAATTCTGAGTTTTAAGTCAGAATTGTGAGATAAAAGTCAGAATTCTGAGTTTTACGTCCGAATTCTGAAATAAAAGTCAGAATTTTGAGACAAAAGTCAGAATTCTGAGTTTTAAGTTAAAATTCTGAAATAAAAGTCAGAATTTTGAGATGAAAGTCAGAATTCTGAGATAAAAGTCATTGTTGTGGCCCTTCTACGCCTTCGTATAAAACAAGCACTATTACTGGTATAGCTATAGCAGTTTGCATATTATCCGCGCTTTGACGATACCTTCTCCAAACTCGACAGTCACAGCGTCCCTCTCCAACGCCGGCGTGCGCGGCTCTACAAAAATGACTCATTCCATTCAGTATCACGCTGATTGCTGTTAGGCTTGCACGTCGATCGATTTCGGCTCGCACTGTTTGTAAACAACATATGAAAGTAAAACGTGTTTTTCACACCTTTTCTACCCCGAAAATAATTGAATTGTTTTGATTTTATTTTGAGTTCCATTTAAAATACCTCGACTACACGGATTTATTTGGTTTCTGTTCTTGTGTTGTGTTTTGTTTTAACGTTCCATCCAGTGGTCACTGAAGATGTATTTTTGTTTGTGTTGATTATTTTAATTGTTTTGTGCTTATTTTTATTTTTTTGTGTGTGCCGACTTAGAAACGTCCAAATCAGGTAATATGTTTTTGATGTTCTTACAAATCTGCTGTTATTTAATTAATGAAAAGCAAGTCGCGATACCGGGAAGTGGGAAGAATGCTCATGTTCAGTGCTGAGGCCATCTCAGGTCATAAGTACAAGAAGTAATTTTTTTTTTGAAAACTGTTAGTGAACGTAGAGGTATGTACTGGCGGGAACCACTTACCTTGCTCTTCCAAAGCCTGTTTTGTGCTGTGCGTAAATAAACCATAAACCCGAAACTACCTGATACCTGTTTGATGCCGAGTTGAGGTTAGAAATATGTTCGAAATTTATATTACCTGGTAGGTGCACCGAGGCAATTTGTTTATGATTGTTGTTTAAACAGTTAAACGATACCTATGCCGATGCACCAAATTTAATGACACAATTTGTGATTAACAGATTTGACATCTTAAATTTTACGCTGTAGATTCGTATCTGAATTGGAACTATTGCATGCCCTGAAAAGTTTACGATTTTCGGAATAGTAAATAAGTTAATTCCTGTTTACCAAATCTATTTGCACATAATTAGGATCGAGATTAGGATTTACACACCTTGATGATAGCAACAAACAAGTGACTATAATCCCAATTACCAAGTAGGTATATATACAATAAATTTGACATAGGTATCTACCTGCTATTTAGTATGTCTAGGTCTAATTATTGTAATAATTAGATGGGTAACAATCATGACTATTTAATGAATGAGGACAAACCGGCAATTTAGTGAAAAATCTATTTTATAATGTCATCTACAGCATATTTACATCTTACTTCGCTATCGCTTTCTGAAAAATTACTTTGCTTCAAACTGGCTTTTTGTGTCAATCCTGACATTGAGAACATTCTACTGCAGTTATTGGCGTATCTAAAGCTTTTTCAAGTGAATCAAAAGTAATTTTGATTGTAACAAAAAACAGAATAAGTACCGAGATAAGTACTTAAATTGTATTGTCAAACGTCCGTTGCAGTCTCGGTTGCAGTTTGTCTAAAATTATTTGTCTATCAAGTTAGTAGGTACCTACTACTCTCGTAGGTACTACAATAATTTCGAAATTTAGCAAAGCGACAGTATGAATTATTGTACAAAATGCGTTGGAGGTCTGCCGAGGGGTCTGCAGTGCATTTGCATCGTTTCAGGAAAAAATTACAAAGAAAAATGTCCAAAAATGTGATCTCGTCGAGTCGGCTGGAAAGTGAAAACAATTTTATTTTGCCATAAAACTCCCTCAAACAATGAGCAAAATGTATTGGAGGTCTGCAATAACCTCGGCAATAACGCATTTGCTTTGTTTCATGAACTTGAAGTGGGCAAAAAATTGCAAAGAAAACTGCTCGGAAAAATGTCCAAAAATGTGGTCTCATCATGTCATAAGATCATCGTGTCCTCAATCGTGTCGTAAGTAAAAGTCTGCTAGTTTTAGCTTCATCGAAGATGCTCGACATGCCGAATGAGGAAATGTTCTTTTTCCATTTTAGGTACCATCAATTTAGTGTGTACGAAAATCGAGACGAAAATCATATTTTTTTTAATGGATTCTTTCGAGTATTCTTTCTTCAGAATTTGTCGTAAGCTGCCTAGGAATTTGTCGTGCCACAAAACAATTTGTGGCGAATTAGTATTTCACAGAATTATAAAAATTAATACATTTTCTCCGAACTCAGCAGTACCCCCGGGTCCACCCCCAAAAATTTTCATGGGATGCTTTTTTCAACTGAGTCTTTTATTAGGTATTTGTCGTACATGGTCCTGGGCAAGGAATTTGTCGTGCCACATAACAATTATTCACGAATTTTTTCTCGAATTTTTATATCGCAGAAATTCGGAAATATCAATATTTACATTTTTCTCCGAATTCATGTTTTTTCTGAAGATTTTTCGCGAGGTTTTTCGCATATCTCAGGACAAATTATTTTGATACTCAGAGCGATTTTTTTCGCCATTTTATCCCGTTTTGGAATGTGATAACGCTAACCTGACTATCAGGTTGGCATTATCATCGTTCTTTTTTTAAAGTCCGCTTTTCACGACAAACAAAGCGGCAAATAAATTTGCAAAATTCCGAAATTCTATTGCTAACTTGATGGATGAACCCGAGAATGAACCAATAAAATTTGCCATATTGTACTTTTTTTGCTAATCTGTTTTGGTCTCGGTTTTGGTCTAAAACCCATAATGGTGTAGTCGGTGTAGATAGATATATTTTGTTATAATTCCTATCAAACAATTTTCTACCACCCACGAAAATGATCAAGAGATGCTTTCTTCGCGGCTTTGTTTAACTAGGTAATTCTGTTTTAGGAAGTTGTCGTGAGTGGCCTAGGAATTTGTCGTCCACAAAGCAGTCCTTCATGAATTTTTATTTCCCAGATATAGAAAAATTCTTCCCTAGGATTTTTCGCATACTATTCCTCACGACAAATTCACGACAAACTAATATAAGTACTTGATACTCAAAGCGCTTTTTTCCGCCATTTTAGCCCGTTTCGGAATGTGATTTAATGCCTAACTTGACTACGAGCTTGACTATCAAGTTGGCATTAACAGTTTTTTTTTAAAGAGTCTGACAAAAAGCGACAAATACTTAATCCACATGGCCACTTTGCAAAATTCCGAAATTGTAGTGCTAACTTGAAGGACGTAATTATTTGCGCGTCGACCAATAAAATTGGCCATATTGTGCTTTTTTTCAAATTCGTTTTGATCTAAAACTATAATTCCCCATCGTAAATCCCTAAACAATTTTTGTTGGGCTTAGGTCAGGGCTTTTTGCCATCCAGGGAAGAACTTGGACGTCATTATCGTCCAACCAATTTCTCACAACTCATACTGTGGGCACGGCGAGTTATTCTGAACGTGGAAAAGATATTAAAAAAAAAATAATAAACAATACTTAAATGCCTCGTTAAATGCTGTAAAAATATAAATTGGAAAATTAGGTTACAAAATAAAATCCTCGATAAAATCATTTAAAAAACGATTTCGTATTAGGTATATTGATTAGGTAATTAATTTCATAGCATATCTAATCTATGTCCAGTTAAACGATCCAGCGTCGGATCCTTCAATAATAAGCCTCGCTTTTTGGCATAATCCTTCAGTAGATATTCATCCATCCACATGGACAGAAAATCTTCCGCTATTGTGGGTTTGGTCCGAGTTTGGTCCAAAATATTTGGTTGTTGGTTTCAACCCGAGGATCAACCGATGCATCATGGGTAAACCGTGGGCCGAATTGTATACTCCAACCCTCGCTCCAACCAAACTACCGTTTTGTAAGAAACTTTATCGGACTTCTCAAAACTTCCTCGGACTTTCGTTAAACTTCCCAGGATTCATTGGAATTTCCTTGGATTTCCTCGTGGATTTCCCTCTTCCTTGTACACCAAACTTACCTCGCGGTTTACCCTCCAATTTTTTTTTAAGTGTAGGTATAAAAAAAGTATGAAAATATTTGTTTATATATATTGTGTTCAGACCTCGGTTCAGACCGAGTTCAGACTTTATTTTCTCCTCTCAATTACAAATTTCAAACTGCATTTATCCTTGTTATTTTTACTGATGCCAGAAAAGCCGTAATTTTAAAATTTCGAAAAAATTTGGGGAGTTAGTTGACCTAGAAAGCTGAAGTTTTCTAATAGCCCATCTAAAAAGGCATTTAATAGAGTCAAATTAAGACTCAAGGCATCCCAACATCCCAGCATTGACTAAGTATTTAAATGGGAAATTTCTCTAAGTTGCTGATTTATCCAATCATAGCTTTACTTATACCCAGGGTCGGCCTGATTTAAATCAATTGACTAAATGTCTTTTTAACTGATTTAAATCAACAGATTTCTTAAATTAAATCAAAACTTAAATCAAACTCGATTTCATGTATATTGAAAACTCGATTGAAAATAAAATAGATTAATGGATATTCTAAAAAACAAACAGTACAGACATTGTTACAGAAAACTTAACAATACAAATAATACAATAAAAAATATAATTTGGAGTTTAATATTTCAGCATCTTCTTTGTAATATTTATAGAGATATTTATATACAAAATAGCTGCGTAAAAATGTACAAAAGGAAATAAGTACTCAGTACTCGAATCTTCTTTGGTAAAAATTTTTTTTTTATATAAAAATCAATGATTTTGCCCGTTTTCTTTAGCAAAGATCAACATTTTTTGTCCAATCCTGCTTATAGTTGACCACATGGATTAAGGCTTATGCGAATTGCGAGGGCTTGGGAAAAATTTTGGGGGTATTTGAGAGTTTTCCATAGTTTCCCACATTCATAATCTCGTGCATGTACAATTTTGTAGGTACTTAATTTTTGAACTTGCAACATATTATTATGCAAGGATCAACTAAAATAAGAATATATATAAATTGCATATGTTTTGGTTAGTGAAATTCTTGGTAGGTCAAACAATAAAATTGATTTGTATTTTTCAGGACGAACTTCCTTTTGGTAGATTTTTGTAGCAGATAGTAGACTCCGCTAATAGAGTTTCAATTTAAAATAAGTATATACCGGGTGACCACGAGATGAGGTTACACCCTGTAACTTATTTGTTATTAAACCGATTAATTTTAAATTTATAGGTGAGGCATAACATTTAAATGTGCAACTTTTTACACTTGGTAGCCTTATTTTTTACTTCCGATTTAGCCGGAAGTGATGTCAACTTTCTTATTTTAATAACAACTCTACCTGTTTTTGTAATGTATCTTATTCGTTATAAAATTTACAATACAAATGATATGTCACACAATGACATTTCATTTCAAAATGGCCGAAAAATTAAATTTTTTCAAAAATATTAAAATGTCAATTAAAAGATTTTGAAAATTAATTTTTTTCCAAAGTTGGCCGTGATATCAAAAGAGTAATGAATTTGACATGTTTAATTTTTAATTTGCATCAAAATTTCGTTTTGGCGGCAAGATATTAGAAAAATAAAATAAATATTAGGAGACATTTTTATTTAATTTTTATATTTTGTGAATAATTCGGTACGTTAATGGCATTAAATCAAAGAGAAGAAACAGGCAATTGCAAAATTTTAAAAAAAGTCAGGTACCTAGGTGTATTTAAAAAAAAATAGTTTTGAGTACCGTAAACCGGGGCGACTTGAAAAGGCGGGGCGTCATGAACTAAATTGACAAGTAAAACTTTTAAAATTTCCTGAGATCTACCTGTTGGAAGCCGAACTACCAGACTCGGTAGATGTAATAAACAGATGCCTAGTTAGTTCTCTTAACCATTTGTTGACCGGCAAGAATGTCTTTACTATTGATCTAATTAATCGGAATTTTTGGTAAGAATTTTGCATTTTTTTCACCCTGTATACTTCTTGTTGCGTAGCAATTCTAGTGAAAGTGATAGTCACGTTATATTTTTTTTCTTATGGCCCATTTATATGTAAAGAAAATCGTAACCTAAAAATTTCCAATGAGATTGATTTCCGCCAGTGGCGTATCATTTTATTTTTCGATGTCATTTCAGGGGTTACTTGAAAAAATGGTCTGGAAGTACATTCGGCGGCCAGGGAGTCGAAAATATAAAGACTACAATGATGAAATGTTGGAAATTGCATTAGAACGATTTAGGAATGGAAATGGCAGTTTAAAAGATTTATTTTCGTTATAATATACAATTAAATAAAAACCTAAAATAGGCCTTTTTCTTGCAAAACAAATGGTCTGAAATATTTTTAAAAACCATATTTTGTTTTCAAGTCGCCCTTTTAACGTTTCTACTTGATAAATTAGGCAATTCAAAGGCGTTTTTCAAGTCGCCCCATAGTGGGGCGACTTGAAAAATGACCTTTGAAAATTTTTTTTTGGAAAAGTGTCGGGTCACGTAATTTCTTTGGCAGTGTAAATGTGTTCCCTAGGATCCAAAGTTATGTATACAATTTTTAATTCTGATCAAAACAAAACCGTTCGGGAGTTAAAATGCCAAATATACAAAGCCGTTAGTCAAGTCCCCGGTTTACGGTATTTAAAAATTGCAGAAAAATATTTATCTTATTTTCCTAATATGTTTCTGCCAAAACGAAATTTTTGTACAAATTAAAAATTAAACATGTCAAATTCATTACTCTTTTGATTTCACGGCTAACTTTGGAAAAAAATTATTTTTCAATATTTTTTAATTGACATTTTAATATTTTTCAAAAAAATTAATTTTTCGGCCATTTTGAAATGAAATGTCATTGTGTGACATATCATTGTATTGTAAATTTTATAACGAATAAGATACATTACAAAAACAGGTAGAGTTGTATTTAAAATAAGAAAGTTAATATCACTTCCGGCTAAATCGGAAGTAAGAAATAAAGCCACCAAGTGTTAAAAGTTGCGCATTTAGATGTTATGCCTCACCTGTAAATTTCAAATTAATCGGTTTAATAACAAAGAAGTTATAGAGTGTAACCTCATCTCGTGGTCACCCGGTATAAATGCGTTATTTATCGCGTTTTGAGTTGATCATATCCTCGTTTATGTCGATAGAAGTAATTACATTTTTGAGGTTTAATTAGGTAGGTGGGTATGTAGGTGTACAATTTACTAGACAATTCTTTTGCAAAAATTATATTTTTCCGAGTATTTTTCATTACTACTAGGACTAGTGCTATGCTTTATTCCGAGGTTTATTCACTATTAAGTATTATGTTATATCGATATCTCGATCGATATCAACAAACAATTTTGAATTTCCCTGAAGACCTGAAGATGAAATAAATTATTTCGAAACGTCGACTGTATTAAAAATCATATATTGTGCATTTTTATAACTACTATAGATAATGGTCCTATTTCCATCTTAAATCTACTTAATTAAAATGTATAGGGTTGGTATTATGATTGGTTTTGTTGTCTATAAGTATCTATAACTTTCTTGAAGCTACGTGATATCCTTGTATATGTATTCTATACAAGGGTGATATTCAAGCTGGCAAAATCTTTTTACAAGAAGCCTCCCATAAACTTTGGAGTTCCCTTCGCATTTACCTCCCCAAAACCTCCAAAAATTTCACCAAACTTCTTGGAACTTCCCCAAATTCTGCGATAATATTATCCTCAATTTTTGTTGCATGTTTAGGTACATGTTTTTCGTACATTCTATAAATTTGTAACTTACTCGAGGATTTCCCTGAAATTTCTAGGTTCTTCAAAATATTAAATTTATTGATATCTACTCGGATATCTATAGTGTTTTTCTTTTTCGTCAAATACCGAGTCAAATACCTAAGTAAATAACAAAGTATCGTTTTTGAAATAAAAAATGTTGCGAGGAATACCAAGGAAAATACTTTAAAATGTAACCTTTCTGCTGCTGCTATCAATACGTATTATTATTATACCGTATCTCTCAATCATTATGATTTAATTTGTTCAAATAATCCATTCATTTTTTACCACCAACCTTTACAATTAAACCAACTAGGAACATTAATTACGAGTCTAATTACGTAACTAATTATTTTCCATCGATGTATAGGCGGAGGAAGATTGCATAATATGCATTGTCAGTATCGATCACGATCCGTGAATGCCATTGTAGAAAATTATGCGCCATGGTATATGCGACATTTTGTTGGAAATGTAAATGTCTTGCCCCCCCATGTACGCATTCTTACGTTTCAAGGAAGTGCAGCCAGTGAACCGTATTTTTACTGAGGTTTCTTTTTCAATACCAATATCTGTATCAAAAGGGTTAATTTCACGTCTATTAGCGTGTATATTCATTGAGCAAATTACAATCAATAGTAGCCAAGGTAAGAGGTGAAATACCAAATTTTTTATCAATCGTTCAGATTTGTACATTTCTTTTATATTGCCATCGGGGCAACTTTGATTGCAGGAAGCTTCCAGAAGATGGATCCATTTATTAGTTTGGTGCGCCACCAATTTATCTTCGGTGTTCATATAGCTTGAAACAGGACACGTAGGTATGGTGTATCCTCCTAACGAAGGCAGTTCCTTAAAATTAAGATTAATCAGTTTTATTTGTGATCGAGTTTGTGATACATTGATAATCATCGGTATGCCACTTTTGAAAGTAGCACCAGGATAGAGGAAAAAAAACTGGAATATTATTATTAATTTTTTAAACCGGATAAAACTAATACTCGAACGAATCATAATCTGCCCAAAACTTGATAAAGTGAGCACTACGGTAAACTGGTAAACAAAACCAGGAGAATCAAATTAAAATATTTGCCTTGGCCTTGAACCAACTCTGGCATATATTAAAAATACCGAGAAAAATACAAAATATCTATCGGAAATGCTTATGAAACCTACCATAAATAATAATTACTGCCAAAATTAGGTACATTCAAGGTTGCTTCATCAGAGAACAAAACAATTGTTAATGCTATTGTAACTTCATAAATAATCTTGGAAATAAACGTATCCATGGAAGTTGATTTTTCGGATCATTTAAAAGTGACTGCAGTTTTTACAAGAATAAAAATCCATCTACTCGAGTCACGGTGCATTATTTTTTGGGTTCCTTCTACTCGTATTTGTCTTGTTAAAAGGGGAAGCCGGACAAATGCCCTGGCAGCGCCGGCAGCCCCTTGCTCATTCATTCCTGTAGGGCTGCAAGATGAAGATAAATTCCACCATAGTGGCATTTTATGATGTTTCACTCGGTGTCATCTATAAACATTGAGGTTGCGGCGTTTTTGTGGAATGTCTATAATTAGAATATGTCGGTGGTATACAAGTTACTATATATAGGACGGGATTATTACGCATATTTTTTATGTGATTAATTGATGATGCTGTCAGCGTTTATATCGTTCTAGACGACGTTTTCGAATGTGTAAAGGAATCTGTTGATTTATGGGAAGGCTGTTCCTTACGAGTTTAACTAGTGGTATAGCTTTGGAAAAATATATCGTAGCAAAAGAACTACTGGCATGCCAATCAACGCTATTTACATCATAATTAATATTGTAAGTGGTTTGGAAAAAGGTTTTGTGTTGATTATATATTTCTCATCAGTAACACGATCGTGAAGTTAAGTGAATAAATTGACTTCGGTATTTTTAAATGCCAATCGTTTGCTGAAAAATGCATTCCTGGGAAAAACCATGGAAAACATGGAGTGGAGAATTATCAAAATGTTCTGACCAGTTTTCGTTGGATTGTGATTGCTTACGTCTGGTATATAGAATTACCAGAAATGTCAGTGGCTGGCAGTGAAACGCCTTCGAAAAACCATTATTTTTTTCTCCTTATTGTTTACTCGTCGTTGCTCGTGCTGTCATTTTCTTTTCTCGTCATTTTTTAAATCAGATACGACTGAAAATATGAATCAAAGAATTTGTTGCAATTTTTTTGGTCCCACCGTAAAAAAAATGGAAAAAATTTTGAGGTTTCAAGCGTAGACTTTTAAAAAAATTCAATGATTTTTGTAAAGTTCACTTTTCCATAAATACACGAAGTTGAACAAGTATTATTATATACCAATGTAAATAAAACCTCTGTCCTGTCCTAACTAAAATAGCAGCGGAAAATATAGAAACAGGTGAGGCCTTACCTAAGGTTCAAGTTCGTTGTTTTTGGAGATGCTACTTATTTTTATCGATTGTAGGAGTATTGTTTTGAAACCTGATCGCCTACCTCCTCTGTTATTTTAAAATCTGAAAATAAATTACGTACTTAGTTAAGAAATGTGAGAATAGCCCGGAGAACAATTTTATGAAACTGTAATATGAAAGCAGACTATAAATTAGTTAAGATGCATAAGCTGTGGGTATAGCTCACAAGTTTAATTAACAGGTTTAAACTGTTATTAGGTTTCTTTAACAAGGTGTAATCTAAACCATAAAGGTATTCACGCTGTAAACGCAAAATCGTTTTTTTGCAATTACGCTATAAACGAGGCTAATTTAAATGATTTCATCAAAAAGCTACAAAGGTAAAAATGTTATTTACAGATATATATAGATATGAATAACCGTAATAAATAATTTGGGGTTTTTAAAAATAATCTTAAATTTTCATAGCTTGCCAGAGAAATATATTTAAATTTTACACCTGATGTAACTATTTTTTTTTATAATGTGTTAGTGGCAACAGCTCAAAAACAAGAGAACGAAGACAACTAGGTGAAATTTGAAAACATCATTGAAAAGGTGTAAGATCCTTCAAAACTCATATTGATTAACCACCTTTCTATCCCAATTTCACTCGCCATCTTTCTACATTTTGGCACACTTTAGTTTTATATTAAGTGGGAACAAAAACTAAATTATAAACATCCAACTCAAAAATGTTATTTATGCCTATTCGTGCATCTACTCGTATACCACTGTATATAAACATGCCTTCGAATAATTTATATCTAAGATTAATGTACATGGTGATTCCTATAACGTTCTCACCCCAATTTTTTTATTTGTCGTTGGAAATAAAATACAAATATTTAAAGTAACTTATAGTATTTTTTCCAAGTCAAATAAAAGTGAGAAAAAACATAGCAATGTTTTTTTAAATGGAATTCCCCTCGGAATTCCCTGTGTATTTTTACAATATTGAAAATAGGTTCAAATTCTCCTTCCAAAAATATAACAGCATATTTTTACATTCATATTTAAGTAGTAAAATACTGATAATTATTATTATTAATATTTTAATTAAGTATTTCAGTATTTTACTAATTATGAAGGTAAATATACCTATGTTATATTATATTTTTGGAAAGAGAATTTCAACCTTTTTTCAAAATTGTAAAAATTTACAGGGCGTTCCATTTAAAAAAATATCGTTTTGTTTTTCCCACTTTTATTTGACGTTTAATTGTTTTTTTGTTGAAATTTTCGAAATCTTTGGAAAAAATACTATAAGTTAAATATTTTTATTTTATTTCCAAAGACAAACCAAAAAATTGGGGTGAGAACGTTATAGGAATCACCCTGTACCTAACAAAATTTAGTAATGCAGTTAGTAGCGACTGTATATTTGAAAGTAAAGCCAAGTAGGAGTTAAAAAGAGTTTCATAAGTATCCTTTTGTTAACCCCGGTGGAAAGCACCAAGGGTTTGTTACCCCTCATGAATTGACGTTATTCACTATCTAAATGTCTCCAGATGTGAATAAACTAAATTTCTCACAGAATAGCTGAATCTCAAGCATAATTTAACTCCATTGTAGAAAAATAACCAGAGAATGCTGAGAACTTGAAAACTATTATGAGAGAAAGACCAATATTTTATATGTTTAATAGCTTTTTTAGTTTTATTCTGTTGGAGGGTGATAATTTCGACGATCAATTAAAAAATAACGAGCAAACGAAAAAATCGCATGAGCAAACGATTAGTCAGGAAATAATCCTCCAAAGAATTTTAATTGCGTCATCCCTACCCCCCATTTAACATTTCTGGTCATTCTTGCAAAGTAAAAAATGACTACCAAATGAAAACATTGCATGAGCAATAATAAGCAAATGATTCAAAGGCGAACGAACGATTAATCAGGGAAAACTACCTCGCGAAAGCATTTTAACTGCTTCATCCCCCTTGTTCACCCCAATCACGTTTTTTGATTAAAAAAATGACGAGCGTATGAGCAGTGATGAGCAAACGACTAGCGCGAAGAAAAGAGCTTGTCAGATTTTTGATTTTTGTGTTTTTTGTTTTTCAGTTTTAACTCGATTTTTAATGATAGATGAGCAAATGAACTAGATATTAAAGACTGAAGAATTTAACAAGGGGATGAGCTGTTAATCTGTTAAACTCAACTTCTTCTGTGGTTTTTTACAAACAACCACGAGCAAAGAACCACCAAACGATTCGCATTTAATAATACATATTGTAATTTTAAAAAGGAGGCTTGAAAAAATTAATAATGTTAAATTCTTTACGAAAATCGTAATATATTTTAACTTTTCGAACTTAAATCCACGTTGATAACGAAATTTTCATACGTTTCATCCTTGATTACATCTAAGAAATTTGCATGCTGAATTCCTATGTTATGTTATGATTCATAATAATTCCCAAGTTCCCAGCACTCGCTGGTTATTTTTCTACAATAGAGTTAAATTATGCTTGAGATTCAGCTACTCTGTGAGGAATTCGGTTTATTCACATCTGCAGACATTTAGATAATGAATAGCGTCAATTCTTGAGGGGTAACTAACCCCTAGCACTCTCCACCGGGGGGGTTAACAAAGGGATACATATTTATGAAATTCTTTTTAACTTCTACTTAGCTTTACTTTCAAATATAACGTCGCTACTAGACTACACTATCAAATATTTTTTTGTTACGCACAATTTGGATTTACGCAGTTTTCAAATTGGAGGTTCATTATCACATCTTGTTTATTGCTGTAGATACAAAGACGATTATTTAGGGTGAGTTTTATGATCTTTTCCTCGATCTTTTCAGTGATGTTTTGAAATTTGATCTAGCTATATCGTTTTCCAAAATAATTCCAAACAACTGAAACAGTGCATTTTCAAATGCTCCATATCTCTGATATTTGAGGACTGCTGATATTGTAATAAGTACCATATACGGATATTTTTTTAAGGTGCCTTCCTTGATGCAAGCAAAAAATGAGTTTCTCTATGGTCGCCATGAATATGGTCAAAATTCAAATATTTTTGATTGCCAGTATCTTCTTCAAGTAATAAAATATTTTCCATTTATCTTCTCCCGAAAGTTTCAAGCAACATTATCTTGTCTCTTATCCTTGTCTGTAATCCTTGCAAATCAGGACGATTGTTGTACTGTCTACAAGAATCGTTCTGATTTGCTTGAGATGAGGGTCTTGAGAAGATCCCATAAATAGATCTAGATGGTCATTCAGTAGATTGCCTTGTCCTTTCCATCTTTACCAAAACATTTTTGACGTGTTGGGGCACGTATCAAAATCTACAAACCGTACATACCGAGGTATGTACATACTAAGAATGTCATGTTGGAAGGAAGTACCCATCTGCATTAAGATTACTCTTTATTTAATTCTGAATTCTGGGGATGTTGAGTATGGAGTTTCTCCATCCTGTGTGGATTCTCTTGATAAGTAAGTACAACTCACCGATCCATTCAGGTTGCTTTAACTTATTGTCCCTCATTTTTTCATTAGACCAGTTCCCTTCTAAAAGATCGATAACAACTCTGGCCATTTTTTTGCTGCATCCCAAAAGGTCAACCAAAATATACATATCCCATACGATGAGGGATTTCGTCCTCTACACCATACATTCCATTTTTCGCATTGTCCATTTCATCTGCTGTTTTGCTTAGCTTTAGTAGTTCGATTGGCTTTGGTATGGACTGTTTATCAATGAATATTCTTGGCTGCCTCATTCCTGGTGTCCCTGCCCACAATGCAAGTGTTTTTGGTCTTAGTAGCTAAACCAAATCGAGAACCAAATATATGAAAAAATAATTAGTTCATACGTTTTTTTCTCAAAACTAATGTAGTTAAGAAACGTGTGTTTATGGCGGAACTGTGTACGTCGCTGGAAGCGAAAAATTGCAGTATTTAATAATTCATCAGATAATTCATCCTGTACCTTTCAGTTTCTACTGAAAAAACAACTTGAGTTGTCTGTCTGCGTAGTCGAACAAAAAACGAAATGAAAACAAACGTCTGGCACAATCGACAAATCGACTGTGCAATGCGAACCATAATGGTTTTTCTTGATCGAACAGACCCGATTTTTACATGTATCTTTTTTCTCTCTTTGGCCTTAAACAATACAAGGCTGCTACATGTGTCTGCACATGTAGATAATTATTTGTGGCCGACTGCAATTTGTGGAATTCTCAATTGTTATGAAGCCGGTATCTCGCCTGCCAGGCCAAATTAGATTTCTGTGGCTTAATTTGATTCGCATTAACCCTCTAACCCATGAATGTTGCTGTTAATGTAAATAATAGCAGTGTTAAACTGTAATTACATCTGAGCGTTCAGTGGCGAGGGTGTTTAGATAGCTATTTTCATTTTCGTGTGTAATTATATATGATTGGTAAATATTTATTAACGGTCGGATTACCGAGCAAGTACGTGGCGGATTTTAGACGCACCATGTTTGAAACCCAATGTAGGTATTCACATTTGCGTCCGATCAATCAATTCCGAGCTTGCTTTATTTTTGCCAAAAATCATCGAGTGGTCTTGTTGAACAAGCGAGCGATTTAGATTTCTAGCCAGTGTTTGATTAATATCTCTAGGTAGTAGTGAATATGCAGCTGCTTTTATAGCACGTGCTCATGGGACTTTGGCGTCTGCTCACGTTGATAAATCTTTTTTTTGAAGTAGTGGTTTGTTCTCGGGTTTATTGATTCTTTCCACCTGCCTTAGAAATTTAAGTGTCAATTCATAATTCATCGTGAATTATTTATGTAAAACCTGATTAATGTGCAGAGACCGTATATAGAATTCAAATAAAATACAGGTGTAAATATCATTAAGAACTTGAACATTCCATATAGCTAATTACTAACCAGAGTAGCAGCTTGAGTTTGTTAAATATTTTTATTAACCAGTTTTACGACTTTACGAATTATCGTTGAATGTGATATCTCCATCATTTGTTGCATTTTGGATGATTGAGGATTTATATAATTGGGACTTATATACCAAATTATTAGAGGTTTCATTTGGGATCAAAATGAGAATATTGGCGGAAAAAATTTAAAAAACAATTTATGAAAAAAAAACGCCTGGACGACCTTGGAAAATCTTGGAATTATATATAGGTATTTGATTTTTATTAAAATATCAAAATAATCCTCGTTACAATCTAGGACAAAGTTTTTTACTTTTAAAAAAATATTAATTTTTGGAAAAGTTACCAGCATTTGAAATTTTTTGAAACTAAGATTCAAGCCATTAAAAATTTTCAAATGCTGGTAACTTTTCCAAAAATTAATATTTTTCAAAAGCAAAGCAACGCCGAACGAATTACAACAAAAATAAAATTAGTTACCTGTTTGACCTTATAAAGAGGTTTTACTGGTTTATACCCAAATAGTTGGCATAACATTGAATGTTATTTGTTTGCCGTTATTCCAATTTATACGGTAAAAATGCATAACTGAAAGAGTACATCGACGAATTCCTTGACATACTGGCCTGAAACAGAATTTCGGTTTTAGCATGCAAATAAGAGAAAACTGTATCTAATTTATTTATTATTTTACAATATTTAAAAATAAAAATCGAGTTCAATGTGTTTTTAAACCATTATGCGCTAACACATTGCTAGCGGGAAGTAAGCTAATTGATTTTTAATTATAGATTCGTATTTATGTCTGGTATTTTTTTTTAATTATAAATCGAATGCATTTATTGATACAGCTCGTTAATCTAATGTGATCAGGATTCAATTATTTGGGCATTGGGTAACATAATTTATTATTACTGATGCTATAAATTTAATTAACTATATTTTGAACTGGCAACGACCCTGGTTTATGGGCACAAAGATAATACGACACGCGCATATTGTTAGTTTACAATTGGACGAGATATAATTTAGGTTATTCGGTTAATTGCAATTTTAGTGATTTTTAATTATTGAACATTCAAATAAATAAGCATTTACTTATGGTGATGAAATGGAATAAATTATTTGTATCGGTCTCGAAGGACCAATAATTTTATTGTGACATATCCGCTTTACAGTTAAATGTTGTTTTAAAAAGCTGGTTCAAACAGAATATTATGAATTTCATACGGTTACATTTATTATCAAGTTTCTATAAATACGTTATTCGCCAAATCCGCCTCGAAGGACCAATAAAATTATTTGCGAGAGTTATATTTTGCTTATTATGGAATAAAAATATGAGAATTTGATAATTTGGCCAGTACTAGAGTTGTGTTTCAATACCGATAAATATATAACTCGATATATAATTAACATAATTTTTTTAAATTTCGAAAATACTCAAAACTTCTTAAATGAAATACAATTATTAAATAAAACGTTAAAAAATATTCTCGCTTTGTGTCACAAATTTACCCTCGCATTTCGTAAAACGTGTCCCGGATCATAGGAATTAAGTAGTTGCGGCATTGGAAGAATTTGGGTCCAATGAGACAAATGTATCTATCCACACTAAATGTCAGATGAGGAAAATGTGACCGTATTTCCGAGTATCTTTATATTGCCTGAGATTTGTCACCTAGGTTTTCGGTCGGATATTAATGTTTCCTCTCAGTCTCAACAGCTGCCCCAAATTGACACTTGATAGATATGGAAATTTAAGGCCATTAATTATCGCGACTTTTTCGTAAGTCACTCGGGCCGACAAAAGTGCTCTTAAAATTCATTGGACCAATTTTATCGTCGAAGCCCCTCAAAACGATTAGTCATTTTTGATACCGTTTAACCGAGCTTTTAGCCGTTGCAAATTTATTTTTTGTTTGGTAAAAAGCGGCAATTTTTAACTTGAACAAGTTTCGCCAATCAATCTGTCATCTTACATGCAGATCTCGATGCAGATAAAAATAAATGTTAACCGATCTTCAGACAGTGTGTTTTATGGTTTTTTACTAAGATGTAGTTCGTATCTAATTTTGGGTCGAATAAAATTTGGAACAAGTTATTTGATTCATACCTCGAATCATACACAAAATATTTGAAAAATTCCAGGACCGGACTCAATTTTTATTATGTTGCTCTCATTGCCTCTAAAATAACTTTCTATACCGGGTGTCAACGTTATCACTAGCACACTTGTTTGTCCCTTGGTTTTTAGGATATCAAAATAAAACTCAGTATAGTTAATATAGACCTAAAATGCCACATTTTGATGTATTTGAAGAGTTTTTTCGGACTTCCGGTTTAGCCAGAAGTGACACCGCATCTTGATTTTTAAATGATATATTGCGGAACTCGCCTTGCAGTCACCTCCTTGTGGTGAGTTCTGGGTTATTTCCGGTATATCTGGCAGAAATAAACGAAGAGCCGCATAAATATCTAATATTTAGTGAGATCGGGATAAATTACCTACCTACCGAAACCTCTAGGTATTTTTTTAAAATTCTGAAAAAATTTGTGGTTACTTTAGGATGCACAAGGAATGTTTGCCACACTAGCTGCAATAAAAAAAATAAATTGTAAAAAAAATTTTTGGAGGGAGGAAAATTGCTACTTTTCAGTAAATAATAAATCCTCTCCTTTGTTGCTAAATATGTCTTAGGTTATATTGATCATCTGCTGGTCCATGTATTGCATTATTATTCTGTGCGGAACCCCTAAATATTTTTTTAAAATTCTGAAAAAATTTGTGGTTACTTTAAGATGCGTAAGTAATGTTTTCCACACTAGCCGCAAAAAATAAAATTGACTGAAAAAAAATTTTTTGGGGGAGGAGGCGGAACCGAGGGCGGAACCCTTACATATTTTTTTTAAATTCTGAAAAAAATTGAGTTGATTATTTGAACCAAAAGGCAACTTTTTTCACCAGCCCTCGGCAAAATTCAAAAAAATTATTATAGTACCTATAAGTATTATTACATTTTCAAAATTCTGAATAGGTTTGAACTGTTTTGGTGAGTTTTTACGGTGACTTGATTTTTTTAAGTTTTGTTTTGGTTCTCTAAAATCCAGAGTGCTGCGATTAACTTTAAATCATCATAAATGACATAAAAAATAATAGAAAAATACAAATCTGACTTTTAACCAACAAATTTAATAACTAGAGGTGCAAAACAGTATTTCTTTTCAAATGACACCACCCTGGAGCACCGCCTCAGGTACATACAACTTTTCGAGACCAATCCAACGTTACCGTCAAATCCAAAATCTATTGAGTGTTAAACTCAAAAAACTTTTTAGATTTTCATCATTTTCATTATGATAGAAAAATAGTATAAATTATTTTTTAAAGTAAGCCTTGAAAAACAAAAATTGCAAAGATTAGAATGCACCTACCTAGTGATTAAAAGTCAAATTTGTATTTTTTCATTATTTCTTGTCATTTATGATGATTTAAGTTAATCGTTGCCAAGAGAAAATTTGGCTCTAAAAAAAATCAAGTCGGCGTAAAAACTCACCAAAACAGTTCAAATCTATTCAGAATGTTCCCAGGATTCTGAAAATGCAATAATATACAGCATGGTCCATTTAAAAATTGGTGTCGCCCGGCTAAACCGGATGGCCGAAAAAATCGTTAGATACGTCAAAATGGCGGGTCAAAATGTGGCATTTTAGGTCTATATTAACTCTCATATTAACTATGCCTAGTTACATTTTAATATCTCCAAAAACAAGTGGCAAAAAAGGAGTGCTAGGAATATCGCTGACACACGGTATAATTATTTCTAAAAGTTAGCAAACAAAAAAAGTTAATGGACCAGTGTATAAAATGTCATATAACATAAAACCTCGCATAAAACACACCACAGAAATTAGACATATCCTTTGATGTTATTTTTCAATAAATTCTTCAAAAATGTTTATTATCTAAATTTTAAATTTATAATAATAGTTTATTCCACAAGCATATAATGGCCTATATTATTCACGAGGGTGAAAGTTTACGGCACGAGCCGAAGGCGAGTGTTGTTAATCACCCGAGCGAATAACAGCCATTATATGCGAGTAGAATACCCTATTTTATCTACGACTATTAAATATTTTTGACCGATATTTAGAAATTTACAAGTACTATTTATTTTGTAACAGAAGCAGAAAATTTCAGGAAATATGATAAATATGACCTATTAGGATCAGATATGTCCCAATTTTTTTAATTTTTTTGGAGAATATTAAACATAAATATTCCGGAACCTGAAAATAAAACTGGTAGGTACACCATTGAAGTAGCTGTGTAGCTGTAAACCGTGTTCAATATTTTGTTGTCCATTTTTTATCACATCCTTTAGCCAATCTGCTAATTTTCTACCAATATTTTTGATCCTCAGCACAGATTGTACCTAATTGTTCTTTATTGGAAACTTGGAAAGTTCGTGCTGCCTTATAGCAATATTCAACTGACTTGAAATTTTCAATAACCTTGAAATCTGGACTCTGTGGAGGCGTCCCAATTACTTTAGGACAATTAGTAACCATTGTCTAACTTTTGTGCCTTATGCTTAGGGTCCTCGTTAGGGTCATTATCCTGGTAGAATTTAAATTTTCTCTCTACTCCCAATTTCTCAGCGCTTTATTTCAAATTATTTTTTAAATTATCTAAATACATATTTTGGTCCATATTACTTTTAATCAAGTGTAGATTTCCTGGACCTTTGGCAACATACAACCCCACCTCCTTGCCTCACCGAGGCTTACAGACTTTTTTCTTTTAATGATTCATTAGGCCTTCTCCATACTCGTTGCTCTCCATCTGAATCACAGACATTTGCTTCAGTCTGTAAGAATTACCCTCGGAATTACCTCTTTCCAGATCTCAAAATCCTTTTCTTGGTATTCATCGACAAATCACAAACGTTTTTCTTTGACTTTACTAATCCAATGCGACTAATTTTAAATTTCGGCAATTTCTTTCTATAACGAAAAATCTACTTTGTCGAAAATCTGTTTCTGTTCCAAATCATATGCCTCAAAATTGATAAATAATTGTAAACATAAAAATATGAATATAAATACTATGTGGTGAAAGGCCGATAATGAAAATAGTGATAAACCCGAGGATAAACCACAGATATTGAATAAAGTTATATTTAAACCTCATGCAACTCATCTAATGATCACCATTGAGAGGATGAGTAAATTTTCAAAGCTTAAGTCAAGTGTTTATTTACTGACCCTTTAAACCTCGCTTTAAACAAAATGGTGGTTGCAATTTCCCAATTTAAGACGTGAATGAACTACAAACTACACATACTTACTTATAGTTAAGAAAGTGTCCTTGAGGATTATTAAAATTAGTTTACTTTGAGAACGCACATATGTATAAGGTTCAACGAACTCTTGATATTTAGCATGTACAATTTTTATAAAAACCGACAAAATGCGCCAATTGAGTTGGTAATCTTCTGACGGATTTTCCTTCAAGTTGATCCCCAATGTTGAATGCATATTTTTTTTATATCACCTATGCAATCTTTAAGTGGCCCCATCTTGGTTGAACTTGAGCAACACCCGATCCGAAGGTTCTGCAATTTCTATCGCTTTGATTGATTGTTTCCTTACTTTTTATCTAGTGTACAAAACGCGATTCTATAAATAGCAAATTACTCAGTGTGTTTCCTAAAACCGCGCTCGAGTGGTATAGCCCAGTATCGCTAGGTTAAAATCTGTGATTTCTTCCAAGAAACCTGAAATCTCGTTGATGTTACAAACAGTGTGTAGATTATTTTCCTTTTGATTTCTTGGACTTTGAGGAGACCCCTCGGGAGACCCAGACTAAATTCAATAAAAATTCTGCACTGATTATTTTGAGTGCCCAATATTATCAGCTCAACGAAAGTCTTAGCACCAAAAAGAAAAAATAGCTTTGTTTCTGATATGTTGGAAGTTTGCAATTGCAACACATATTTCTGCTATTTTAAGCACCTGTTAGGAAGAAGTTAAGATTATATGCGGTGGAGTTGTAGATTTCCATATTTTTCTGAAGGTGATTGAAGTAAAAGATTGGCTGCGATTGGAAAGGCAGACCCTCTCACGTTGCCTAGCAGGAAATAGGAAAATATGATTTTTCTCCTAGACTCTCTGACATTCTTACGAATGGAGGATATTTCTGGATGGCGGAGGAGCCGAAGAAGGCCCAAGGCTCGCACAACACAGTTTATCCGGCAAGTTTCAGTCAGTATGAAAGCATGTAACCAAACTTTACTTAAAAAAAAATTAAAGCAATTTAACTGAGAAAGCACAAGTTTGTTCATAGATATTGTAATTCAGCATAGCTTATCCAATTGTTATACTGAAACTTTATATTATATTTTTTTTTCATTGAAGTGTTATTATATTATCAAACGAAATGTTTGGAGTGTTTCCAATATTTTTGCGAATTTTGTTTGGATGGACATCAGCTGGGGCGCTCTTTCCCATACAACTGGGCTAGTGCAAAGCAACATATAAACACCGAACGCGATAATAAGAATCATTTGGTATCATAAAACTGAACCGTTAATTACGTCAACATCTATTCACATAAACATAAACTGTGAGGCATTAAAAAAATTCAACATCGCCAACTCCTTCACATGACATCATTAGGAGTCAGAGGAGGTTAATTTCGTTTAGCAGACAATCCGTCTCAAGGCCTACTTTACGTTTAAGGCGTGCCGAAACGTGCAGTACTTCACTCACACCTAAAGATTCCCATAGAACATTGTTAAGTTTGTTTATCTATGTAGACATTTTGAATTATAATGCGATATAGCGCCTTTGAAACGGCGCGGACTGCACCGCACAGATTGTAGCGTGGTTTATGAGTCATGGCCATGATCCTTTTCGGTTTTTTCTGTTGCCGTACTTGGCAGTCTACGCTTGGCAAATTGCGTTTTAGAATATGAAGATGAAGATGTGATTATCATTTGCGTAATAATTCTTAAGCACAGCAATTATTAACAATATATTTGATCTCAATATGGGCGAAGTGGAGGAAAGTCCGATTGCTTGGCAATCAATCAAGTCCATAGGAGTTCGGGGCATTTGGGGTTTATTTAAGGCAGTAATGTAAACAGTATACATGAGTATTCGCTAGGGATCACGTCAGAATTATTTTTTTTTCTTTTTAAATCCTGTCTACTTACTGTTCCACTTCAGTGCTATTCAAATTAGGCAAGAGTTTACTGTGCGTAAACATGAATGGGATATCTATGTTACGCCCGCAACTAAAACGTGTTTTTCTGGTTGATACTACACAAGCACATGAAGGAAATTCTGCCTATACATATACAGTGTGTGCTATTTAATAACGCAAAACCCTGTTAGTGTGGAACGCGTTGCCTGATTTAATTTTTATTTTTTTTGAGGCATTGTACTCGATGAGCTCTATTTGACCAGTTTGAAATTATTTTCGTGGCCTACTAGAGTCCCCTAAATGTGTCAAAATTTCGAGATCGCTGCATATCTCTACCGATCCACATATGAGGTGAACAACATGCTTTGTTTATCTAAGGTCATTACAAATTCCAAAGACATAAAACAAACACCAGAAAAGCACCGACAAAGTTGTCGTGGGACTAGAAGTTGTACTGTTATATTTCTTGTGCTTCGAACGATGAGTTATCCAAAAAAACTTCACCAAAAAACCGCTAATAAAAATAGTGCGTTTGATGAGCTTGTGTAAACAAATTGTATAAAAAATATGCGTTTATGTAAAGGCCCACGACAAGATGGTCAAAACTTGAAGATTTCAAAATAATCAAGGCGAAAGAGAATCCGGAAACTATTCTACAAATTACAATCAGGTTTCTCAGCGACCTGGAAAACCTTGAAAGTCATCATGGAGAAGTCAGGGAATTTAAATTTTTTTTCTAAATGTCAGGGAATTTTAATGTTAGACTTAGAAAGTCAGGGAAAATATGCCGCACGCCACTGATAGAAAGTCTGACTGGCTCGTGATTGGTTTAGTAGCTTTAAGTAAGTCTTTCTCTTTTTAATACAGGTATATATGATTTTTATATACATTTTATACAATGTTTATTGTTTTAAAAACTCGAGAGTCGAGTTATAAATGTGTTAATATTAAGTAATAAAATCGTTTTAAGTTTGTACGTTTATAAGGTTCTTTATGCATTGAAGCCTTAAAGATTGCCCGAGCGAGCAAGTCTAACCAGCCGATGCATATTTTATGAAACAAAAGACCAACGGAGGAATTACTAATTAGCTCTAGTTTGATTTAGTAGTAATTATAATACAGCGGTACTCGCGAACAATAAGATCTATGAATATCTATACTTAACTGAAGGCGGTACGGACGGATAGTAGCGGACCACGGTGTATTCTTACTAATATTATTTTCAAGAAAATTTATTACTACAAGTCGGAGCGGCGGTTATGGACGGATAGTGAAAACGGTGACAGTTTCGGATTAATCTTGGACTGATCTTCAACTGATGCGGACTGGACTGATACGGACTGAACGCTCCTCCGACGTTTTATTATATCCAGGCGGCGCGTTAAAGGGGCGTACTGACTTGAAACGAAGGACTCGTGCTCACAACGTTACTTACTGAGGTCGAGCGTATTATGTAATTAGCAACATTGACTTGTAGCATCAATAACCGGAAATTTATTTTAAAAACTCGAGAGTCGAGTTATAAATGTGTTAATATTAAGTAATAAAATCGTTAAGTTGGTGGTACTTTTTTATAAGGTTGTAAATAAACATTAGGTAACTTCTTTTTTAATACTGGAAGTCAGGGAATACCTGGAAAAGTCAGGGAATTATTTTGAGATTTTGCTGAGAACTCTGACAATGCAGATAAATTCAAGCCAATTCTTCAAGACTCGTCACAAAATGTCTGTTAAATATATAATTATCAACTTCGTTTTTCACCATTTAAATCAATGTCAAAAAAATTTATTGCTGTGTTTGTTATGAGACAGATAAATTATTTTTTCTACTACCGTACGTAAAGTACCAACTTCACACACGCTGTGTAGTGCGTAAAGTTAAACGTTTACGCCCAAGTGCGTAAAGTATCACCCACTGCCTTGTTATCTTATTATTTAATTTTTCGCACTAGTGCGAAAAATTAAATACCTACTTTAAAGTAGATTTATATTATACGTTATACAATATATTTCTTAGTAGAAAAATAATATTGTACGCAATTCGAGTGTAAAGTGTGCTTATTTCGCTCATGGGATTGTCGCACTCGCCTTCGGCTCGATAAGCTGACTTTACGCACTTGTTGCATAAATAACAATTTGATGAAGAAGAATTCTTTAAAATAATTAAAGCAGTAACGGCTGCTAAAGTCGCCATATCTCAAAAACGTTTTTGTCTGTCTTTCAAAATGCAATTAAAAATTTGGAAAAATCACACATGTAAATTCTAAAAAAACTCTTAATGGCATTATTTACAATAATTAGTCACTTAAACTGTAACAGTGATTACAACTTTTAACCACTATTATTTACTACTTGTCTTGTCGCTGTACTAGTCACTCTTCCTTTTCTCTTCTGCTCAGTTCACTTTCCAATATTCCACTGGCTGCAGTGAACCATCTTGGTCTTTATATACCTACAGACATATCTTCTGGAATAATCTAGGTGCTCCTTTAGAACATTCCACAATTATCCTGTTTCCTAGTTTGTTTTCGTACCACTGGCGCCATCTCTAGGACAACTGCTGAACCACCACACTTAGGAACCTTCTTTGTGTGGGCATACTATACATTTTTGTAAAATGGGTGTAAATTCATCACAATATCAATGCATGACTTTGTTGTATTTAAATAAAAAAAATATTCGTTCTTCGTTCTACGAAAAAAAATATGTGTACTTTTTTGTCGAAAATTTCATCACAAATGTGATTTTTTCACATTTTTAATTGCATATTAAGTGACCGCGGCAGAAATCGTATAGGTACTTTCGAAAAATTACGAAAAACAAGTGCTTTGTGGAACACCAATTTTTTAATGCTATATGCCGGCCTGTACAATCTTAACTGTCAACCATTCTTCTGTAATAACCAAAATTCTAGAGAATTTTACGCTCCATCAAAATGTGCGTATATTTTTTTGTCATACATCTGACTTAGTTTTCAAGATATCGACGAAAAAAGCAAATAAATCCCGTTAACTTATTGCCATGTACCTACATAGCTGATAACTTTGACCCAGAAAAAAGAGGTGCTACATGCCTCTATGGTAAGATTTCTTGGTGGCAATCTGACACGTTCATAGAAGCAACTATCAATTCTGGTTTTTGACACCTTGGTATTGATCGATGAGTCATAGTTAAACAAAGTAAATCCCAATCCGTTAATTATCCCGGCCGAAGGGTCTAGCAAAACAATTTGATTGATAACTGGCGCAGATAAATCTTACCTAGATTATATCCCCATTAAGGATTAGCAATTTAACTTCGAGCTAGGAATAGGGATACTAAACACATGGAAATCAATCAAAATTCAAACCAATGGAAATGGCAGGGGCTTCGAAACAAGCGCTGAATTATCCCTGCCCAAAGCGAAATCGTATTTAATTATATATTTTTTCGTTGTTTCGTTAGCTCCACCTCTAAGGAATGTTTAGAATTTTTCTGACCGCAAATTCAAATTTTCTTCAGACTTAGCTCTTTCCATACACCACTTTACTACACTCATCAGCTTATAAAAGAACAAAGGCATAGTCTTAAACACTTTAATTTTCTTAATGATTTGAATCGTCTGCGCAAAGCAATATTTAATGTCTTGGAGTAAGTCGTTTATAAATAGCACAAATAGTTATGGACCCAGGTTAGATCCTTGCGTCACTCATAGGCCAGTAGAATTAGACGGGAATCTGTAACTAATTCGTTTCAGACAGCCGTAGGTAAAAACAGGTGTATTTAGTTATAAGGAATATACCTCTGCGATTCCTCCCAAATCAAATATACAGAACATTGTTTATAAGTCACTTGTATGTGAAAAAATCATGAAATTTGGAGTTTTTTAAAAATTGCAGTAAGACTGCAGTAGATTAATTTTTTTGAATGCTTCTGTTTACTAGGTAATTCCAAACCGGTTAATTTAAACCCCGGTTGATTTCATTTCATTGATTATTTATTTAAATAATTGCCGAAAACCATCGAAATTTTCGAAAATTTCAAGCATTTTTTACTCTGAAAGGAAAAATGCTAGACTCTTGAAACTTTGGTGGAATATGTGTCTCATTACCCTCAACTTACAAAAAAAAATTCTTTTTAAAATGTTTAGTTTTCGAGAAATTCTATTTGTTTATTAAAAACGTCCCAAATGTTTAATGAAAAATTGACCTATTAACGTTATCAAAAATAATTCAACCACAGCTCATTTTTTTCGTCAAGACGTCAATTTTACGAATCTGTTATGGGCGTATCGATTTTCAATAATTTTGACCGTCAAAATGGCGTTAACAACATTGCTACTTTTCGGAGCAGCGTTTTTTGCAAATAACTTTACAACAAATGAACGTATCTGCACAAATCTTTCATATTCGAGTTGCTGGTATTTTTCTACAAATTTATAAAAAAAAATTGTTGCTCTGGGACATGTAGGAGCCGAGATAATTTTTTAAATTATTTAATGCGCCAAACGTTTATTTATTAATATTTATGGCCAAAATTGAAACTGGTTGTTAATAAGATCTTGAATTTTGTGAATTCATCAAGTCCTATTGAAAACGTGCCCTTTTTGAGGTCAAAATATAATTTTTAATAATCAGTGATTTTAGAGCGTCTTCAATTTGTTTGGCTCAAGGGACAGGTGAATTTTTGATCAAACTAGTTTCAAATTGGGGTAGCGAGAAAAATTCGTCATATCTCCGTTATTTTCCGGCCAATTTCGACGTTTTTTTTTTATTTGGGGTACCTCACGAAAATAATAACAATGGGCACATTTGCAATATTCAAATAATAAACAAATAATTGTTATAAACAATTTATTTATTTATTTTTTTAATTTTTTCTTTTTTGGGCTTATGCAACTTATAATGTGCTAATGTATTAAATATAAATTTATAAAGATTATACAATAGTAACAATGTATGCACACACTATTTCTCCATCAAACAATATACGATGTTACAGCATTGTTACCATTATATAATCTTTATAAATTTATATTTAATACATTAGCACATTATAAGTTGCATAAGCCCAAAAAAGAAAAAATTAAAAAAAAAAATAATAAATTGTTTATAACAATTATTTGTTTATTATTTGGATATTGCAAATGTGCCCATTGTTATTATTTTCGTGAGGTACCCCAAATTAAAAAAAAAAACGTCGAAATTGGCCGGAAAATAACGGAGATATGACGAATTCTTCTCGCTACCCCAATTTGAAACTCGTTTGATCAAAAATTCACCTGTTCCTTGAGCCAAACAAATTGAAGACGCTCTAAAATCACTAATTATTAAAAATTATATTTCGACCTCAAAAAGGGCCCGTTTTCAATAGGACTTGATGAATTCACAAAATTCAAGATCTTATTAACAACCAGTTTCAATTTTGGCCATAAATATTAATAAATAAACGTTTGGCGCATTAAACAATTTAAAAAATTATCTCGGCTCCTACATGTCCCACAGCAACATTTTTTTTTGATAAATTTGTAGAAAAATACCAGCAACTCAAATATGAAAGATTTGTGCAGATACGTTCATTTGTTGTAAAGTTATTTGCAAAAAACGCTGCTCCGAAAAGTAGCAATGTTGTTAAGACCATTTTGACGGGCAAAATTATTGAAAATCGATACGCCCATAGCAGATTCGTAAAATTGACGTCTTGACGAAAAAAATGAGCCGTGGTTGAATTATTTTTGATAACGTTAATAGGTCAATTTTTCATTAAACATTTGGGACCTTTTTAATAAACAAATAGAATTTCTCGAAAACTAATAAACATTTTGAAACGAAATTTTTTTTGTAAGTTGAGGGTAATGAGACACATATTCCACCAAAGTTTCAAGAGTTTAGCGTTTTTCCTTTCGGAGTAAAAAATGCTTGAAATTTTCGAAAATTTCGATGGTTTTCGGCAATTATTTAAATAAATAATCAATGAAATGAAATCAACCGGGGCTTAAATTAACCGGTTCGGAATTACCTAGTAAACAGAAACATTCAAAAAAAATTTATCTACTGCAGTCTTACTGCAATTTTTAAAAAACTCCAAATTTCATGATTTTTCACATAAAAGTGACTTATAAACAATGTTCTGTTTATTTGATTTGGGAGGTATCGCAGAGGTATATTCCTTATAACTAAATACACCTGTTTTTACCTACGGCTATCTGAAACGAATTAGTTACAGATTCCCATTCACATCGTCTAATTCTACAGGCCTAAACCATATTTGTAGTAAAATGTTTGTCGTTTTGTATCTGAGCTGTGTACGTGGATCAAGTTCAAGCTTAAGTATGCGGAAAATGGACGCAAGATACCTTGAATGACTTCCGTGTGAAAGAAACTAAAACGTTTGCAATACCAATATTTATTTTACAACCGAAACCCATCGCTATTACTGTAAATCCTCGACTCTCAACGTTTAATAAAATTACCACATAAAATGTGGAAGAATAGACAATAAACGTAAACGTGGTATTGTTGATTTCAAACAATGCACACGGAACTACTGGGAATATACTGAAAGAAAAAAAAGTATTCTGGTAGAGCCGCAAAGGCGTTTCGAAACGCATGTGCTATAAAGTGTCGAGTTACTGCCTCGCTCGGAATACACATATTTTATAGTATCACAGATAGCCCACCCAAATTATTAAGATAATACCGAGGATAAAACTTCGCCTATCTCTGGTTACACCCACATGCATCTACATCAGAAAGATGGATGAGGTGAGGAAGAGATTTAGTAAAATATACAAAATAGCTGGTATCTATCAAGCGGCTGTCATGTATATTATTTTTTAATTTACAGCTTTTCTAGAATATGAGATTTTTCTTGCGAGGCTCGTGGGAATTATGGCTCCATGACCTTCATCCGATAATCCTATTAATTTAATCAGATAGTTGGTTATGCAATTTATCTAATTATAATATGATTAGAGCGTTAGTTGTGTTGCGTAAGTGGCGGATTTTTAAAGGCGGATGTACAGAGTGGCCAAAAAAGGTTTAGTTTAACTACTGGTTTAGACAAGAATTGATTTTTTTGTTTTTTATTGTGTATTGTTTTTATTATCAAAATAAATGAAGTGTTGGGCTTCACACCGTTGACTCGCCCTGTATATAAAGCCATTTCTCCGTCGCCTGAGCACAAAAGAAACAAATTTCATCTATATAAAATGAACAACGGTGGGCTCTTTGTAGTGTATAAATTTGTTTTATTATGCTTTCAATTACAGTTAATGCAATGTCTTTATTGTGCTAAATTTCTTGTGGAAAGCATGTTATATTGGTTATAATATAATAATACAACGGAATCTTAAACGATTGCCTCAAACACAGCTCGCAGCTTTTTATGCGTTACGTTTCTGTCTCCCAGTTACTTAATTTCTCATTGCTTTGTATTAGAACTCATTTTGCAAGTAATAAATTTATTGAAATAAATTATCGTTTTATGATCGTTATCGGCGGTTTATTTTGGCGAAGTGTGACGTTTCTGCATTAAATTAGCTTTTATTTTAAACACACAAGAAAGCTCTTTCAAAATAAATCGGTTATAAATGAAATAAATTGTGAGATTGTGTTTATACGGCCATAAACATTTTTATCAATTAAAGAACAATATTTATTTAAGCCCACTTAAAAAAGAAAACCACGTTGGAGCTGAAATCAAAGGCCTACATGCAATAAATAAGTGAAATTGCTTAAATAAATAAATTGAGCGTTATGGCTTTCGTTAAGCTAATTTTAGTTAAAAATTTATGCATTCCAGTGGTAGCCTTGCGTAATTTTTTATTACGGAATTAATTATGATTCGACGTGTTCGTTTTTAATATCACCTGCGAAGAAAGTAAGGAAACATAAAATAAGACATTATAAGCGTATTGGAGCGATCAAGTTGATTTGAATGCACTTTTATTAGACGTTAATCTGACAAATATTCGTTAAACAGGGTGGTCGTTTCCATCGCGCAAACTTTAGGGAACGATAGAACACAAAAAAATGAGAAATTTATACTATGAGTAGTGACAGTGTAGTGAATCTTAAAGCACAATATGCAATCTTCGAATTTAACGTAGAGTGGAATATCAGTTTCAACGTAATGTTCATACACAAAAAGGTAATCTGACAAGGATGCTGAAAACAAGATTAATTCTGCAAAATAACTTAAAATAAAGCAGATAATTGGGAAATTCTCAAACGAACGACAGTATTAAAAAAAATATTTACTGATTAAAATATCTTGCGATGCACTAATATTTTCGAGGATAATTTTTAGATTTTTTGATATTTTTTGTACAAAAAGTTGCAATTTTTTCCATAGAATGCACGATTTCGAGTAAATTGCTAAAAATCATCGGCAAGAGCTTGGAAATTAGCTTGAGATTCATTTTAAAAAATCTCAATAGGCATGCATAAAATACTTCAAAATTATTGCGATACTATTAAGCTGACTAAAACATTTAAAAAGTAAATTATTTGATATTAAGCATCGATTTTCCAACACGTTCCAAGGAATGAAGAAACCCCTCAAGTGGTTGCATGTGGTAGAAACATGATTACCTACATTTAATGTTAACTAGCATTACCTCGACATTTACAGCAATGTGTAATTACATTCGCTTATTAACATTCTTTGGTAAATAATAATAATTATTATATTATATGACAGAATAATTTGCATATTGTACAAAGCACAAAAGTGTTTTCTTAGCTTATATCTAGAGGTGAAACTTGTCGACATCATTCAAAGTATTTCTGGCCGGCCGAGATGCACACACTAGGTCAGTCGAGTATAGTCTGCCATCAGCTGTTCACCTGTCGATTTATGTATAATTAAGTTATTTGATAATGATTGTTTTCAAACATGAAAAAGTGAACATGTTAACTGGCATATATTCAAACAAAATAGTTATTACGTGTTACGTATTTTAACCGGTAAAAATAAAATGAATTCTTTTAAACTTAAATAAATCAAAAATAATGTTAATATGAAACTTCTTTCTCTGCATAAAATCCGACCAAGGACTTACTTAGCAAATCAAATGAGTTTAAACCTAAGAGGCTTTAAAGGATAACAGTCATGGAAACAAGTCTTCTTCTGGCAAACACCTACAACCAAACAGCAATAAGGCAGTCCTCATAGATGGGGCTCGTCAGGCCTAAAAAACCACAAAACTGACTAGAAAATGACTTAAAACATAAGCAAAAATAATATTTAATAGTCTAAGAATTAGTATAGTAATTTATGTAAAATCGATAATCTATGTCATATAGCTAGACGTGTAAATTTATACTATAAGTAGTGACAGTGTAGTGAATCTTAAAACAGAATTTGCAATCTTCGAATTTAACGTAGAGTGGATGATCAGTTTCAACTTAATTATAGCATAATGTTCATCCACCAAAAGGTAATCTGACAAGGATGCTGAAAACAAGATTAATTCTGCAAAATAAAGCAGATAATTGGGAAATTACTTACCAAAAATGACATATTTCCATCTTCGTATGCTGTGACAAGTGGAATTTTCTTGGCAATGTGTTGAAAACATCAACAAAAACAATTGTGGAGAGCGAGTTTGGAGATACAAACTAAGTTATTATGCTGAAGTCATGAAGGATTATTGAATTAGAAGATAAATAAAATCAAGTATCCACCTAGCTTATAATACTGCATCAAAATTGTCCAAAGTAGCCACCGCTTCACAACTTTTAATTGGATAGCCCAGAACATTCCAGCACGAGCCGCCATTACAATAATATATAACTGAACTGAATAAGGTGGAATACGCGCGACCTCAGTGACAATAACATAAACTATATAATTGATAGAAAGCATTTAATATTATGATCGATAGTTACGAACATTTCTAATTAAATTAAATAACACTGCCAGTTTTGTCAATTAAATCTAAGCTATATAAGCTTAAATCTATATCCCATTCATTGATCTCGTGTTAGAAAGAAGTATGAAAACAGATCTGTATTCAAAAGGCACAAGCTGTGCATAGTTTATGTTAGTTTCTTCATTCTAAGAGAATCAAATACAGGTCACTACATGTTGGCGTGACCCAGATTTTAAAGTACTCTTGAATAAAACCAATAAACTCAGGTTAATTTAAATACATCTTTATTAATATTACAAATCAAATAGGAATTTGAGAAAGGTAAGCTTCTCCATTAATGAGATCCCTGGAACGCCCTGAAAGAAGAAAAATAAGGGTTTATAGCTAACCCAAGTGAGTCCTTCGGCTTGGTAGTTACACAGTGTCGTTTATAAACAGTAGTATCTATAAAAAGGATTTTACAGCTTTATAACACTTATTAAGACGAAGTCTCGGGCGCCAATTCCTTAGTTTAAAATGAAGGAACAGCACTTTCTGACTCACCGGGGTGAGAACGCTAGCAGGGTAGTTAAACAGTGGAGATGACGGTTATTTCTGTCCCAGGACTCGCGGGATGACTGTCTTGTCAATTGGTCTGGACAATTTCCCAAATAAGTTTAATTACTGGCAAACAACCGAAATGATAACTCGTGACTTTTATATAGCATACAACTGTAAGCGACAGTTACAAATTAATTAATAAATGGACAATAATAAATTAACGATTTAATTTCTGACCAAAAAAACAACGATTTAGATCATACGCTGGGGCCACATAACCACCATGAACAGGACATTGAAATGTTTTGAAGGCGTGTGATAAATCCACGTTTTGAAATACACTCACTGGGACTGAATTTTACCACCATGAACAGGACATTGTAAGACCCAGCCGGTGAATGTTTTATCTATCAGGTAATGCAGATGAACGGAAAGATATTTTCGTGCTCTGTTTTGATTGACAAGTTCAACAAAACACGCTATGTTCTTACCAAGATGATTCTAGGTTCTTCGAAGGTTGACTATCAGTGTTAAGGCGATGATATCGACAACTCGCCGACGTAAAAAATTGATAATACGAATGTTAAAGGGGCAAACACTTAGGCTAACCTATTTTATCTTTACGTTCTGGTCAGTTCAATCTACTGTCAACTGTTCACCTGTTGGTTTATTTATAATTAATTGTGTAATCACGTTATTTGGTGTTTTTACCGTAAACTTTTTACTTTTGCTTATGATATTCGATTAAATTTAACGAAATATTTTTTAGTTTCAAATATAACTGCGCACTTTAAAAGCCACCCCGAATTTGTTTACATTACTGAATTGTGAAACGTACGAGAAAGGTGGGCATGCCAAAACAGTGTCGTATGTTTTTGCATTGTATAACATGTAAAACGAATTTGTGTAGTGTATTTGGTTTCGTTGTTGGCTCTTTACCCAACGTCGCTCGAGGCCAATAAGTTTTGTGAGTAGGATCTGTAGAATGTGCGCCTCTGCACCCATGTGTTAATCCCAACATTACATTACGTCTACTTTGAAAAAATATAGTTCCAGGCATTATACCCCCTACAATTATCAACTTATTAATATCGTAGACATTTTTATAATCATCTGACTCATGTGTTTGTAATTTTTATATTGTTTGTTTTGTTTCCCAATTAAGACACCAGTGCTCTAGGTTATGTCTCAGATTTACGAGTATTTATTTATGGTGTAAAATATAAATTGGCTACAGTGTGGTGTATACATACATCCAATTTAAACAAACACAATAAAGACACATTTTTATTCGAATCATAAAAATGTCATCGAAGCTTCAAAATTATTGAAGTAACATCATACACGTTGCGTAAATCGTCAAAATTTTACAAAGCGATGATTCATTTATTGCGTCGGTTAACTCATTTATCTGATCCACGCATCTTCATTGTTTACAAAATAAATAATGTGTTGCACCACAGTAACGCCCAACTTTTCACATATATCTTCAGAACGTAATTTGTAAGACCCTGGGAGGCCTACGCACGGAAAACATTGCATTTTTTTAAATTTTTAATCCCAATAGCTTTAGGTTTCCTGTTTTAAAGGCGTAAACGATTTGCAAAGATTTATAGCGACTGAATGACCCCGTGTCGCTATATACGTCTGGATAAAATATCGATAGTTTATTTGCGATCCTACCAGAAAACGCAATTGTATAGCTCGTAAATCTAAATTATATGCAAAGTGCAGTTTTTATAGTACCCAGCCTGCGTACAAAGCGTACTCGTAAAATAGAAAATTATGTGGCAAGATAGATGTGCCAATAATTGGCACACACAACTGGATTGCTTCGCTTCTGTGAGAGCACTCCATGAATTGCATTCTAAAAATCGTAATTATGTGTTCAAAACGAGACTCGCGTATTTTCCACTCGCAGGGGCTGTTATTGTCGGTAAATATCCCAATATTGCGGCTTCATATGTCACCCAATTATCCCAAACCGTTACATGTGGTTGAAAATATTATTTATCGACGGTGCAAATTTATAGCAATCAAGTACATTACAATAAAACATGCCTCATACTTTTGAGCGACAGTTAATTTTAACGCTAGAAATTAATAAACCTGGTACTAACGATTATTGAAGGATTTTCTCAATGACGGTTTGTAAAATATTAAAATTTATGGTAAAGGTCATTGAGTAAGCATTTCAAGGAACGTCGTGTGTTGTCCCACTTGAACCCAAGTAAAAGGCCTCCGTTGCTTGAGAATTCTTGACAAATGATATCCACTTATACTGCTGAATACCAGCGTCGCATTTGTTTATTATTACTAGTTTAAGGGTTGTCAAAGTAGTCAAATTTTAAGATCAAAATTTTAAGTAGTAATATCATGAGCGAGAACATGAGTATTCTCGTGTAAAACTGGAAAATTGTTAAAATCCACCTATGTACTATGTACCTGTGGGAAACTTTCTTCGAAAAAATTGCTCGCTGCAGCAGCATTATGGAACAATTGGATGTTCTCGTAGCAGGTATTTCGAAGGGAAAGGGATTTAATCTCGGACCAGATACACGACTTTTCTGGTTTTCTTTGCGTTTTGGGCCACCAATCTATAATATGCTGAAATCGTTTCTGCACCATCAAAATTGAAGATAATTTTTTGCAAAATCTCACATATTGAAACATTTGTTAACGCCTCGCGGTTGACGCATAACATATACTTAGAACCAACGCATTTTGTTTTATTACCATGAACTTAATGGTTCATACATGCGCTAAATAAGTTACTTTGTCACCAGTATTTACAAATATTTAAATTTATGGTGATTATCCAGTTTGTTTATATTTGTATGTTTAGTTACGACTCTCGCCTAAACAATCATAAGACTATATGAAATAGATCATGTCTGTTAGTGTTGCTGCTTACCATTTATGGTATGATACTGCGTTTTAAAAAATGGAGTGGAAAATTATGATTTCTAAGCTTGATAGTTGTTATTAGCTGTTAGAGTTAGATGAATTATTTTTACTTCAATAATGCGTTTGTCTAATAAGTCGCATGATTTTCAACCATCCTCAGAAGAAAAATTGTTCGTCAGATTTTAAATTTCGCTAAAATATTTTGATTTTCTACACCGTCTTGAAATGTTATTTTGGATTTATGAATTATAGAAGGATGTTATTTTTTTGGAAAAGAAACTTGCAGAGCTTTTTTCTGAAAGTTTCTTTCAAACTATTCAATTTTTGCACTTTTTCATTTTGTTTTGGCAGCCACCCATGTATTACAAAAGTCATTAAAAATTTTTTTCATATTCAGTTTATAAATTTTAGAATGGTGTAATTTTATAAAAAAATCAAAATTTCTCACCGAATTTACCTCCTGATTTTGGAAAAAATGATAAATGCATATTTATTACAAAAAATTAAAAAAGAAA